>CM033359.1:24345186-25010186 GCA_019395295.1 Osmanthus fragrans | reverse complement strand
GAGTTTACGCTTAATTCAATTCAACTCTCTCGTCGTAATGTTTTTGTTAAATTAAATCTAACAAGCTTATCATAGGTTGTTTAATGAATAGGGTTGGGTAAAGAGCTTGTTTTATTCAACTAAAATGTAAGGAGAGTTTGAGGTAAACGAGCTTGTGATTATTCTCGAATTGTTGTTGATCTTGAGAACGAAAATCTTTTGCGAACTTGATAAGAAAGTCATTCTTGTGGTGAAGAAGTACTCTTCGATCACATTTTCATTGCTTTCTTATTCTAGTCTTTTCTTTAATGCATTTATCGCTTCCTTAATTTAGTTAACCAACCAATGTCCCCCCATTTACTTATTTTCATATTTTACTTTCTTTCTTTGCAATTAACGTTATTGAAAATAATCCTCTACGGGAATTACCCTTACTTGCCATGGTACTATTTCAACGACACATTTATTTTTAGCCGAGTAAGGATTTATTTTTGACCCCCCCTTTGGTGGCGATCAACTACGCTGACTACTACGACCCAGAAATGTTTCAGACCAGACGCATGACCCGATCGATGTCTATGTACTTCCACCCAAAAGTTTACCCTCGGGAATATCCTTGAGTAGTCTTCACAAGTTTTTGGTCATTTACTGTTACTTGCATTTTCTATTACCTGCAATTTAATTTGAGATATTTGTTGCACTTTACATTTGTTGGAGGTCAGGTCTATGCCCCCCTCCTTTATTTGTAGTCTCGATTTTTATTATATAAAATAAGCCACACTAGTGGTATTTGTTTTAAAAAAAAAAAAAAAAAAAAAAAACCTTAAACCCTAAACCCCCCCAAACCCTAAAACCTAAAACCTAAACCCCGAATTGGAAAATATCTATTTCAAGATGAATTGTAGCTCTTTGTGTCAGCGTTCCAACGAACTTTGAATCACTTCAATCGGACATCTGATAAGAAAGGTATGACCAAAATACTAAAAGCTATCCAACGAAGAAAAAAGTTGAACCAAGCGGTCGCCCAAAACCATTCAAGAAATCCAGGAGGTGAATTTTTTAGTTTCCTTATTTGAATCAACTACCTATGGAAACACGTCTTGGACTCCTTTATAACCATAATTACGATCAGAAACAAGGGTTATGCAATATTCTACACACTTCTGACATATTGAGGAGCAAGAAGAAGATGAAGAACTAGAAGATTGATTCCAAAATTCAAGATTTGATAGGGTGATATCTTCTCTTATTTATTTCTTAGTTTTCTTTCTTTTCTTAGTTTTATCATGTTAGGCTAGATCTATTGTGCTAGTTGAATGATGAACCATGTGATTTGATATTTCAATTTCTAGTTTTATAGTTTTGACATTAAAACACGTTTTGGATTTATGAATGATTTATACACATTAATTTGAGTCTACAATTATTATGCATGTGATTGTATGATTTGTGGTGATTTATTTTATTCATTCGAAAGAGAAGAAATAGATTAGGCAAGGTGTAAATCATCGTAGGGTCCGATAGGGGATAGAGATATACCACTATACTTTACGTGAATCTCTAAGTGTTCATAAAACTTCATGCATTTTTGTATATTTGCTCCCGTCATAGAAATATAGTCGGTGTCGTATATGAAAATAGGTTCAAGCTTAATCGATAGAGTTTTGAATAATGTAGGAACATTGAAATAGGGTTGAAATAGGTGGTTGCATAGGGATTCGCGAACCTAGTACGCTTTTTATTTGGTTGTTATAACACTTTGCATTGCACGTAGTAGAATTTGCTTTTCATTTGATAATTCATTCACTTTTGCATAACTTACTTAATTTAGTTGCAATTTGGTTACAAAAACTTGAACACGTATTTTGTTTCAGTTAGATAGAATTAAGCTATTAAATCTTTGTGGGAACGATACTTGGACTTAAAAATCCACTTTATTACTTGAAACGAACCGTATACTTTCGGTACTATAAGTCGAACGCATTTTTTAGTGTCATTGTGCCTCTCCTTGTTCAGCCTCATACTACTAGGGATGATAAGGGTAAAGGTAAGGTAACTTTTGTGGAGCCAATAAAGCAATGGGTGCCTATTTCAGCAGTGCCTTCTATGTTTCCCACTACTATTGCCGTAGTTGTGATAGAGTTGGCATCTACATCGGCAGTTCCTAGCTCTACCCCTATGACAATTGATCCAGAGTTACCACCATTTGTTCATTCTGTTGCAGAACCTACTCCAAAAGCTCCTATCGAGGTAGCCACTTCTCCTATTATCACTCTCATAGCTTCTATTCTCACCCCTGCTACTGAGGCACCCCATGAGACGACACGGATCAGTTCTCCATTACTGAAGGTACACACAGATGGTACTCAGTCAACACAGGGATCAGGTACATGGACAGTTCCTCACACCACTATTGCATAGGGACTATTAGCTGAGATCGGATCAAAGCGGCATGGAGTCAAGCATATGTTGATTGATCACTTTAAGAAAAACCATGGCATGAAGGTTGGATCTACCATGAGACTTGCTATTGAGGACTTGGTTATCAAGCTCTTTGGTGAGGGACCTTATGTGAGTAAGATTCAGACACATACACCTTCACCTAGTCCCTCCATCACGGTTCCTACACAGGATAAGGTTAAGGAACATATGCAAAGAGACATGGAATGCATGACCCTTGGAGACTGCGTACAAAGTGCAAAGGACGACATACCTACAGTCAGCAGGTCAATCTCACATGCTTTAGATATTGCAGCAAAGAGCACTATGAGATCAGTCGCACCTGCGACTAGCACCATGAGATCAGATGCACCTGATTTTCGCACAACATTTAGTACGCCATCACCTAGACAACATTTTTCACCTAGGTAGGCTCCTTCTCGCAGGTTCGACCACTCTCCAACAAGCGAGCCTAACTACGCAGACTACTACGACCCAGAAATGTTTCAGACCAGACGCATGACCCGATCGATGTCTATGTACTTCCACCCGAAGGTTTACCATCGAGAATATCCTTGAGTAGTCTTCCCTAGTTTTTTGTCATTTATTGTTACTTGCATTTTCTATTGCCTGCAATTCAATTTGAGATACTTGTTGCACTTTATATTTGCTGGGAGGTCTAGTCTATGTCCCCCTCCTTTATTTGTAGTCTCGATTTTTATTATATAAAATAAGCCACACTGGTGGTATTTGTTTAAAAAAAACCTAAAGCCTAAACTCTAATACCCTAAGCCTAAAAACCCTATGCTACTGTAGTTTCTAGTCGTCTAGGCCTTTCTCAGGCTGAGCGTAGTTTATGGAAGTCTTTTGCATCGGTATCATTTCCTTTGCTTCTAGTACATTTGCGTGCCAAGGGGTAACTAGCGGACAGTTATTTATAAGAAGACACTAATTTTTTGCTTCTCTTGTAAATACTTGGGTCATTCTTATGATCAGTGTTCTTTGTGTACACCTCATCCTCCTCCTTCAATTGTTATGCCTCCCCCTGTTCTGCCCCATGTTACTAGGGATGACAAGGGTAAAGGCGAGGTGACTTTTGTGGAGCCAAGGAAGCAGTTGGTGTCTGTTTCAGCAGTGTCTTCTATGCTTCCCACTACTACTGTCACATTTAATATAGAATCAGCATCTACATCAGCAGTTCTTACATCTACCCCTATCACAATTGATACATAGTTACCACCATTTATTCATTCTGTTGCAGAGCATACTCCAATAGCTCCTATCGAGGTACACACTTCTTTTATTATCACTCTCATAGCTCCTATTCCCACCCCTACTACTGAGGCATCCCATGAGCCGACACAGATTAGTTCTTCATCGTTGAAAGCACACACAGATGGTACTCAGTCAACACAGGGATCAGACACAGAGACAGCTCCTCACACCACTATTGTATAGGTGATGTTAGCTGAGATCGACTTAGAGTGACACGGTGTCAAGCATATGTTGATTGATCACTTTAAGGACCATGGCATGAAGGTTGGATCCACCATGAGACTTGTTATTGAGGACTTGGTGATGCGATCCCGGTTGGAGAAATCTCATGGAACTCGCGGAATTGATTGAAAACGTCAGAAAAACCCAAATTCAGGTTGTAGACGATAGGATCTCGACCCAAGCCTCACGAACCAAGAACCTAAGGTATATTAAACCTTAGACCCGTTGATATGCGAAAACAACCTCGATTTACGAACGCCACAAATGGTGTCTAACCCTTTGATAAGTTATAGGTTTTTTATTTGAACTCAACGAAGTAAACCAAAAAAATCCAACGATAACGAAGATGTGTTGAACCCACGATCCAACCTTGATTACACAATAAATAACCCACGATCCGATATTTGAACACCACAAATATAATTAAATATTTGATAAGTTCGATTTGTTTTCATTCAAGAACAATTTGGAGAGAAAAATCTCAAATTAAATTCATATCAAAGTTAATGTTTACAATGAAATAAAATCTCTATTTATACTAAAGCAATAAACCCTAAGAAATATGAAAAATACGAAATCAAAGAGTCCTAAAATAACAAACTTTCCAAAAATAGGAAATCTAGAAAAAAAAGGAAATAAATCGCGAAAATTACATTTCTACCGGACGTCCGGTATGGCGCGTCCAGTCGTCCGGTAAGATTCTTCCGGACGTCCAATTTGACAGAGCTTTTTGTTTCTATTTTCAACTTCATCCAGACGTTCAGTAAAAGGCGTCCGGTCTTCCGGTTTGGCAAAACCTTGCTCCCGTTTTCGGCCGGCTTTATCAAGTTGATCCAAGTCTTGTCAGTTTTCGACCCTAACATAAAACTTGTCCATTAACATGTTAACGTCATCCCCATATGCCCCATTTCTAGAGCATGCATTTGTATGGCTTTTTGCGACATTGCTAACTTGAATTAGTCTCGACTGAGACCTTTGCATCTTCTCCACGAACTTTGCACTTGCGTTCCGCTTTGGCCTATCCCGGATCATATCACTTGGTTATCAAGCTCTTTGGTGAGGGAATTTCTGTGAGTATGACTCATACACATACACCTTCACCTAGTCCCTCCATCACTGCTCCTACACAGGATAAGGTTAAGGAACATATACAGAGAGAAATGGATGGCATGGCCCTCGGAGATTGCGTATAAAATATAAAGGATGACGTACCTAGAGTCAGCAGGACAATCTCACATGCTTCAGATAATGCAACACAGAGTACTATGAGATTAATCACACCTGCGACTAGCACCATGAGATTAGATGCACCTGATTTTCGCTCGACATTTAGTGCACCGTCACCAAGACAACGTTTTTACCTAGGTAGGCTGTTTCTCGAAGACGCGACCCCTCTCCAACGAGTGAGCCTGACTACGCAGACTGCTACGACCCATAGACCAGACGCATGACTAGATCGATGTTTATGTACTGCCACCCGAAGGTTTACCCTCGGGAATACCCTCGAGAGTCTTCACTCTATTACCTGCAATTCAATTTGAGATATTTGTTGCACTTTACATTTGCTGGAGGTCAGGTCTATGCACTCCTCCTTTATTTGTAGACTCGATTTTTACTATATAAAATAAACCACACTGGTGGTAATTGTTTAAAAAACCCTAAATCCTAAAACCCTCAACCCAAAGTCCGAACCCTAAAACCCCGAACCCTAAACTTGAAATTATTGGAACCAAATCCAAATCCGAACTATCGGTTTTTATACATATTAAATTAACATTTTTCATGTTGACGTCAAAAAATGTAAACACTTTATTTGAGACAACTTTAATAAAAATGAGCCGTAACTCTTTAAGTATAGATGATCTTTTTTTCTCTTTTTTGTTCACCCCTTTTTAGTAAAAAGGACCTTTCCTTTTATAGATGGGTTTTGATACAAATGGTAAGGCAGACGTCAAATCAATCACTTCATACATCAAGTCGAGCTCAAAATTGTGTGCCGCTGTCCTCGATTGTGATTGGCTAATGAGGTCGGTTCCCTTCAAATCCTAATAATTCTGTTTTGCCAGTCAATTATCACCTTTGCATGGAAGTTAGCGACAAAAGTGGTTGATTGGTAAAGGAGCGCCGTCCTCCCCTCCAAGTGTACTTGACTTGATTGGACAGGTGGTGAAAGTAATGTAATCATTATGTCCCCTGAAATGACGGCAGCCTTCTGACAAGGCTGCCAGAGACAACCGAGCTGGGGTTGATAGCCGAACTACTAACTGGAAGTCATTAATACTAAGAGCATAATATTTGACCTCGGACCTCGGCGGTCAACAATTACCCCCCAGGTCAGTCCGTCCGTTTGCATACGGACTAATCTTAGTAAGTCAGGCACGTCTTTCTAGAACATTAATTGTTTAAATGCTGAAGATAAAGGATCAGGTGACACGTGGCTGTGAGCTGTCATGCACCGACTGAATGCTGATGGTCACCTTAAAACGACGTAGTTTTAAGTCAATGAATCTGAGCCCTTCTTTTCGCAGATCTAACGGTCGAAATGGAGACCCTTTGCATTCCTTCCTTTTTAAATACCATCTCCTGTCATTTTCACCACTTTTCTTCAAAAGTTTATCCTCCCGAGCACGGTAGCAAATCCACCCTTAGTTCTTCCAGCCCTAGCCGAATAAGGTCATCCATTCAAGTATTCCGTTTCTTAAGAACACGCGTATTATTTTTCCTTTCCCTCTTTCTTTCTTTCTTTTATGAGTTCGGACGAATCCAGGGTTTTATCCTGGGATAACCAGCAAGAAGAGTCAGTTGTTCCCTCCCCCTCTTTGTCTTCTTCTGATTGTCAGGAGAGTTTTTCTCCAATTCCGTTGTCATTTATTAACTCGGTAGAAGTAGGTCAGTCTAGGGAAATAAGCTCTGATAACGAGGGTTCTAGGGTTGAGGGTGTAGGTTCTCATGAAAGTAGTGGGGCAGATGAGTTCGACGAGTGGGGGGCGAGCTCGTATAGGTCGGTGGTTAAGGGAGATATGCTGGCGAACTGGAGGGGTAAGTATAGCATACCTCGGTCGATAGAATTAATGGTCCCAGAACCTTCCGACAGAGCTAACACCCCACCCCAAGGATGTATTGCTCTTAATTCGGCCATCCTTAACGCCGAACTTAGGTTGCCCTTTCCTAGGATAATCCGTAGGTTTTTGTCCTACTGGGGTATAGCTCCCACCCAGCTATGCCCTAACGGGTGGCGAACGTTGATCGCCACCTTGATTTTAAGGAATAGAATGGGTTATCCCGAGCTGGGAGTGGAGCAGTTCAACTCTCTCTTTACTTTCAAAGAGGATGGGAAGAGCTCGGGCTGGTGGTATACCAGTGTCAGGCCGAGGACGGGTTAGTTTTAGATACCCCTTCTTCAATAAAAAGGTAGAAGGAAGAGTTCTTCTTTGTTCTGGGAGAGTGGCAGTTCCACCTTGCTGAGGAAGATAGGGAGGATGTCGTCCCAGCCTTGTACCATCCCTTACGTAAGTTTAGTGACTTCTTGCCCTTAGCCGAACTAACATGATGAAAATTCAAATAGCTTTTGTTCTTTTTGCAGATCAGAAGGTCGGTAATTTGATCACCGTCGACCAAAGACGTGCTGACGCAATCAGGGACCTGAACAAAAGACAAAGGTAGTGCAAGTTCTTGATCTCGGAGGAGAACCTTTTCCAGGCCGGTTTACTTCACATTCATCCTGAAGGGCAGGCTGTTGGAACTTCATCCTCCCACCCTGCTGCGCTTAATAAGTGTTTTTACTGAGCTCATCCACTTTTGATTAATTATCGTATGCCTTTAACCTTTATTCTTATGTTTTTTTTAGATCCTCGCGAACAGATGTTGAGCTTGAAAGCCGCGAAGGAAGCAGCAGCCAAAAAGGGAAAAATGAAAGACCCCCCAGCTGTGAAAATGGCCAGACCTCCGGTGGATGAGGTCGAGGTAGAGGAAGTGGCTCCACTTCTGAAGAAAATGGGTACTGGAACACCCCGTAGCGCGGCTCCAACTCCGGTGACGACTGTCGAGCTGATGCCCGAAGTCACCCCAGTGAGGACTTCCCCAGTTCGAACACCGCTGCACGCCATGGAGGCTGGCTCTTCAAGGACGCAAGAAAGGTATCCAGACCTCCAAAGACCGAACTTGGAGGCTCTCATAGGGCATCGTCCAGAGATTCTCTTGGACTATCTTCGAGCTCCGTCTCCGGCCAGAAAGGCCACTGCAGCTCTGCCACCTCCCCTCAGAGACTCCGCCAACTTATTCACTCGGAGTTGGAGCAAAAAGGAGCAGAACTTTGCTGCCGAAATGCCAGTGGGAGAGCAGATAGTAGCTGCTCAGCTGCACAGGCACAGGTCGATCCTGTACATGATGTCTGTGGCGGAGAAGGTATATTTTTCTGACTTTTAGACTTTGAGCTCTTCGCAATACTTGAATAAATCATGACCTAATACAAATCCTTTATGGTTGTAGGTGAAGGCTGAGCTAGACATGCTACTGGAGACAAGGGATCAGGCCATGACCCTTTTTGATAAAATGGAGCAAGAGAGGGTTGCCTTTGCTGCAGAGAAGCTCAGCTACAAGGATAAGCTGAATAAGATGGGGGTGGAGCTGGAGGCGAAGTCAGGCTCAGAGCTGTGACTTCTTGATGATAATGCCGCCCTGCAGGCTTGGGGAGAAAGAGCGATTAAAAAGGCTCCAGAAGAGAAGAAGTAGGCTGATGACCTCCAAGCTCAACTGGACATGGAGCGAGCTAAGGCGGCAGAGGAGCAATCTCTTGCTGAGAAGAAAGTGGAAGAAGCCGAGGCGAGGGCGGTGAATGCTGTGGACCTGTGGAGGGCATCGAGTGAATTTGATGCCGTTTCCCAGAATGCATATGTGGTGGCTTTGGAAGAGATCGTGAAGTACATCAGCAAGGAACGGCCGGATTTTGATGTGGTGTTCCTCGAAGAAGCCCTGGAGGAGCAGAGGAAAGAGCTGGAGCGCTTATCTGCTGAGGCCGGAGTTCGCCTTTCCCATGAGGACGATGAGGCCAGGAAAGAAGCTTCTCCTTTTCAATCCCCTTAGTTAGGCTAGATTTATTTTTCCTTTTATTACATTGTATAAACCACAACAATTTTTGTAATGAACTTCAAATCTTTACTTTAATATGATCTTCGCTTTTGTTTTTATAAAAGTTTGTTAATCAAACGTCTATTTGTTTCGTTCAAGTCCTTTTAATCATAAAATGTTCACAAGAACCTTAGTTCGGCTCATCTGGGCAAAATGAGACCAATATGTTTCCTTGAAAGGAAATTTATCTAAGTGTTGCAGCACATGCAACCTTAGTTCGGTTCTCTTGTAGAAGTGATGCTAAGTTATTTCCTTGATAGGAAATTTATCTCTAAGTGTTGCAGCACGTGCGACCTAAGTTCGGCTTACTTTTGGAAGTGAAGCTAAGTTATTTCCTTGATAGAAAATTTACCTAAGTGTTGCAGCACATGCAACCTTAGTTCGGCTCACTTGTAGAAGTGAAACTAAGTTATTTCCTTGATAGGAAATTTACCTAAGTGTTGCAGCACATGCAACCTTAGTTCGGCTCACTTGTGGAAGTGAAGCTAAGTCGTTTCCTTGAACAAATCACGTAAGAACAAAGAGACACACATTTTATTATTCATTGATAAAGACACTCCATTACAACTGTTCTCATTCTTCCTCTTACATTACTGATAGTACTGACGGAGATGTTCTGCATTCCAGGGATGTGGTAAAAGATTTCCTTCCATATCCTTTAGTTCGTAGGCGCCTTTCGGTAGTATCTTTGCTACAGTGTAAGGTCCTTCCCAGTTAGGACCAAGACTTCCTGAAGCAATCTCCCTCGTGGCAGTGAAAATTTTTCGCAATACCAAAGATCCAACCTCAAATTCTCTTTTTTGCATTTTTTTATTGTAATAGCGTGAGTTCCTTTGCTTATAGATTGTATTTCTGAGTGCTGCATCATCCCTTCTTTCTTCTAAAAGATCCAATTCTCCTTTTAGGGCCTCTTCATTTTCGGCTGGATTGTAAGTAACAGTTCGGAACGAAGCTATTCCCATTTCCAGAGGGATTACTGCCTCTACGCCAAAAGCTAGAGAAAATGGTGTTTCTCTCGTGCTTGTTCTGGCGGTAGTTCGATAAGACCACAAGACGCTGGGGAGTTCGTCCACCCATCTTCCTTTGAGGACGTCCAGTTTAGCTTTTAGTGTATGCTTTATGTTTATTGCTTCAACCTAACTATTGGCCTGAGGATGGTTAGGCGTGGAGAAGTGTTTTCTGATGTCGAGCTCCTCAAAGAAATTGATAAGACGGGTATAGTCGAATTGTCTTCCATTGTCAATGACGACGGAATAAGGTATTCCAAATCTGCATATGATGGATTTCCGTAGGAAGTCGGTTGTTCTTTGTTCGGTAATCTTTACAAGTGACTCAGCTTCAGCCCATTTAGTGAAGTAATCAACGGCTACTATGGCATACTTAGCCCCACCTCGTCCCGTGGGCATAGGGCCAATCAGATCGACCCCCCATTTCGCAAAGGGCCAGGGCGCAATTATGAAGTTAAGCTCTTGCGGAGGAGCTTTGGTGAAGGGAGCGAAGCGTTGGCATTTGTCACATTTTCTCACAAATTGGAGGGCGTCTTTCCTCATGGTAGGCCAAAAATATCCTTGACGTGTGATTTTGTGAGCCAAGGATTGCCCGTCGAAATGGTTTCCACACATCCCTTCATGAATTTCTTGGAGGGCATAAAGAGCTTCCTTTTCGTTTAGACACCTTAGCAGGGGAGTTGAGTATCCTCTCTTGTAAAGGGTGCCATCCACTAGAGTGTATCTGGCCGATCTAATTCGCAGCCTCCTCGCTTCAGCAGGATCGTCAGGGCAGACCCCGATTTTTAAGTAGAGGTTAATTTCATCAAGCCAAGTAGGCTTAGGATCTATCCTCATGAACTCTACTTCTTTCTTTTCTATCACAGGCTGCGAAATCCTTCCAACAGGGATGCTATCAAATTCTGTGATTCCTTCGCTTCTGTCCAACCGAGCTAGAGCATCCGCATGTCCATTCTACGATCTTGGTATTTGATTTACCCGGATGGTATGAAAACCTTCGAATTCCTTCCTTGCCACCTTAAGATAATTGTTCATCCTTTCCTCTTAAGCTCGGTAGACGTCGTTGATTTGATTAACCACCAGCTGGGAATCGCTGTAAATCATTAGGTTCATGACCTTCATCTCTTGGGCCATTCTCACTCCGGCTATCAAAGCTTCATATTCGGCCTCGTTGTTGGAAGTGTTGAAATCGAAAGGCAATGCTTCACAATACAACTGGCGATCCGAGCTGATCAACACCACACCAGCTCCAGACCTTGTTTCTGTAGATGACCCATCGACGTAAAGCTCCCAAGGAAGTCCCGATTCAATTTTTTCCACTGGTTCCTCGCTGAACTCAGCTATGAAATCAGCGAGCGCCTGCCCCTTGATGGATATGCGAGGTCTATACTTGATGTCAAATTGTCCTAATTCGACTGCCCACTTAAACATTCGTCCTGAAGTGTCGAGTTTCTGCAATGTCTGCCTTAATGGAGAATTGGTCAGGATTTCGACGGTATGCTCCAGGAAGTAAGGTCTTAATTTTCTAGCAATTGTGACAACCGCGTATGCCAATTTTTCCAACGGCGAGTATCTTAACTCCGCCTCATGAAGGGCTTTGCTGGTGTAGTAGACCGGATGCTGTATCCCATCTTCTTTGGTTGCCAGGACCGAGCTTATGGCATGTTCCGATACGACGAGGTAAAGTTGTAAGGTTTCTCCGGTCCTCGGTTTGGATAGTACCGGTGGCTAGGCCAATTGCTTTTTTATCTCGTCAAAGGCGTTTTGGCATTCAGGAGTCCAGTCGAATTTTTTCCCATATGGCAGCACGTCAAAGAAAGGTTTACACCGATCTTTCGACTTTGATACAAAGCGGCTGAGGGCAACTACCCTCCCAGTAGACTCTGAACCTCCTTAGGTTTTCTTAGTGCTTTCATGTCAAGGATGGCTCTTATCTTTTCGGGGTTGGCTTCGATTCCCCGTTGATTAACGATGTAACCTAGAAATTTACCCGAGCTTACGCCAAAAGCACATTTTTTTGGATTCAGCTTCATCTTGTACTTCCTTAGAATTTCGAACATTTCGGCGAGGTGCTGTTGGTGTTCCTCCATCCTCATGCTCTTCACGAGCATGTCATCAACGTAAACTTCCATTGTTTTCCCGATTTGTTGGGCAAACATGGAATTCACCAAGCGTTGATACGTTGCTCCGGCATTTTTGAGACCAAAAGGCATCATTTGGTAACAGCACAGACCTCGGTCGGTGATGAAAGAAGTGTGTTCTTGATCCGGCTCATACATGAGTATTTGATTATACCCTGAGTACGCGTCCATGAAGCTAAGCAACTCATGTCCAGCAGTAGCGTCCACCATTTGGTCTATTCTGGGCAAGGGAAAGCTATCTTTTGGACAGACCTTATTGAGGTCGGTGAAATCAATGCACACTCGTCAATCTCCATTGCTCTTTTTAACAAGAACGGGGTTAGCAACCCATTTAGGATAATGAGCCTCCCGAATACACTTGTTGCGGAGCAACTTTCGTATTTCTACGTTTAAAGCCTCATATCTATCTGGGTTCAGAGGTCGGCGCCTTTGTTGTTTCGGTCAAGCTTTCGGATCAATATTTAGCTTATGACAGCCGATTTTTGGATCAATTCCTTCCAAATCCTCATGGCTCTATGCAAAAATGTCCAGATTCTGCTGAAGGAAGGACATCATATGAGCTCGTATCAAAGGTCGTAGCTCTTTCCCTATCTTGAGTTCCTTGGTAGGATCTTTTTCGCAAACTGATATGAGTTCCAGTTTTTCCACCAGTTCCCCCCTTTATTCTTCGTACAAGGATCCAAGGGACCGAGGTCGAGCATCATACACGTGGCCGGAGGAGGTTGTTTGTTTTGATTTGCTTGGAATCGACTTGTCCTTTGACACATTTCAGCGAGTTTCCTATTTCCTTTGATTTCTCCTACTCCATGAGGTGTTGGGAACTTGATTGAGTAGTGGAACAAAGACACCACAGCTCGGAGGTTGAACAGCAAAGGTTGCCCTATCACAGCGTCTAGGGTGAAATAGAATCTAGGATTACGAACTCAGCGTTGGTTCTCCAATGTCGTGGGGTTTCCCCGGCTTCGAGGAGAGCTTGATGGATCCTCTTGCCTTGACTAGCGCTCCGCTCAACCCTTGCACCACATTGGGATATGGTTGAAGAAAATGGAGGGAAATTCCCATCCACCTTAGGTTATTGGTGAAGAGCAAATTGATCGCACTTCTGGTATCGACCAATACTTTTGGTATATTGATTCCAGCCACAGGTAAAGAAATTACCAAGATGCCAAGATAGGGGTTCGGATCTACTTCGGTGTCGTTAAAGGATAACAGGTCATCCTGGGGTCGATTGCGATGCCTCGCATCGATGCCGATCTCAGATAGGTCGGCGACTATAGGTCTTTTCAATTTGGGCTCCCTTTTTTAAATATCCTGTTTTCCTCCCATCATGCTGACCTCGGACTGGGGCAAGTCGACGTTGCAAGCTCTGGCCTCAGCTTGGTTTCCAAGTATCCTTCCAACACCATAAGGCGTGGGGAACTTCATACAGTAATGATAGATCGAAGTGGCATCTTTGAGTTCTTGTAGTATAAGAGGCATTGGGTTCGCCTCTGCGGGTTTAGCTACAAATTCTTTGAGGCGACCTCTCCGAATTAGAGATTCAGTTTCTTCTTTTAGGTCTCGACAGTCGTCCGTGTTATGTCCCGCCGACCTGTGATATCGGCAATACTTTCCTCACCCCAACTGTCCTTTCTTTGGGAACGCCGGTTTACGGAATTCCTCCCTATCTCCAGATTGCATGAAAACTTCTTCCAGGGTGGTTGTTAGTGGGTGGTAGTCATGAAATCGGCGCGGCTGATTTTTAGACCGGTCACTCGTACTCCGATCTCTTTTTAGTTCATTTGGACTTTTCCTATCTGATTTTCTTTCCTTATTGTGATCCTTGGGGTGTGGGTTGGCCCCAGCGTTCTCTTGATCCGACGTGGCGTCCTCCGCGCTGATATGTTTTTTAGCCCGGTTCAAAAACTCATGATATGTACGGGGTCCGTCCTCATGTACAGACCACCAGAATCGTGTTCTAGGTCTCAATCTGGAAAGGACTGCCATGAGGGCGGCATCATCGGAGATCTTCTCGACTTCCATTGATTGCTTGTTAAACCTCCCGAGGTAACCTTTCAGTGACTCGCTTTTCCCTTGCTTAATGCTGACCAGCCTTTCCTTAGGTGTCGTCTGACACGCCCGAAAGGGGGTCAAAATAATATTCCTTACTTTTCTAAAATGTGTCGTTCAAGTAGTAAATGGTAAGTAAGGGTCATTCCCGCAGAGGATTGTTTTCAATTACGTCAATTGCAACATAGAAAATAAAATGCGAAAGCAATTAAATGGCGGGGGTTTGGTTGGATTAAACTAAATAAAGCGATAAAATAAAAATATAAAAGACGAAAATGACAATGAACACAAGAAAATGAAAATGTGATCGAGGGATATTTTTTCACCGCTAGAATGATTTTCCTTTCAATGTTCGCAAAAGATTTTCGTCTCAAGATCAACAACAATTCGAGAATAATCACAAGCTCGATTACCTCAAACTCTCCTTACATTTTAGTTGAATAAAACAAGCTCTTTACCCAACCCTATTCATTAAACAACCTAAGATAAACTCCCTAAATTTAATTTAACAAAAGCATTCACACGAGAGAGTCAAATTGAATTAAGCACAAACACACAAGCTCGGTTTGTTAACTTAAGTGATAATCCACCTACATTTAATAGAAAATTCCTCATAATCCATCAAAGTGTAGTTGATACTAGGTTTTGGTTAAATTAGCGATTACGTACTAAAATTTCCAAAATATCATATATTGAAAACAACTCAATCATCTAGTTAGCCCGCTAAATAATCGAGAAGAATAATAAACACATTAAGCACGATGAATTAACCACATCAATCTCAAGAACTTTGAAGCACAAATTGATTAAATTATCATTCTAGGCTTCCAAAATAACCCCCAATCACAATAGGTTTTAGCTATGCATAAGATATTCAATAATAGCTAACAAAATAATACAACCCATTGATAGAAAATGAGATTAAAGAGAAGAGAAAAGCTTATGAATGAAGATATGAAAGGTTGAGATCAATGGCATTGGAGCTTCTTCTTCATCTTCCCCATTTTCTTCAAGGTTTGGCAATGGAGTTCCCCATATTTTTGCTCTTGTTTTGGGGCAGCTCCTCCCTTGATTTCTTTCCCTAAAAATGGTCTTCAAGTAGTATTTATATTGTAGGAAGGAAATAAGATAAGTTGGATCGAAAATAAGCCAAAAAGGGTCCAAAATCGGGTTTTCTCGCTACTCGGGAGGTCGGACGCCGCAGCGCCTCTACAGGTGGCGCCGCAGCGCCACAATCAGAAGGAAGGGCACTGCAGTGCTGCTACAGTGCGCTGCAGCACCATCCCAAAATTTTTCATTTTTGCAGCTTAGGTCCTCCAACTTTCGATTCTGTGCATTTTGGTCCCAAAATTTATCTTTTTGTGCACTTTTGGTCCTTTTTCTTTCTTCCGTTTTTATCTCCAATTTGGGATTTTGGCAATGGAACACCTACAAAATAGAATATAACTATATTAAGTAGCAAAATATTAATGAAAACTCACAAATATCTAAATTTAATGGTATAAATAAGTGCAAAATCCACACTTATCATCGTCCTAGCTTTGGAGCCCATGAATTGAGCAAGAAAGGTTGTTGCCAGGTCGCTCCAGTTTTTTATGGATCTTTGATGCAGCCTTCTAAACCATCTTTGGGCATTATCTCCCAAAGTTAGTGGGAAAGCTTGGCACATGATGGCATCGCCAGCGCCTTGTAGTTCCATCCATGAGGTATACTTGTCCAGGTGGCTAAGGGGATCTCCTTCCCCTTCATACCCAGTAAGTTGTGGTATTTTGAGCTTCTCAGGCAGGGGTTCAGCCAGTATGTCCTCCGAAAAAGGGGAGTGACGTTTGGTGAAATAATCTTCGAACACCCACTTGCCCTTTGTTTCCAGGTCGGCAATGCGTTTCTTTAAGGCACTTATTTCAGGTTCTTCTTGCTCCAACGGACGTTTTAGGTCGGGCCTTGTAAGCTTCTCCCGAGGAGTTAAAGACTGTTGGGAACCCAGTCTACTAAACACACTACTAGTTCTTTTGGTGGTGCCCTCTTTTTTAGGTGGCGGACACCTTACTTCGTCGGTGTGACTTCTAGAAGACTCTCCTTTAGAAAAATGAAAGGACCTTCTGGTGGGAGGTCTTCCTGCTTTTCTTCTTGATGGGGATCCCACCTCGGTTCGCTGTGGGGAGAGGGGAACTAGATTTCTTTCTAACCTGCTGACTGTGTTAGCCAGCCTTTCGATAGCTTCCCTCATAGCAACTATTTGAGGGCTTTCCATGTCAGATCGGTCCTGCCTTCCTTGGAAAGTACGAGGAGTGGTGGTTTCGTTGGGGCGAGTGTGGGATTCCCTCTCCGAGGAGGGATTGTGGCTCATTGGTATATATTTTCTGTTTTAGTGTGGGAAAAAGATTCTTTTCACAAGTCGCGGCCTTCTGACAAGGCTGCCAGAGACAACCGAGTTGGGGTTGAGCCGAACTGCCAACTGGAAGTCATTAATATTTGACCTCAAACTTCGGTGGTCAACATTTCATATAGACTCTTTCGATATGTGTATTTAACACACTATTATTCCACAATATTTGTGTGAGGGGGAAAATCTATCTAAAAGATCTTCAAGAGGCTAAGAAATTCTAATACATCACTCAAAATAGTGTAGATTAAAAATTACAAAAGATGAGAAAATTAAAACATCAAAAATAAAATTACAATTTGAGAAGAAATAACTTTTTATTAATAAATCTTATTCGATCCATAAATGAGGCATGCTAGAGTCTATATTTTAATTATGGACAGTATTTAAATTCTTCTACTTTGAAAATGTATTGACATAAAAAAAAAAAAAATACTAAGCCCCTATTGGGGTTAAATTAAAATTTTAATACATTTTTTTCTCCACTTTTTAACCATATTTTTCCATAAAATAATATTATACTATTCCTTTTTTTTAACCACACATTCTTCAAAAAATTATTATTTCAAAATACATTTGTTTCCTAGAGATACATTATAACGGAAGTCAAATAGGGGCTAACTATATACGTAACTATATAGTATCAAGAAACAACAATCCACGTATTGAACTTGCTCTATTTGAGTAGAAAGGAAACAATATATTTCAGAAGAGAACCACAAACTTAAGATAACCAAAATGGTATACCATAGCCAAAACTCTGAATATATCAAATTCAAATGCCACAGGTTATAAAAAAAATAAAAAAAATCTAAGATATTAGAATACTGTGTAACATGGGAACTCAAAGGGTACTTTTATCTCGAAAAAGTGGATAACAAAATTATTGTGTCCAAGATAAAACTTACAGCAAATAAGCTACTTTTCAGATTTAATGTGGCATCTTTCGAATCATTTTCAAGGGGCGTCCCTAGCTCGTTAATCTATGTCTTTTATATTGTCTCAAAGAGCTCACGAAGTCCTTTGTAACACATTTTGAATCGCATAAAATGGACAACCACATGAATCTTAGAAACGGGAGGAATTCTTGAGCATCAAAGAATGAGGAAAATAGAAATGATGCAGCCAATGTTGCAATCGGAGAGGTACAAGATCGACAAATTACAAAACTATTGAATTTTACATGTTTAGAATTTTGGATAAATTTGCAAAAAAAAATCATTTTTTTATTTTTATATATTTTTCGTCTATCCGATTTAATTTTATACTACTATTAAAATTCTCAAACATAAACCAGATCATTTTGGATCAGTTTGGTTTGGTTCAGTTCAAACTCATTTCATTGACGGGTCCATGTAGCACCAAACCAAGGATTTCTAAAATGCGATTTCGATTCGATTTTCTAATTTGACAATTTTTGCTTACAGCCCTAAACAGATGTTGTAGAAGGCTTGGACTGCGTACAACGTTCAAAAAATTCACATTTGCCTTTTTTCCCTGTTAGGTAGATGACGCAGATGATGAATTGAATTAAATAACAAAGGATCTGCGTTCGCTGAATCCAAAAATTACCATCATACACCCATCACATTCAAACATGTGGACTAGATATATTGACGTTCGAGGAATCCATTTACTACTGTACAAGACATTATCTCAGCCAAACTTTGAGACTCGTATTGTTTACATAACTCAATTAATACACACATGTTTGCATTAGTTTCTGTGATCGGAAATATGAGTGAAACAGTTACTCGTCTTTAGTAATGCCAAGCAGTTCTCCAAAGAAGCTCTTGATTGGTGATGGCCACCTATAATATGAGGCGTCAGATATTATCTCCACTGATCCCTCGTTCTGGTTTTTCACAGTCCTGGCATGAGCTTTCTCCTTATGGTTTTTTTCTGATGCATCATCCAAATAAGGAACAACATACTTCTTCATAACGTCTTTGGTAATTCTAAGATGATTTCCTGCCACTTTTATGTACTTCACCCTTCCAGCATCATCCAAGGTTTTCAATCCAATCCAGTCCTCAGTATATAGCTTAGTCTGAGCATGAAGGACAGGTTAATAACCAAAAACCCAATGAACTTAAAAGTGGAACAGAAACTTCAATAATCAAAGGCATAGCAAAAATGGGGTTCCTTGGTGGCACAAAGAATGAGAAAGAGGTCTGCCTAATTGAATCGGGTTAGACCCTTCACCATGAGCAATTTAAGGAGATCTATAGTTACCAGATCAGCCAAATGGGACTTATTGCATTCAAATTACGATGAACTGTACAATAAATCTGGTACCTAGCTAGGTGCTCAATCCAAGGTAACTTCGTATTTGAAAGCTTGTTAAAGGAAACGAGACTCAAAGAAAATATCAGATCATAGAACAAAATAAAACCTAAGACATGAAAATTAATATAAAATCCCAAATTAATATTAGTGAAATCCAAAGGTTCTAAAATTCAGTCAATGGATTCGTATCGGTCTACAAGTGTCATTAGTTAATTCGTCCAAAAATTCAAAATGCTGATAGCTACTTCATGCACCTTCTGCTTTTAGGACACTATTGATTTATCCCACTACTGTGTTTCTTTCAGGTTAGGAGTTTTAACATTTGCTTCTACTGTATAATATTGTTTGGGATTGTAAGCAAAAAGAGCTTCTAAGCTTCTATTTATGATTGTAGACACCATATATAACTAAAATATTTATTCTTACAAAATCATATCCATGCTTGTAATTGTACATGGATTTCAATTATGACCATTTTACGAACACAAATTGCTCGTAATGAAAAATAAACAAAAAAAAAAGGAGAAAAGACGAAGAATGGGATAATTCAATAAAATTGGACCTCCCACTATTGGTAATTCGAGGAACTAATATGACAAACAAGTTTGCAGATATAATTTATAGACATTTTATTCATTTTTTGATTTGGTATAAATACAAGAAAGTCAACATGTTTCCCTAATATTTAGGTATCCTCCACTAACTCCTAAACTAACTAGAATAAAATTACGACTGAATATATGCACCACAATTTTTATTTTTTGCACCACATTTTAATTGCACTTAAGATTCTTAATTATTGCTTATTATAACACTTATGTCCCTAACAGTTTTTCATGTCATTCTTATCCTCAAATTTTTCATTAATTAACACATTTTGTATTTAATAGTAGTTTTATGTCCAAAAGTCCGTTGAAATGACGTAAAGTAAATTATTTTTTCATCATAATTTTAAAAATAAACAAATAAAAGGTGTGGAAAAATATATATATTTTCATCATTTCAAAACATGAAAACAAAATATTTTGATATAAATCATCATCAAGAATGAGACATACTAATTAATAGAATGTTGAAGATAAGAATTCAATTGAAAAAATTTTAAAAAATAATTGTTACAATAAACAAAGATTGAGGAGTTTAGCTACAATTAAAATATGGTGTATGAAATAAAAATTGTAGCAGTGATATAACCCCCTTATGGTTTCTCTCTGAAATGTTCTTTAAGATAGAGCAAAATAACTCATTTGTCCGATTGCATTTTTGTATAAGCAAAAAAAATAATACTGTAAAAATGTGATTAAATATTTGACCCTCATTTTAAAATACGTTAACAATACTTTTGAATGAAAATAGTAAAGACAAGATTTTCTAATTAATGAAACGATAAAAATAAGAATATGATGAATAAAAATATTAAAGATATAAGTGTAATAATGAATAAAAGTTGATAACCTCTAATGTTATGGTATTATGAAAACATGTGATGTGAATATAACCACCCTAAAATTATGTAACAACCACATTAGACTAATTCAAAGATAAATAATAATATAGCAGCTCCATCCTTTCACTTTTTAGTTAGTTTGAAGATATCCAATTCTCAATCTCAGCTTTTATATGTTCAGTTGAAGATAGCAATAGCCATAAGTAGTTTGTGTTATGTGATGATGTGGCCTGGTGGCTGCCAACAAGTTAAAGAGGGAGTAACTTTGAAGATACTGATCCTAATTATTTACTTGCACCATTTTTTGAGGTTGTTGACTGAGAAAACTAATTTGCATCCAATTCAAGCTTTGGCTGATGTTTCTGCCACGATCAAACTTAGATTTTCTGAAACAATAATGCTATCTAACAACAATGGTGCTATAGCATGAGTCCTGGTGACTACATTTTATAGGAACAATTATATGAATCATATGACATTGCATTTAACTGAATCAATCATTTAATGTCATCTAGTTACCACCTAGAGTGGTGCTTAGCATCACTAATGAATAACATTACTCTTTCTGATATGTTGGTCTGGTACTAGAATGGAATAACACTATATTTTTATGGCTCGGGAGGGCCATTAATTCATAGGTAAAATAATTTCACACTTTTTTTCTTTCATTTCCAATTAAAGAAGGGACAGAAATAGGAAGAGAATTTTATTCCTCAATTCTTCTTGATGATAGTACATCAATTTCTCATCTATATATACAATACAAGGTAGGAGAAAAGAAGGGAAGTAATATTCTATCTAAAGACAATATTATTTCCTAACTAAGCACTAATTATACCATATACACTTTTTACCAATAATCCCACAATTGACTCGGGATTATTTCCTTTCTATATCCCCCTCAAGTTGAATCGTAGTTATTGATCATATCCAACTTGCAGATGAAGTCGTTGAAAATTAGTCTTTGTAGCCCTTTCGTAAATATGTCTGCTATTTGTTCTTTGGTTGGAACGTAGATCATACAAATGGTTCCATTTTGAACTTTCTCTTTGATGAAGTGTCTGTCAACTTCTACATGCTTGGTTCTATCATGTTGGACTGGATTGAGTGAGATGTTTATAGCTGCTTTATTATCGCAATAGAGTTTGATTGGGAACTTTATTGCAATTTGTAGTTCCTCCAAAAGTTTCTTTAACCATAGACCTTCACATATTCCTTGCGCGGCTGCTCTAAATTCTGCTTCAGCACCACTTCTGGCTACTACATTTTGTTTCTTGCTCCTCCAGGTTACCAAGTTTCCCCACACAAAAGTACAATAGCCAGTGGTTGACCTCCTATCTTTTACTGCTCCTGCCCAGTCAGCATCAGTGAATATTTCTATCTCCTTTTCATTTTTCTTGAATAACAGTCCTTTCCCAGGAGAGCCTTTGAGGTATCTCAGAATTCTGTATGCTGCTTCCAGATGGGCTTCCTTTGGAGAATGCATGTGTTGACTTACCACACTAACTGTGAATGCAATGTCAGGTCTAGTGTGTGATAGGTAGATCAGTTTTCCAACTAGGCGCTAATATTTGTCTTTTTCAACTGATTCTCCGTCGTTGTCTGTCTTTCTTCCCGGATCCATAGGGGTGTCACATGGTTTGCATCCAAGCATCCCGGTTTCAGTTAGAAGGTCTAGAACATACTTTCGTTGTGAAACACTGATACCTTTCTTTGATCTGGCTACTTCCATTCCCAGAAAATATCGCATTTCTCCCAAATCTTTTACTTCAAATTCTGTGGCTAGACCATTTTTTAGCCTCTCTATTTCGAATGTATTGTTTCCTGTGAGAATTATGTCGTCCACATATACGATCAGGATGGTCTTTGTCCCATCTTTAAATATTTTGAAGAACATAGTGTGATCTGATTGTCCTTGGTGATATCCCTGACTCTTCAGCACATTTGCAAATCTGTCAAACCATACTCTAGGTAATTGTTTAAGGCCGTACAGAGATTTTTTCAGTTTGCATACTTTGTTTTCTTCATTTTCCTTAGAGAACCCTGGGGGTAGTATCATGTAAACTTCTTAATTCAACTCCCCATTTAGGAATGCATTTTTAATATCAAGTTGTTGAAGTGGCCAATCTAAGTTTGCTGCTAGTGATAGAAGTACCCGAATTGTATTCAATTTTGCAACCGGTGCGAATGTTTCTGTGTAATCTATGCCATATGTTTGAGTATATCCCTTTGCAACCAGACGAGCTTTATACCTTTCTATTGTCCCGTCTACGTTATACTTCACATTAAACACCCATTTGCAACCAACAGGTCTCTTCCCTTTTGGCAGTTCCATCACATCCCATGTGTCATTTGTCTTCAAGGCTTTCATTTCTTCCATTACTTTTCTCCACCTAGGAGTTTCCAAGGCCTCTTGGATATTACTCGGAATTTCTGTACTATCAATGTTAGCTACAAACAATTGAAATTTAGGAGATAAAGCTTTATAAGAGACAAATTTTGAGATAGGGTAAAGAGTACATGACCGAGTTTGTTTCCTGAGAGCAATAGGTAGGTTAGTATCAGATGATTTTGGGGACAATTCATGGGGTTTTGGAGCTATCACCGGTTCCGACTCTCTTGGTGCTTCGAGTGTAATGGTTTCCTTATATTTTGATTTTGACTTTCTTGAGTAAACTATAATCTCTTTGTCATGATGTGCTTTCTGTTCTCCCCCTAAGTTCAAGTTGCCTTCTATAGATGGCATGTTGGGACCATGCGGTGTTGTAGGCTCAATGGTGAACTCAAAGGGATTAATAGAGATTTCAAAGGGATCCATAGGAGAATCTATGGGAGAGATTTTCAAGGGCCGATCTTCACTTATGTTCTCCCCCTGAAGAGAGAATTTTTGAAAGTAGGGGCTGTTTTCGAAGAAAGTGACATCAAGACTGACAAATACCTTTTTTGTGAGTGGATCATAGCATTTATATCCCTTTTGAGTTGGTGAGTATCCAATGAATACACACTTAAGTGCGCGAGGTTCGAGTTTATTCCGATGATGGGAATGTATGTGTACAAAGGCTGTACATCCAAACACTTTTAAGGGTAAGTTGGAGTTGAGACGAGAGTGAGGGAAGACTTTTTGGAATCTCTGGAGTGGAGTTTCAAAGTTGAGAGTGTGACTAGGCATTCTATTTATAAGATAGGCGGATGTTAAAATGGCATCACCCCAGAAGGATTTGTGTACATTTGTAGTGAATATCAGGACACGAGCTACTTCAAGTAAGTGCCGATTTTTCCGTTCAGCAACCCCATTTTGTTGGGGAGTATCAACACAAGAGCTTTGGTGGATGATTCCATTTTCTTGTAGATAGGTTTTGAGAGTATTATTGAAGTATTATGTGCCATTATCCGTGCGCAGAATTTGAATTTTTGTCTGAAATTGGGTTTGAACCACAGAATGGAAATTTATGAACACAGAACGGACATCGATTTTTTCTTTTAGCATATAGACCCAACAAATTCGAGTGTGATCGTCAATAAACGTAACAAACCATTTTGTGTGAGTGCGATTAGGGGTTCGTGAAGGTCCCCATAAATCACTGTGAATCATGGTAAATGGTCTGGATGGTTTGTACACAGATTTTGGAAATGATGACCGATGATGTTTCGCAAGTTCACAACTTTCACAATTAAGATCAAAAGGCAATTTATTCGAAAATATTGAAGGAAATACATGTCTAAGATATTGAAAGTTGGGATGTCCCATTCTATAATGCCATAAAAGAATTTCACTATCCTTAGGAACAAAAGCAGAATCACAACTAGCAAATTGACGTTGTTCACTCGCATATGTCTCGTCAAAGTAATAGAGTCCATCACACTCTTTAGCACTGCCAATCGTCTTCCCCGATGATAGGTCTTGAAAGGCACAGTGAGAAGAAAAAAAGTTAGCGGTACAATTTGAATTTTTTGTCAATTGGCTAATGGATAGTAAATTGCAGGAGAGATTTGGAACGGGTAGACTTGTTCTAGTGTAATGGAATTAGAGATTCGAATACTCCCTTTTCCAGCTACTGAAGAAAGCGAGCCATCTGCAATTTTGACTTTAAGATTGCCCGCACAAGGTGAGTATGAAGAGAACAAATGGTGGGAGTCCGTCATATGATCGGACGCACTGGAGTCAACAATCCATGGTACTTTGAAAAGAGTGGTGGTGTTTAAAGCTCTCAGGAAATTACCTTTGTGGGCCAATGAACTGGTCGAGCTAGATGACTGAAAATTGGAAAACATTCTGTAGAGTTGTTCTAGTTGTTCGGGATTGAAAGCACCCATCGTAGTGGAGTTTTGTACTTCAGTAGAATCAACTGCAGCTTGGTAGCCATGATTTTTGGTATTCTGCCTTGGTTTCCAATCAGATGGTTTTCCATGCAAATCCCAACACGTATCTTCTTTATGTCCAGATTTTCGACAGTGGTCGCACCATGGACGACCTTTTTGTTGTTTTAGTCCTGGGCCGATTTTAGGTGTTCCTCTAATTGTTTGGGCTCCCAAATCAGGCCCAACTAATTTTGGACCATTAAATGGGCTCCTTTTAATTCTTGTAACAGACCCATCCAGCAGCCCATATTCCTTTGACCCAGTCGGCCCACATGAGTTAGATAAAAGGGCCGATCCATCCACAGTTAACGCAGGCCCAACCTGGTTCTTCAACATCACTTGCCGGCGACTTTCCTCGCGTCTGACCTCCGCGAAGGCGTCGCGTGAAGATGGTAGTGGTCGACGGCTGAGGATTCGACCTCTCACATCATCGAGGTCCCTATTCAACCCAGCCAAGAACTCATATACTCGCTCGTTCTCCAGCCTTTTTCTGTATCGAATGCTGTCGCTAGGGCAGTCCCACTGTTCATCCATGTTAAGGTCCAACTCTTACCAGAGGGTCGTCATCTCCATGTAATACTCTGTGGCATCCCTGTCTCCTTGCCTTGCCTGCCACAATTTTGTTTTTATTTCAAAGATTTGAGAAGAGTCTTCCGCATCAGAGTACATGTCGCGAGCGGCGTCCCAAATTTCCTTCGCAGTTGCCATGAAGAGGTAAATTTTGCCTATTGACGGTTTCATGGAATTCACGAGCCACGCCATTACCATGGAATTTTCAGATTTCCATCTCTGTTGGAGGCGCGGTTCAGTTGGGTGTTTTGTGTCTCCGGTAAGGTATCCAATCTTCCCCTTCCCGTCGATTACCAATTTTATTGATTGGGCCCACTCTCTATAATTTTTTCCGTTGAGTTTTTCCACCATGAGTTGAAAGGATGAATTATCTCCTCCAACTGAATTCATGGTGGTGACGTTGTCTGCCTCGCTGGTTCCTGAATCGGAGAAGACAGATTCTTTACTGTTGGCTGTGTTTTCCGCCATCGGTAGTCCGGTTTGATATTACTTGGGCTCTGATACCATAAAGAAGGGACAGAAATAGGAAGAGAATTTTATTCCTCAATTCTTCTTGATGATAGTACATCAATTTCTCATTTATATATACAATACAAGGTAGGAGAAAAGAAGGAAAGTAATATTCTATCTAAAGACAAAATATTATTTCCTAACTAAGCACTAATTATACCATATACACTTTTTACCAATAATCCCACAATTGACTCGGGATTATTTCCTTTCTACACCAATTAATGATCAAAATGAAAAGCTATTGAAACTTTGGTGTAGACGCTCTATTGGTTCAACCTTACTCTTCATCTTCAACTTTTGTGCTTGTTTGATGAATGGCATGTTGGGTCCATGTTTGGTCTATACCTTCAGCAATCTTTTTCCATGACAAGTTTTTGCTCAATGATGTTCTCGTGTGTATGCTATGCGATTAGGCTATAAAATGAAAATCATAGATTAACTTGCTGAAAATAAGCCTCTAATACCCTCCTCAAAATTGATGCTGGTGAGTCTACAAGCATCAATTTGCTTACACGAAAATTATGACACGTGCGAGTCAAAGATTTGGAGACGATATCTGCGATCTATTGAGAAGCGGAAACATAACGGAGAGCAATGACTTTGGAATCATAGGCTTCTCGTATGTAATGACGGTTGTAGAAAACAAAATATTTTTAGGAGATTATGAATTATTGATGTACCATATTTAATTATGTCTATAATTAGGTAGGATTATTAGCTCTCCTAATTTAGGAGATTACTTTCCTTATCTCCTTATTCTCGGTTGTGTATAAATTATGGAATCAAGATGAAATAAATGATTCACACAGAAAATCGTGTGACTCATTACTTTCTACCTGGTATCAGAGCTCTGGGTCGATTATCGTAGCAACCCATGACAGAAAACGGTAAGGACTCTACCACCACAGAAGTATCCCAGAACGAAACTGAGGCCATATCCTCTATGGGTTCCAACACCACCGAAAATTGAACAGAATAAATTTTCGAGAGTGGGCCCAATCTATCAAATTAATAACCAAAGGCAAAGGGAAGTTGGGTTACCTCACCGGCGAAACCAAGAAACCAACAGACGCTACTCTTCTTCAAAAATGGAGATCGAAAAATTCATTGATCACCGCCTGGCTCGTCAATTCCATGACCCCGTCCATAGGTAAAACTTACATATTCCTACCAACGGCGAAGGAAGTCTGGGATGCAGTTAAGGAAACATACTCTGATGGAAAGAACGCTGCACAAATCTTCGAGATAAAGACTCGACTGTGGCAAACCAAGCAAGGTGAGAGAGAGGTCACAGAGTATTTTCTGGAGATGACACACCTATGGCAAGAACTCGACCTCAGTCTAGAGGAAGAATGGGACTGTACCGGCGACAGTGTACGCTACAAAAAAAGGGTCGAGAACGAAAGGGGTTTCGAGTTTCTCGCGGGCCTGAACCGCGATTTGGATGATTTCAGGGGGAGAATCTTGGGTCGAAGACCGTTACCCACCACACGAGAGGTATTTGCTGAGGTTAGAAGGGAAGAAAATCGCCGGAAAATCATGCTAAAGACCGGTGATGATGAGATCGGAGTTGAGACCGTGATGTTTTCGAAGAGGAATGGACCTGGGCTGAGAAGGAACGGAAGTTTATCAAGACCAGTGACTTTAAATAGGCCAAATGGGTTGGCCCAAAATAGGAAAAGCGGATGGGCTGAAAAATTGCATAATGGGCCAGGTCAATCTGTAGGTGCAATTGGGCCTGGTGGACAACATATTGGGCTTGAAATGAATGCATCACCTTCAAGTGGACCAAAACAAATAAGGGGACGTCCATGGTGCGAACACTGTCGTAAACCAGGGCACAAGGAAGATACGTGTTGGGACTTACACGGGAAGCCCAATGATTGGAAACCATCGCAAAATTCTAGAAATCGTGGATATCAAGCATCAATTGATCCTATTGAAAATACTAAGGAAAATAATTCAACTGCAGGAGGTGCATTTAATCCTGAACAATTGTATCAAATTTTCTCCAACCTTCAAAACTCAAATCATCACTCCACCCACAGTCCATCAAGTTCACTGGCCCACAAAGGTAATCATCTAATAGCCTTGACTACCTCCTCAAAATACAAAGTCCAGTGGATTATTGATTCAGGTGCGCCGATCACATGACGGACTCCCATCATCTCTTTTGTACCTATACACCATGTGCTGGTAATATTAAAGTCAAGATTGCGGATGGGTCACTCTCAACAGTTGCAGGAAAAGGGAGTATCCAAATTTCTAAATCTATCACACTAAACTCAGTACTTCATGTTCCAAACTTATCTTGTAACCTATTATTTGTTAGTCAGTTGACAAAAAGGTCCAATTGCTCTGCTGAATTTTTCCTATCTTATTGTGTCTTTCAGGACCTATCATCGAGGAAGACGATTGGCAGTGCTAGAGAGTATGCGGGCCTTTACTACTTTGAGGAAGCAGATGTGAGTAAACCGAGTCAAATTGTAATTTGTGATTCTGCATATACCTCTAGAGATAGTGAAGTTTTATAATGGCATTATCGAATGGGTCATCCTAATATGCAATATTTGAAACGTGTAGTTCCATCTATTTTCCTATATAAAACTTCCTTTGAACTTCAATGTGAAATCTGTGAATTAGCAAAACATCAACGAAGTGTATTTCCAAAATCTGTATATAAACCATCTAAACCTTTCACTATAATCCACAGCGATTTATGGGGACCTTCACAAACCCCTAATCGCACTCACACAAAATGGTTTGTTACATTCATTGACGACCATACTCGCCTATGTTGGGTTTACTTACTAAAGGAGAAAATTGATGTTCGTTCAGTATTTGTCAACTTTCATTCAATGGTTCAAACACAATTCCAAACTAATATCAAAATCCTTCGCACAGATAACGGCACCGAATACTTCAATTCTATATTAAGAGACTACCTACAAACACATGGGATAGTCCATCAAAACTCATGTGTCGACACTCCTCAACAAAATGGGATAGCCGAACGAAAAAATAGACATCTCCTTGAAGTTGTCCGAGCCCTAATGTTCACTACAAAAATGCCAAAAATACTTTGGGGAGATGCTATCCTAACATCTACCTACCTTATCAATCGAATGCCTAGCCGCACACTTGACTTTGAAACACCCTTCCAAAACTTTTAGAAACTTTTTCTTACCTCACGCCTACACTCCAATCTACCTTTAAGGGTTTTTGGTTGTACAGCATTTGTCCATGTTCATGCTCACAATCGAAACAAACTAGACCCACGGGCGATTAAATGTGTATTCATTGGGTACTCTTCTACCCATAAAGGTTACAAATGCTATGATCCATCCACAAAACGAATATTTGTAAATCTTGATGTCACATTCTTTGAAACAACGCCTTATTTTCAGACACCCTCTCTTCAGGGGGAGAAGTTGAGTGAAGATCGGTTCATAGATTTTGATCTCTCTCCTACCCATATCTCAACAGAATCAAATTCCATCACCCCATCAATTCTCAATATGCCACATATAGAACAAAACTTGAACTCAGGGGGAGATGTAGAAGAACAAAGAAACAAGGAGATGCTGGTTTACTCAAGGAAGCCAAAATCAAAGGAAAACCCCATACCTGAAGCACTAAGAGAGTTGGAATCGATGATAGTTCCAGATCCTCATGAGTCTGAATATCCTGATATCAACCTACCCATTGTACTCAGAAAACAAACACGGTCATGTACTCTTCACCCCATCTCAAACTTCATATCTTATAATGCTTTATCTGCAAATTTTCGTACTTTCACTGCTAACCTTGATAGTACAGCAATTCCAAGAAACATTCAGGAAGCTTTGGAAATCCCCGAATGGAGAAAGGCGGTGATGGAAGAAATACAAGCCTTGCAGAAAAATAAAACTTGGGAGATGGTTGACCTACCAAGAGGAAAAAGACCCGTAGGATGCAAATGGGTGTTCAATGTGAAATATAAAGTGGATGGGATAGTAGAAAGATACAAAGCTCGTCTTGTCGCAAAAGGATACACACAAACTTACGGCATTGATTATACAGAAACATTTGCACCAGTAGCCAAGCTCAATACAATACGGGTTCTCCTATCTCTAGCAGCCAACCTAGACTGGCCTCTTCAACAACTCGATATAAAAAATGCATTTCTAAATGGAAAATTGGAGGAAGAAGTGTTCATGATACCACCACCAGGCTTCTCATTACAAGGAGAAAACCGAATCTGTAAACTCAAAAAATCTCTTTATGGCCTTAAGCAGTCACCAAGAGCGTGGTTCGATCGATTTGCCAAGGTGCTAAAAGGACAAGGATATCAGCAAGGATAATCTGATCACACTATGTTCTTCCACCAGTCGAAGAGTGGAAGAAAAACAATCTTAATTGTATACGTCGACGATATAATTCTAACTGGAGACAACGTAATTGAGATAGAAAGATTGAAGAAGCAACTGGCAAGTGAATTCGAGGTAAAAGACCTAGGACAAATGCGATATTTTCTGGGAATGGAAGTTGCGAGATCAAGAAAGGGTATCAGTGTTTCACAACGAAAATACATCAATGACCTCCTATCAAAAACAGGAATGCTTGGATGTAAACCAAGTGACACACCAATTGATACAGGAAGAAAAGTAGAAAACATTGGAGAGTCAGTTGACAAAAAAAGATATCAACGACTAGTTGGGAAATTAATCTACTTGTCACATACTAGACCAGATATTGCATTCTCAGTCAGTGTGGTAAGTCAACATATGCACTCACCAAAGGAAACACATGGAAGCGGTATATAAATCCTCGGGTATCTAAAAGGTTTTTCAGGAAAGGGATTATTCTTCAAGAAAAATGAGAGGAAGGGAGTAGAAATATTTACCGATGCTGACTGGGCTGGATCTGTAGAAGATAGGAGATCAACAACGGGTTATTGTAGCTATGTATGGGGTAACTTAGCAACTTGGAGAAGCAAGAAACAAAATGTTGTAGCAAGAAATAGTGTAGAAGCTGAATTTAGAGCAGTGGCCCAAGGAATTTGCGAAGGACTATGGTTAAAGAAACTTTTGGAAGAACTACAAGTTAGTACAGAACTTCCAATCAAACTATATTGCGACAACAAAGCAGCAATTAACATCTCACTAAATCCAGTGCAACACGATCGAACCAAACATGTGGAAGTGGACAGACACTTCATCAAAGAAAAGGTCGAAAATGGAGTAATTTGTATGATTTACGTCCCTACAAAAGAGCAAACAGACTTTTGATAAGTTCGTCGGCAAGTTGGATATGATCAACATCTACCATCCAACTTGAGGGGGAGTGTAGAAAACGAAATATTTTTAGGAGATTATGAATTATTGATGTACCATATTTAATTATGTCTATAATTAGGTAGGATTATTAGCTCTCCTAATTTAGGAGATTACTTTCCTTATCTCCTTATTCTCGGCTGTGTATAAACTATGGAATCAAGATGAAATAAATGATTCACACAGAAAATCGTGTGACTCATTACTTTCTACAACGGTCTACTTCGATATATTTGGTGCGTTCACGATACATAGGTGCGTTCATGATACATGTCATCATGGAGAGGGGTAGGCAGTGATTGAGAAATACTAAGTTGATGGAGAATGAGAAGGGATATTATTTTATCTAATTTCCAATTTTAATGTGTATTTTAGGAAACGTAATCAGTGATTTATTTAGAGTATTTTCCTACTCCAATTAGCATTAGTTTAAACCTTCTATAAAGGGGTCTATGCAATGTAATTATAACAACTTTTGAATGAATGAAATAAATTGATTTCTCCCCAATTTCAATCTTCCCCTTCCCCTCTTCTTCTCTCTTTCCCCCTCATTTCTCCTATTCTCTTCCCTTTCCCCTACTCCTATAATTCTCCCCCTTGCATCCTACATCACAAGATCTGCTAGAAGACCATGTAGCCAGACAATCTCAAAGCATGCAGTTGACATAGCACATTATTTGGCCTCAGTAGATGACTTCGAAATAGTCTTATTTCTTACATTTCCAAAAATTGAGAGCATTACCTAGAAAAATAAGATACACCATCCAGTAGTAGATTGACAAAAGTTGGGGCAATCCACCCAGTCAGCATTACCATAAGCAGTGAGTTCAAGAGACGTGCCCCTAGGGAAGAACAGACCACAATAAGGAGTCCCAATAAGATAGGAAATTATGCGGCGGACAACTACCAAACATAGTTGATGCGGAGCATCCATAAATTTGCTGATAATATGAACTGCGAAGGAAATATCTGGACGTGAGTGAGATAGATAAGACTACCTATCAACTTCCGATAAAGAGTAGGGTCTGGAATATTATCACCTTTGTCTTTTCGATACTTAACATTAAGCTCCAATGTAGTATCAACTGAGATAGCTTCAGATAAATCAGCTAACCTAATCAAGTTTTGAATATCTTATGTTGATTCAAGAAAATAACATGTGGTGTTGTGTGAACTTCTAAACCAAGAAAGTAAGTGAGATGACCAAGTATTTCATATAAAAAATCAAGTTAGATGCTGCTGAAACTTCTGAATAAAAATGTGATCCAATCCAGAGATAATAATATCATCCACATTTACCAACAAGAAAACGATGCAACAGTACACTTGTGAAAGAATAGAGATGCGTCATACTAGCTCTGAATGAAGGAAAAATCCAAAAGAGTCTGACGGAACTTGTCAAACCATGCTCGAGTAGCCTGCTTAAGACCATACAAGGAGCATTTTAGCTTATAGACAGAGTCAGATGACGGAAGAGGCATACCATATAGAAGTTTCATATAAATGTCTTCATTGATATCTCCATGCAAGAATGCGTTCTTTACATCCATTTAATATAAAGACCAAGAGCGGGAAGCAGCAATTGATAACAAGAGGTGAACAATAGTCATTTTAACCACAGGAGCAATTGTCTCATCATAGTCGATTACAAACTCCTGACGATTATCCAAGGCAACTAATTGAGCTTTATAACGCTCGAGAGAACCATCAGAACGAAGTTTAACTGAGTATACCCATTTACTTCCAATAGGTTTCATAGCCCGTGGACATGGCACAATATCCCAGATTTGGTTAGCCTCAAGGGCCTCAAGTTCTGCATCCATCGCATGTTGCCAACACTCCTATTACATAGCCTATCTATATGAGGAAGAAATGGAGATTGAGTTAATAATAGCCGACAAAGAGCTATGGGAGGGAAAACCATACCTACGTAGTCGTTGAGGAACGCGAGAAGTGTGAAGAAGAGTGACAGGAAGCAGAAGACCATCTGGTGAAGAATATGATATCGTAGGCGGAAGATCAGGAGGGCTTGTAGGGATCGTCGTTTGAGAAGGAAGCTCGAGAGCAATGATCGGAGTAGCATGCCTGGGAGTATAGACAAGACCCGGCTTGTGCTGAGAGAATTCTATAGGAAAATCATGCAAGATAGAAAACACGGGAGGATGAATTATAGTTTCTAAAGTAAAGAAAGATTTATTTCAAAGAAAACATTACGAGATATCTTAATTCGTTGTCTTGAGATTATAACGGACATACCCTTTTTGAGTCTCACCATACCCCTAGAAAAGCACACTTGACAGATAGCGGTGTGAGTTGTCTTTTCATGTGGTTGTGAGTGAACAAAGCACACACATCCAAGGGGTTGGAGATTAGAATATATAGGATGCTGACCAAATAACTTATAAAATGGAGAAACATTATTAAGAGTGGGAAAAGGCAGCCGATTTGTAAGATGAACAACGGCAGACAAGACGTCACACCAGAAACGAGAAGGAACAGAAAACTCAATTAGAAGAGCTCTAACAATGTCAAGAAGATGACGATTCTTGCATTCTGCTACCCCATTTTATTGAGTAGAAGGGCAAGATCACTGAAAAATAATACCCTTGGTCTATAAGAAAGATTGAAACGCATTAGATATATATTCATCTCCCGAATCATATCTTAAGATTTTAATTAAAGAGGAAAATTGGTTTTCAATGAGAGCAATAAAAGCTTGAAAGGCATAGAAAACCTCTTTGCACGGAGAAAATAAACACGTGTAAAGTGACTATAATTATCGATAAATGTAGCAAAGTATTTATAATGAGCATAAGATACGACAGCAACATAACTTGTTCTAGTTTTGCGTGGAGGGCGAGTAGGACGCTCCTTGATGATATGTTCAGCCTTCTTACAATAATTGCAAAACTTTTATGGGACACTGAATAGCTATGTGACCAACCCCTTACAACTATAGCACTGCATATTAGACATATTCCGAGGTTTGAATTTCTCTTGAGCCACATAAGCAACAAGAACCGGTGCTCATTGATTCTGCTACTGTCCTAAAGAGGTACGGATGATAAGACGATGCTCCACCCAAAGAAATTCACCCAAACAGCCATCCAACGTTGAAATAGATTCTCGATTCATAAGACTGGACCTAATGGGTTCAAATTCAGCCCCCAATTTCATCAGAAATTGATCCCTCTTGATGACTTCATGCACAGCTTGGACAGCTTCCAAACTATCAGGTAATACTGAAGCATAGAATATATCTATGTACTCAGTCCAAAGGTTAAAAAAAATCAGAATAATATTCTTCAATAGAGCAAGTCTTAAGAGAAATTTGTCAATTCAAACTCCAATTGAAGCCTTCGAGCATTGTTGGTTTGAGTATAAATTTTCTTCGAGTAGTCCTAAATAGCACGAGCTGACTTGTAAGGCCTGAGATTAAGGACAACCTGAGCATCAACCGATCTAATGATCTAAGCCATAATCTGAGAATCATTGATATTCCAGGCAAAGTACTTCTCCGTGTCCTTCTCTTGATCAGAAGGTGGGATACTTTCATTAATATGTCCCCACAGATCGCCTTTACCTTCAACCAATAATTGAAAGTGAAAAGCCCGTGAAGAGTAGTTCATCCAGGTAAAGCGATGCAAAATGATTCATTCTTCTCAATTGACATGATGAAATCATGAATAGTCGAACCAAAAAAATTAAGTGAATTATGTCCAATCAACGTAACGAGAATTGAAGAACTCACCGATGCTGGAGTAAACTATGAAACCCAGAAAACTCAACCCCCAAGAATGACATGCAGAAGCGTTCTCCACACAGGAAGCGCCGACTCGAATCAAGCAGAGAACAAACACCTGAGGCTCGAGCTCCAACGGTCGATTACTATGAACAGAGAGGCAATTACAACCAGTGTTCTAAAAAGCGTAAAGCGTGGCTAGGCGTGGAGGCCAAGTTTCAAGCTTTACGAGCCTAGGCGAAGCTTAGGCGTAAAAAAGCTTTTTTTATTTTTAATTTTTAATTATTGTAAAAAAACATGTATTAATTCATATAATACATACCAAACATCTAAAATTATAAAATATTGTATGTACTTAATAATTCTTTCAAAAAAGATAAGTTTCAAAATCATAATTACATAAATAGCTTGTAGCTTAAATCTTATCTAACTCTTTATTGGATTCCAATTCAATATCTTCTTCATCTAATTCATCCTCCGTGTCATCCGATACAAAATCATCCTCCTCGGGCTCCCTTATTTCATTTTGATCATTTTTTGTACCTCTTGTAGGTTGTAAGATATCATTCTCAACCCTATTATTCTCCTTCTCACTCTTATCATCACAACCCTCTACAATCCAAGATTGTGCATTAGTAGCATCACTTGCTAGTAAAATCTCTATTTTGGCCTTCCTCTTCTTCTTGTTCATCAACCTTGCATTAAATTGGACATAAACAAGATTGTTCATCCTCGTAGAGTTAAGTTTATTCATTTTCTTGGTGTGTATCTACAAACAAACAAAAAAAATGTACATTTAATGGAGTATAGCATATTCAAGTTATTATTTATAATATGGTGGGAAAATGAAAAAAAATTTATTAGGGAAAAAAAAAAAAAACTCGCCTAGGCCGCCTAATGCGCGCATTAAGCGGTCAATATTCCCGTTGACCACTTAATCCCCGCTTAGGCACAAGGCGAGGCGTTTTTGTCACGCTTCGCCCTAGGCAGAGCTTTTTAGAACACTGATTATAACCTACCAGACTATCGCCTAAAATGCCGACCTCCGATTACTATGTGATTAGGCTATACAAGGAAAGTCATAAATTAACTTGCTGAAAATAAACATCTAATATTCACTACAATATTTTTCTAGTAGATCTATTGCATGCCTCTTTCATGTGCCTAGAAAGCATGTCTAATCCAATGTTGTGTCAGTGTTGATAATATGAAATAAACCAAGAAGTTGAACTCAAAATTTCCATGGATTTCCTAGTTATGCCTGCATCATCTAATTAATTTTCTTCGAAATTCTACTTGTGCAAAATTGATTCTTTAACGTTACCTTCAAAGAAACAAGTTGGTGAGGATTTTATCTTCGCATCTATTCATTGATTTTGCAGCGAAGTTCTTTTTTACTATTAGATATAACTTCAATAATCATCTCCAAACATTCCATTTGTTGCTCCAAATTTTACGAGCACAAATTGTTCATAATGAAATATAAATAAATAAAAGGAGAAAAAGACAAAGAAAGAGTTAATTCAAGGAAACCCAGACATCAGGTATTGGTAATTCGAGGAACCAATAAGGGTGTGTTCTCTTTGCTGTTTTGGGGCGTTTTCTGTTTTCGATTTTTCAAAACGACGAAAACGCGTTCTCTTTTCCGTTTTCGAAAACGAATTTTTGAAAACAGAAAAAAAATTTCAAACAAAACACAAAACGGGTTTTTTTTGTTTTGGGCGTTTTCAGTTAAAAACACGAAAAATTTCCAGAACGCCCAAAACAAATACTGTAGCTACAAACGTTCCACTCTTCCCATTTTTTCCAATCCCCTCTTCCTTCTCTCCTTCCCTCTTCCACTAAGCTGGCAACAAAGGAGATCTCGCCTCTCTTCTCTGCAACCGGTGATGAGGAGACCACCACAAAGCCGGCGCCGGCGTGGGTCACAATGCTGCTATGAACGATGCTGTCGTTCATCTCTGCTGTGAACGATGTTGCTGGCGTAGGTCGTGATACTGTCGTTCGACTCTACCTCCTCTCTTTTTGATTTTTTTGGTTTGGGGTTTTTTTATTTGTCTGTGGTTTGGGGTTTCTTTTTATCCCGATTGAGCGGCTTTATGGTTGTGTGTGACAGCGATTTTTGTTTGTGGTGGTGGTGCGGTGTTGATGGAGGTGGTGGCGATGGAGCTTTTGGTTGATTTTGGTTGATGGCGGTGGTGGTAGCCGTTGATGGCGGTAGTGGTGGTGTTGATTTTGGCGATGGTAGACCTTGATGGTGATGGTGATGGTGGCAGCCGTCGATGTTGGTGGTGGTGATGTTGATTTTGGTTCACTTTGACGGTGGTGGCAGCCGTTGATGGAGGTGGTGGTGGTGGCAGCCATTCATGTTGGTGGTGGTGGCAGCCGTTCGGTGTTGGTGGTGGTGACGTTGATTTTGGATGATGGTGGTGGTGGCAGTGGTTGGTGGTGGTGGTGATGTTGCTTTTGGTTCACTTTGTCGATGGTAGATGGTGTTTGTGGCGGTCTTGTGGTGGTATTGTAGTGGTTCTTGAATAAAATATTGTAAATAAACATTCTCAAAATTCTCGAAGTAAACGCATTTTTCATTTTGATGTTTTGAGATATCGTTTTTCAGAATGACCAAAAGAACGCGTTTTCAATAATCTCAAAATAGACCCCCAAAACACAAAACGAATTCAAAACTCAAAACACAAAACTGAAATACGAAGAGAACGCACCCTAAGCCTCCCAATTACAAACAACAAGTTTGCAAAAATAATTTGTCGGCATTTTATTCATTCTTGATTCGGTATAATTACAAAAAAAAATCAACATGTTTCCCTGATATTTAGGAGCACTAGTTAACTTTCTATCCCCCACAAATTCCTAAACTAACTAAAATAACACTACTAATAACAACCGATTTAGACTAATTCGAAGATAAATACCAATAAGAAGACATAAAATTCAATACAATGAATAGGTAAGTAACAGACCACAGAGACAGTAAGCTTCACTGAGGTTTCTATCGTCTATGTCCTCAGTGTTCAATTTCAAGCATGAACACGAATAAAGGTGAGAGGGACACATCAAGAATTAGGTTGATGCCCATAGAAATTAAGCATTTTCTACTGATTTTCCATGTTTAGTATAGTTGTAATAATGCCATATCCACTTCTTCTACTTCTTCGTATCAATCATCTTGTTTTCATTACTTCTTATCAGATCAAATAGGGATTGTATCATAATTGTATTTTGCAATAGTTACACCCATACGATTAATTTATAATATCATCACCTACTAATTAACTATCAGTTTCTTCCATGCGACAATGCTACTCCTATGAAACCGTTTACATTGGCTTACATGCCTTTTCTGTTTCTTGCCTCATATTCGTGTTTGACTAAATGTACTCTTGTCTACATTTTGACTGAGGTCCACAATTGCAGTAGACTAAGCAAACTAAAGAATGTTGGAATGACTATAATCTCGACCGGTTTCCACGATTGAATCAACTCAATACATATACACAATCTACAAACTCACTCTTTTGCACAATTAAAACTTTTATTGGTCCCCTTATAGAACAAATTGGTTCAAAAAGTATGATCATTGGCAGACTCCTTCATATTATCATCCGTAGAAGCACATTTTCTATGTGATCCATTTTTCTCTCATTATTTACTATGCCTTGGGAAGTGTTGATTTTACTCAGAATTTTTTATTTCAAAAACACCTGAGTCTGGTTCCATTAAATTAGTCCTTTACTAAATGTTGAATTTATTTTTGTTGAAGAGAGAGAACACCATTGATTTGGGAAGAAAAATTATGATGCTACAGAGAATTACAATTCAATCAATTCAAATGGAAAACAGAAATTTTTTAAACCTCAATAGAGATATTACCTGCTGTGGGGGCAACACTGGATTGAAGGCTCCATCTGGATAATATCCAAACCAGGCGGTTTCCTTTGGTATTAAAACAGTGTCATGTTCAAACTGTGATACATAAGAGAGAGAGATGATTAGGTTTACATACGAACTAAAGCAACTTGCAAAGCATCACAAATATATGTAAACCGAAATAACATTGAGGGTAATGAGCAGGTGATTTTTTCACATACCATAATAAGAACAAGGTTCTGCAGGCTACTGAACCGCTCCTTGTAAGTGTTGTTTCTCTCATCAGGGAGTTCATTATTAAGCTTTGGGAGAAACCTACATTTCTTTAGGTACCCAGCAATATTCTGGAAAAAGATCATTACGACGATCAGAAGTAAATATTTTGCAAGTCAAAAAAAGCTATTCTTCAAGTTAGATGTCAAAAAATTGTATTTTACAAGTTAGATGTTACTATAGCTCGTTCAAGAGAAAAATACCATCAGAAACTTGCACGGAAAGTGAAAAAATAAAAAAACAATAACAATAACCTACATTTCTTCAGGTACCCGGCAATATTCTAGAAAAGATCATTACGACGATCAGAAGTAAATATTTTGCAAGTCAAAAAAAGCTATTCTTCAAGTTAGATGTCAAAAAAAATGTATCTTACAAGTTAGATGTTACTATACCTCGTACAAGAGAAAAATATCATCACAAACTTGCACGGAAAGTGAAACAATAAACAACAACAACAACAACAACAACAATAATAATAATAGAAGCTCTGGGGTTCATCTATCCGTCAGTTTCTCCCATTACAATTAATTACCTTTAAAAAATAAAGCTTCAAAAAATGTAAAAAACGAATAAGCAATCTTATATTTCATTTTCATGGATAGCAAGGGAAAGCAATCCACTGATCTATGTTACAAGTGCAAGGTTTCAGGCAAAACAAGGTGATGAAATGAATACTCAACAGTATAATAAATTACTTACATTTGGTAGTTTAAGATACCCACTGGGAGCCAAGTGAGCCTGTGATTCATGTAAAAGAAATCAGTTTAAAGAAACATCATACTCTCCAGAAATATTCAGCCAGAAATGAAGTAGAGATGCATACTTGAATATAGTCCGAGTATATCTCTAATTTGATTAGATTGTCGGCTATAATGCAAAAGATGCCAGACTGCAACATGAGGTAGAGTTAACAGCGATGAAAAGAACATATGCAGAAAAAAATTATGTAAAAGCGGAAAATAACCGAAGGATGTCTAGTTAAAAGTTTCTCAACTGGAAGTAACAAGTAAAACTGAAACATAGTAATATAACCAAAAACGTAATCTTGGTCACATAGTCATATAATCAAAAAGTCATCTTGGTCACATACTATGCCACAATAGTACAAGATAAAACTCATCAAGCTTAATAAAAATGTTAAGCTTAAGTTTAAATTACTACATCAACATACTAAAGGACTAACTCGGGCAACATCATTCTCACGGTACCCCTACTTCAATAACTTCATTAAAACCATGTTCCTCCAAGGACTAACTTGGGCAACATCATTCTCACGGTACCCAATGACCTCGAAGATCACAAATGACATTTTTTAAAGAAGCATTGCAGAGGTCAACACAAACTAGATATGGAAGCTTGGATCAATTTTACTCTGTAGAATTCAATTCTTAGTGTATTTGATCCTGGCACAAATTACATTCAAGCATGAAATCAACATATCACCTTTATGGAAGGCGAAACACAAATTGGTGCCTTGCCATCTTACAAAAAAATTCACATAATACCATATTCCCAAAAGTGGTAATTTGCATCATACTATCAGTAAAACCCACAGAAAATAAGGTACAGGGTATAGCGCATGTTCCATATAATTTCAGTGAACAACTAGTTGAATTAAACTTTTATTCCAAGATGTTGCATGTCACAATTTTATACTTGGGTTTATTTTATTTGTTATTCAGGCAAAGGTGGGCAGTTTCTCAGATGTTTCCTTGCACCTCATTTTTCCAGCTAGGAACTCATAACTTTCATAAATCACTCCTTCTCAAGTTTTCTTATTGATATGTACTATGCTTTTCCCGCTACATAGGAAAAGATAGCATTTAGGGGGAAACAATTGACTTGCTAAATCTACTCTCAACTTTCCATGGACAGAGAAGAATAAATATTTTCCAGCATATATGTACAACAAACTTTCATTTATAGTGTCGAATCCACCCTTAATTTTTCAATTTTTAATAATGGAAAGTCGAGTTGAAAAATTAGAACATTTTTCAAGAATCAAGATACAATCTAAATTTACTCTTATCACTTCCATCATGCCACCGGAATATTCTTTTTCAACAACTGAAATTATTCATATTGACCTGCTTTTGGGGCAGCAATCTTCCATTAGTCGTATTATGATTTCATAATTTGAGAAAATAAATCATTTAATAATATTAACACATTAAATAAAGTTGAGTTGGAATGAGTAAATTTAGATCCATTTTTAGAAGCAAACAATTTAAAAGTTCAAAAATTGAAATTTAAGTTACATTCTTCATCTAGTTATTAATCCATTCGTTGAAGTGGTTGAAAATTCATGCATTCAATTCCCTAAAGTAGGAAAGAGGAGTGACTACTTATTTTGAAGAAAAGATTTTTTAAGTTACAAATAGAAGTTAGTAATAGGTTTGCTAAAAAAAAAAGGAATTAAATGACAGATCATAATCGTCATTGCCAGCATATATACAATATCAACTGCTACAAAGCAAAAAAAAAAAAAAAACCTGCAGTACATAAAGTGAATTATAACAGCACTTACACCACATAAAGGAACTGACGCAGTACCAGCATGAGGTCCGCCCAGCGAGATAAAATTCTTCACCTGTGATATAAACAAGAAAATTCTAAGTAAACCAAGTGATGCACAAACATTGGCGACAGTTCATCTAAAAAGGTTGCCATTCTGCTTCATAAAAGATGTACACATCGATTAATTAACTTGATGCTTACAAGAGATACTAGGAATCTGTAGTAGGTCATTAATAGCATTCATCAAAAGTTTTTTTAGGAACATTTATTACAAATTTCGAAAATGTTTGACATGTATGCATGTAATTTTCTAACAGAACAAAACCTAAGTCATAACAATTACTATGCACTAAAAATCACGCCTTAAAAAGTCTGGAAAAGATCTATAGAAAATAAATTTGCAAAATCAATTTAAGTTGGTCCCTACTGGTGGTCCTCCATCACAGAACTCCACAACACCTCTGCCGATTAAGTTACCCTACATGTACAACCAAGAAACCAATCAAACATCATATTAATAATGAATTCTTTTTAAAAATGACAACAATAATATTGAAAGAGATATTATTAACAGTAGTAATATTATTCACAAGAAAGAGTTTGATGTGTTTTCAAATGAAGTAAATAAATAAAGAGGAAGAAAAGACGAGCTAGAGAGAGAGTTTCATTTTTGGGTGGGCAGTAGGGAGGGGGGTAGGGGCAGCTTTCTATATCTATGCAACAGATTGATAATTGTATGTCATTTTATTTGGTTTTCCATCTCTTCGTCAAATGCAATCTTTTCACAGGGAAATTGTAAGACATAAGCCACAAAATACTTTTGCTGAAGAATAGATAAAAAGATGGACCGTATAATTTGTGAGCTACGACATGAAATGTAATATCCATAACAGTCACCTGTGAGAGGCCAACAATGTTGTAGCCCTGTTGGAGTTCTTCCATTTGCTTCACCTATAGTTTGTTTGGAGCTCATTAGGGAGATAATAAACTGCAGGAATAAACTCATCACTAAATGTAATGCGCTTAAACAACTTTGCATCCTACCTTATTACAAGCGATTTCTGTCTGAAGAAGGGTGAAGGCAAACATCAATTTACAATCATTAGAAGGTAATCAATGCATCCAAGATGAAAAATAAAAGATAACATTATTTTTCCCTTACTTGTTCCTGTAGGTTCATAAACCAGGAATCCCATGCTCCATCGCCAATTTCTCTGGAATGTTGGGAAAGGGGGGAAAATGAACAGGCTAGAAAACAATCCAGTACAAAACAAGAGAGAAGGAATTGATTTATTATGGAAAAAACCTAGAGCTTCTCTCGAGCCAAATGAAATTTATTCTCTCTATCATTAAGGTTCGTAAGAAATATAATGTAAAGGAAGAGAACTACGTTAACAGAAATTCAGCATAGCACTGTTATGTAGCAAGGATAGAAGATATAATCTAGGAAGGAAGGCAAGGACTGCAACTCAATACATATATTCCAGAAAATGAATATGATATCAAGTAAGTAAGAGATTTCAATCCAACCATAAGTCTTCCCCATATAAAATTTTCAACATGCATCTCCACAGATTGGTAATTTTTTCTTGATATGATTATGAGGTTGTAATAATGTTTTTATAAGTATAATCCAAGGACGCTTTCCATGAAAATAACTCGTAACTAATGGACTTTGAACCTTGACGGCATCACTATTAACACTAGCTCCGAATGTATCCAAGTAAAAAGAATAAGTAAAAAATATGCAAGTATTTTCTTTGATTTTTGGTCGAACAAATCAATAGGATCTAATCTAACTAGTTCACTTTACTAAAACAAAACATGTCAAATTACCAGATAAAAAGACAATAAGCCCTTGTTTGGTGTAGATTTTTATTAGATTTTTAATAGATTAAAATCAGATTATACCAAATAGAGGCTAAGAAATATATAGATGAATATTGGAGACATAGCCGGATTTCGCCGATTTCAAATTATCTAAAGTCAATTAGACTATTGTGAATCTTTAATTAGTTTTCCGAATCACAGATTAACACTAGTTTATACAAGAATGCAAAAATAACAAAAAAAATGGGGATTTCTGTGCAATTCAATAAGAATCGTACATGCAATATCCTTTAGACTTGGACCACTCGCCGAGTTCCTGGGTAAAATGTTTGACCCCTCTGTTGGAGCACTGATCTCCGATTCCTGCCATACCAAAAACCCATAAAATTAACCATCTTTATATCACAACGAAATCCAATATGAAAGAATAATATTATTGAAGTAGCTGAAGAAAAACTAAAAATACCATGGAGTACAATAAAAGGTATGGAGGATGAGAGAGGGAAGGAAGAGAAGGCAATGATAGTGAAGATTATGGAAATAAACAGTCGTGATGATGAAGGATCAGACATGGATATTGCACAAAACTATTATTTATTTATTTATTTTTCTATGTTTTGCCTTATCTTTTCCCAGGGACTTTTGCACCAAACCGGCGAGGAACACACACTGATGGTATATCGTACATGATGCTCTCAGGTCTCGCCAACGTTGGTGTTCTTATTAACTATGCAGAAAATTACAGTTAAAATCCTCCATCTATTGGAAATATATCAAGTAGATATTTAATCTATTTTTATTCCGGCCAGAGTCCTCACATTTCATTTTTGTAGGATTTGAGTCCCAGATAATGTTATTATCCCTATTCTTGTTGGATTTCAAGTTTGCACGTGTATCGGAGGAAGACTGGATTGACATAGCCAGCATCTATGTGATGAGTAATGCAAATTTGAGGTGGGGAAGTTGACTTTAATATAATGAAAATATTGGCAACCATCGAATTGTAGCCTTTTAGAAAGAGTTGACGTACTAATTTTTACCTAGGGTCATTGAGAAATCTAAAGCAAACGAACGCAGTACAAAAATATGTAAAAGAAAGCTAACAAGTGGGACCAGCCTTCAAAATCTAAGGAAGTTGATTCTTCTTAAAAGCTTGTGAATTCGCGTGATGCATGATTTATGTGCAATGGGCCTCGTCATGCTCATAGTTGTCCAACGAAGAAAGAGAATGCAATGATTTTTTTTAAGAACGGTGATTAGGAGTATGTGCAATCTGGTTTGATTCGATTCTAACGGAAATTGAACCGAACTGGATATCAATGAAAATCTTAGAAATGAAACCATTAATTCCATATCCAACCATAGAGTTGAATTGGAACCGGAATCGGAACCGAACCAATCGTTTCCGATTCAGTCCAATTCTTTATATTGAAAATTTATAAAAATAAAGTATGAAACTACTTATCATTTATAAAAAGATCAAAATAAAGTATGAAACCACTTGTCATTCTTTTAATCTAACATCACAAAAAATCAATTGAACAAGTCAACAAGCAAAAATTCAATCCAAAACTCAAGATCAACTCATAAATGTGAAAAAAAAAAATTATTAAATACGGCATAAACGATAAAATCTCTATTGAAAAATAGTTTTTAACAAAATTCGTATAACAATAACCTGATTATCCTTAGTAAAACTATGAAGTTGTGAAGTATTAATAAAATTATTCAGACTTGAATTTTTATTACCCATTAAAGGAAAAAAAAAAGAAGAATATGAAAAATGAAATTTTACTGTGAGATAATTTTGGGGTCTAGTGTTCAAAAATCTAATACATCTTGATGCAAGTAACAAGAAAAATTCGAGAGAACCGAATTCACTATTGATTCTCTAGGTAGTACTGAGAACCGAACCAGAACTGATCGGTTCTCGATGCATTGTCCCAAAATCAACTCATTTAGTACAGGAACCGAAACTAAACCCACCGGTTCTTTTTTATTTGGTCTGATTTCACAGGTTTTCGAGAAAAAATATCCACCCTTAACAGTGATAAGTGCATTTATACACCTATCTAGACAATTAAATGAGGCTAATTGTTATTAATTTTGATTATTTATGACTTAATTATATGTATATTTTATTTTTTAGGTAAAACTCGATGCATATTAAGGAATTGGAAAAAAAAAAAAAGAAAAAAAAGAGCTAAAAATGGCTAAAAATGAATTAAATCCAAAGTTCAGTCATCAAAGTGCAAAATTTTAATAGTTGATTCGGACCATAAAATGATTATTGAAGATCATATAGGATCAATTGGATGTAACTAACAGTCAAAGGAGTGAAATATAACCAAAGTATTTTTACAGATCAATTTCCAGTCAAAAAGTTGTGCCCCAAAGTTTAAGCGTCAGATTGAAACTCATTTTTGCATAGTAAAGATTCGAATTGGAAAGGTAATACCTCTAGAAGATTGTATCCCTTTTTGTTGGCTTTTCAATGCATATTGAATCATCTTAATCGAATATCAAGAGAAAATGTTATGACAAAAATACTAAAGGATGTTCAATTTCCAAAAAAATTCGAGTGGCACGCATGCGGTGCCCATGCACTGGTCACTTATTGGCTTCCCAAGGCCATTTTGGTAAGGCTGAATGCAATCGAAATGCACAGGGACGCGTGGGCAATGGGTAATTTTCATAAGACGGGCTAAATTTTCATTTTTTGATTAGAAGTCCTTTAAAACTCAAATTGAACACGATTTTGACATAATTTTTTACTCCTATAAATGCAAGACTAGAGCTAATATTGAGGATAACTTTCTCTAACCTCTAATTACATATTCAAATCATAAAATTCATTAAGAACAAGATGCCAATTCATTAAGCACAAGTAGGAATTTAAAGAGTTTTAAGCCCATAAAATGTATTTCTTAAAAAAAAAATTCATAAAAGATTTAAATAATTAAAAATAGAGGAAAACGAATTATTCATATGATTTGTAACATATTTTTATGAATGTCCACTAATAAAATAATTATTTCATTCAATTAACTTGATATAATTGTTCTTAATGTGCAAAATGATAAGTTTTTAACTCCAAAACGTCTTTACAAAATATTTTGTAGATAAAATTACATGGTGATTTGAACTTGGGGGACCAATGTGGCAATCAAATTATTCATTAAATCTTTTTTATCAAATTTATTTAAACTTAATGTGTTAAATCTTTGGATTTTTAAATAACTTATAGCTTGGGTTTTCATTACTTTAAATGGACTGAGCCTCCACGGCTCGTTTCGTGAATGGGTTATACCAACCAACTTAATAACATAAAATTCAAGACTTTACACTTCTCATCACATTCAACACTTGTCAACAATCCCTTGCACTCATTAGTAGGGAATCAAAAATTAACGTAGATGATAGAGACAGAGCAGACACTGTGAACAGGGCTTACTCTTTTTCCTTAGCTTCACTCTTGGAACAGTTGCTCTACCAAGTTGTGCGCACAATTTGCACAGATATGCAAGGAATACACACATTTGACAAGGATGGAAGCCATGTGGTACGGAATTTCCTTGATGGTAGCATTGCAAGTGCAAAATTTCTCGACAGTATGGGTGGGATTACTGATAGGTATACAGGAATTCTCGGTAGCCTCTGCAGAAATTAGGCTAATGTCGGGCCGTCGGGGAGAAGGTGGTAGACATTGATTGTGGGCAGAATAATGGGCAACAATGCACAGTTGTTGCATGGTAGTCGGATTCAAACAACACATGAATGGATTTTAGCCTATTGCTTAGCTATCTTTAGTCAACAGTCCTAATGTCAAAATTAGTCCACATTTTATGATCAAAATCAAGCACAAAGATGTCACGTGTTGAAGGTTGTTTGGCTGAGTTCTTGGATAATGAGTAGTTTGCCTTAATGGTGGGCTAAAAACTGTGTGTAACTATCCTTTTGCAGTTGAGATGTCAACTAATACGATTTTCTGTATATTCGACTTAAGTGTTGAGGCAACAATTAGAGAATTTGTGATGGTCATTCACATAGATCATAAATGCTTTGTTATTGAGTTATAAAGTTGGAAAAAGAGTTTTCCATATGCTGCTTTGTCTATGATCTTCTACATTTCTGTTATTTAAAGTCGTCTTTCTAGTTTTGTGAGACTATGTGCAAGTCCTGTATGTTTTTAGGTGCAAACCTCGATGCATCGCATGCTGTTCTCAATTGACATTTGAACCCTTTAACTACTATGGTTAGGTCACAATAATAATGAAATACAGTACTCAAATATGTTGTTAGAGTTCTGGCTCACCCAAGTAATTAAAAAAAAAAAAAAAAATTAATGAGATGTTCCCTTCTTGTAAATGTTGTAACATTTTTTAAAAACTTCCACAACAAAAATTAATTTTCAGTTTTGATCTTTGAATCTCAAAATTTAGATTGTAAATTATATTTAAATATGATTTACTTTCATGAATGTGGGGTTTGAATTTGTCCCTATAAAAGGGAGTTGTTTTCATTGTTTTAGATGAAACTTGGAAAAAAAAGAAAAAACCCTCATTCTATATTCCATACTATATTTTTATAATATTTTGACAACTCGATAAAGTCTCGTTCTTTATCTTCCTATGATCGTGTCCATAAAATGAGAATTGGCTATGAACCACATTGAATTTATGTTGGAGTCGTGTAGTGTCAAAACTATCGACACGAAATGGAGGCAACAAGACTTTAGGATAGCATCATTGATATGGCTACCTAAAGCTTGCATTTATAAGTTAATCAATAATTACTTGTGTTTTATTCTTATATTATTGTTGATTTTTTTTTTTTTTTTTTTTTTTTTTTTTTTTGTTTGTACTTGTTATGTTAATCAATAATCTACACACAAATAACTCATTTTTCCTAACAATTTAAAGTTGTGTTGGTGATTTGCATATAGACAATTTTTGTTTCTTCTATTGAATGTGTGGTAATTTGCTTGTTTTTCTGTTCTTAATCATTTCTGAATGCATTAGTGATTACATGTACATAACAAAACCGACAAGTAGGATACTGTTTATTACTTGTAAAATTAGGCAGAGTCACTCCTCTATAAATTATATTTCCTGTGGATTAAGCGAGTTTTTATTAACCATTTCATATTGAAGCGTGAAGACAAAAGTTATGTTTTTGAATTTTCTAATGGTGTTGAAGGTCTTAGATCAAAATATTAATATGTCATTTGGCTTGAAGCTGCAATCTTGATGAGAAAAAAAAAATTATAAAGAAGAGAACCTGTAACACTAACCATACCTCTTTAAGCATGACGAGACATATCTTTTAGCCTCTCTCACTAACACTTGATTACAAGAACCTGTCAAAGCTTGTTTAAATGTCTACATTGACTTCTCCAATAGCTTTGGGAATTATTGAAGAAATCTGAACTATATTCTTGACTTTCAAATGCTATCCCGTGAAACATTCTAATCTGTGAAAATTGTTTCCTTAAAGTAAAAATTCCATTTTGGCCAGGTATTATTCCACTGTTCAAATATGTTAACTCGTCCATAGTCACTAAAGCTCTGACTACCACATGTATCTACTGTATGTCAAACCCAAAATCTCATTGTGGCAACCAAGATAAATCACCCCATCCTGTAGAGGTTGACATACTACAATTTATGATGAGTTGTCATAACTCAACCTAACCGTGATCTAGTAATAATTTTATAGGGAACTCTTGATTTCTATCTTCCTAGCCAGTGTACATACCCCAAGTCATGTACAATTTAAATTTGATGGCATTGTAAATTTCATATAACATATTGCCTGCTGTAAATTTATATGGTAATGAATTAAATTCAAAATCTATTAAAGGTAAAGAAGATTGCAGTGCTTAACTAGTTGTATACACAAAAAGTTAACTTGATAATGCCTGGAGGAACTACTATTTGTTGTATCTGTCATGCAAATGAATCGAAGATTAAGACAACAATGAAATAAACAATCAAACAATGAACACTAAGATTTAAATACAAAATTCAAGACGGGAAAAATCACTGGCAGAAGAGGATAATTCACTATAATCAATAGTAATTGTGTTTACAAGATCTCAATACACTCAACTAAAATCTAAGGCTCTCCAATATGTTGTACATATATTGTTCTCTCTAATAATATGATTATGATGATTGTAGAGACATTACACGCCGAATTGTATTTATATCAAATCATAAAAATAAGTTTTAGATGAATATGAGATCAAACGCATGAAATACTAAAAGTGTCAAGACGGCCGGCCAGACCCGTGAAAACTGGCCCGAATCGACCCGGGACCGCGGGCCTACCCATGACCTGAGCGGGCCATTCACGGGTCAAGGAGGTGTGACCCTCAGGTTTCGCGGGTTGCACCTTCATGGGCAGCGATTAACCCGCTGACCTGTGAAAAAAAAATTAAAATATAAATAAATATATAATTTTTGAACAACTAAATTATAATTAAGTAGGTGTCAACCTAGTTGGGATGTACTTATACTATAAATATTTGATAAGGATCTGTTTGATTGCAAGGACGGAAAACGGGTGGAAAGAAAATGAATGGCAGGGAATTGAATTGCTTAAAAAACGTTTTACAGGGAATTGTAATTAATGGTGTTTGATTGGTATAATTTTTCACCTGGCAAATTTTTCGTTTGGCTTTGTTTTTTATGCAAATTGTCAATTAAATAGATAATTTTTTTTACTATTGACTTTGGAATGTGTTCTAATTGCTAAAAAAAAAAAATTGTCAAAAAGTTGGAAAACGTTTCCCACCACTATGGTGAAAAAACGTTTTCTAAATTTTGTGCATCAACCGCTTGTACCTTAGAATGAAAAATTAGTACAATCAAACAGGTGAATAGTAAAAAGTAGGAAAACGTTTTCCACCTTCCACGAAAAACTACCCCATATCAAACAGGCCCTAATAGTAATTAGAAATGCATTTAGTTATTTGTTTAAGTTAAATTTAACTTTGCTAAGTTATAAATAATTCATGTAATATTAAATTTGAATTATATGTAAGCATTTCTTAATATAAATATGAATTTATCATTTTGATTAATTCTTAGTTTAAATTTAACAAAAAAAATATTTTTTGCTATAAATATGAAAAATTCTATATTTTTATAATTTTATTTATAAAATCATACGGGCCAACCCGGAACAAACCGCGACCCATGACCCGCATAGGTTCGACCCGCATGGGTCAGTGGGTGGGCTCAGGGTTGGTCCTGTGATTGTCGAGGCCTGAGGGGAAATCCATAAATTAGGCTCCCGGGCCCCAAATCAACGTAAATGTAAAATTTAACGGTGCATTATACAACATATTGCTAATTTAAAACTTAACATTAAAATAACAAACAAATATATTACGTACTTACGTTTGTTGTCGCGTGCCGTTTGGGAAGAATGGATTTGGGAATATTGGATAATGGATACTGGTTAACCTAAATGGGTAAGAAATGGAGGCCCCTTATGGATTTGGGAATAATGGGCAATGGGCTACTGACAATGACATGACATGTTTTTTAAAAAATAAAAAAATAAAAAATAAAAATCTGGGCCAACAAAATGAGATCCCCTTCAATTTTGGGCCTAAGGCCCAAGCCTCATTTGCCTCTAGGCAGGACCGGCTCTGGGGTGGGCTGGGTTGTAATCCAAAATTTGTGGGCAGACCCGGAACCCGTAGCGGGAGTTTTTTTTTCATGCGAGCCGTTACCGGGCTCATATGTTGGCGGGCCGACCCTGCCCAGACCACTCGGATTGACACCTCTAGAAACACACGCACTTCAGATAACAAGCTCACTTGAGCGAAGCTCGTGTGAAGGTCAAGCAACGAACTCTCTATAAGTCGCGCTCGAGTAGCCAGTTAACAAAGGTCTAGCGAAAATGTGGCAACTTTTATCCCTGTTCATAAATCTGATTTTTCCTTTTCCTATCCAAATATAACTCTACATTTCAATAGAATTTGGGTCACAATTCAACTGTATCGGTAAGAGATTCTTGGAGTCTCCTACGTTGGTCAAGAAGAGGTAGTTGCGTATGGCATGCAATACTGTGTCGGTTCAGTTTCAGCATCTAGCTTAACTTTTAAAGAAAGGAAAAATCGCTTCACAGATTCATGACACAGATGTTCTTTTCCTTTTTGGAAAAAACTGTTTTTTTTTTTTTACGTAAATGAATTTAAAACTGATGTCAATTTTGGAAATATCAAATAAATGAGTTGAAAAAAGACACTTGAAAAGTCGTGCAATAATTGTCCACGTAAATGCTTAATATTTGTCCAAGTATGAAGTACTTCAGTGATAAAATTTGTTACTTATTCTTATGGGGTGGGTCCTGACGAGTTGTGGCATTCATAGTCCATTGGTCATTGATAGAGCTAGTGGTTTTTAGTGCACCATATCTTGTAACCGTGTTGAACGAGCTTATTGTTATAAATGTGATTTTGGATAGTTACAGGTAACTATTTCCACATCTCATATTAATTAAAATTACCGACTGCTATCTGAAATTTACTGCATCTTATATTTGTGAAACACGATGCTAGCACATTTGATTTGTTCCTAACTCCATTATACTATTTCTTATAAGTTACTCTCATTTTGCAAACACATAACTGAAAATTAGATTTTAGATGACAACCTTAGCATTTAAGACCTAAAAACAAACCTGATGGCTTTCACTAGGGTGAGTAAAGGAGCATTCTTTGCCATCAAAAGGGCAAAGAAAGGTTGCCTCTATGTCCACATCAATAGAGATCATATACTTATTCAATTCAAGTTGGATATTTTTGAAACGTAGGTTAATTTATTTTTTCTTTATTTGGTTAATGCTTGAGAAGAAGTTGGATGAATATCAAAATGCCATGCCTTTTATCTATGTCTATCTAAGTTATTCTTATTTATGTGATACTAATATCTAGTGAAAGTATTTAGAAGTATTTGCATACCTGTAAAATTTCAAGAAAGCTCCTCAAGCTTTATATATTTGGAATGTAAAATGCAAAAGCTTAATGGATGCATCCGCCCAACTATATTACTAGAAGTCAATATTAGAAATTTCATGATGTAATCTTATTATAATTAAATATATGATTTGCTAAGTTACTTTGCAGACGTGCAGATATGCAAGAGGAGAGTAAGATCTTTGCAAATTCATGGTACCAATTTATTGTCTAAGAGGGATGTGTATAAATATAGTCCGAGATGAAAATAAATAAATCATCGAGGAAGATAGGTTTAAACCCTAACAAAGTCACCTTCAGGAGCCATCCAACATTTGTGATTGGAAATTCCATAAAGAATGTTCAATGTTGTAGAAAGAACCTGCACCGCGTGACTTGTAATAATGCCATTTTATTTGTGCTTATCTCTATGGTAATAGTGCTAATAATAATGTAATTTTAAAAATGATTTAACCCTGAATGAGTAATAAGGCGAGAATTTTTGCAAGGTGTGTGTCACACACATTCTTGAAGGACTCACCAAGATGATAGTTGCCAAGAAGCCATGATTATAGGATTGGACTATTCACTAGAGGATACCACCTGATGTCAACTCGACCAAGAACATGTTTGGGAACCCACAAACAAGATAAAACAAATCCAAGAAAGTTAGAAATCACGCCGCACAAAGTTTCAACCCGATCCGTTGTTCGACCTGTACCAAGAACTGAGATTACACGTAAGAAATTCGACCCGTTGATTACTCGAAACAAGAACCGTACAGTGGAAACGCCACAAAAGAACTGCGATCTTCTTTTGATAAGTTCAAGTTAAGAATTTAAACCACCAAGAACTGGAAGAATAAATCTCACAATTTTTATTAAAATCTTTCAAATAATCAAAGTCTAGCTTTTACAATGAAAAGAAATCATATTTATATGAAAACATGGTAAAACCCTAAAAGATACGAAATTGGGTCCAAAATATGCAAAATATGGTAATAAAATAGAGTTTTAAGGAAACTAGGACTATTATCAAATTTAGAAAACTCGAACAAAAATTATAACCAAGCGGTCGCTTAGAAGGGCCTTCTCGCCTCCATGTATTTTCTGTCATTGCCGGGCGACCGCTTGCCCATTTTCTCTAAGCGGTCGCTTGGCTTCTGGCTGACTTTCTTCGGCTGCTTCTAACACATTGATCCAACTCTTTTTGATCTTCGACCCCAACATGAAACTTGTTATTTGGCTTGTCATCTTCAACATTATGGACTCCGTTGCTCGAACATGTAAATGATTGACTTTATTAGCTCTTTGAACTCTCGCACTTGACTCTAGTCTCTTTCCAACAAGCTTCGGGTTCTCACTAATTTGTGGTGCATCCTAGATCATATCATCCTCTCTCCATTCGAAAAGATTCGACCTCGAATCTGAACCTGCACCAAACGAAGTAACATTAGAAATGTCAAAATTATCAACGCTCACAAACTTACCCCCAAGGATCAAGCCATAGCCATGGACCCTGCTCGTAGCAATGATGTGAAAGTGGCCATCTCTCTTAGGACGGAGCCTGGACCGCCATCGACTTCGTATCCACTTCACACGCTTGATCACCGATGTCTTTCTAAATCCAATACTAATACCAACAGATGAAAAGATTAGATTGAATAATATCAGTGAATGAGAGACACCTGCCAGACTGACATCCGGTATGAAATTATTAGACAATAACTTTAATCTAAACACATCCCAGAAATCCAATGTGAGGCATGTGATAACACTGGGATTAAAGCAACGAACATGCATCCCGTCACCCATAATGCACTCTAGTCGCTTGTTATACACAATTAACTCTGCATGACATGCTTGAATCTCACAACGTAGCAAATATATATCATAGACAAGTAAAAAGTTTCTCATATGCATATGTGACACCGGACTAACTCTACTCATAGAGTTATCAAAGATATCACCACTTGCAAGACCACATAACTTATGTAAGATACTAATTCCATGAGTTGCTCCTAATGCTAGCCTAGGTGTAAGGTTTTGAGAAGTTACCTTAGCATGATTACCTCCATTGGTACCGCTACTCACCAATTTCTTCATGTATCCTGCATCATGTGAATAGTTAAGGTATGGCGCCTTGCGAATTATACCGCTATGGATCAAATTCTTGAAGTCCTACAAAGAAGAAATATTCAAACTGGGGGAGGGGTTGTTAGGTCTCACTAAAGCCCCCTCACACTCAATTTTTCTCACATATAAGCTCACCTTGGAAGTTTCTCTCCTCTCTGAATTTTCTCTCATGCTCTCCTTTTTTCGCTCTTTATTTTTGCTCTCTCACTCACTTTTCATTTTCAATTGGTCCTCATGGACCTGCTGTGGTATCAAAGGAACAAGTGTAATAGTTCTTCCACCCTTCACGAAGTTGTATCTGTTTGTAAATCCATCATGCTCCACCTTTCTATCGTACTGTCATGGCCTACCTAACAAGAGATGTCCCGCGTGCATTGGGACCACATCTTATAACACCTCATCACTATATCGCCCAATACTAAAGTTCACCAATACTCTTCTAGTAACCCGAACCTCTCCACAATTATTCAATCACTCCAATTTATAGGGTTGTGGATGCCTCATAAGAGGTAAACCCAACTCCCCTACAAGAGTGGAGCTAACCACATTTGTACAACTCCCGCTATCTACTATCAAACCGCATGCCTTATCCTTAACTTAACACCTAGTATGGAACAAATTTTCTCGCTGTAGCTCGTCTTCACCCGCATTCACTTGTGTAGTAAGAGCACGCATTACCACTAATGATCCCGCCACCGAGTACTCCACACAAGTCTCACCATTAACATCCTCCAACCAAGGCATACTGTCACTCGCACTCCCATCATCTGACTCAATCTCTCCATCCTCCCTAAGAAGCATCATCCGTCGGTTTGGACATTGTGAAGCAATATGCCGTGCACCCAAACACTTAAAATACCTAATATCTCTCGATCTACCGGTTTGAGATTCAGTATTTGCTTTATTTTTATTCACCTCCTCTTTAACCTTAGGCACCTCAACCTTTTCTCTAATCACAACCCGATTATTCCTATCACCACCACTCCATCTGGGTTCGACGGTAAGCCTAGCTACTCCCTTTCGCCTAATTTGTCTCTCCACTTTCATAGCCACATGTACTAAGTCATCTAATTCCACATAGTGCTGCAACTCTATTATATTAGCAATATCTCTATTTAGCCCATTTAGAAACCTAGCCATGGTAGCCTTCCGATCCTCCTCTATGTTTGCTCTAATCATTGTTACCTCCATCTCCTTAAAATAATCCTCCACACTACTAGACCCCTAAAAAAAAGTTTGTAATTTAAGATGAAGATCCCGATAATAGTGTCCCGGTACAAACCGCTTTCACATACAAGCCTTCAACTCTCTCACGTCTTAATTGGCCTATCTAAATTCCTCCTACGATTAGTCGTCATCTAATCCCACAAAATGATGGCGTAATCAGTGAATCTACTACCGCTAACTTCAACTTCTTCTCCTCCGAGTAATTATGACAATCAAACACCAATTCCACATTTTTCTCCCAATCTAAATAAGCCTCAGGATCACTCTTACCCTGGAAAGCTGGAATATTCAGTTTGATGCTTCCCAAATTTCTATCAACTCCTCGATCAAACCGATCTCCTCTGTTTCTCATTCGACCCATATCACATTTCAAGTAATAATCATCACTCCTTGCATTCACTGCCTCAAACTCCTCATCAAATTCACTCATAAGATTCCTTCTTCTCCTATCTCCTCTATCCCCACAAGGAACCCTTCGGGGCGTCTCTCGCTGCTAACTGTCAATCAAAGTTTCATACCTAACTATATCACCACTAATACGCTCAACTGTCACATTCAATTGATCAAACCTATGGTTTATACTATTCATAAGCTCCATATAAAACCCCTTACGCACCGCCTCTTCCTTACATTTATTCATTTTTTCGTCCATGTATATAAAGCACTTTGCAACTACTTAAATCACAGAAATTGAGCAAAATAGAAGAACAAAAAAGCAAGTAAATTACCTCGCGTGTTTGCACTCGTGTATCACTCGAATTGGCTTTTACCCGATATGAAGCTCACCACTCTTGCATTTTATCGCTTGTCTTCCTTTCTCAATGACTCGAGAAATAATCGATCTCAATCAATTGGAGTGCAATCCCCGTAGCAATTACCACCGCAAACAAAAGTCTCGGATAATCAATCAATTTTATTCGACCCAAGTAACGGACTCAATCCAAACAAGAGAAGACAACCAAAGACTCAAATTTCAATATTTAAATTGCTTTTAAACGTTCACGAATATAGAGACATTCCTTTTTTTCTTTTCTTTTTTCTCTTTTTTTTTTCCCTCTTTTTTTAGTCTTTTTTTTTTTTGAATAAAACTCAATAACAACAAAATAATAAATTTAGAGGCAATCAAACGATAAAACTATAGAAAAATAATGACACTAACACAAGAACAATAAAAAAAAATTTGACTTGAACAGTACGAATGAACAGTAACAATTTTTTTTAGACTCAAATCAACTACGATACCAACAAAACAAACGAAAGTTGATTTGGATGCTAGATTAATCCAAAAATAACTTTTCACTTTTTTTTTGGATTAAAACTCAAAAATAATTACTGGACAATGAACACGAAAAGCACAGAACAAAAACAAGGACTCAAAGAAATTAAAATGATAGATGACCTAAATTCTAGAACTGTGCTCTGATACCACCTGATGTGAATCCGACCAAGAACATGCTTGGGAACCCACGAATAAGATGAAACAAACCCAATAAAGCTAAAAATCATGCCGCGCAAAGTTTCAAACCGACCCGTTGTTCGACCTGTACCAAGAACTGAGATTACACGTAAGAAATTCGACCCGTTGATTACCCGGAACAAGAACCGTGCAGTGGAAACACCACAAAAGGACTGCAATCTCCTTTTGATAAGTTCAAGTTAAAAATTTAAACCACCAAAAACTGAAATAATAAATCTCACAATTTTTATTAAAAACTTTCAAATAATTAAAGTCTAGCTTCTACAATGAAAAGAAATCATATTTATATGAAAACATGGTAAAACCCTAAAAGATACGAAATTGGCTCCAAAATATGCAAAATATGGTAATAAAATAGAGTTTTAAGGAAATTAGAACTATTATCAAAATTAGGAAACTCGGACAAAAATTATAACCAAGCAGTCGCTTGGTTATATTCCAAGCGGTCGCTTAGAAGGGCCTTCTCGCCTCTATGTATTTCCTGTTATTGCTAGCGACCGCTTGCCCATTTCCTCTAAGCGGTCGCTTGGCTTCCTGCTGGCCTCCTTCTTCGGCTGCTTCTAACACATTGATCCAACTCTTTTCGATCTTCAACCCCAACATGAAATTTGTTTTTTGGCTTGTCATCTTCAGCATTATGGACTCCATTGCTAGAACATGTAAATGATCGACTTTATTAGCACTTTGATCTCTCGCACTTGACTCTAGTCTCTTTCCAACAAGCTTTAGGTTCTTCCTAATTTGTGATGCATCCTGGATCATATCACTTATTAGAATCAAGATTAGAGCACATAACCATTAATAGCGTTATCCGCTATGAACTGTGTTTAAATCGAAATTGTGTAATGGAACAATTGAAATTTGGCTAAAGAGACATATTTCAAGGTTTAGTCCACTATGGCTCTCTCAAACAGAAATTATTATCACTAAGTGAGGTTCAAGTCCAAAAAGGCATCTACACCTATTACACAGTATCATGTTACCATATATAGTTATATATTTTGAAAATTTAAAACTTGTGGGGGATTGTTGTAACATTTTTTAAAAGTTTTAAACTTCCATAACAAATATTAATTATCAATTTTGATCTTCAATATTAACTTTTAATACAAAATTAAATCTCATAATTTAGATTGTATTTATACTTGAATATGATTTATTTTCATGAATGTAGAAGTTAAAATTTATCCCTATAAAAGGGAGTTGTTCTCATTGTTTTAGATGCAACTTGGAAAAAACATAATTTGGAAAAATAATATTTTACTATATTTCATACTATTTTTCAATTCTATTTTGGCAACTCGATAAAATCTCATTCTTTATCTTCATATGATCATGCCTATAAAAGGAAAACCAACTTTTAGCCACCTGAATTTTATCCCGAAACCATGTAGTACATAAAGTACCCACACGAAAGAAATGCAGCACAACTTTAAAATATCATCCTTGACGCGACTCCACAAGATTTGCATTTCTAACTCTTATCTACTTATATTTTATGTTTATATTATTGTTGAATTATATTGTTTATACTTGTTATGTTAATCACCCCTTTTTCCAACAATAAAAGGGTTATGAATTTTCCATCTGAATATACATTTCTGATATATACGAAAACTTATTTTCAAGATACCCAAGTATTATTGCATTATAATCTCATGCATTGGCATATCAAATATTTAAGACTATCAAATATGTCGGCTAAAATTTAATCCCATTGTAGAAAATGTTTCCTTGAAATATGAAATTCTCATCGTTTACAAGACATTCACACATTTTGACATCTAAACAGCACAACAAATAGACCAAAAATCAGTGTTACATTTACATTAAGAGAGAACGAACCACGAGGTTTATATGATCACCAAGCCTAGAAATGAATACTAAAGCACGTGTTTTTAACGTACAGAAAGAAAATTTGCACGCTACTATTACCAGACAGACAACACGAGCTCAAGACAACAATAAATGAATTTGATTGAGGATACAAATATAAGTCAAAGCATATCTTTTGTTAGGCTGACTGGTTTTTCTTTCAAAAAGGCGACGTTGCTATTTGGTGTGGTCAGCAGATGATGATCTATATCCTCCTCCTCTTCACTCTCTGCCAATAAAGATGATGCGCCAGAATCTGTTCCATCTTTTGTATTCATAAACATTATGACAAGTTATTAGAAATGAGTAAGCAATATATAATCACAGCTTTCATACACACGACTTAGAAGAGTAGGATTTCAATTTAAACAAATTATTTATGGAGTTATCAGAAACTACGAAATTACAGACGGAATTTCTAGATACGTCTGTGGCCAACGTTTGAGCTAGAAATTGGAGGGTGTTTGCCAGGTTAGAAACCAAGATTTTAAGAACAAATTATTGTGGGAAATGCAAACTACAAAAAGACTCATTCTGTTGGTATTATCAACAACCAACTAAAATTTTAACAAGATGTACAAATAAAAATATAAAATAAATGAGTAGATAACTTGTGCAACTTATACACTTCAAATAGAATGGTTGAACAATTTAATGGATTTTTTTGGTAAATTTGATACTCATGATAGGCAATCTTATTAGAAGTGTAAAACAGACATTTGATATATTTTTAAATCCTTTCATTCTTATATTGATAGCAACTGATAATTTGGATGACAAAAAAAAAAAAAAAAAAAAAAAAAAAAAAACCAAACTAAGAAGATGAAACTTACCTGAATATGTATGATGATCAGGTACATGTCTGACTGTCGTTGCATGAATGTTCTCGGGCAGCATACAGTTGCAGAAAGAGCCTGAAATTTCAATTTTGAATTATGTAAGATAGAAAATGAAGCTGGTAATATTATAGGTTACCAGTTATTCCACCCATGTAGATAATAATGATTTCATTTGTTGGTCTCCTTTTTCTTCATGACGTCCATGCATGTCTATAGGTACCAATAAACATACTTCTACATGTCTACAATAAGAATTCATACTTTTTAAATTATACTGATTTGCACCAAATGAGGCGTATGTGGACCCCAATGTCTTTAATCTTAGAAGATTGGCAAATATTGCAAGTTCATGCCCGATAAAGTCCAAATATTACTTTTCCCATGGATAAGCTTTTCGTATGAGAATTTTACGACTTCAAACCATTGCTCCAATTATTTATGTAAGAAGTGCAAAAAGAATCTTCCTCCTCACCTAATCGGGCAAGGCGATTCACCCACCCAGGGATAGGCTTTCCAGTTAGAAGGAAACAAACTTCTTCAGTAAAATGATTGCAATTCTTGGCAATCAAATGGTATGTGTCCCCGTGATATTTGCTGGAAATTTGCTCCATCAAGAACCGCAACTCTGAACGGGACATGTTAGTTCTGCCCAAAAGGACTGAGCGCCTAAAAGTAAAACCAGGGCAACTTCTTGGTTCAACCTCGAACACTCCACTGGTTGGATACTCATGGGCTCCAAAGCCATACTCCATACCATGTACTTAACCATAACGATTTGTGAATAGGCATATCAAATAATATCATCTAATCAAAACACCATCACGTAACGATAGCAATTCAATGACATTAACGATTAGTCAAGGAAGACAATAAAGAAAGGTTTAACCACCATTCTCAGTGAAAAGGATAACACAAGCTCTAGTACTATGTTGTGGTTTGATTATTAAGGGGAAAAAATATATAAGCAGGAAGCCCTATTACTATGTAGTAAATGCTTTGGAAAGAGGGGAAAAATGAGATAAGTGGCAAACTATCTTTAGAGACTTTTCACTAACTGCAATAGGAAACAAATGCCAACTTCACCATTAATTGAAGGGAAGGAAACTGAAGCCTTTGAGTCGAATTCACTTGGAGAAAAACAGAGAGCAGAAGATGCTGACTCTTTAAGAAGAAAAACATTTGACAGTACACGTCAAATATCCAGAAAATGCAAGGCCATCTTGCTTCCTCAGAAATATTGAGGATCTTTAGAAAATAGAAATTAAGAATGCACTCCTTTAGAAAAATGCAATCAAAATGTACAGAAAAAATAAAGATCAAGAATGAACACTCCTGTCGAGCTCCCCATAAGTTTTTGAACTATTACATAACTGTTCCATAATCAAAATAAACAGGAATGAAATTAGGATAGTATCAAGAACCAGATATTAGCTTGCCTAGTTGCAGAATGAATTATAAAATTAGATGAAGGGACACTAGCTATCCATACATATTTATAACATAAACATTGTGCAAGGCTAAAATTTCCAAGATTAAAGTGTATCACGATGTCCAGATATGCATGTATGCACATTCCCAATTATTAGATTCACAATCTGTAATTCTTAGTTCTTTGTTCGGCCACTAGTTTAAGTAATTATTAGATTTGAGTCAAGTGCCATCCAACTGTAGTGACTACCTTTGCACCCTAGGAAAGATTTTTTATGGTTTACACGGGAATCACAAGTTGCTAAGTTCCAAAAAGATGTTTCACAAGTTGTTAATGTCATAGACATCTACCTTCCAAATTTAACAAACAATCATCACAGAAAAGAGATAATGGAAAAAGAATAAGTTGAGCTAATCTGTCAACTGGTAAATCTGGGCACAATGTGATCAGCAGAGATATAAAACTAATGGTAAACCTGATTAGTTACTTTCCTGGATGGGAATAAGGACAAATTAAGGGCCCGTTTGGCCCCCATTTTATTCTCATTCTCATTCTCATTTTTTTCTCTTTCTTCATTTCAACCACACATTTTTCAAATAAAATAATATTACACACAAATCTAAAACTTTTCATCATTTTTCAACCACAATTCTTCCATCAATCACTATTCCAAAAATTCTATTCTTATTAAAATCAACATCAAACACACTCTAAGTTGACAGCACCACAAAACAATCATTTATCAGAATTTGAAACCCAGGATTTTCAGAAGACCATAATCCAAAATAATAGAAACATAGCATTAAGCATCATATTAGAGGACTTAAAAAAACTGAGTGGAAAAATTGCAGGAAAAACTTCGAACCTAAACAACTCTGAGAAGGATAACAAGAAACATTAAAGAACAATAACAAGAAGCTACATATTACTATAAATAAAGCTGAGGCCCACTCTGTTCGAGCCATTACCACATTCTCCAAAAGTCCCAATCAAATTATAAGTTTTGCAACCACACAGGACCATATTAATTTTAATCTACATACTCCTCCTCTCTTGTTCCAATTCGATTGCATTGCTCTAAAGAGCAGGATTTCTTTTGGTCTACTCAAGACATATCCAATTATACTGAAATTTTATTCCTTCAACCATTTATTTTTTTATTTCTTCTTCAATTTTCCGGTCGTAATCCAATTGGAAAGCCAACCTTTGATAAAGCTGCCAACTAGTGAGCTGCTACTTACAACACTAGATGCATTTCCATCGGTTAACATATCAGTATAATCTTACAAATCTAAACTAACTCCATCTACTTCAAAAGTTTGGTAGTCTGAACTCATGTCATACTATTCTCTTGCTATCCAACTCTTTGGTGTGGTGTACTTAGGTTATCGCAGGGGTAGTGCAACACAAACTGAGATATAGGTAATGACTTCAGGCACTGCCATTTTGCAAATTAAGTGGTAACTAATTTTAGGCATAAAGAAGAAGACAGGTAAAACAATTTCTAAAATCTGTCATCTGCAGTATGAAGAATAACTAGAAATGTACAACATCTAGTGGAAAATTTAACTGATATTGACCAGTGTCTAAATTAAAATTCCACGGAAAATGTTTAACTAAAATGTCAACTTTATTAATCAGAATAAAGCTTTTGCAAAAAGCATTAACACGTAGCATGTTACTAAAATTTATAACATATGATGCCAAATATACTATAGCCATTAATCATATGGGAAAATTATATACGAAAAAAGATAAAAGAATATAGAATAACAGAATTTCCAGCAGCAACAAATAGCACAAGAGAACATGTCTAATTCAGATTTCGGTGACACGTAAAATAGCATCTATAAAAGAAAATATAATACAAGCAAAAGGAACTCAACCATTGAAGTGAAGACAAAATCTTTTTATACCTTCAATACCCGAATGAAAGATTCCGAGGCCGAACCAATAAAGATAGTTGTTTACAGGTGTGAGATCATATATATTTAGGTATAACAACGCGGAGTTTTTCTCCACGTTGCTCTCCTCCCTCGACCTCGGTGAACCACTAGAGCTCGATGGAATTGGAAACAACCGCATTGTATTTATCACCCACCTCACTGCAACAACTACGAGCTACACCTATCTCTATTTATGTACATACACGTGCTTTGTACGTAATTTCCATAAGCTCCAGCCTAGCATCCAGAACAGAAATAACAAAAACCCCCAATTAGAAAAAGGACAAACAATTCAACTGGAAATTGGGTTTAATCACTAAATTGAGAAAGAAACATAGCAAACCCCAGTAACCCTAAATTGGTGAGGTGGTGCCAGGCTCAGATCAGAGTGGAATCGGGATATGAGAATTAGGGTACGAAATATTTCTTTTGGTGCGAGGCTGGGGTAAGGAATGGGTGTGAAAGAAAAATAAAATAAAAAATAAATTACAAGTGTCTTTGATTTGATTTGATGAGATTATTGGAAAATAATGAATTTTGAAATAGTAATATGAATGGAAAATGTGGGGTTGAAAAAAAAGGTTATTGATGTGATAAAAATATGAATTATGCTAAACAAACCTAAAGGATGATCTAAAGATTGACATCCTTTCACATGGGGTGAGGGGTTCACCTGAATAAAATAACATTTTTCTTCTCATGTGTGAAGGGGATGTCATCCCTTATGTCCACCTTTAGGTTACCATAGCATGATTCTAAAAATATTATTTTATTGAAAAATGTATGGTTAAAAATGAGTAAGAAAATGATATTGTGGGTCAAACGGACCGTACAACTATACTCTCAATATTTTCATCATTTTACGGCTTTTAATTAAAAAAAATGATAAAAATGATAATTTTTGCAATTTAATGTGAAAATAATGATGAAAATGAAAATAATAATAATAAATAAATAAATTGAAATGTAGGGACGTTTTATGCTAATTATCCTTTTAATAATTTATTTGGACTCATTTATAGTTTTTAAAAAGTTTGGGAGTAAAATTATAATTTGTTCTTTAATTTTTCTTTTCTTTTTGTTTTATTTAAATAGGAAGGTATATTTGTATTTATATTTCTTATTGAAAAATTGGATGAAAATGATATTTTTCGTATTAAAATGTGAAAATATGGGTGAAAATGCTAAATAATGAAAAGCAGTGATATTTTTCACAATAACATTAAAAAGTAAGGACATTTTGTACTAATTATCCTATTTTAGAATAGAGTATTTTTTTTTGTACATAACGATGTACACAATAATATCATTCTCTTTCTTCCATATCATCATTGTGTATATCATTATATAAATCATTGGGTACAAATAGTATTACTCTTTAAAATATCCATTTTAATATTTGACTCACGAAATGTTTATGTGACTTAATGTGAATATATGTCTATGTTTATTATAGATTAAAATCAAAATTTTAATATATTTTGTTGACCTAGCCTTTTGTAGTTATTATGTAGACAATAAATGGCAGGTTCACTCTCCTCCATGCAAGCAAATTTAAACACATTTTAACCAAAGAGTTGGTCAGATGTGGTTATCAGATATGGATGTGGGAGATGCTCCATGACGCGAGACAAAAATATTTATACAACCAATAATAATAATAATAATCAATCAATCACTAATAACTCAACTAAAGCATTATAATCTAAAGTCCATCAAATAAGAGTGTGAAATAAGCAAGAGTAAAGACAAATGATAACTTTAAGTGTAAAGAGTTGCATTAAGAATAAATATTACATGAGTTCCTCATTTATAGAGTTCCAGTTGAAGTGATTACCGTTGGATTAGAACCACGTGGCTACATCTCTTGGGCTGAAATCACATCACTTAGTCTGCTATGCATTTAATACTGATAAGTGTAGTTTTGTCACTTATTTGAATCCTAAATGATGATATTTTACTGTTCATTGGCTAAAATACTACCTAACTTGTGTTGTATTGTATTTTGTAGGTAAAACTTGATATTTAATGAAGAATTGGAGAAACGAATGCGAAAATAGTAAAAAATGATGAAATCCAAAAGTTGAGGACTAAATTGTATTGGATGAATGATGAACTCTATTGTTTGTTTATTTTAATTCAAGGAAATTAGTTTAGTATTTCTTGATTTTTTTTATTGGTTTTGCATTCCCATTAAACTATTTGATTGCTTCCTGAGGTTGAAAGGACTTTCAAGTAACGTAGAAGAGAATAGAGAAGAGCTAGGGTAATGGTTGTGAATCAAAATAAAGTTCAAGATGCACTCCAGGAAACAACACTTCCAATTCAGCAACCATTTTTTACTCAACCGATTAGTAGGGGATTATGTTAATCCAATGCCAACTCCAGATCGACCTCCATCTACCCGCCCTTTGGACAGGCTAAGTTCCACACCCGACCAGATGTCATAAACATCTTTCATCATCAAGACATCAGGTTTTACGGGAAAGCCACGGAGATCCACATGAACACATACATGTTTTTCTCATGTTGTGCGAAATCATCTACCACAAAGGAATGTCACAAGATGCATTTAGGATGCATCTATTTCCTCAGACCTTGAAAGAGAGAGCAAAAGTATGGATGTATTCACTACCTCTCGAGAACATCGTATCGTAACATGGTATGGTACAAAAATTTACCATGAAATAAGAAACAAAGTATATCTTTTTGGACAAAAAGGACTTTGAGACATATCCAGAAACACGGGACAAGTTCAAGAGCGCGTTTAGGAAGTGTCCAAATCTTAACATTCTTGAACTGGCGCAAATATATCTCTTCTACAATGGACTGCGCTTTGAATTCCTTAATATTGTAGACGCTTTTCCGGGCGGATCAATTTTGACTACCGAGGTAGATGATGTACGTAATCGATTTGAAAAGATTGTTGAGAATTTGACAAACTGGCCAACAGACAAGGAAAGCTCCAAGGAAAATAGATGGGATGCATAATGTGGACGCAGTGACATCGTACATCGTCAGTAGCACAAATAAAAGCAATAACAAAAAAGCTTGACACTTTAACTCAATCTGTACACGTGGTACAACATCCGGCTTTGGTTTATGGAAGTTGTAGGACAGATCACATCACTACAAGTTGCCCTTTAGCTTCCACTCACGTGGGTAAGCTAGCAGAGGTCAGATATGCACAGAACTATCAAAGGAAAAATGGACCTTACCCACACAACTTCCATCCGGGTTTGAACAAACAACCCAACTATACATGGGTGGATAATTCGGATCAAGTAAATGAGATGATGGGCAATCCACCAACGATTCAACAACAAAAAGAAAAGAGGCAATCCTTGGAGAATCTACTTGTGAAGTACGTCACCAAGATTGAGATAGTGATGTAGAATCAGCAGGCCTATATACATAACTTAGAGAATCAGGTGGGACAAATAGCAGCTACATCAGCTAATAGATCATAGGGTACCCTGCCTAGCGACACAGAGAAGATTTCATGAAAGCAGGTGCTAGAAATTGAGACAGTGAATTCTGAGATCAAAGAGCCACCATCATTCACTCTCGACGTCACGATCAAGGCTTATGTGCCACCCATTTTCTTCTCTAAGAGACTGCAAAAGCAGCCAACAATGTAGTAGGTTCAGACCATCACTATTAAGAGTGATGTTCAGTTGCCAAAAATCACTACAAAGAAAAAGTAGACATAGAACACTCAAATATCTACTAAGGGCAAGGAACAGGTAGAACAGTCTAAAGAAGCAACGGAAAAGGATCAACAGTTAGTCTTAGACAACCCACAACTTAAGGTAACAGTTCCTAGCACTTTATTCACATCTCTAATCTCTTATCCTCAAATGTTGCAAAACACCAAATTGGAGAGGCAGTTTACTAAATTTATGGAAGTCCTCAAAAAGTTGCATGCCAACATCCCATTCATTGACGCAATCTTTCAAATCCCAAACTACATCAAGTTTTTGAAAAAGATGTTGACCAAAAAGAATAAGTTGCCAGAGTATGAAACGATAGCACTATCTAAAAAATGCAGCACAATCATCCAGCACAGGATCCCTCCCAAACTAAAAGATCCAAGGAGTTTTACGTTACATTGCTCCATAGGAAATTTACATAATATAAATTTTTTGATTGATTTAGGAGCAAGCATAAATTTAATTCATTTACCTCTTTATAGGAAATTGGGGTTGGGAGATCCTAAGGCGGCCTCTATTATCCTTCAACTGACGGAAAAATGGCTGAAATACCCCTACGAAATTGTCGAAAACATGTTTATTAAGGTTGGAAGTTTATTTTTCCAGCCGACTTTAACATTCTGAACATAGAAGAGGCATATTAAATGCCTATAATCCTGTGAAGGCCATTTTTGTGTACAAGTCCTGAAGGTTGAGGATAAACAACAGAGCTTTACCAAGAAGAATCCAATCAAGCAACCGTCTTACTTTAAGGATTACCAACGAGTGGATAATTATGAGAACTGCAAAGGTAGGCCAAATGTATGAGGAATAATTGGTGGGGACAACAATGGAAACATGATTGTTTGGAGAGTCAATGATGAACCAAAGAAATACAACTAGTATCTAAACTGCAGGGTTAGAAACTCCATTTTTCAAGCCACCATGAAGAGCCTAAAAATAACAGAAATCGAGTTAAAGACTTTAAACAAACACTTATTGGGAGACAACTCAATACTTGTATACATTTTATTTAGTCCGCCTTTTAGATTTAGAATAGTTTAAGATAATTTAGATTAGTTTTTTTCAATTTTAGGGACTCATAATTCACACCCCATTTCTCTTTATGTTCTCGATATATTAGTTGATTTATTAGATGTTTGAGCTAAGTAACATATGGTCCACATTATTTTTATCTTTAATGCTTTATTTAACAACATTGTGCAGGAACACAAAAATCAACATTAACCAAGAAGACAACAGGGAGCAATAAGACAAGCTAGCCATTAGATTTCAAGTCATGTCAGGGGAGTATTTTCTTTCTTTTCTTCCCCACCCCTTTATATGTGGAGTTAAGATTTAAGACATTGAGGACAATGTCTAATTTAAGTTTGGGGATGAAAAACATGAGTTTTCTTTTGTTTTGTGTGTTTTTTTTATGTGTTTTATTGCTTTAAATATGAGGAAAAAAAATTCCAAATATATTTTCTTTGTGTGTGCTTGCGTGAGTAAGATGGCCTGGTTGACAATGATGAATATATTGAATTATGAATTGATTTATGAATGACGAATATGTTACATGCTTAAGTTAATTTTTGCTTTTCCATGTGAAGTTCGATATATATTAATCACGTGAATTAAGTTAAAGCATTGTGTAAGAATGAGTTGATTTCATAATTGGATAAGTTGAAATAGTGGATCATAGATGTTAAACCTAAAACCACTATATTATTTACCTTAAGACCAAATTTATAATAATTAGGGGAGATTTCACCGTTGTAGGAAAATATTGAGATTTCACTGGTGGGGATTATCTAAGGTCAATAGGATGAAATTGGGTGAAATATCGAGTTAGAAGTCGATTTACTTGGATATGTGGCTAATTTACTTGCATGAGCTCACAAGAATTGCTTATATTATGATCGTCAGAAAATAGGTTGGCTGAATAATTGGTAAAATAAAGAGAGCTCGTTGAAACGAAGAATTTGGACATGGAAAAAAAACATTGTGTTCCCAAAACACATGGCAGGATATACAAAGTCTTTTTTAGATAGGATCCCAACACCTAAAAGCTTTATGCTCAACTCCATAACCAAGAAAATAACACAATCGCGAGTGAGGTTTTAAGTTTAGTCCATTCATGTGGTTGGAGTTGAATGAAACAAACAAAGACTAGTTGGGAATAGTACCATAAATGCATTCATGTGGAGAGAGATTGTTGATTATGGAAGAGGGAACACAATTAATTGTGGAAATAACAATTAGTGATGAAATAAGTAAGGCACTAAACTTTACCCATTTTGCATGGAGAATTTAAGAAGAACATTTACATGCAACAACTAGAGGGTTTCATAGTTTCTCCAAAAGAATGTGTGCTTATTGAAGAAGTCATTGTATAGACTAAAGCAATCACCAAGGCAGCGGTACAAAAGATTCAATTCATTCATGATTACTCATGGTTTTAACAGAAGTAATTATGACAGTTGTGTGTACTTCAGAAAGGAAGATGGTGAATCAATAACATATTTTCTATTATATGTTGATAATATGTTCATTGCAACCAAGGACAAAGTAGAGGTCAGAAATGTGAAATCTCAACTTAGTAAGGAGTTTGAGACAAAAGATTTGAGTGCAGCAAAGAAAATTCTTGGAAATGGAAATCTTGAAAGACAAAAAGGCTGGCAAATTGTATTTGAGTAGAAGGGATACATTGAGAAGGTGATTCAAAGGTTCAATATGCTGAATGCTAAGGCTGCCCACTTCAAATTGTCATCTGGATTGTGTCCTCATCAGATGAAAACATTGATTACATGTCTCGAGTTCCTTATTCTAGTGCAGTTGGTTCACTTATGTATACTATGATTTGTACAAGACTACATTTGACAAATGTAGTCAGTGCAGCTAGTATGTATATGACAAATCCTAGTAACGAACATTGGAAAGAAGTACAGTGGATATTCAAATACTTGAAGGGCTCAACTAATGCTTGCTTGCATTTTGGAAGGAATAAAAATGGAGTCATTAGATATGTGGATTTAGAATATATAAGGGATCTTGATAAAATGAGATCATTTACATGGTATGTGTTTACTCTTGGAGACTGTGCTATCAGTTGGAAAGCTACTTTACAAAATATAGTAGCTTTGTCTACAACAAAGGCATAATACATGGCGATTACAGAGTGATGAGGGTGAAACACTCATTGAATAAGCACCTCTAAATTGTAGTTTTCGGTTTGCTCTTGAGCACTTTTGAACGTTTTGATGCGTGTGTTCGTGTAATTTTGTAGTTGAACAGCTTGGATGAAAACGGTGTGATTTGGAGTATGGAAGGGACCTAAAATGTGGATCATAAAATGAGGCATGAATTAAAAGCGAGAGAAGATGAAAATGAAATGAAAAGAAAGCTAAAAAGATAGGCAAAATGAGCGAATCAGATCAATGGGCGTTGTGGCGCCCAAGAAGATGAACGAAGACCAGCAAAAAGCTGGCGCCAGCTTTTGAGCGCCACGGCGCCCAGCGAACAAAAAAAGATGCAACAAGCTGGGTGCCACGGCGCCCAACAAGGAAGAAAAAAAACAGCAAGGCTGGCGCCACGACGCCGGCTTCAGGAAGGACAAAATCGAATTTTTGGAAATATTTTTCGGCCCAATCCACTTCTAATCCGTGTGCAACTCGAGGGGAATATAAATATTAACTTGAAGACCTAAAAGAGGCAGCTTATGCAACCAAGAATACACGTGAAAACTAAGAACATTGCTGGAGAATTTTCTGGATTGCTGGGAACGAATATGAGTTGCTGAAAATAATTTTGAAGAAGCTAAACGCCAAGACTTGAAGAAATCAAAGGGAGAAATCGTGAAGAACCGAGGAAAAATTCCACCAAAGTTTTTCTCTCTTTTTTCTCTATGTTTTTTATTCTAAATCATTTAGATATTATGAATACAAGTATGAACTAGTTCTTTAGATCTAGGGTTTGATGTAATCGACTTGAAACATGTTTTGATTCCTATTTATTTATCTCTTTAGAATTTTCTGTCAATTTATTTATGTTGTTTGTGTGTAATGCGTTCAATTACTTGCTCAATAATTAGATGAATTGATGCGTAAATTTCAGCACTTGAGAAAGAAAAATTTAGGTACGATCTAAGAACAACATAACCTAGGTTTTGTAGATTTCGAGAGGAAGTATGAATCTTTGAGGCTTATTTGAATTAAGAACCACGTGCATTATAATTTCTATACATTAAATTCGGAATAGAGATATTGGAATTAAACTATAGAGATATGTTCTATTTGGTACTCGAGAGAGGGAATAGAATTGATTTTGAGGTTCTTGCCTATAAATTACGAAAAATTTGATTGAGTTAACATTATAGGTTAAAAAAAATATTGTTGAAGGTGCGATGAAATTATTCCCTAGAATCTCATAATTTGATAACTTCTTTAAAGTCTGCTCCCATTCACTTTCCAAAGTTATGTGGTTGAAGGGATTCATTGGTGAAATTAGTGAAGACTTGCAGATTTCTACATTATACTGTGATAGCCAGAGTGTTATTTTCTGACTAAGGATCAGATGTTTTATGAGAGGACTAAGCGCATTGATGTGAGGTACTTTCTGCATGAAATGATTGCTTGTGGTGATATTGTGGTGAACAAGATTGATACCAAGGATAATCCTGATATGATGACAAAACCACTTCACATTGCTAAGTTTTAGCATTGTTTGAACTTAGTTGGTGTTTGTCATTGATTTAGTCTATTGAGGTTTATTTGGAAGAGATGGAGTGATGTTTGCTGTGGAGTTTCTTGTATTGGAATTTGGTTCAAGGTGGCTATTTGTTATAGTGTGACCCAAATTTTGGTGGGTTTTGGAATTGTATTTAAAGTGGTATTGGAGAGATCAAAATTATGGGCCGAGAAGAAAATTGTCGCATTTTCGCTAGCTCTTCTCTAGTTGGTCGCTTGAGCAACACTATCAAATTTTTCAACATATTGTTTACGCCTACCTGTCGCCCTCTGTTTGCTCGAGCGACCAACTGTTGCTTGCCTGTTGCTCGACGGGCGTCGAGCAACAGTGGAAACCAGCCAAACATATTTTTAGCATTTTAACGTGTTTTGGACTCCTATTTATCTACAACTTGTTCTCTAGGATTTCATATATATATATTAGTTCCGAATTGTATTGAAAATATATATGATTTATACAACATTTTGAGAGTTTTAAATTTTAACTGAGAGTATTGAAATCTTATTAATATAATTACTATCGATTATAGTGAATTTTTTCTCCCCTGCCCGTGGCTTTTTTCCGTTTTGGATTTCCACGTAAATCTCTGTGTTCTTGTTTTTTGTTTTTCTTTATTTCATTATTATTATAATCTTCCAGTCAAATGCACAACAATTAGTGCGGAGAAATTTTATTTTGCATGCATTGTGTTTCGACCATCTTGGCAAAGTTGATATATATATATATATATACACACATATGGCAATTCAGAACAAGCATGCATAAGGTATAATCAAGTATAACGAGAATTAGAAGGTACAAAAGAAACAAACTAACAAACAGAAAAAGATAAAGTTGTTTGTTTTCCAAGCCCAAACGATTCATAATTAATATGTTGCATGGCAACACGACCTAATTTACCACTTGATAGTAATAACTGAAGTTGACTAAAAGACACGTCGTAACATGGTCAGTATGACTATTAGGCATAACAGAACCATCCGTGCAAATGTTGGGCAATTGTGTATCAGCGGTTTTAGAGCCAAACTAAAGATGTATTAGAAGTAATATGATTGCAACAAGCTGCATCTGAAAACCTTGACGATGAATATAGTTACCAGGAGCGGAAGAATGATGCTGAAGAAAAGCATGTAAATCGCTCAGACAAGGATTTTGTAGGAACTCACGAGTCTTAATTGAAAGAGGTGGAAACAGCAGCAGCAATAGAATTGTAATTAGGCTGAGAAGAATCACTGGAGGACTGAGAACTAGGCAAATTACTATTGAGCGCATTCCTTGGGGTCAATTTCCGAGGCTCAGAAATGTTATGACCTAGCTATTTACAATAGCACATTACACGGAAGTCTAAGATTTAGAAGTGTGATTAGCAGCAACACCACATTAAGATCAGAAGTAGCAGTGATGGGCTGAGGAACTAACAAAGCAGTCATGACAACGTACTGAGACTGGATAGAGGACAATTGAACTTCCTCAGAAATCAATAATGCTACAGCTTGTTCTCAAGAAGGAAATGCAACCATATGGATCAAGGAGGTACGTGTAGTTTGAAATTCATCTCCAAGTGCCATTAGAAACAAAATTAGATGGCCCTCGTCTCTGTAGGAATGAAAATTTTCAGCATCTGATGAAGTCTCCGGTTGCAATACAAAAAGAAGAAGAGTTCATGAGAAAGTAGGATCGGGATGGAAAAAAATAAAAATTCAGATTTAGATTATGGCTCCAACAATGTATTTTTCATTATTCTGGAAGTTCCTCAAATTATTGTCTCCTTGGTATTTGATATTTCAAATCAACAAGTTTGAATTTTTGTTAGATTTTATTCTTTCCTATAAAGCTTCCGATATTGCATCTCCCAAATAGGCTCACAACAAGCCAGGTGATCCCAAAGAGAGCACATTTGTGCATAGAAATCTCTTATAGACTGACGAGGCTCTTGATTCATGCGATGTAAATTGCTTCTCATCTGATATCTAGAGGCACGATCAACAGTAACATCATTTTTGCAACATATCACATATCTCCTATGCAGTATCGATGTATCCGGATTCCTCGTAAATGTGAGGAATTGCAGTATTCCTAAACCAATTAAAGATCTGATGCTTTTGGCAGTCCCAATCCTCTAGCCATTTTGAAAATTTGATGTCATCCTCTTTTTTCCCTTAGGTAGATTTTATTACTTCTCCAGTGACAATACACCATTAGTTTTTGCCCTTGAGAAAGCTACTTATGGCTTGAGACCTTGAGAAAGTATGCCAAGAATATACTACCTAACTCTCGTTATAATTATCATTTTATACTATTCTCCACCGTGTAACTTCTGGTTTAGATTTAGAGGTCTAGTTGGAGGAAATGTGAATCATGCTTTTTGGTTTTCGTGATGCTCCAATGAAACTCTGGTAACAGTGCCAGGGGGTAATACCAATTTTTTTTTTTTTTTTCAACAACGGGATAAAAGACCTTCAAATAAGAAATTTTCCGTATGCAAAAGAGAATATATAGATATATATATATATATATATATATATATATATATATATATACATACATATCAACATTCAATGTTATAGTATATATACAAAGCATCAGTTGATGCATCCAAATTTACCCCATCACTCCATTGTAAGATGGGTACATATTTAGACACCTCAAAAATGAAAAATGAAAAATGAAAATTAAAAGATAGGGAGAGAAGTGGCCTTACACAACCTTTCTACCCCAGGCAACCTTAAACAACTCAATCAAGCAGAACAAGCAAGGAATGCTTTATGCATCATCTGGCTTGACAATTAGAATCTCTATCTTCAACTATGTTGAAGTACAATGAGGACAGTTTGCCATCAAATTTAGAAACCAATTGATGAACTGATAATCCACAATAACACTTTTTAATCCGCGCAACGCAAATCTCAACTATTTTCTTGAACATGCTGTCCCCTTGAATTAGTGGTTGCTCCACAAACTCGTCTAGCGGCATCCACTGCATGGAGATTACACTGAGTAAGATATCACGAAGATCTTGAATCATAAATAAGGGTAAGTTATTCACAAAAACACACGGAAAGAGCTTTTATTCCCCTTTATGGTTGTTCTTTCACTTTCACAGAGGGACGATGGTTCCATTTGATTCATTTGTAGATTTACTAGAAGATTTAAAGCAATTAAATTTTGATAACTACTATACACAAACTTGTTTTACTCTACCCTTTCCTCTTCGGACATATTCTATATACATGTAGATCATGTCCTCTTATGAAGGAGGTTCTTTAGTTCTGTGCAAACCATATTCCAAATTGACGTAGAATACAATCAAACAAGAACGAGATTGAGAAAGAAAGAGAAGAAAGAGGGGAGAGGAAACAGATGGATGGAGGTAGAAACTAGAAAGGGAAGGAGAATTAGATGGACTGAAGGGAGACGTGAAGGGAGAATTTAGGGGGAGAATATAAATTTTTATTCATATCAAAGTTGTTTCCATTACAATGCAAAAGCCCTTTTTATATAGGTTTAAACTAATCATAATTGGAGTAGAAAAGTACTATAAAATTTATGAAATTAATGCCTAATTATATTTCCTAAATAAGCATCAAAATTGGAAACTAAATTAATTAATATCTCATTTAATATTCCATCACTAGCATCTTCCTTAAATATGATATTATTGAAAATTAGTTTATTTCTTAATTCAGGATTTAATTATTTCTTAAAGGACATCTTGTGAATAAGACTAATTCCTACTTCTATACTCTAATATTTATATAGACAATATTGATCTAGATTTTTTTTATTAACTGATAACAGTTGGAATACTACTACATTCCTGGACAATTATTTTTCTATTTTCGCGTTTCATACTTTCCTCCAAGAAATTGGCTAGAAAGAACAGAAATCAGAAAAAACAATTTATATTTTAGTTATTGCAGAATAGGGAATGACAATGACAATGACAATGACAAAAAGAATGCATTAATAAAAAGAGGAGACAGTGAAACAGGTGATCTTCACTTCACTTGCAGTTCAGCAAAATCTGTTTGGAAAGGGGTTGGTTTATGGTATATTATCTAGGGAATAGCTAGCGACATCTTGCTGAATATTTTACAGGGTTATTTAGTGGTGTTTGGGATTAATAGCTAGCGATATCATGAGGATCTTGGGGCGATAATGTTCCTCATTTTATTATTTTCAGTAATTTTCCTTAATAAGTATTTTGTTTCACAAAAATGAATAAGGGTAAGACATTCATCACAAAGTGTGTGTACCTTGGCTGCTTGAATTTCATGATCATCAACCACGATCTGTGTTGACAGTGGTCTTAACATGCAGATGAAGAACAAATCTGACTTCTCGAAAGACACATTCTGAGCATGCCTGCAGCGGAAGATGGATTATATATTAACACATGACTCGCAAAACGTAACTTCATTCTGATTCATTTTGAGCGAGTAAGAAAATTTCAAGCATTCTATTATCTTCTAAAAAGTCATATTCTTCTCCTGCTACGTCCCACGTTAGTGAGGGTTTATATCTGAAATTAATTTTCCACATAAGATTCCAAAATTTCTAGGCATTGTTTTCGTGTATATATGATTTAATAATTCTTCACACAATAAGCTGGTAAACTTTCATGATAGAACCAAAGGATGCTGATATAATCAGCTTAACAGTTTGCTCATGTATTTATTCCCAAGTGCTTCTCTTTTAACTCTGAATACTGTTGGTATTTATGAGTAACAAATTGTTTGTACCTGAAAGCTACGACTTCCACAAATTCTGTATCAATCTGGAACATGATCAAATAATACATCATTAAGAATCTAATTCGTACTCCAAAAATGTTAGGAGGAAATAAGAAACGCATTCACCAAGAAAATGCACAAAATGCTAGTATCTTACTCCAGTTTCCTCCTTAACTTCTCTTACGGCTCCTGTATATATTTCCTCGGACTGATCAATGAAATAACATTAAACAAGATGCAGCTGTTATTCTCTGGGGACATTGTAGTAAAAGTTCAATTGACAAAACATACCTCAAGGATAAAACCAGTTGGTATCTTCCAGAGACCAAGAAGTGCTGGAGCACAATGTTTTTCTTGTACTACAAGTACCTGTACAAATGCAAGATTCAAAACTTATTGAACAATATTGTCAACTTATAGAGGCTTTACCTAGAGAAATGCTAATATGCTTCATATATAAATGCATAGGATTAGTATTCTAGGCTACACGGTTTTGTTGGAATTTATTCTAGGAATAGCACCATATACCTCATTTTTTTCATTGATCACAAATCCACCGATTCCGACTTGATGTGAAGCATTAGAAGGAAGCAGGCAGGGCCCGTTGGGGATCCAATATGTCATCATGACATAAGATCTTTCGGCATGGTGGTACTTAAATCCTTCCTACAATAGGCGGTTATGTTAGATATCACTTGACGAAATTATACTGTCAGATGCACAATACAAGAATATAAAACACAAGGATGAGGTGATATACCTGTACAGCTATTGGAACAAGTCCACATTTTTCTACAGGCAACTTAAGCCAAATACCCTTCTTTCCCTGCATTTGGGTTGGTTTAGATTGTGTATGCTCTGTGACTCACTGAATTAGAGGAAAGGACTAATTGCCTAGGGGGCAAGCACATGTGCAGTTCAAGGATGGCTAATTTTTATTAATGTGATATCTTCACCAAAGAAACTCAAATAAAACAAAAAAAAAATTGAAGAAATATTTGTAGTTAGCAACACATATTCTTCTTAATTATATGTTTCCATAGGATTAATAAGAACTACCCATTTTTATTAGAAACATTCCTCTACACTTTGTAAAATTAGAAGCTGCTGCATCTGAACCGAGCTAAACGTGAACCAAATAAGAGACGATACCTCTATTTTCCAATGGAAAATTGATGAACGAAGCATGGAGGCAAATACATTGGGATTAGATGGAAGTCTTTCAGGAATTATAACAACTCCATCATAAATATCATCAATTGCATCGATAACTCTCTTATCTTTAATGTACATTTTTGAACTTGAACCATTTGTTCCATCAACCCTGTATGAATAAGAATCTAAAATATTTTCGTGGCTAATTGAGCTGATAGCGTTTTGTGAAGTTCTTGAACAAGAAGCCTTTGGAAAAATGCCTGAAAACAAGAAGAGAAATAAAAATTAGTCATTTATATCACTGCCCAAGTAGCAATTCAGACAGATTATCATCTTAACATTGACAATGAACATATAAGACACAGAATTTCGACTTCTAATGATGCAATATCATTTTATTTGTAATTAATTTTCAGAACTATAATATATGAATCCACTTTCAAGACAAAAAACCAACAGCATACTCAAACTACAATCAAAAGCCTCTTAAAAATTAGAAATCAGAAGAGCTATAAAAGCGCATCGTTCCAAGTCCCACAGTTCCACACAGAATTAAATCAAGAAAATGAATTACCATATGATAAATGCGCTTGAATTTATTTCAAGAAAGACCGAAATGCAGAGAACTATAAAAGGACTGAGAACACTCGTATTTTTCTGTTTAAAAAAAATATTCTTCAAAAATCAAATGACCAAAAAGGGATTACCTCTCCAGGAACAACAGGGTGGAATGAGTTTAACACCGTGTTTCGAGTTGAGAAAAGAGCTTGAAAGCATCATCTCTGTTCTAACAGATAACGACTTTGAACTATACAATTTAAGTTCCATTAAACTACAAATCTCAACTACCCCTTCAACCTTAATCCACAATTACAATTCCACACCCCCAATATAAGATAATTATAACTAGCTATATAAGCAATCCAAGATTGATTATATTATGCTCCTTTGAAAGTTTGAATATGTTCTGAGAAACCCTCGATTTGCTCGGAAACAAGGATATTCTTGGGATTCTTCACCCTCCGGGACTAACTACATGAATATTAGGCAGCGAAATAATTAATATATAATTGAAAAAAACAAAGGGCCATCCATATAATTCCATGCCATAATATCAGGAATTATCTCGTAAGATTAATGTGTGAACATGTGGTCTGAAATGGGCTTGCATGAAAATGACAAAACAAAGCATAAAAATCGACTTAAAAAATTTGAGTAATATTACATATCAAGTGACAATACAAAAAACGAGGGAGCTCAAGGAAGTATTAACAAACACTCGTGTCGCTATGAGGATGGGGCACGAGGCACAAGGCAACAAGGCGCGTGGAGTACAAGCAGAGGACCAATCTATCAAGTAAAAAAGATTGAGCACTTTAAGTAAATATATTAATCTTCAAATTCCTTGCTTTCATTCTTGGCATCATGGTTACATTTTATTTTTTGTTATTATGGGGTAAATTGTTGTCAAACAACCTCCCAGATGATTATATAACTTATAATTTTCTCAATCGATGCATAAATGACTGAACTAAAAGTCAACACCTCAATGAAAATGATCCGACCCAAAAACCATTTGGGTCATTGGAAGTAACCATATGGCGTATCGAGGCGACGACGGAGCATGTTTGTTTTATCGTTCTGAACGTACTAATATCTTTATTTTGTGTTTCAGATTATACGATGGATTTTGGACGATTTTACCCCTGGGCACTCGACTTGCGATTATTGGTCAGTCGCGTTGGTATATTTACTGAAACTTTAGAGCGAATAGTTGTAGCTCTGAAGCAACAGATTCATATCTCTCGATATTTACAGACTTTTAGATGTGGTCCACTCTAGAAATTTGGTTTATCCCATTTAAATTCTAGCATTAGCATGTCGTCGTGTAGGGTGACAATTGGATTGGGGTTACCGTGTGGGGCAACCATTGCTTCGACTAGAAATTAGGAACTACTTACTTATAATTGTTACGTGGTTGAATTATTAATTTGATAAAATCAGCTTATTATCTTTGTGATATACTGTGTGTGAAACTGTTTGGTCAGCATACTTTTTTTGTTGCATCGTTATTTTCATTAGAATATCTAGATTTACCCATTTGAACATTCACTTGATCTATGATCAAGAATCTTACAAAATCTTGAGAATCTAAAACGATGTATATTGTCTGCGAACTTAGGGCTACTTTGTGTGGCTTAATTGTAATTCTGTGCATTTTAATTGATTCGTAAAAATGAAAACTCACAATTTTGATTTGAAAATTTTAACGAAAAATGTGATTTTTCAATATAGCAACAAAATATGAGAAATATTTTGGTCCAACAAAAAGTTTCAAAGGTCGTTGAAGACAATTTTTCTGTTGATTTTTCAAAGGAACAAATGGAAGAAATCGATGAGCTTACTTACACTTCAATCATTTTACACTTGTCTGATACTATTTTGAGAAAAGTGGGTAAATTTAAAACCACTAAAGAGCTTTGAAAAAAAAATTGAGGACTTGTATTTGCTCAAATTTAATCCAAACAAGTTTGACTTACTTGAACGTTTTTTCAGTTTTAAAATGGATGTTTCAAAGGATCTTGATGATAATTTAGATTTGTTTAATAAATTTATTCATAATATTATTAACTGTGAAGAGTCGGTATCTGAGACCTACAAATTTATAATTTTTCTTAATTCCATACCTGACACCTATAAGGAAGTTAAGAATGTGATTAAGTACGGTAGGAACACCTTGATACCTGAAATTTTTATCGACTTATTTAGAAATAAGGAGATGGAAATTGGAACTGAAAAACGTAATAAGAAAAAAATGTGAGATTCACATGATACGGGGTAGAACTCATTTTCGATAAAACGGTCATGAAGGATACCAAAGTAGTGGCAAGTCAAGTAGTAATGGAGGTAAGAAGAAAGGCAAGGGTAGGTCTAGATCAAAATTTAGGACTAAGGGGAACACGGTGCATTTTATAAAAGATTGTTATAAAAAGATTAAGAAAAATGTTAAAGAGAGAGAGAGAGAGATGAAGTAAATATGCTTTATTTTGCTTCCAATGCTATTGATGGTGAAGTTTATATGATTATAAGTCATGCTGTTTAGGCTGCTGAATTAAATCTAACTGTTAATTCTCATTTGTATGAGTGGATACTTGATTTTTGGGCATCTTTTCATGTGACATTTTTGGGCATTTTTGGGCATCTTTTCATGTGACAAAGGGAGCTGAGTATGAATTGAGTAATGATTTGAGGCATAGAAAGAAGAAGAAAGTTGAAAGGAGCTCGAGAATGAAGGAACGAAATTCAGGGACTAAAATGCAAGTTTTGAAAAGTAGGTTACACTATGCGGCCACATAGTGTAACACCTATGCGACCGCATAGGTTTGGACAGAAACCCTTGTTCCCGTGATCGCTATAACTATGCGGCCGCATAGTACACTTCTGGGCGCGATTTTCTGCTTTTCTCATTTGATTCAACCTCTTATGGAAACCAATCTATGACCTCTTTAAAACCCTAAACACAACCAGAATCGGGGGTTACGCATTATTCTACTACTTTTGACATATTAAAGAGCAAGAATAAGGTGAAGAACGAGAAGATTGATTCTAAGATTCAAGATTTCAATTCAAGATTTGATAGGGTGATGTCTTCTCCTATTTATTTTCTTTCTTCTCTTAGTTTTCTTAGTTTTATCATATTAGGCTAGATTTTATAGTGTTAGGTGAACAATGAACTATGTAATGTGATATTTTAATTCCTAATTTTATATTTTTTATATTAAAACGCGTTTTGGATTGATGAATGATTTATATACATTGAATTGAGTCTATGATTATTGTGCACATGATTATGTGATTTGTTGTGATTTATTTTATCCATTCAAAAGAGAAAAAATAGATTAGACAGGGTATAAATCATCGTAGGGCCCGATAAGGGATAAAGATATACCGCTATACTTTACGTGAATCTCTAAGTGTTCATAAATATTCATGCATTTTTGTATATTTGCTCCCGTCATAGAGATATAGTCAGTGTCGTATATGAAAATAGGTTCAAGCTTAATCGAAAGAGAGTTTTGAATAAAATAGGAACATTGATTCGTCATAATTCAAACGTGTTGTCAAATTGTAGAACTAGGGTTGAAATAGATCATTACATGGGGATTCGTGAACCTAGTACGCCTTTTATTTGATTATTAAAACATCTTGCATTTAGTTATATTATTGCACCTAATGAACTTTGCATTCATTTAGTTAATTCATTCAGTTTTGCATAAGTAGCTTCTAATGTAGTTGCAATTTAGTTATAAAAACTCAAACAAAGTCTTTAATTTCGATTAAGATACAGTGAAACTATTAAATCTTTGTGGGAACGATACTTGGACTTAAAAATTCACTTTATTACTTGAAACGAATCGTATACTTGCGGTACTATAAGTCGAATACATTTCCACGTGTCACTAACCAATACCATGGGATTGAGCTTAGATGTAAAGCAATTCACAAACCAAGCACCAACATGCAATTTAGAAAATAACAAAGGACATCATACATTTTGAAGAGTTGCATTAGATGAATAACAATGGACAACTCAAATTCGACACCTAAACTTATAGGGTCTCAGATGCACTGACATCTTTGGATTCTCAATTTTTCATTATACATGCTTACTACATCCTATAAGTTCAGATTTATCAAAAATTATGTGAAGGTTTTGAATGATCAATTGACGATTCTTCATTCTTAGATAATAAAAGATTATGATCTACGTTTCATTCGGTTAAGTTAATATTGAAATGTACATAAGTCAAAAAGAATTTCGACTATTATTGATTTGAGAGTGGGATGGAAGATATGACCGATAATCAAAATTGACACACTTCCATAGCTCGCAATTGATCGAATTATATTGACGAAAGAATTGTAGTTTCAAGGTAAACAAATAAATTTGATTTTGTGACACCACATGATAATTTTTGAGGACAATGAATATGAATTAATTGATCTAGATAAATTAATTATAAATTAAAATGGATTTTTAATTTATTTTATTTTAATTAGATCAAAATAATAATTCACGCTGTCCGACATCGTGATCATAAAACTTAAATTGACAAGTCAATATGATTGGTGACACACAAAAGGGAGAACTAAAAGAATAATATTAAAAATCAATTAATTGACAAGTCTAGGACATTTGTATAATTAATTAATTGAATTATTTATTAATGGACTTAAATTAATTAATTAGAATGATTAACTTGTAAGCCAAGTTTGATTAATTGGATTAATCAACTAATGAGCCGACTATGTTTAATGGATGTATCAAGTCCACTTAAACGTTTATAAATAAACAATTTGTATTTGAGTTTTTCATTATTGTTTTCACAAAATTACATTGCATCAAATACTCACAACATAATATTACGATGTTGCTAGCACAAGAAAGAGAAATTCTAATATTTCATCGATTGTATTACTTGTACATCACCACCTACAAACCTTTTTACCAATAAATGATGTGACCATATTTGATTGGGTCAAAAAAAAAAAAAAAAAAACTCCTCCAATTTCTTTTTTGACACTTCGTCAATCTATAAAAGATTATGTAAATGGTGATGTAAAACAACCATTTTCCATATTTCATTCTTGTTCTCCTGTGTGAAATATTATTGGAGGTTAGACAATTGGACAGTTGTGGTGTAAAAATATTGTGATTCACAAAGGCTTAGAAAGATCGTGATTTATAAAGGTGTTGATAGATCAAGATTTTTTAAGGAAGTGCAAAGATTGTGATTGTTCGTGATCAATATTTTCAAAAGATTTTTGAAAATTTTGTTGAGGGTATAATTCTAATCACGATTTCTAAACAATCATTGAGGAAATTTGAAATTGTTTTTGATTCTGTCGTGCGTGTGTAAGTAAATTCTCAACACAACCAACCAATAGCTATACTCATTCCCTATTTATTTGATCAACCAACCCAGGGTATCCCGTTGATAAAGCTTTCGCACAACTTACAACGTGAGAAGTAGGGATGGATCATTAAGAAAATACACAAATTTATCAATAATAAAGCTTCAACATTCCAAATATTACTTTTATCAAAAAGACAACTTTCTCAAAACCAAGACATAGCTTATCTATACATGATAATCTCTCATTACTCCATTATGGGTGTCTGCAAAGCCACCCAAACACATAGCTGTTCGTCGTCCCCACCTCAGTTACTAAACAGGGTGGGATTTTTGTAATGTAATTTTGCCATCACTAAAGATGTGCCGTTCCACCAGGTTGCAAGTCTGTTAATTTTGGAACCTTTACCATGTGAAGTTTTGTTATCAAATATCAAGATATAACTTTTGGAGTTGAGATATGCCGTTTCAATTAGATTGTCTACATTATCTCTTGCAATCAAATAACTAGATGTCCCACAGTAAACTACACATGCTTTTACCTCTAAAATAAAGATTTACTATTTATAAAAAATAAATTTATGTAGTGAAGTGTCAAAATTTGATTGCACGAGAATAGATTTATCAACTCCTAATTAAATTTGATCTCAAATTGTGTGCGCCCTTTGATCACTCTTTCCTTTTCGTTCTTTCTTTTATAATTTTAAAGCCTTTCCTCTTTTAAGAAAAATTACATTACAAAAATTAAGATATTAAAATAGGTCCCATATGACATTAAAATTCTAATTTAAGCTGAGTTGCAGCAACACTGCACTAGTCCATCCTGTGCCTGGCAATACTCATAATAGGCTTGAACCGAACCATCAAGTCTCGTACTCGAGTACATTTAGAAGAAAAATGAAAATTTTATATAAAGACAACAAAAGACAAATTTGGAGTTTAGCAATAGAAATCAGTTTTTTAACGTTTAAAATGAAATCTTAAAATGGTGAAATTTGGAACTACTATAAGAAATTATAATTTAAAATCAAATTGAGTCCATCGAAAATCAACATCACTAAAGGAAAACGTTCAAATCCAGTGCTCCATTCCTTATTGAAAAGTGTGAATCCTCCTTTAATCCTTTCAAAGTCCTAAGAAGAGCCCACATGATCCACATCCCACCTCAAGTAGCCACCAAGCCAGTATGAGTATTACTATTCATCATGTACAGTAGTTTATTTGGTAACGATAATGGAATTATTGTCACGTTGTTCGATAAATTTATCATATAAAATGCATTATTCAGCCATAAATTCTGTTTTTTTCTCTCTCTCTATTTTTATATAATGACACACGGGGTTCTGATTTTAATCTAAGTCAAAGTCAAACAATCAATATTAATTACATTTTTTATGGGTCCCGCAACTTTTTAACCACACATTTTAAAAATGCATATCACAATTTATTAAAAAATTCAATTTTAATCACCACCAAATACCCGTCTAATCATTATTATTCTTATTATTTTTCTCATAAATAATTTCTCCAGGGCATTTTCACCAATTCACTTTGGTCCGCAAAAATGTTTAAAAAAATTCCTTTTGAGCCCTAATTTTCCAAACTTCACAATTAAACCACATAATATACTATTCATGAAATTTCATGGTATTACATAGGGCTGGACAAAATGACCAGATCAAATCAGAACCAAATCAAACTGAGCGGTTCGGTTTGATTCCACAATAATAATAATAATAATAATAATAATAATAATAATAATAATTATTATTATTATTATTATTATTATTATTATGGTTCTAGAACCAAGAACCAAACTCAATTTTTAATTTTTATTATTTTAATATGCAAATATTTCAGAAATTAGTAAATCACAATTCATACCGGAAAATTAAAATTTCAATTGAAAATTGGGACAAAAAGGTCATGTTACGACATTACGTTCGGTTTCATATTTTTCATTGTGGAGACTAAATACCTTAATTCATTTTGGAGACTCATATTCTAATTCATCTCTCATTTTCTCTCCTTTTCAATTTATACACCGACTCTCATATGGACACCAACCGTCGCCTGTCTACTGTTGCACTCAGCCATCACCACCCATGAATTCTGAAATTTAAGCTTCGACCTTTGATTCTTCTTCCTCAAATGTTCCAAATGGTTTAATTCCGATTTGGTTCCATATCTTAAAAAAAAAAAAAAAAAAAAGCATTTGGTTCAACTATAAAAAAAATCATTAGTTCATGATTCGGTTCAATTCTCTAGGAACCAGAACCAAATGGAAACTTATCCACCCCTATTATTACAAGACAACTGTTTATTTGAACACCATAAAAACTAGATTTTGGGATCTTTACATACACAACAGTTAAAAAATTCATAGACATCACTATAAATATGTACATATATAGTCATTTATGGAGGTGACCCGCAGTTTTGACAACTTATTGGTCTAACATTTGGTAGATTTGTACTAAATTGGGTGCAACGCCAGCCAGTTTATCCCCAGCAACAAGCAAACTACCAGTGGGCCAATGGTAGTTTGATTTCACTTAAGCTTATATTAAAATACTACCAAGCCATGTGGAAACTTGAATACTATGATTTAAGAAATATTAGACGTTCCAGATAACCAAATCCTGTTTAAACTTTGACAATATTCAACCAAGTTGTTGTATCAACACTGCCAACTTAGCAAAATCATGTCCAACTTTCCCTTCATATCTTCAAGGTCTTATAAATAGCTTGCTAGGATCATCATTTGCTTTCCAACACAGCCAAAATGGCAATTTCTAATGGATCTTTTGGTTCCAAATTGCTCGTAGAAGCTGTGCAAAGTGTGGTGCCAATGAAGCCAACAGACCTAAGAGAGTCCATTCGAGTTGTAGTTTCAGGGAGTCATAGTTCCACCTTTTTTGGAAGGTGCTTTCACATTGTTATGTGCTATAACAAGGCGTCGGACAATGATTCTGGGTGGGTTGCGGCAGGTTGGATAAAAGAGTCACTGAGTAGAGCACTATCAGAAGAGCCATTGCTTGCTGGAAGATTAAGGAGACACGATGACAAGGATGATGAAGATCTACAGATTGTTTCAAATGATTCAGGTGCTAGATTGATTGAGGCCAGAATTGATTTGAATTTGGCAGATTTTCTTGATTTGAAGGCAAAGAAAGATGCAGAAACTAAATTTGTCTTTTGGGAGGATATTCTTGACCAGAACCCTGACTTCTTTCCGTTATTTTATGTCCAGGTAAGAGGTAAAATCTCCCATAGTTTATATATATATGAAAAAAAATAATCAACATATAATGTTGTGTTTCTTTTTTTTTTTTTTTCTTTCAGGTTACTAACTTCAAGTGCGGTGGATACACGATCGGGATAAGTAGCAGTCTACTACTTGCGGATCCGTTTGTCATGACTAGTTTCCTCAAGAAATGGGCTAATGTTCACAAGAGTTTAGTCTTAAAAGCCGACGTACCAAAAATGCCCACATTTTACCTTCCTAATCTCCGAAATTCTGCTGGAAAACCTCCCTCTCTGCTAATGGACTCAAAAACAAACAAATGTGTTGCACAGAGCGTGATTTTAGACATTCCAACAAAGATTTCAAATTTGGACAGCCACAATTATCATAATCTTGCTGCAGAATGTATCGATAAGGCCGAGCACATTGTTGGTACAAAAATGGCCTCAAATTTCTCACTATATGTTAAGAAACCAGACGAGGATGTTCGGGTAGAAATTTGTTCTAAAGACGGGCTGATTCGGAAGCCAATTAGTATCGTGAACGGATTTACTTGTGCAAGTTCATGGGATGTTTTGGGTGCTGATCAAATATGCTTCAATGAAGGAAACAAGGCTGCCTATGTATCATGCTGGATCAACTCAATATTTGATGAAGGTTCTGTGATGATCGTTGGAACTGATAATGAGTACACTTCAGGAACCAAGATTATTGTCACATTCACTGCTCAGAAATAAGTGCATGGGAGGTGACAGAAATAAGAGTAATATTTCCTTCGTCATATCTCAATATAGTGTCCCTATTTTTATTTTCAATTATTGTGATGATGAGATTTTCAGACGATTATGAATAAGAATTGGAACATTTATTATAGCTTTCTATATATAGCGGAGGCGTTAAAGAGTAAAATTATAATATAATCACAACCTAGATGTTTTGAGACTATAAGCTGGTAAATATTAAGAACATATGACTCCTGTGAGCAATTTCCCTGTACAAAGGGAATTACTCTACTAGACGAAATTGCTTTACATGCATCGGTGCTTACGGATTGTCGAAACACGACTACCGAGATACAAGGACCACTTTCGAAGATGGAAACACAAAAATGTTTGCTCAAAATCAATTTGGGGTGAATAAAAAATTTAAGGCCAAAAGTGAGCTGATTAAAACATAGAAATTGTTGGAAACTAGAATTATAATATGTAGTGTAATACTCTAGAATCTCTTCGACTGAAATGTAAAGTATTTTTGATGAAAAATCATGACTTTTCGACTTATCCTTTTTCCAACATGTGTGTCTTCAAATAAAGACAAATTTCAATAATTCTATCCTTGTCTAAACATCATTTTTTTTTATCAAAACACAACTTTTCAACTTCTGTTTAATTGGTCTCCACCTTAATAATAATCTGCATTCTATTGTTCCCTCCAATATCAAAATTTTGCATTTTCAATCCAAAATATTTTTTTTCCACATTATTAGAACTCGCATCAGTTTCATAAAAGACCAAAATATTCGTCAGTTCACTACTCTTGAAATTATAGTGTTACTGGGAAATGGTTGTTATAGCTTGCGAGAAATGTGCCGTGAAATCATAAGCACCTGTATGGAACAAATTCGCCTTAAGAAAAAGAGTCAAAATTTTGTCTCGACTGAATCCAGTTCTTTATTTTCCTACATTTCTATGAGGATAGAATTTAGGATCTAGAAGGATTTAGATATCATTATACTTAAATCCAAGAAAATTGAATGATCCTCTTGATTTGTGCACCTAATGGCATGGATTGATATGAACCATTAGATTACACCATTTCAAACTTGGACACAATTTGACCGTCTAGATCTCACCTATTGCGATGGTCCATGACCCTTTTAGTATGCACCCATTACACTTGAACGGTCTAACTGGGTCATTGCACTTGGTCAATGATTCAAACTAGCCACATCTTTTAACTCGCCACTTGGTTCTTTGGAGACTTATTTAAATTCTCACACGTCCATTTAACCAACTTATTATACTCTCGTAATATCCTCACAACAAGAATTAATTATCCACCTAATTTTAATAACCTTAATTAATTCCTTTAAATTTCAACAATTATTGCATTGTACCGAGAGAACTAGAGATTGGACCCGTCCCCCCTTCTCCCACCAACTCACACATTACTTTCAGCTTATGTTCTTTTAAACCTTCTCCTTGATTAAGCCTAAGTTTCATTCAAAAATGTGAGAGATTTTTAAAATTTCGGAATGTGGAACTCAGTAGTGACACAGAATACTGATATGAAATATCTTTTATTGACAATTCCACAAGTTATTATTATTTCTATTAGTTATCTGTGAAAATGAGACGTTTTATATATTTGTCACTTTTGCAAATGAAGTTAAAAATCTACTTAATCGAACTAGTCAAATTAGTGTGATAAAGGTGTTGATAACAATTACGAAATTTTGATTAATTACGTGTTAAATTTGCCTAACAAATGATAACCGCAATATATATCTAAACAAAATGGAGTTATAAAAAAATGAAGAAAAAAAAAAAACTTTAAAAGATTGGACAATGTTATTGACACGGGACAAAGATGTGAATAATATTTAAAATGACAATGTTATCATTCAAAAATGAATGTAGGTTTTCAAACCCTTAACACATTAAAAGTGTCAAAGCAAAACCCTAATTCGGAAGACAAATTCAAATAGAACTAGGAAAGTACAAAGATGACGAAAATACCCTTAAACTAATTACTCCAAACAGAAAAATACTAAAATTTATAATCATAAAATTTCCGGAACACAATTTTGAAGTGAAATATTAGGTGTTGTTGGAATGCAATACTAGAACTACTTGAAAACTTGTTACCCTAGAAAAAGTGTGTGCAAGTATTCGAAATTTGACTATTTTAGAATCAATATAATTCACTAGACTTTGATGCCAGCAGCATATGCTATGAAACTCATTTTAAACTTGTTTCAAATCCTCTTAATGAATGGTATCTATAAGTTCCCTGTTCAGTCGTCACTGAAACGATTTCTTTTTTCTTGTACAATTTGTCAAGCTACACTTTTGGTTGACAATAAATTAAGAAATTAAACCACCACAATATTTATAACAGGAATTTATTGGGGGAAGCAATGTTTGTTTTCGTGTCCGATGGTTTAATGACATATCACAACTAACATCAATATTTTTCATTTTTCATTTATTGGGTTGTTAAGAAATGCCATTAATTGATGATAGATGGCCCAATATCCATTACTTTACAACAATCAGTGTTGAAAAATCATTATTTGTAGCTTGGGGTTGTCTTGTCGAAATAATTTTTGATATTTTTTAGAAAAATTTGCATAGATGTCCCTATCTAATCAATTGCCAAAAAATTTGTCACTTTTTGAAAGGTGCTCAAAAATATCTTATTTTGGGTCCAAAATGTCAACAATACCCTTGTAATTACTTTTTTGGGTACATTTAATACTCATTAATGCACGCATTTAGCCCCTGTTTAGTACACATTTTTTTTATTCTCATTTTTCTACTCATTTTTAACCACACATTATTTAATATTTTTATCACATCAATAATTTTTCTTTTTACTTTTTCAACCACATATTCATCATTTATCACATCAAAAAAATTCATTTTTCCCTCAAAATGTGTATCAAACAGGGGCTTAATGCTAATTAATGCTAAGATTTGATAATTGACATGTGTAAGAAAATCATATGTATACTTCTAATATACATTGTGTAATAGAAGTGTTAACCAAAAAAATATATTTTATTTCATAATCTTTTTTTATGTAGATGAATGATAATTTGTCTAAAAAAAAGCACAAGTTTTCTTAGTCTTCTCCGTTGATTCATCTTCAAGTTTCAAGGGTTAGCATTCATACATTGTTTAATGTTTTTATATTACAATTTACTAGTATGGAATTGTTAAATATAACCGTTCATAGTTATTTGCAATTTTGTATTCAATCACTTTGATTGCTTTTGCAAATTTTTTAGAATGACAATATCCTCCTTAAAAAAACTTGTCGGAGATTCCTCATTTAATGAAGCATTATGTAAGTTGTTTATGAAGTTTTTGTCATTTGGTAGTTGAGCATTGATTAACACACTTAATATAATAATAATTGTAGTCCAATCACACCCATTAATTGATTCCCGTCAGATGCCAATCGTAAATATCAATGTTCAACTGTCGAACTGGACTGTGAAGATCCACAGTTAAATGTCGAACTCGATACATAGTAAATGTCGGGAACAACAATTAAACTGTCGGTTTCACCGATTTGTTACTGTTTTGTATTATCAATTCGTAGATACCACTTGCATGCTATTAATGTTCGATATAGTATTATGTCGAATGGTTATAATTGGTACAAATTTTCAAGCATGAGTAGTAATTTGAGATTCATCTTCTCGTATGAGGAAGAATTTGTCCACGCACATGATGAATGGAAATGACGATGAAACAAGATCACTTCAATTGTAGCTCCAAGTAGATTACGAATGTACGTGAAACATTATATAGCCAAATGTATTCTGTAAATTATTATTCATTCATTATGTTTGAATTTGCATATATTTTTTAATTAATGAAATTTTCCCCATAAAATATGATGGCATATTGTCTATTTAATAAAACATTAGTTTAATGATTCTGAAGTTTTTGTCATTTGGTAGTTGAGAATTGATGAACACAATTAATGTTATGAAGAATGTATTCCATTTACAACCCTTAAATGATACAACGGACTGTAAAAATCGACAATTGAAAATGTTGAAAAAATATATATCGAATTCGATAGATGAAATGTCGAGCTCTACAGTTAGTAAATGTCGAGATCAACATTTCAACGGTCGTATTCACTTGTTTGCTATTGTTTGGTATAATTTATTCGTAGATGTCAATTGTATGCTAATAAACTCCAATATTATGATTGTGTCGAAAACTTATCTGTGCAATCTCAATTTTTTTTAAGTATAACTAATATTCTGAGATTCATTGTGTTGGACGGAAAAGATTGTGTGCATGTAGATGACAAGTGAAGTGGTGAGAGAACAAAAAAACTTCACTCTTGGTTCCAAGTAATATCACTGTAGCAGGACTTATGTTACAATTGACAAAAGTTTCGTATTCATGATCCATCCACTAAAATCGAATTGAAGTTCAAGGTCCCGAATATGAAGATTCATTCGATCCAAACATGCAAAGATGAAGCTCAATGATGGAATCAAACTTTAATTTCTATTCCATACATGACAATGACAATTTTTGTTGTTTATGTTGTATTATTATTTTACTGTTATTACAATTGTAGCTTCAGATTAAATATAAACACAACTATAACTATGCAAAACATAACATTTCATTTACTAACAGATATTAAACTGTCGACACAAACAGATACGTGCTCGAATTCTCAACAGTTGTACATTTGGTAAATTTTACACAAGACAAAATAATCAGGCATAATGGTTGGTACCAAACTGAACACCCGCTCCAAGTAACGCTAGTGGACCCGGAACGTGACCGCGTTGATGATAGATATCAACCAAGTCCGACCCACCATCAAGACTACTACAATATGCACCTTTTTATAAAAAAAAATTAACGAAATTTCGGCATTATTTCCCTGTAAATATGACTAACCGACCTGTAATTCATTATACATAAATCCCAAAAATAACACAACACACTAGAGATTAGTCGAAATCTAAACTTTTACTATGAAAATAATATGAAATGTACGTATGGATGAAAAATACACAGTGAGCCCCATAACTATCTACAGGTGATGCAAAATCACTTCTAAAAATGAACATGTGTCACAAAACACCGACTACATATTCTATGAAATGAGTCATACTAGCAAACTCTATTATGTAACTGTCTCCAAAATCAAGGTTCAACTCCAAAGATGCCCAGATCTCAACTGCTACCTGATAAAAAATTCTTGAGAAAATATAAGAGTTGATAGCTCAATAAGTGGAGAAGTTCGAAAATAATTATACTTTTTCATTTATACAATTTTTTTTTATCAAAATCGAATCTACATCACTTAACAGGTCACGATATAACATTATATAATAATAATAATCAAAATAGGAATCATCCTTGTAATACTGAAAAAGGGTCATCTCACAGACATGATAAAATCATCAATGTAAACTCGAAATATTTTCATTTGAAACTTTCATCTTTATTGGGCCCTTGAAACACTTGCAAGGCACCGGATAGAGCTCTACGCAATATCAACATCAGTAATCAATAATTAATTGGGCATAATCGAGTGGTTCATCCTCTTGTGATCACTAGAGGTACATCCACTCACGGTCCCCATGATCACCTAGGAAGTATCCCACCCAAGATACTAATTATCACCATAGCACAATGACACAAACAAGTGGTCAATCCTCCTGTGATCACCAAAGGCACATCCCCTAACTACCCTTGCGATCACTCAAGAAGTCTCACTTGCGGCCAAGACAATCGCATGTCTCGCATGCCTCGGTGCCCTAGTAGTAGTGAATAAAATATATGTCTCGTATTCTAATTCAAAAGTAATCCACATACAATCTTTGTAATTCCATGTATATCATAGTGAGAGAACATTTTATAATAATCATATAGTTGAAATAATTCACATAGTCCCACATAACATAATAGTATAATCAATTTATCAATACCTGAAAATATTTAAGTTTTTTCACTCACAGAACTATGTATGCAAAATCAACTCGGTTGGTAGGTTGTCCCGATCTTTGTATTGTCGTCTGAAATATGATATAATTTTTAGATTAACAAATAATCATTTTTAAGTAACTTCAATAATTAAATAGATGATACTAAATCCTAATCTTTTTATACTTAAGCAATATTCACAATTTCTTTAATCATTTAAGCTATTTTTCTTCCATTTAACTCAATTTCATAGCTTATTATACTTAATTCAATAGTCCTCTTTCGATAAAATTGAATTTAATATAATAATCTAACAACTCTAAAATTAAACATAACTATTTAATAAGTAACATTTTACTTACTTTGAAATTGAAGAATTCAAGTTTAGTAGTAGAAAGCACTTATTTTCTAACAACGTTGGTAAATTTTCCTTTTTTTTTTCCTTTTCTTCTTCTTCCTTTTTTTTCCCTTCTTTCTTTCCTCTCTGTATCTCGGTTTCTCTGTGTGTGTAAATGAATTGATATGGAATGAATTTGGTTAGCATATATCCAATGCAACGCCTTCCAATTTTTGCTTTTAATTTCTTTCTTATTCTTTTTTGCCTAGCATGACATTTTTTACTTTAGTTTTAGGTTTGACATTTTGCAATTAATTAAGGTATTATAATGCTTTTAGTGGAGATCTTTTTAGAATAGATTTTACAAAAAGTATTTTTTATTTGAAGGGTATGTGGTTAAAAAGAAGGAAAATGATTTAAGTTACGTGCAAAATTATAATTGGTAAGTTATTTTATACACTTACTAAACCATTAAATAAGAATATTTTGAATTTCTTTTGATGAATTATAGCTTGATCTTGTGTATTTATTGTTTGTTAGGTGAAATTCAAGTTCTTCAACTTTCATCTTGTACTTTTTAGTCCTCATAATTTGACTTTTCTATCAATTTAATCCTAAAAAATTGCAATCCTAGGTCTTTAAACTTTTGGCACTTCTACACTTCGGTCCCTAAAGTCATCTTTTTGTGCAGTTTTGGTCATTTCTTAGTATTTCGGCCATAACTTTGGCTAGGATTTTCAGAATCACGCTCATGACCCCAATTCGAAAAGGTCTTTTCGTCGCGCACGTTGTGGTCACCAAATTTCGTTGGGTGCGAGTCATTTTCGGGGCCAAAATTCGATATTTTCCTCTTCAAATCGTCGATTTAAATGATTTTTTTCTTTTTACGCAAGATTTCGTTTATTCCATAATTTCGTATTTTCTTTAATTTAATGTAAATCATTAAAGGATAATTGTTCTTATTTAATTATTTTTAATTGAAGATATTTGATGAATTTTCTGGTTCATACCGTATTTCGTGGTAATTTGTCAATATACGGTAAGTGGAAGCCAATATACGGTAAGTTCAGGTTCTTACCGGATTTCATTGTATTAAAGGCATATACGGTAAGTTCAGGTTTTTACCATATTTCAGTGTATGTGTCTCATATACGGTAAGTGACATCAATATACGGTAAGTCTTGATTTCGTGTGCCTGGAGCTTTTTGCTCCTTGCACATGGAGTTTTTACTCCTTTCATTTATTGCAGTTAAGTTCTCGGGGTAAATGCTCGTCAAGTCCTTCAACTTTCATCTTATACTTTTTAGTCCTCATAATTTGACTTTTCTATCAATTTATCCTAAAAAATTGCAATCCTAGGTCCTTAAACTTTTGGCACTTCTGCACTTCGATCCCTAAAGTCATCTTTTTGTGCAGTTTTGGTCATTCCTTAGTATTTCGGCCATAACTTTGGCTACGATTTTCAGAATCACGTTCATGACCCCAATTCGGAAAGGTCTTTTCGTCGCGCACGTTGTGGTTGCCAAGTTTTGTTGAGTGCGAGCCATTTTCAGGGCCAAAATTCGATATTTCCATTTTCAAATCATCAATTTAAATTATTTTTTTCCTTTTTTATAAATTTTTTTTAAAAATTTATGTTCATTTGCATATAGAAGAAGCTTTCACACTTCTATACTTTTGCATTCTTCTCTCTTTATAGTTTTTATTTTATGCTTAATCACTTTAGAATCATCGAAACTTCTTTTCTCAGGTACATGTGTTCGACAGAAGTTGTATTCCATGTGGATGTATGGTGGTGATTTCTTTTTTCTTTTTTACATCTACGCTTTTAAATAGTCAACTATACTATCGCACGTACGTCTCACTAGTAATATAAAAATTGTCACTTTTTTGACACAATAAATCTGATTCTCAGGTTTGCTGGTGTCCATTTACAAAGTTGGTCTCTGAATCTAGTCCCATTTACAAATGTGCATCCTCACTTTACCAAAGCTGACTAAAATGCTGCTCCTTCTGCCCTTCCTTCATGCATTCTTTCTTTCTCCTATTACTTTCTCAGATCTGGTAAGTGATAAGAGCAGCCCTTTTGGCCCTCCGCACAAAACATATCTCTGGCACAAAAACATAAATAAGGCGGCCAGAGTGCACAAAAATAAATTATTTCATGAATGAATGTTCCCAAATGTATTTATTGATATCAAATTTTTTCGACACTAAATTCGATCTCAGGAACTCAGCCTTAAGGAAAAAAGCCAATGCAAGAAGTCAAAACAAGACGAAAAAGAAAAACTAGATGATGAAGAATCGCACATTTCTAGCCCTACGCTTTTTTCGAATACCACAAGCCGATCAGCCCAATGCTGATTCTAGGAGTTTTTTCACAATACAATCACATAAATGGAATTCTATGCCTCTCTTCCAAAATCTCGAACAGGACCTTGCAACCTTTTAGCTCCCACTACATCAAAGGAGATACATTCTCTGTCAAAAATGGCCAGCGGAAGAACCGCAATGCCTATTATTTTTTCACAGTCCACGGCTTGGAGGAAACCACAGCCTATCGAGAAAAAAGCTCAAATGCACCCCTTCTCTTAAGATGTGAGAATTGCTTTCCAATTCCATATCATTATCTTCTTTTTTTTGAATAATGTCTTTACTTTCTCGCCATTAATTGGAGAGAAACGAGTGTATATAATTTGATCATATAATGTGGTGGCTCCTTATTCTTTACAGCGAAAATCTAATGAAAGATAGATTGGGGATTTTGGAGGCGTATTGGGGGGTTTATAACGTATTAATTACATTCTTAAATGATTTAATTAGTTATTAGGGTATTTATCAAAGTAATCAACATTTTAGGGTATTCGGCCTAATTCCCCATACAAAATTGCCTTACGGCCACAAAAGCCCCTTTTCCACATCCGAGGCTAATTTCACTTTGCCCATGCGTGGGGATGGGGTTATTCTTGCCAAATGGGGTCAAGTTTCCTTATTTGATACAAACTCTTTTGAAACTCAATTTGGATGTGATTCTTAACATAACTTTGCCACCTATATGCAGAACATGGACAAGACATTGGGAGTTCTCTCTCAAGCTCTCATACCATATCATATCATAAAATCCATCAAGAATAAGAGGCAAATTCACATTATTGGTATTATATAGATCTTGCAGATTGTATGCCAATAAGTGTCCTTTTCTTCGAATGGAAAATCAATGCCATACCTATAAAAATGTCAACACCGAATTCTCAATTAGACACAATTTTAGGTTGTATATTTTTCCCAAAGGCCTTGGAAAAACACCAAAATCTTCGACAAAAGCACACGAACTTAATAGAGAGTCAGAAAAAGGGTTCTCTCTCATCGAGTAGCAGTAAATCCATTGCATCTTCGAGAATTTATAACGCAATCAACAGTTGAAGAAATTAAAGGTCGAGAAAAAAAATACTTGCACTGTTAAAATTATCATATTGATTAATAGAAAATCATAGGGAAAAGTTACAGTTAAGTCCCCAAGCAGGGCAATTGGTACGCAACTGGAGAGATGCAGAGTAGGATTTTGAACCAACAAGTATAAAAACCATTAACCAAGAGCCATGGGCGTGCGATTGGTGTTGGCTAATGAAGTCCTTTTTATTCCTTCATGCGTATTTTTCCAGCATTTATAAAGTTAAAAAAAAGTTAGAGTATGCCCCTATTTTAATTGCAGCCTTAAAAACCAAATAGCTGAATCTTTGTCCTATATAATTCAATATATATAGCGAGCATGAAAATGTTAGACTAGAGAACAAGTATCCAAATAGCATATGCTAGCTTATTGTTGAAAGTTGTGTGAACTTGCTCTCTCATTACAATTTTACAAATAAAAACTTAGAATATAAGGAAAAAAGAAAGTCCAAAATATCCAATATATTTTGTCAACGTCAAAGTTGGTGCAAACGAGTAAAGAAAGCATTAACCAAGAACGATGGGCGTGTGGAATGGGAGCCGACATGATAAATTCTTATAGATTCATACTTAATTGGTTGTTTTTGTACAATATATTTTGTTTAATAAAATAAATAAATAAAGGGGAAGAATAATGAACTTTATTGCAAATTAACTTCGGCTACTTAAAAGTGAAGGACGTGTATCCGCACTGTGTTTATGATAATGTTTCAACTATATCAACAGCTTCCAATATACTCACAAATTAGTAAATGAATTTATTTAATAAATATCCTCTAACATCAAAACGTATCTTGGCAGGACCCTGAATGCCATAAATAAGAAGCATGGGGGCTATTACGAAAGGTTGTTCATTGGAGACTGATGTTTGAAGACTCTTGTTCTATTTGGCATCAGTGAAGTGGTGATCAGATCATAAACTGTAAAATAAATAAAAGAGAGAGATGCCAAGCTCAAGTTTTTATTACCAGCAGGCCGAGTTCTTATATACGGAAGAAGGGAATCGAATAAGCCCTTAAATAGATTATATAAACTGATACCATAACAAGAATAGTAAAAGGAAATATGGTAAGGGAATATTGCTGTGAATATGCTGTTGATAACGTCCAATACGCCCCCTCAAGTTGGAGCAGGGAGATGACAAATTCCCAACTTGCCAACAAGGGAATGAAACTGAGTATTGCCCAAGGCCTTGGTGAAGATATCCACCAGCTGGAGAGTAGAAGAAACATGTGAAGTAGTGATGGAGCCAGATTTAATGCAATCGCGAATAAAGTGACAGTCGATCTCGATATGTTTCGTGTGCTCATGATGGACGGGATTAGCAGCAATGTGCAACGCAACACTGTTGTCATAATGGAGTTGAGCTGGTAAAGAATGAGGGACCGACAGATCATGGAGTAAGGTACGAAGCCAGATGAGCTCACGACTAGTAGTAGCCATGGAGCGGTATTCTGCCTCAGCCGAAGAGTAGGAGACACTAGATTGCTTCTTGGTCTTCCAAGAAATTGGCGAGCTGTCTAGGAAGACGAGATAGCTAGTGACAGAGCGGCGTGTTAGAGGGCACCTTGCCTAGTCCGAATCACAGTAGGCACGGAGACGAAAATAAAGTTTGGAAGGTAGAAAAAGACCCTGGCCAGGAGTAGATTTTAAGTAACGCAGGACACGAAGTGTAGCCATCCAATGTCCATGTCTGGGTTGGTGCATGAATTGAGAGAGAATGTGGACCAAGTAGCAGATTTTCGGCCTGCTGATGGTGAGATAAATGAGTCTTCCAACTAGGCGACAGTAGGAACTTGGATCATCAAGGGGAGTGCTAGCATCTAAAGCCAACTTGTGATTCTATTCCATAGGAAGAAATACGGGTTTGGCACCATCCAAGCCGGCCTTCTTTAGAATATCTAGACGATATTTACGTTGAGACAAGACAATGCCAGGTGGAGAACAAGTGACTTCCAAACCGAGGAAATATTTGAGAGAACCGAGATCTTTAATGTGGAACCAGGTGTCCAAATATTCTTTAAGAGCAGTAGTGTGGGAACAATTGTTGCTAGCAATGATAACGTCATCAACATAGACAAGTAAAGCAGTAAAATTTTTGCCCTTGCGATATATGAACAGAGAAATGTTGGCCGGGACTGAGTAAAACCAAAGCGAATGATGGCACCAGAGAATTTGGCATACCATTGGCAGGACGCTTGTTTCAAACCATAAAGAGACTTACGAAGGTGACATACACGGTTGTCTGTAGAAGGTAAGTATCCAGAAGGTGGTGCTATGTAGAGATCCTCATCAAGATCACCATGCAAAAATGTATTATGGACATCAAACTGGTGTAATGTCCATGATTTGGTGACAGCCACAACCAACAAGGTTCTAACCGTGGTAAGTTTGGCGACCAGTGCAAAAGTTTCATTCTAATCAAGCCCTTCAATTTGTGTGTATCCGTTGGCGACCAAGCGAGCTTTGAACCATTCAACTGTTCCATCATAATGGTATTTAATCTTGAAAACCCAGCGTGATCCTACAGCCTTTTTACCGGAAGGTAACCGCTCCAAAGTCTATGTATGATGTTGTTTAAGTGCGTCCAATTCATTTTTCATTGCTTTCTAACAACTAGGGTTTTGTACAGCCTGTTTAAAAGTCTTTGGCTCATCATTTTGAGTGATGGCCACAAGGAAACTAGAATGTAGTGAAGAAAATATTGAATATGAAAGAAAGTTAGTTAAAGGATAAGACTTACCCAAGGAAGCATGGTTGGAAGCGGTGCGAGAAGGATAATTTTTTCCGTGGCAAATCAACATGGAAGTCATGAAAGTGAGCTGGTAATCGCCGTTCATGTGGGAGAGGCCATGTTGGGAGTGTGGGGGTTTGAATGAGGCTAGGAGGATCAATGAAACCGGTGGACGAATGAGAGACATCAATGGCCGTGGAGTGATCAGGAGCTGGGACAACCTGGTTGTGACTTAGAACATCGATGGAAGAGCTCGTAGGTGATAACACCTGGTCGTGGTCAGGAATAGGTAATAGAACGGGTGTGATGGTGGATGAACCGCGATCTGGAGAAAGTGATGGAGGGTAAGTTTGGAAGGGAAAAATTTGCTCATAAAATGTCAAATCCCTAGAAGTGAAAACTTTATGTGTGGTTAAATCATAGACTTTGTATCCTTTTTTACCATAAGGATAGCTAACAAAGATGCAAGCGGTGGCATGATCTTGGAATTGATCTCGAGAGTGAGGAAGGACAGAAGCATAGCAAAGGCACCAAAAGACACGAAGATGAGAGTAATTTAGCGCTCGAGAAAATGAGAGTTCATAAGGACTCTTACAAGACAACAAATGAGTGAGAGTATAATTTATCTAAAATGTCGCCGTCAAAATGCATTCTCCCCAAAATTTAATAGGTGAATGAGCCTGAAACCTCAAAGCTCTAGCCACTTCGAGGATATGCCTATGCTTACGTTCGACCACACCATTTTGTTGGGACGTGGAGACGCAGGAGAATTGGGTCAAAATTCCATTTTGTTGAAAGAAAAGCTGAAAATTATGGTTTGTGAATTCAGTTCCATTATCACTGCGAATATGTTTTATGGCCTTGTCAAACTATTTAGTTATCATAGTCACGAAGGAAATCAATTTGGTGAAGTCTTCAGTTCTGGTTTTAATTAAATAAACCGAGGTGGTTTGAGTAAAATCATCTACAATGCTTAAAAAAAAGGTTGCACAAGATAGAGAATTGGTATGATACGGTCCCCAAATATTGCAATGAATTAACTCAAAAGACGTATTCATTTTCATTGAACTAACAGGAAAAGGTGTTAGAGTTTGTTTCCCTCAATGACGAGGATCACAACATGTATTAAAAGTCTTAATAGAGGACAAACCAAAATAATTAAGAAAAGACAATTTATTAAAAGACAATTGTCCAAGACGTTGATGCCATAAAATAAGTTTAGTAGTAGGAGTAGTGGTGCTGGTCGCGGCCATTTTGATTGCCTGAAAATAATAGAGTCCATCTCGTAGCTCACCATTCCAATCAGCTTCATCGTGGCTAGGTCTTGTAAGGGGTAAAATGAAGAAAATAAGTGAGCAATACAGTCTAAAGTCTTAGTTAACTTGCTAATAGAAATAAGATTGCAAGTAAATGAAGGTATGTAAAGAACATCATTCAATGAAATAAAGGAATTAAGAGAAACATCGTCGTAAAACTTAGCCAGAAGGAAAGAGTCATCTAGTATTTTAATTGGTGAAAAGTGAGGCACGTTTTTGGAGAAGCAAAGGCGCCTTCGTGACATGTCATATGGTCAAAAGCACTTGAATCCAGAACCCATTCAAGTGTGTGATTGGACAGAGAAGTTGCCTTACCCGCAAAATTAGTCGTAGAATCATGAGCCTTGTCAAGATTGAGCATAGATATAAGTTGAGCATACTGCTCATTTGTTAATCCATCGACTGGTATAGATTTGTTACCCTCAAAAGTTTCAACGCGCTGTGAATTATTGGCCAGATTGGGTTTGGGTGACTTTTTCCCTTTGTCCCACCATTCCGAGTAACCATACAACTCAAAGCAAGTATCTTGGGTGTGCCTAGCCTTTTCGCAGTAATCACAAAAATATCCAAAATTTCAGCATCCAAGATATAATGTGAAATGGCTGCATGATCGACTTAATGAAATCAAAGATGCCTTTGAATCAACCGATGAAATATTAAATTTAATGGATGAAAGGAAAATCTAATGGATAATAGTAATAATAAAAGGAAAGATATAATACTACATAGAGGTAAATTGAAGAGACTTACATCAGAAATTGAAGAAATATAAGGTCAAGTGGCTCGAGAGATTGTGACAATAGCATATTTAACTCCAACATCCAAAATTTCAGCATTTGCAGTAGATGCTTTTGATGGATAGGGTTATTTCGATTTATTTCAGTAAGATTTTCACCCTAACATGCACACTTTATGAGATAAATACATAAACAAGAGCGCATTAACACAAATTGCATTCAAATGCCAATGCCTTGTGCCTGCAAGGAGATATTTGTAAGAGATCACATTTATATTTTCATTGCTACTGGATTTTAACATTACTGAAAGATAGCATTCATATTTGGTTTTTATGTGGATTGATGTATCCTTAAATTGAAATTTATCAAAGATTTTTATTGTTCCTTTACAACCGACAATTATCGCCGTGCGCTCTACAAATCCAATCGCCCTCTAAATCTTTCAAATATTCCACATTTTGCATCCATGACAAATATACTACTTCCAATCCCCCGAGATCACCTGTAATCTCCAAATGGTTTAGATTTGTAAAACTTGTAAATTGTGCATGCGAAGGAAGTTGTTAGATGTGCTAAATTGCATAACAAAGGAAATTTAAGGGAGTTTTCAAGTTTTTCAATCAATGCGATATCCGTAGAAAATCTATGAGAACATTGTGCAACTTTATTGTGGAGTATCATCTAGTTTTGCCAAGTTTAGCATGTAGCCAAATGTACTCCAAAATTAATGGAATTTAATGGATGATAGAACGTAGAAGTGGGATATTTTACATTATAATTGATAGAAAGATTTGAATTTCAATGTATATTAAGAAAATAACATTTATTGTTGCATTTTACATATGGGACAGCTTGATGCTTATATTTTCTTTTCATATTGGAAGCTATCTTTGTGATATATTTGTTAGTTCTATTTTATTCTTAAACCTTTATTCAAAAGAAGCTTAATTCTTATGTACTCCTTAAATAGCAATAGCCAATTTTTAAGTACGTTGATGAAGCAGAAATCGCACCAAAAAGGAAGCATCAGCATTACCTACAGATAATAAAGTCTCAATAAACAATTCTAATAGAGCAAACTACGTGGAAGAATTTGTAAAAAAAGAATTTCTATTTTTTCTAAGTACACTGACTAGATGTGCTACTAATCATAATGATCTACATAAAGAGGATGCATAACACTATATCATCATTCTTTATTAACACTCAAATAGTGAAGCGATGCATAGTATCGAAACTTTATGTTTTGCGTTGAATTAGCAAAACCGTTGGTGAAAAATAACGGTTGAGCTCATTATTGTGCTTAAAAAAAGTTGAAATACTAACTATGTGAATAGAGGAAAAACTCCATGAAAGGTAGATTAATTATTCATATAAATTACTTAACAGAAAAAGTCCTAAAAAATAAAACATGTAAGATAAATATTATAGCTCGCACAAAATTGGCACGTGCATTGCACCGAATAAAAATCTTCTTAATGCTAACTAAAAAAAGGTACCATTCTATCCTCGTTTATCAAATAACATTAAGAGAAAATTATATTCAAAATTTATACAGCCACAATTTTTTCTTTAATGATAATGAAATAAGGTTACATAAAAATTATGGTTATCATTTGTTATTGTTGGATTTTTTTTATTCAAAGAGGATGAAAAAAAAAATTGAACTTATCGGATATGAGAATACTGGATTTCAGTTCAATTGCTATATTTAGTCTTTGCTTACCGCATTTGATAGAGCTTACCGTATATGCATTGAGATTGCATACCGGATTTGCACTATGCTAACCATATTTCACTAGTTTACCGTATATGGTCTCTTCTCACCGTATTTGCTCTCTCCACACCGGATTTACACAAGGCTAACCGATTTTACACCAAGCAAATAAGAAAAGATAAAAACAAAGAGAATTCATTTTTGAGAGAAAATATATTAATTTACTCTATTCACTCCATATAAAAATAAAGATACATGACTCTATACATAGTCAAACTTATACATAATTACAAAAGTACTTTCTACCAATAATCATCCTGCCTACTATACTAGATAATGCTTGACAATGCACTTAACTTGTAATAGGTTCAAACTAGCCTAACTTTACATCATTACTTGAGTTAGAATTTAATCAAAACATGTGACAAAATGGTAACCAAAATACAATACTTAAGTGACAACAAAAGTGTCATTTACTCGAGTAATTCCAACATTCCTCCTTAACACTTTTGTTGGAAACACAAAAACATTTTCTTAGTGCTCGAACCTTGCTTTGGACAAAGATTTGTTGTAGGATGTTTGCAAATTGATCCTTTGATTTGCAATGCACCAGCTACTGGATCATGAACATCCTCAATCTTTTGACATTGCAGCCCAATGATTTCAGCTGTCTTTCCTTTTGAGTTAACTGAATCCTTATTGTTGTCTGTGGATCTTCAAATTGAAAATAATGTTTTCTGGCAAGCTGCTTGCTAGAATTTCCAGATAGTGATTTTAAAAGGCTCTGAACTAATGCAACTACTACATTAGGTTCTACCAAATGCCCTAGTAATGTTGCCATTGTCATCAATGGATTACCAGCTTCATCAAACAATGGTCCAACAGCTTCAAATGCCTTTCTATGTGTTTTTAGTTTACTATCGGCCTTCTCAATTTGAGCCATTCTTTCCATAGCAATTTGTTAAATCTCACTCTTTTTTTCCTGAGCAGTGACTGCACCTAATCTTGCTTTATTGGTCAATTCAATTGATCTTTTAGCCTCTCTTTCAGTTGCTTTACATCTGTCCAGGACTTCCTCAACATTAATTTTAGATGCTGAAGTATCAGTATCATGAGAGGTTTCATCTTTCCATTCCAAAGGAAAACTCATATCCCTCATTTCAACTTTCATCACCACTTGATTTCAAGAATCAAATATAGTGCATCTCTTATCTTTGAATACTAAAGTATAATCTTTTTCAATCAATTGACCAACACTTATCAAGTTTTGATCAATTTTTGGTACATATAAAACATTAGAAATGAGCTTGATACCTGATGGTGTTTGAACTGAAACTTTACCAATTCATTTCACCTCCACATAGTCTCCATTTCCAATCTTGACTCTTGATTTGTAGCCATCATTTATTTCCACAAAGATGCTTGAATTTGAAGTCATGTGATGAGTGCAACCACTGTCCAATAGCCATATTTCCTCATTGCTGCAGGCTTTTGAATTCATTGTTGTAAACAAGTATTCTTCTTGCTGATCTTCTGCTACTTTGGCCTGCTGCATCTCCTCCTTTTCTTTATGATTTTTACAGACTTTTTGAACATGTCCAAACTCCTTACATGACCCGCATTGCACTCCTGATTTATACCAATATCATTTTGGAGAATGACCTTGCTTTTTGCAATGAGGACAAGGTGGATAATCACCATTTTTGCCAACATCCTTGCTGGTCTCCACCTTCTTCTCATTTTCCTTGAACTTTCCTTTTGCAAACAGAGGACCTTCAACCTGCTCTTCTTGCCTCATCAGCCTTCTTTGTTCAGTTGCTTGAAGGGCATTCACGAGTTCAGCTAAAAATATGCTAGCCACGTCCCTTGAATCCTCAAGTGAAGAAATCTTGGATTCAAACTTCTCTGACAGACTGATTAACACCTTCCCCACTACTCTTTTATCTGGCATATCATCACTCAATAACTTGATTTGATTTACAACCTTCATCAACCTATTGGAGAACTTTTTAACATATTCCGAATCCTTCATTGTCAAAGTTTCAAACTCCCTTCTCATATTCAAAACCTACATCTGCCTGATTATCTCATTGCCTCAAAATTCCTCCTTCAACCTATCCCATGCTTCCCTTGCTGTTTCACAGGTTATGATTCTAGTGAATATAGCATCTGAGACGGCTAATTGAATGCAAGACAAAGCTTTGTATTTCTTTGCAACTTCCTCACTATGTTGCTTCAGTTGAACAATGGTTAGATTTACCCTTAAGACTGGTGGTTCAGTAACTGTTTCTGTGATTTCCCACAGGTCATATGCTTTCATGTATTCTTTCATCTTTGCTGCCCAAAAGTCATAATTTTCTCCTGTAAACACAGATGATAATGGTGCTAGAAAAATCACTTGAAGCCATCTCACAAACTCACCAAACACTCAGCTATTTTAGTGAAGGTTACTGACTGATTTTTTCTCAAGAATGCTACTGATTTTCAGCTTCTTCTAAAACCAGTAAAGCTCTGATACCATGTTGAATTTTTTATTCAAATAGGATAAAAAAGAAATAGAAAATTGAACTTACCGGATATGAGAATACCGGATTTCAGTTCAATTACTCTATTTGGTCGTTGCTTACCATATTTGATAGAGGTTATCGTATATGCATTGAGTTTGCATACCGGATTTGCATAATACTAACCGTATTTCACTAACTTACCATATATTCTCTTTCCTAGGGATGGCAACAGTTCGGTTTGGAGTCGGTTCGGCCAAAACCATAACCACACCACCAAATTTTTTGTCATACCATAACCGTACCATAACCACGTAAGTCGGTTCGGTTCGACTAGATTCGGTTCGGTTAATAACCACGAAAATAAATTAGTTTTTATAAGTCTAAACTCCAATCGTCAAATTGAAAAAAAAAAAAAAAAATTTGAAGAAAATTCAATAAAAATAAAAACACAATTTACTTAATATCAATTTAGCAAACAATATTTCAAATGGAAATACAAACAATATCCCAACTTCCAAATGCAAAATTCAAATTTAACAAACAATATTGTCAACATAGGTCACGACTCTTACTAGCATAGATCAATCTTCATTCTTCTCCACAACTCTTACTAGCATAGATCAAGAGTCACGACTCAAAGTTGATTCTTATATAGTAAATAAGAAATGTAATTAGAGTAATAATACAACCATGCTACCTAATCTAAGAAATGTTATTAAAGTAATTATAAATTTTTTCTACTTCCACTTCAACTCTCTGTCTTCTCATTTTCCTTCTTCGATTTATGAGAAATATATCAATTGTTGAGGTTGCTTTAAAAAAGATTGTTAGTTTTGGATGAATTTTTTAGTGGATGGCCTAAGTCCCTGAGGAGAACTACATTTTGTGGTTCAAAGCATGCTGACGGTGGAAACTCTTTAAATGAACGAACAGAATGGGTATGATACTTGATCAGATTCAAAAGCCTTCATAAGAAAGTAATGTTAGTTTACGAATCCAGGATCTCCAATCACATCTAGTAACAAGGAGCTGAGCTAACCATCAATGCTTTAAGTGCATTTAAAACATTATCGCTATCAGAAATTCTATTAACAAATAGTATCATTATTACTTCAACCATTATATTGAAAACTTTATTAACAAATTCATGGGTTCGAGTACAACAGCAACACCATCTTTGAGATTATAAATGTCATTGGTAAAAGACTTGCAAATCTAAGGCATCCAAGAAAGCAGAGAGAATGAATGAGAAAATAACATGAAAGAGTAGGTTAAGCTTTAAGTTGCTAGTTATCTATTCCCAATCATTGATATTTTGCTATTTTTACTCATATTTGACTGAAGACAATCGTTACCTTCTCAATGGCGAGCGGTGATGGCGATGGCGAGCGGCGAGCCAGGGATGAAAGCTGATGTACAACAGAAGGCTGGTGGATTTGTTGAGTGGAGGAGTGTTTTGTAACTTTTGTTTCCATTTTTCAGATTTAACGTGTAGCCATGTAGGGTTAAAGACTTAGAGTTAGGTTAATGGGTTATAAAGATTTACTTAATAATATTCATTGGGCCAAAATTTTGGGGAAACCCAATGTCAAAATTGCCTAATTAATTTTGGAAAAAAAAATAATGGAAAGCCCAATTGTCCAATTAATTTTTTTTAACGGGTAATTAGTTCGAGGCGGGGTACCATTGCTAAATACCCTACCCATCCCACCAGGAATCGAGTCATTAAAATCAAAATCATAACCACCCCATTGCACCATTGGTTCTTTTTTTCGCCCCATTCGGTTCGGTTAACCGTGATTTTCGATTTTAACAGTTCGAATTGTCATCCCTACTCTCTCCTCGCCGTATTTGCTCTTTCCACACCAAATTTACACAAGGCTTACCAATTTTACACCAAGCAAATAAGGAAAGATAAAAACAGAGGGAATTCCTTTTTGAGAGAAAATATATTAATTTACTCTATTCACTCTACATAAAAATGAAGATACATGGCTCTATATATAGTCAAACTTACATATAATTACAAAAGTACTTTCTACCAATAATCATACTACTTACTATACTGGACAATACTTGACAATGTACTTAACTTATCATAAGTTCAAACTAGCCTAACTTTACATCATTACTTGAGTTAGACTTTAATCACAACATGTGATAAAATGGTAGCTAAAATACAATGGTTAAGTGACAACAAAAGTGTCGCTTACTCGACTAATTCCAACAATTATTGTACCTAAAATGAAACTAACTTTAATTCATTATTGACGAACAAGCATTAATCCATTTTGATGAATAAGAGGGTGACACGTGCATTGAAACTAATGAAGAAAATGAAATTGTCGTTGATGTAGTGCGTGTGATTAAGGTCAGCCAAAGCATTGAACCCAAGATCTTGCAACATGTGATAAATGTTAAATATTGCAGGCCTAGAAGCTAAAATGGTGAAACAATAAAGACAATAACCTCTGGTATCAAAATGTATCTTGTCCTAACCCTGAACTCACACTTTCAGCAATAAATACGTGAAAAAGAGAGCACTAAAACAAATGTATTCAAATGCAAATGCTCGTACATTCACGGAGATACTTGCGAGGGCTCATATTTCTAATTTCAGTGCGCTATTGAATATTAAAATAAGTTTGAATTCATATTTTGTTTTTCTATGGATTGCTATATCTTTAAATTAGGCCTCTATTTGGTGGAAATTTTTTGAGAATAAATTTTGTGAAAAGTGTCTTTTTTTTGGAGGATTTGTGGTTAAAAGGTAAGAAAAAAATTTGAGTTTACGTGCAAAATTATTATATTGGAAGAATATCAAATATTCCACCGTTGACAAGAATTCTTCAAACTCCACCACAATTCTTCTCAAGAGCTTTAATATCTGTATCTGACCTCTAAGCTCCATGGCCAGATCAGGTATTGTATAGATCTTCCAAATTGGATGCCAATAAAAAGACTAAAAAGTGCTTTCTTCGAATGGAAAATCATGTTGCCACAATATCGAATACCCAATCAGACACGACTTCATATTGCATGTTTCTGAGAAAAGCGTCAGATAAACTCCGAAATCTTTGATAAATGCACATGAATTCAACAAAGAGTCGAAAATAGGTTCTCTCTTGTAATTGAAATAGCAAATCCATAGAATCTTGGATAACTATTCCAGAAAATGCAATCAGCTGCTGAAGAAATTGAAACCTTCAATCACCTCGCAGAAAGATATAAAGCTTAGGATTTTGAGGGTCGAGATTAAAACACATTTTAATATGTTAAAATTATCATGTTAATTAATAGAACGTCAAAGGGAAAATTACAATAAAGTCCTCACCAAGGCGATTGGCATGCAACTGGTGTAATACAACGCATGGATTCGAACAAACAAATATAAGAAAATATTAACCAAGAGCCATGGGCGTGCGATTACCATTGACTAACAGAGTCATTTTTATTCCTTCATGCATATTTTTCTAGCATTTATAAACTTTTTAAAAGTTAGACTAGGCTCCTTATTTCGATTATAACCTTAAAATTCTAATAGCCCAACCTTCGTCGTATCCTTAAATATAGCCAGCATGAAAATGTTGCATTAGAGAACTAGTATCCAAATAGCATATGCTAGCTTATTTGTTGAAAGTTGTGTTCGTGTGCCCTCTCATTACAATTTTACAAATAAAAAAAACTAGAATAAAAGGGGGGAAACGGAAAGAATTTGTCAAATATCCATTATATTTGTTTCTTTTTGTAGTGATGCAGCGCAGTAGTTGGCGTCAATGAGTAAAGAAAGCATAAACAAAGAGCTATTGGCATGCGGAATGGGAGCCAGCAGGATAAAGTCTTATATATTCATACTTAATTGGTTCTTTTTGTACAATATATAGTGTGATAAAAAAAATGAAAAAAGGAAGAAAAATGAAATTCATTGCAAATTAACTTTGGCTGTTTAAAAGTTAAGGTCGTGTATCCACATCGTGTTTATGATATTGTTTCAACTACATCAACAACATCCAATATACTCACAAATTAGTAAATGAATGTGTTGATCTCAAAAAATGACCTCCAATGTGGCCAACGGATCCTAACACCTTTCACATCCATGCGAACCGTGTTTCTGCACACTAGGACAAACTGTTAGACACACGTGACCTCCTCTGGTGGGGGTGTAGTTGGCCGCGAGTACTCCAACGGTCAAGTCAGTTGGGGAAATAAATGTATGAATATGGGAGGACTTTAGACGTGAGTCTCCAATGTAAAAAGAGGGTCGGTATTGAGGAGTAGCAAGTAAAATAATGATTTAGCAAAGTTATAGTTTTAGAGTCTAAACTTGCATTACCCTTGGAAAGACATTAAGTGTGAGATTTTATAGTAGAAGAAGGTGGGTGAGAACCGTTGAATGAAGAGACACGTGGCCTCATCCCAGTGGCTGGAACCTCTTGTCATAAGCATCAATCCATTTAATGTTATGACCACTTGCAGCCTTAGGCCTAACATGTAAGATTAGGATTGACCTGTTGATTGAGCAAAGTCGGCCATTTAGTGAGTTGTCACATCACTCACTTGTTACCAGATCCCTTGTGAAGATCCTCCCCAAGAAGCCTCTGATTGGTTCGCCTCATCCATGAGGGCTCGACTCCTTGTTGTTTGGCTAATTGCCACATGTGCAGAATGACGTGGAATGCTGAATTAGACTATTTTGCTATGAGGCTGCCACTTGGCAGTGTTTAGAGTTTCATTGGAAGTGGTGTAACAGAATGTATTGAATAAATAACCTCTGACATCAAAATGTATCTTGTCCTGACTTGAGCGCCATAAATGAAAACAATGGGGCCATTACGAACGTTTGTTTATCGGAGTCTGATTTTTGAAGGCTCTTGTTCTATTTAGCATCTTTGAAATGGTGTAAGTTCATAAACCAATCAATGTTTAGAATTTGTATGTTTGGTGTAGAGTTAGGTTTAATTAAATTTTGGTTTAATTCTCAGTTCTTATGGGGACGATACATTATTTTATTACTTATTTACGTTTTGCAGGATTTTATCGCAGTGAAAGATCTACAAAAGAAATAGTTGAAAGACCTTGACATCGATATGTTATAGTGTTCTTATTCAGCTGTCAAACATATGGAAAAAATGATGGTGAATGTAAAATGGAAACATGATCGACTTGTTGAAATAAAAAATGCCATTACAGTTGGTGAAGTATTAAATTTCATGGATGAAAAGGAAAAGCTAATGGATAACAATAATAATATGAGGAAATACATAATACTACACAAAGGTAAATTGAAAACACTAAATTCACAAATTGAAGAAAATGAAGGTCAAGTGTTTCGAGAGATTGTCATAGTAACAAAGTTAACTCAAACATACAAAATTTCAACACATGTCGAGATGCCTTCGATGGACAGGGTTATTTAGATTTATTTCAGTATGCTTTTCACCCTCACATGCACACTTTATGAGATGAATTATGCACAAGCTCGCACTAACACAAATTGCATTCAAATGTCAATGTTTTGTGCATGCACGGAGATACTTGCACAGGATCATATTTATATTTTCAATGATATTTGATTTTAACCTAACTGAAAGATAGCATTTGTATTCGATTTTTCTATGAATTGTTATATCTTTAAATTAAAATATATCAAGGATTTTTTTTGTTGCTTTCAAAGAACTCAAGGGATTCAAACCGACTGTTGACCCAAAAAAATGCATCAACAAAATCCCGACTTCATCCCCTCCACATAGACATCACGTGCACACTGAAAATCCCATTAGAATGCAAATACCTTAGGTCGAGGAAAGGGTCCGACAACAGTTTGCACACTAACAGTCAAGTCAACGGCCGGACGAGAGAAATATTAAGAGTGCAAGAGAGGGAGGCGGGGTTTGGTTAGAATTAGTAAATATACCTTAATTGTGAAATGAATCACATATATATAGTGAAATGAAAATGGGCCAAGTTATGTTAATGGGCTGAGTTCCAAGCCCAGGACGGGGCTTATTGATTTAATAGGTCTAATCAAATTAAATAGTCGATGCCACGTCAACATATATGGGACTCCCCATCGTACTCATGCCACGTAATATATAGGTGTAACACCGACAATCAACGTCCTACACTCCTCTGTAAATCTAATCACCTTCTACATATGTCAAATATTCTACAATTCACAAGGATTATTCAAACTCCACCACAAATCCTCAGACCAAATGCTTGACTATCTCGATTTGACCTCTAAGCTCCACGACCAGATTAGACATTGTATAAATTTGGTTTGTTTTCTATCATCCTAAGTTGTTTTGCATATAACTGTAGAGCAAACTTAGAATGTATAAAAATTGAAGTGTGTGGGCTTTGTTACTGGCGATGTACATAGTTATATCATCAAAACTATACACTAATATATTATATCAAAGTTCATTGAATGCTTGTTCAAAAGTTAAATACGAGTCTTGTTTCACAATTTTTTTTTGTTGCTATTTTGTTCTTCTTTATCTTTTATTGGAGAGGTGGGATGGTGATGTTGGGGTTGTTAAAATCCGCCTTCTTTCAAATTATATTCCCATATATGAGATAAAAGTTGTGTGAAAACAAATAGAGTTTACTACAGCTTTATGCTTTAGGACACTTGGATGATCATAATCATGACCTCATGATGTGTGCAATTCAACCTTCATTATTGCTTGAAAATAGGGTTTGTGGTCTGTGAGCCAAAAATCTATGCGCTCTATAGAAACACATGACATCTTACCCGTAACTTTGCATTTGGTACCACAGCATGATACAATGTGTTTTGAGTCTATATAAGTAGAAGTGTCATAGTGGGAGAGAAATGTGGTTATCTATAGTGGAAAACGAAGAGGTTAGGTGACAATGTGCTATCAGCTAGGGTAGCAATGATTGGTTGGCAACGTCTGATTGTTGGATGATTTTAAACTAGATACAAATGTAATTGTGTGGAATAATTGCATTGAATTTGAAGCATTTATGAGGGATCACCAAGAGATGGTCGTAGCAGAACATTGTTAACATTTGGCAAGGGGCGTTGCTCGAGCTATTACTGAGCCATGGCTCTCCAGATAGAGTTGCTCTTTGAAGAAAATCATAACAATGCTAAGTGTGATGAAAAGAAATAAGTTCATGATGTTCCAATTCCATCAAGTTTTAGCCTGTGAAGTTGGATCTAGTTCTCTACGACACAATTTAGCTTCTATTGCAATTTTGTTCCCGAATTATTGACAATAGACTGATTGTATCTTGAACTGTATAATGTCTTTTGTTATTGACTATTTGAATTAATGGAATACTTTGATTTTGGCAACAATATAAAATGACATTCTCAAAAGTCCAGAAATTACTTCACAAGAATCACAATCTATAGTCAATTGTCTCAATGGTTACTGAACTTATATTTATGCCTTCGATTGCTTACTGAAGTTTAAAATATCGAGTTTTGGTCACTAAATTTATCAAGACGTTGAACGTTACTCACTAACTTAACATATGTTCTAATTCTTTAACGAAATTAGTGACGTGGCTAACAAGATATACATGTGGCACCCTTCACGTCGTTAACAAATTATTACATTTTCGATTACTCACAAAATTTAGAAAAATATCTTCAATTACTCGTTAAACTTTAAAAATGCCTTCGATTGCTTACTAAATTTTGAAAAAGTCTTCGATTGCTCATTAAACTTTGAAGTAATAAAATTTTGGCAACTAAACTTATAAAAATGACGCCGACCTATTGTTCGTTAAAAAATATATAGCACAATTGCAAGAGTCGCATAAAAGTAATAAAGTGGACAAACAAATTCGAATTGTTGATTTCACAAGAAATAATTACTCAATTACACAATAGTTAAATTTAAATTTATTTTATTTTATAGAATTTTAAGTTATTTTCATCATTTGAAAAAATTCAAATTTATTATGTGTTTTGTTGTTAAAATTAAATTAATCTATGAAATTTGCAACGAAACACAATAAATTTAATTAAATAAATTTTACAATGAAACATACCATAAATTTAATTAAAATTTGAATTTTCGTAACGAAACACAATCCATTTCTCGGAGGGATCAAAGGTAGATGAAATTCATTTAATTAAATTTATTGTGTGTTTGGTTGCAAAATCTAAATATTAATATAATTTTAACAATGAAACAAACAATAAATTTAAATTTTTAAAATGATGAACATAGCATAAAAATCTACAAAAAAAATGTAAAAATTAAATTTAACTATTGTGTAATTGAGTAAATATTTCTCGCGACATCAACAACTTGAACTCGTTTGTTCACTTTATTACTTTTACACGATCCGTGCGATTGTGTTACATATTTTTTAACGAATAATAAGTCAACATTATTTTTATAAATGTAGTGGTCAAAATTCGATCACTTCAAAGCTCTACAAGCAATCAAAGACATTTTTCAAAGTTTAGTGAACAATTGAAGACATTTTTCAAATTTTGATTAGCAATCGAAGACGTAATAATTTGTTGACATCGTGATGAGATACCACATTTATATTCCGTTAATCATGTCACTAATTTGGTTAAATTTTTTGAATGGAAGGTTGTAAATAAAGTCCAACATTTTTATTAATTTACTGGCCGGAACTCAATATCTTAAAACGAGCAATCTAAAACATAGACGCAAGTTGAGTGACCATTGGACAATTAACTCCACAATCTATACTGCAGAGAGCATCCCTCGTCACCCCACACCACCCACAAAACGAGAACCAAAAGTAGCAGCACGAGGAAGAAGAAGATGGACTTTGCAGAGCAAGCCCTGAATTTATTTGGAGAAGATGAAGAATTCGAGGATGGGGAGAATAACAATAACTATTCAAACAACGGTGAAGAACGAGAAGCGGATAATGAAGAAAAAGAGCACCAACAGAGCTCATCATCATCGCCCTCCTCGTCTTCTTCCTCGTCGTCTGGTGGGTCATTGTTGGCCACCTCCGAATCCTCCTCGTCCGATAGTCGGAGCAGAAGTGCGAGTCCTAGCGGCAGCGACGATGACAATGACGATAATCATGGCGAAGTGAGGTCTTCTTATAATAATAATAATAATGATAATAGGAACAGTTACTATCATGAGAATGAGGAGGAGAACGAAGAGGTTGAGGATGAAACGGATCTGTTTGGCTCTGATAATGAGGGTTATGTGAAAACCCCTGCCATTAGTCTCTACCCCGTGCCTGGTATTTATCATTTTTCTGTCTCTTATTGAATACTGTCCTTTTACTTTTTGAAAAATTGATTTTAAGGGAGCCATCACGGTTGGAAGTCGACCACTAACACCTCATCACCGTGACACACAGGAAATGAACCAATCCAGCTGCTGGAATGGAACTCGACCTAACTGCAACTCAGTAAATGGATGTTTCCAACTGAAATCAGTTGGATTAGTAACCAAGAAAAGATAAAAGAGAATTGGGGAGGGAAAAATGATGTAAAACAACAAGAAAGGAGATGAGAAATCTGTTGAACAAGTTCAACCATAGTCTGAAAATACCCAATTTCATACACACGTCTTCCAAATGCAGATATACAAGTATATAGACCAACAAACAACCTAAAATTAAAGGCTTGGGCTATTCCAATATCCAGGCCTAATTAGATAAATTAAAATAAAGGCCCGACATCCCTTCCCTTTAAATTAACCTTGTCTTCAAAAGTCGGGAGGTCTTCTTGTATGAAGTTAGCAGCCGTCTCATTCTCTTCACCATCCTTGAATTAAGCAAGTAGTGTAAGATAACATGTGCCTCATTAGCTACCCTGATTGTTATCACATTGGCCTCGTCATTAGCATAGTTCAGTTCATTGATCAACCTTTCATCCACAAAGCTCTGAGTACTTTCACTGTCAATGAGGATTGATATTTTCCTCTCCTTGAACATCCCAGGAATTCTAATATTTTTATGTTTCAAACTCCCAGCTAAAGCACTGATTGAAATCTCCATGATTTCTTCACACCCTGATTCAGTTTCAGACTTTATCCAACTGAGGCTCATTTTCCTCACCTTCTGATGTTCTTTCATTATTCCTAGCCGCTTTACCCTGGTAACTGATTCAATTACTTCCTCCTCAATAGACACTTCTTCCTCTGTATTTTCAGCAAACCTCTTACACAACTCTATTGAGAACATTCTCCAATCCGCCCTAGGATGGTTTGCCATGAATACATAAAACCATATATAAGTCCTCCCTTCTAAGTGCATCTTAGCAATTACCAACCTAAGTTCATTAGGAGTTTAGCCCCAGTACTACTGTCATTGCTAGTAGCTCCTGGTGTAGACATTATTCTCTCATCTCTTACCTTAACCACAATTTCTCGTTTTTATGTTCTATTCTAAGAACATCAGATATTTGTGTCAACATAGCTACCATTTTCTCACAGTTTTGATTCATATCCAATAAGGTATTCTCAATTTTTTCTTGCCTATGACCAAATACCTGGAGGTTTTGATATGTTGATTCCAGTTTGGCCTCCAACCTGCTGGACACTCCTTTGAACGAGGTACCAAAATCAGCCATCCCCAAATCCAATTTCTACAAATGGTCCTCTACCACTTTGGCTCTTGTATCCATTGTCTGTGATTGCCTAGTATAATACGTTTGCTCTGATACCATTTATCACGGTTGGAAGTCGACCATTAACACCTCATCACCGTGATAGACAGGAAATGAACCAATCCAGCTGCTGGAATAGAACTCAACCTAACTGCAACTCAGTAAATGTATGTTTCCAACTGAAATTAGTTAGAGTAGTTGATGAGATCCCGGCTGGGGGAATTACATGGAACTTGCGGAATGAATTGAAAACGTCGGGAAAGTCCAAATTCAGATTATAGACGATAGGATCTTGACCCGTAAATTATTGAACCAAACAACCAAACAAAAAAAAACTTGAAAGACCTCTTGATTACAAAACTAATGAACCTCGATTTGTGAATGCCACAAAGAGTGCCTAATCCTTTGATAAGTTCGAAAGTTCATTGAAGAATCATGGAGAGAAAAATCTCAATTTTTATAATGTCAAAAGTCTTCTGTTTACAATGAAAAATAAACTTATTTATACTAAAACAATAAACCCTAAGAAATATGAAAAATATCAAAGAGTCCTAAAATAACAAACTTGCCAAAAATAAGAATTCTAACCAAAATAAAATACTTTATGAAAAAGGACAATTTCTTCTAATTATGGCATGTGCCAGATCATATCATCATCTCTCTCTTCGAAAGGATTCGTCCTCGAATCCATGCATTGTGATCGCATAGGGGATAACCAACTTGCTACTAGTTTTATCACTGTACCACTTGGATCAAATGGAAATTTTTTTTTTTCATGCTAGAAGATCAACGCATGTGTAGCGACCGAGAATTTTAATCTATGCTTCTTGAAAAACGTGTCGCTAACTCTTAAACCCGAGTTTTAAAAAAATAGAAACGCGTTCGTCTAGCCGTTATTAAATTAATTTAAATCGAATCCAATTTCGAATATTTTAAATTCCCTATCGTTTAAAAAATCGAAATTAATACGATAGATTATTATTTCGGGTCCAATAATCCATTAGTCCAATTAGGGTTATTCTAAGCCCAATTCCTTAAGCCCAATTAGGCAAATCTCCCAGCCCAAATTTCTGGTCCGTTTATAGCCTAGGGATTTGTGTCCTAGACTTTTCCCACTGTATATATACCCCATCTTTCCCCCCCTCAACCTCACGCAGCCCACAACAGTAGCCTAGGTAAGAAAATAACTCCCGATTTCTCTCCTTCAACACAGTAAATTCTCAATTCATTCTCCGTTGATGCTAGAAAATCAATTTCTAGCATCAACAGATTCACGTGGGATGCTAGAAAATCAATTTCTAGCATCCACACCATCACCTTCAACCTACCGACCGTTGCACACGGCCACTGTCCATTCCACAACCCAGAACCACCACCTCCAACGCCACTGCAAGCCACCACATCAACACCACCACCACCTCACTGCAACCCAAAGCACCTGCAGTCTCGATTTCGAGCAACACACATACACCACCACAGGAACAACCCCAATCAACCCAAAATCGAATCCCAAATCAAAACCAAAATCGAGAAATAAACAGACCCATGAACTTACCTCATTCTCGACCCATTCTCCAGCCGTTTACCGCCGGAAAACCCAAGAAACCCGGACTGCCAGCTTCGGTTTCCCTTAGCCGCACGCCAAAATCACGCCCCAGCCACCTCCACACCACCGGCGCCTTCACGCGACACCGGCGCTAGCGTCGCCGGCCGGAAGCGACGGCAGGGGCGAAGCCCTGCCTCCCCGTCGCCTTCTCTCTCTCCACTCTCGCGTTCGGTGAGAGAAGAGAGAGAAAGAGACACGTTTTATAAAAAAATTGATTTTTGGAAAATTATTTTTTTTAGCCCCTAGTTTAGGCGTTAGTCCATTTTGCTCCCCAAGTTTTAAAAATGTTTTATTTCAGTCCCAAAGTTTGGTTTTTAAAGAATGACAGCCCCAAAAACTTATGTTTTAAATCAAATCAGTCCACAGATTCTGAAAAAGTCCATTTCAGTCCCTAAATTCTCATTTTCAGTTTTAACAAAATTATCAATTTAGTCCTCATCTTAGAAAAAATTCAATTTTAGCCCTTAAACCTTTATTTCCAGTTTTAATAAATTTCAATTAAGCCCCTAAACTTTATTTTTTATCATTTTTTATCTTTAAAAGATTTCGAAACACTAATTCAAAATTTATTTTCTATTTTTGGCTAGACGAAACGTACGAACGATTGAGGAACTGAGATTTTTCTTCCCGCTCCACTTTTCACGCAAATCGAGATAGATTGAGGTAGACTCGCCCCCATTAATTAGTTTAGATTATAATTGCATGTATTATGTGATTTTATGTGATTTATATGCTTGATTGCATAAGATGAGAATCTCTTATGAGATAGATTATGTTGTTATGCTTGTCGTAACTTATATGCTTAATTGCATGAGAAGAAAGAGGATCTTTTATGAGATAAGATGATGTTATGCATAACTTACTTGATTAAATGCATGAGACAGACTACCCACACCCTATGATTTTAAAGAGCCTATGATTTTTCAAAGAAAATAAGCTCATGAGAATATCACTGTATAAGTTGCATAATTATGTGTTCAATTATTCTGTAAATTAATTACTGGCGATGAGTCTACTGAGTATTTCTTCGAAATGCTCATGCTACTATTTTAACAATATTTGCAAATTTTGGAGACGGCCGAGTTTGATGGGCAGTGGTGGCATGAACGAATAATAGTAATTAATTGTTTTAATTTACTTTTAAATTTCACTCATTTGAACGTTATGAACTTACCTTGTCGTTTCCCCTATTTCAAACTTGAGTTTTAAAGTTTAATAAATTTTCTTTAAATTAATTCTAATGAGGTTTATTGCCGTTAACGTTCACAAATTTTAAATGTGATGCTTTTAAAAATTAGTTATTCCGTCAAACTTTTCAGTTAAATTAGGGCAAAGAGAAGATGACATAGCGTTCCTGGTCCGCGGAACTCGGGGCGTTACAGCATGACACCCATCAACTTTGTAGATATGTATGTATTGCAACAGGAACTCAATCAGATCATCTTTGTTGCTCAAACCCTCGCATATGAACTCCTTCCACTGTCCTTGAAACTCCTTTGTCTCCTCAGGAATCACAAAGTCAACTTCAAGAATCAAAGTGATATCCAAACAGAGGTAGGGCTTGTTAATTTCACCCACAAGTCGATGTTCAATGCCTGGATTAGGTGGTATTTCAATAAGCTCGCTTTCATGGATGTCAATATATTCAGAAACCTGCAAAACAGAAATAGCAAAATTAGGGAGGGGATTGTTAGTTCTCACTAATACCCTCTCAACTTCACTTTTATTTTCCTACAAATTTTCTTCTGACTTTTCTTTTCTTTCTGAAAACTCACTTTCTTTCACCTCTTGTGGTTCCACTTCATTTTTTGCTACCTCTCTACTCATTTTTTTTTCTATCTCTTTCTCACCCTCATTTTTATTTTCTATTTCTCTTCTTTCTAAATGCTCTCTTTCCTTACTTCTCACTTTGAGTTGATCTACAAGGGACTGTTCTAGTGTCAAACCAACTAAAGTGATTTTTTTTCCATCCTGAATAAACCTATACCTGTTCCTCTCTACATCATAAACAGCTTTCTTCTCATACCTCCAAGGTTTCCCAAACAAGATATAAAAAAATTTCAACGGTACCACATCACACCAAATTTCATCACTATATCTCCCAAAAATGAAGTTTACTAGAACTTGCTTTGTCACATTTACCTTTCCACACTCCTTCAACCAAGTCATCCTATAAGGTCTAGGGTGTTGCTGCAAGGGTAATCCCAATTTTTCAACCATAGTGATACTAGCCAAGTTTGACATGTGCTCATTATCAATAGCTAAACTACATACCGCACTATCCACAAAACATCGAGTTTGAAAGACAAATCCCCAATCATAATTCATCCTTAACGTAGGCGTAATCAAGAAGATTCATGAAAAGAATTGGAGAATTGGATGAGTGAGAATTTAATTCAAGAAAGTGGTTCTTGAATTGTGGATTGGACTGAACGAAAATAAATTTTGAATTCAGAAAAGATAATAAGATAGTAACAATTTCAAGAATAAATCAAAGGAATTTTTTTCCTCTCGGATGAACAGTACCGACGATGAACAGTATTTTTTTTTTTACAAACTCAAGAATTTGACTATGAGAATGCCAAAAAAAGGGAAGTTGATTTGGATTTAAATTGAGCACAAAAACAATTTTTGAATTTTTTTTGGATCAAAGACTCTAAAACTGTTACTGGACACAAGAATACGAAGAACACAAAAAAAAGGAAAACAAAGACTCAAAAAAATAAAAAGATAGAACCTGAATCTGGAGCCCGAGCTCTCATACCACTTGATGAGATCCCGGTTGGGGGAATCACATGGAACTCTGAATGAATTGAAAATGTCGGGAAACCCAAATTCAGATTGTAGACGATAGAATCTCGACCCGCAAATTATTGAACCAAGCAACCAAACAAGAACGAAATTTGAAAGACCTCTTGATTACAAAACTAACGATAAGTTCTAGGTTTGATAAGTTCTAGGTTTGAACGCCACAAATATATCAAAATATTTGATAAGTTCTAAAATTCATTGAAGAATCATGGAGAGAAAAATCTCAATTTTTATAATGTCAAAAATCTTCTGTTTACAATGAAAAATAAACTTATTTATACTAAAGCAATAAACCCTAAAAAATATGGAAAATACGATATCAAAGAGTCCTAAAATAACAAACTTGCCAAAAATAAGAATTCTAATCAAAATAAAATACTTTATGAAAAAGGACAGTTTCTTCTAATTATGGCATGTACCAGATCTTATCAGTAGTAACGAAGAAAAGATAAAAGAAAATTGGAGAGGGAAAAATGATGTAAAACAACAAGAAATGAGATGAGAAATCTGTTGAACGAGTTCAACCAAAGTCCGAAAATACCAAATTTCATACACGTCTTCCAAATGCAGAGATACAAGATATATAGACCAACAAACAATCTAAAACTAAAGGCTTGGGCTAGCCCAATGTAGAGGCCCAACTAGATAAATTAAAATAAATGCCCAATCCATGACAGGAGCCTTTCGATTCCTAAATTTGGGGTTTGAAGTTGCTTCATTTTGGGTTTTGTGCGGATTGTTTTCTTGGATTGCCCTTCCTGGATATTATACTCTGATTCGAAGAAACCCTGTCGAGGAATATATTTAATAGTCTAATTATTGCTTCAACGATTTTGGGTTTTTTAACAAGATATGATGTGGGCTCCCTTATGATTTTCTTTCCCTTTTGTTTCCACTGGCTCAAGCAGATTACAAACACCCTTTTACAGTTTCGAAGCATTATCTTTTTGTGTTTTTATAGTGTAACTTTATATTTTTGGCTGTTCTAAATTGCATCATTGAAAGCATATGCACTTTGTTTCTATTAATTGCTCCGTTTTTCAGATTTTGAAGCTGCATTGAGGGGTGAGTGTTGAGCTCCATGTATTGTGTCAAACAGTTAGGTTATCAACATACTGAATTTCATAGGGAAGATACAGGATTAATTAGCAGCATTCGTAGAGAAATTTCTGTCAATTATTGTGTTTTCTGAGGCTTTTGATGTGAAGGAAATCATTTGATTAGTTGAGTGCTCAATTACATAGGTTGTATGCTAGAGTTGGATTGAAGGCTGAGTTATAATAGAAAAGAAGAGAAAGAAAGGGAAATGATAAAGATAATTTGAGTTGAAAAACTGTATTTCGCTCATTCTTGTATTACCATAAGTGAAGGGGAAATTATTATGACCAATAAGTTTGCAAATACCAATTGTAATGTTTGTTGCGTTACACATTCTTGTATTACCATAAGTGAAGGGGAAATTATTATGACCAATAAGTTTGCAAATACCAATTGTAATATTTGTTGTGTTACACTGATGAATAGATGTTCTTTATGAGTAAATTTTAAGTATGAGGTTATTTCAACAAACTTGGGAAGTGTCTTCAAGCTAGACTTAACTAAAAAAGTATAGATCCAAGATGCAGCAATACTTGATCAAGAGGAGTGTTTTGGTATGTTTTGCAATTAATTAGTACTACCATGTCTAAAAAATGCAATTAGTAATTCGATTATTCTTTATGAGTAAATTTTAAGTATGAGGTTATTTCAACAAACTTGGGAAGTGTCTTCAAGCTAGACTTAACTAAAAAGGTATAGATCCAAGATGCAGCAATACTTGATCAAGAGGAGTGTTTTGGTATGTTTGGCAATTAATTAGTACTACCATGTCTAAAAAATGCAATTAGTAATTCGATTATTCGAATTTACCGAAACCATGATAAACTGACTATGGTTTAGGCCATCATATTTGGTAACCATATGCATGTACTGGAGTGTAAACTTCAGGTTACTTTTTGAGAATTTGCTTTATTTACCTATATCAGCCAATAGTGTTGCACGTTCAAATGAAAGGGGAAAGAATTTGTGGAGAGTTCATTTAACATCTGAACACGATATATTAGAATAACCCAATAAATCTGATTTAACGAGCATATAATGCTTGAATGTTTGATACAAAACCTTAATGTATTTCCTCTTTTTGCCTTATCTTGTATTTGCAGTTCTCCCAGCCATACGTAATACAAACAACCATACAAGAGGGGGTTATGGACGTGGCCGTTGGCAAAATGATAGAGGACCTGGTCTCCTTCCCCGACCTGGTCCTTATCCTCAAAGGCAAAACTATGGTTATGGTAACAAGTTCTTTAATGGCCCTCGTGACGAGCGTCTTTGTAGCGACCGAGAATTTTAGTTATGTTTCTTGAAAAACGTGTCGCTAACTCTTAAACCCGAATTTTAAAAATAAAAACGCGTTCGTCTAGCCGTTATTAAATTAATTTAAATCGAATTCAATTTCGAATATTTTAATTTGTTAAATTCCTTATCGTTTAAATTCGAAATTAATACGATAGATTATTATTTCGGGTCCAATAATCCATTAGTCCATTTAGGGTTATTCTAAGCCCAATTCCTTAAGTCCAATTAGACGAATTCTTCCGGCCCAATTTCAGGCCCGTTTACAGCCTAGGGATTTGTGCCCTAGACTATTCCTACGGTATATATACCCCATCTCTACCCCTTCAACCTCACTCACGCCATAATCCAGCACAGGGTAAGAAAATCTCCAAAATTTCTCTCCTCCATGCAGTCAATTACTAGCACATTCACGTGTGATGCTAGAAAACTAATTTCTAGCATCAACACCACCACCTCCAACCTACAGGCCATTGCACACGGCCACCGTTCAACCCCAGAACCACCACCTCCCTAGCCCAACACCACTGCAGCCACCCAATCGAACCACCACCACAGCCACCTCCTGCAAGCCACACATCAACACCACCAATGCCCCCACAGTCGAAAACTCAAAACCACCTCCAACCCACAGGCTCCGCCCCTACCGCCACCACACACCCTACGGTCAGAACCACCATCTCCTTAACCCAGAAAACCGCCAACACCAACTGCAAACCAAAACTACCTACCATCCCCGTTTTCGAACCGCTACCCACACCATCGACAGCCCCCCCTTCCACCCAAGAATCGAGCCCCAAAATTAACTCCAAATCAAAAGCAAAACCCAGAATTAAGGGAACCCATAAACATACCTTGATTCCGACCCATTCTCCAGCCAGTGCCGCCGGAAAAATCCAAGGAAACCGAACCTCCAAGTCTCGGTTCCTCTTAGCCCGTGCGCCGAAACCGTACTCCAGTCGTCCCCACACCTCCGGCACCACCGCGCGACGCCGGCGCTGGCGTCGCCGGCCGGAAGCGACGGCGGGGGCGAAGCCCGTCGCCTCTGCCTCGCGTTGGACGCGAATGAGAGAGAGAGAGAGAGAGATTTGTTTTATTTAAATTGATTTTTGAAAAATTTCGATTTAAGCCCCTAGTTTAGAAGTTAGTCTATTTTGGTCCCCAAGTTCTAAAATATTTTATTTCAGTCCCAAAGTTGGTTTTTAAAGAAAGATAGCCCCAAAATTTATGTTTTAAAAACAAATCAGCCCTCAGATTTCGAAAAAGTCAATTTCAGCCCCCGAATTCTTAATTTCAGTTTTAACCAATTCCCAATTTAGCCCCTATTTTAGAAAAGTTTAATTTTAGCCCTTAAACTTTTATTTTCAGTTTTAATAAATTTCAATTAAGTCCCTAAACTTTATTTTTTATCGTTTTTAATCTTTTAAAAATTCCGAAACGCTAATTCAAGTTTATTTTCTATTTTTGGCTAGACGAAACGTGCGAACGATTGAGGAACTGAGATTTTTCTTCCCGCTCTACTTTTTACGACTCGAGATAGATTGAGGTAGACTCGCCCCCATTAATTAGTTTAGATTATAATTGCATGTATTATGTGATTTTATGTGATTTATATGCTTGATTGCATAAGATGAGAATCTCTTATGAGATAGATTATGTTGTTATGCTTGTCGTAACTTATATGCTTAATTGCATGAGAAGAAAGAGGATCTCTTATGAGATAAGATGATGTTATGCATAACTTACTTGCTTAAATGCATGAGACAGACTACCCACACCCTATGATTTTTCAAAGAAAATAAGCCCATGAGAATATCACTGTATAAGTTGCATAATTATGTGTTCAATTATTCTGTAAATTAATTACTGGCGATGAGTCTACTGAGTATTTCTCCGAAATACTCATGCTACTATTTTAACAATATTTGCAGATTTTGGAGACGGCCGAGTTTGATGGGCAGTGGTGGCATGAACGAATAATAGTAGTTAACTGTTTTTAATTTACTTTTAAATTTCATTCATTCGAACGTTATGAACTTACCTTGTGGTTTCCGCTATTTCAAACTTGAATTTAAAGTTTAATTAATTTTCTTTAAGTTAATTCAAATGAGGTTTATTGCCGTTAACGTTCGCAAATTTTAAATGTGATGTTTTAAAAGTTAGTTATTCCGCCAAACTTTTCAGTTAAATTAGGGCAGAAAGATGATGACGTAGCATTCCGGGTCCGCGGAACTCGGGGCGCTACAGTCTTGTTTCTGAATTGAAATTCTCTAAGAGTGAAGAAACTTTAGCAAGGAAATGTACAACCTTTCAGGAGGTAAGAATGACTCTCTCTTATTCATAACTGGCAAGTCTTCACAAGGTCAGAGTACCTTGGTGTTCTGTAGAGCTTGTAATAAGATGCTTGCATCGATTAAAATCTTTACTGTGATTTTGAATTTGGTAAACTGCATGTTCAAATAATTGTTATCATGGTTAAAAATATCCAATCAAAACCTGCTTTAAGGCCTGCCTCAGAGGAGTGAGAAATGCAAGAAATGCCTCAAGGAGCTGATTGTGAGGCAATTTTTAGAGGCATACGTCTCATATGTGTGAAGCGCACGCCTCACAACACCTTGTGGTCTACAAACATAAAATTTTGATTGACTCATTCTGAGACCACTGTCCACTAAAACATTAAAAATCATGTTTCTCGTAGACCACTTTGAGAATGGTCCACAGCCCCTACCAACTAAAGTAATATATATTCTTTATAGAATTTTTTTTTTTTTTTTTTTTTTTTTGCGCACTTTAAATGTTCTATTATGGATTTTGAAGATTGTTTATGGTGTGTTATGTGCTTATTTTGCATTTTTATTATTTTTTGATGTTTTTATGGTTTACGATGTGGTTTAAGCCTCAAAATGCCTTGAGGCTTACGCCTCTCTTCATGAAAGAAAAGCATTTTTTTTACCCAATTACACCTATTTAAACATTGGTTGTTATATTCATGGATTATGGTTATGCATTTATTCAAATGGGGCACTAGTTTCTTCTAGATACTTTCGAAGGACTGTTTCATGCTCTAGTAAATTGGACTTTGTTGACTTAGAAATTGAAGATTTTGTATGCGCTCGGGCCAGACATGCATACATTTGTGTGAGAGAGGGAGTAGGGTATATGAGTGGTGGTAGGAATCATGGAAGTGAGAGGGGTATTGTAATGGCGGAGGAACATGGTAAGATATGGCTTGGTTTTCCTTTTCTTAATAATATTTTGTCGCTATTTATAAAAATAGTATTTGGAAGATTCCCCTGGTCCCCCTTCTTTCCTTTGGCATAGGAAGATAATAAGTGGAGGGAGCTTTACACTGAGCAATTGGGGGTGGGGAATTGGGGTAGTAAGGCTTATAATTTCATTCGCACATGTTATAGTGATTAATGAATTTTGGGTATGTTTTCTGATACATTCTCTTTGATGATTTTACATACTAGCCATCTGAACTTGCTTGCTATAGTCGGGTTGAAGGTGGAGATGTTTTTTTTGATGATCGCAGTTTGGTGAGCATTTGTTTCCTCTTTCCACAAAGTTTCACTGAATGTTAATTTTCAGCTCATCTGGATCTGTCTTCCACATTTTTAGAGGCTATTTAAGCGTCTTATCACTGAAGATATTGGGGCTGACTTGAATGAAGGTTTTGATACTTACATTGAGAAAAAAGGTATGGTGCTATCAAACAGAATGAATAGTATACAATTCTTCTCACGATCTGAGCTTTTAATTCTAGTTTCATTTATTTTATAATATCAACTGATTTGTACCGTCAATTCTATGCTTTCACACCAGATTTAGGTTCTCAGGGTTTTGGAGACCTTCTCACTTGTATAAGAAATAAAAGTATTCCTTTACAAAACATGCACTTTGTGGTAAGACTTGTGCTACATAACCAGCTATCATGCGCTAAGAATGTGCTTTGAGATCACTTACTTCAAAAAATTTCCATTTCATTTTCATTGCGGACATATCGTAACAACCTTAAGGTAACTCCCGTGCTGCTTTAATTTTTTACTTTTGTTTTAAATATTTCAGCTCTGTCTGGAAACCAAGAAAACTATGGGGACACGATTTTAGATTAGTTAAAGAGGAGGAAACTAACTTTCTCCTGTGTAACAATAATATCTTTTCATCATTCGAAGACTTTTTTTATGTTTTTTATTTGAAATCAGATTACTAAAATGCATAAAGTGTGAAGAGGAGGACGCGTTCATCAAGAACGCGTTTTTATAGTTGCAAAACATAAACTCATTAGATTAATGTATCTCTCCGCTACCTTTATGAGTCAACCAAAGCTCACAACTGTGCAAATATAAATACTTTATCCCATAACAAATCAAACAGTGATGCTTGTTGCTAGAAAATTTTCAGATTTCTCTCCATCTAAACACACCAAGTAATACTTAGACCCTATTTGATTTAGATAAAAATTATATATTTAGTAGATTTTGATAAAAGTTAGTGAAATGGGTGGTTGAAAAGTTGATAAAAGTTGTGGATCCATGAAATTTGTGGTTAAAAATGAATTTTGAAAAAGATAAGTTTTAAGAAATGGGAGCCAAACAGAAGCTTGAGAGAGAGACACGACTAGAGGAGAATCTCAAAAATACTTAATAATGAAATTCTCTCCTCTTCTTGCACTTAATAATATGGGAAATGATGGCACTAAATCCTTTAATTAATCACATAAAAGAAGCTAATCCTTGTAGAGGCAATACGCAGGAACACTTCTAAAGGTTGGCATACAATTCTTGGCTCTAAGGGTGTGAAAACACCTTGTAAGGCAATGTTAATGTTCTTGCTTCGACTTACTAAAAATAAGATCATGGAAATAGACAAGGATTTCCCAATTAATGGTCATATAACACAGGTCATTGCTTCCAAAAGTTCTAGGAGCTTTATACCTCTGCACAATTTATCCTATAGTAGTGAAGATGAGGTACTTTAATTTTGAATTCTACTACATGTTGGATATCTCTCATCAATGATAACTTATTTGGTTAAGTCAATGGACAGGATGAACTAAAGTGTTAATCAAAGTGTCTAAGAGATTAAAGTTAGATCCTATTCTTCGGTACATTACTAAAATTGGACTTTGACTACAAGGTTTATCTTGGGAAATGGGTTTAGCGGTTTCAAAATAATCATCTTACCCACAACAATGGAACTCATAGGTGCGCCCAAAGCTTCTTGTAACCATACATCCAAGGTCTGATAATTGTTCTTTAGAAGTAATTTTTAACCTTACAGTCATTTTTTTATGACACGGAGTTCATGTAGCCCATGTCCATTTCATTCAACCCTCTGTAATCATATGCATTACATTCTTTTTAATTCATATATCTATGTTAATACTTGGACCTGATTTCAAAAGCAATAGCTTTTAGGTATAACACAATCCTCTTTTGTAAATCCATTATTCTCTTTATTATTACTAAAGTGGCATTGCATGTATTCTATGTTGGTTCTACTATACCTTTACAAAGTACTCCTGAATTCTAACATACAATATGAACTCTTGTGACTCATCATTCAAAACACTATCATTGACTAATAACATACATCAGTGGAACCCATCTTGAGCCCTTTATTGGCCCCCATTTTCTAGAACTCATTTTTTTCTCAAACACATGTTCACCCACATATTCTCCCAATAAAATAATTTTGCACGTGGATCCATAACTTTTTCCTATTTTTTAACCACACATTATCCAAAAAAATCACTTTTCACAAAATCTATTCTCAAAAAATCTCTATCAAACAAGGGTAGAAATGAATATGTTGTGTAAGCTCATTCATGACCGAGGAAAAGATGTGTACCTGAGACAAAACCTTGATTAAATCCTATAGTGATAATTGAAAATCATTAAACAAAATGCCTATGTTTACACTTTTGGGTCTATCTAGATGGTTGAATGGTTTTTCTATAGCAAAGTTGCATCTGTTTTGAAAAGTGAACCTTTTTGTTTACATATAATATTTTTGTCAGTATATAATCCACAATATTTCTTTCTTTGTCATGGACCTGAATACTTCATGTTGATCATCCCAGTTATATTCCTTCTGATTTTCTTATAATATTTCTTTCTTTGTCATGGAGTTGTATACTTAGCCCCTGTTTGGTAGTCATTTTTGGGGAGAAAATGCATTTTTGAATAGTTGATTAATGGAGAATGTGTGGTTAAAAATTAAGGAAAAGTTTTGGGTTTGCGTGTAATATTATTTTATTGAAAAATGTGTGGTTGAAAAGAAGAGAAAGAAAAATGCATTTTGGGAAAAATGGCTACCAAACAGGGCTTAATGTTGATGAACCTGGTCTCTAAGGTTTAATCATGCAAACTCCTATAATAACAGTAACTGCTCCTATTCTTGTATCTGTAGATACTAGCGACTGCTTATATCAGGCACGAGCCTTGGGAAATGGGAGTGCATAAAAGGAATGGGGTCATCTATCTTGATGAGCATAAAATGCCAGAAAGGCCACAAAGTGATCTGGATCATAGAAGGTAACAGAGTACATTTCTCTGCTTTTTAAGAACTTTCCTTCTCGTTATGAACTTATGGTGCTTTCTCCTTTCCTCCTATCCCAGAGGGGGCAAGTAACATATATGCAAGTTTAATCTACGGGGGGCTTTATATAGGGTGCATGGGAAACCTATATATCTTTTATCTTCTCAGCCTTCTGGTTATATGCCTTTTCGCTGAAACAGAGATTGCAAATGTCTTTTGAGGTTTGAAAAATTTCATGGTTGGTCTGATTTTCTTCCTCCGAATCAATTCAGGGGGGAAAAAAAGTAGAAAGTGATGATATCCATAGAAGTTGCTGATTGAAGTGGAAAGCCAGCATGTTATAACATACTTTTTGTTATGTACACTATCAGTCATTATGCTGAAGGGTGAATGATTAAGGACAAAAGAAGACAGTGGATAATATAGTTGATATAGTGTGTTAATGTTATAAGGAAGTTACAGATCTAGTAGTGCTAATATCATGAGAATTGTAATTAGATTGATAAGTATACATATACCAGTTTGACCCGAATATTTGTTTCCAATGTGAAAAGAGGCAGTCATAAATAGTTCCAATGTAGAGCACAATATTGCTAATAGATGTACTGTCCACCCACCTCGTGTTCTTATGCAGCTATATCAGTGACCATTAACTGTAAGTTATATCTCTTTCCTTCAGTAGATGTTACTGGGGCTATTGTTTCGAAACTCTTGCCACAGAAGATCCAAGAAGAGCCGATGGAGAAGGGATACATCATATTGATGCCAATGTTGAATACTGCTCTGTGATTAAAACCAAATTAGGAGCCCATCGAATCCTGATGGGTGCCGAAATGGACTGCTGTGATTCAACTGATGAGGGTAAAAGATTCTATGTGGAACTAGAAACAAGTCATGAGGTTGGCATGCTCGCTTATTTCTGTTGTTTTCTTCATTCTTTTTGTTTCCTCTTCTTCTAGTTTGTAATTTTGGACCATGTTCTGTTCCATTTTTGCTTTCTGCAGTTGGACTATCATACTGAGGAAAAATATGAGAAGGAGAAATTACTCAAGTTCTGGGTATGGATATTCCTCCTTTCACATTAATATGACATTTGTTCTCCTATAATTTGTTTCTTTATTCAAGCAATGACCATAGCTGAATGGAAGTTCGATTTCATTTATGATGACAATAAAGTAAATTTGCTTTTGTGACTTTAGAAGCTTAGTTTAGAGTATGAAAACACGCATTTACTGTTATTGTCCTGTATATTTCCTAAAATTTTATTACTTTACAACATATTCTTCTTGTAAAACTTACTTGATCTTGCAGTATTGAGTTAAAACTATCTCCTGAAATCCTTAAATGTCTCCTGATCTGCAAATTTTTCCATGTTGCAATATTCCTTTTCCTGTCTTGTTAGCTTGAATTTTATTTGCTGATTTGGAAATTTACTCTGAATTTAGATGGTCAGACATTTATCTTCAGACATTTATCTTGACTTTCTATACATCAGAATCATATTACTATCTTTGCTGCTGCAGATTCAGTCATTCCTTGCTGGTGTACCATATGTTGTCATTGGTTTCAGGTATTACCATGTGCTTCGAAACTAATCTTTTTCTTTTCTTTCATTTTTTTTTTCCCTCTGTATCCTGTGTAGATGATTATAATTTCCAGTCTAATAAACAAAAACCTCTTCTCCCCCTCTATCTATGTCTGCGTATATTTCTTATTTGTTGGCATTTCCTTGATGCAGGGATGATACTGGCCGACTTGTCCGTACAGAAAGACTAAGGAGCAAAGACATAACACACAGAGTAAAGATGAAAAATTATTGGCAGGTAAATTGTCGTATGCGTATTTTTCATTGTTATTTTCTCCTTTATCTTATTGGATTGGTAGTAATATTTCTCGTGTAAATCGTATCCTAGCATATAACTTGCCATGCTAAAGATGTTAATTTCTTGATCTTTGCGTTTGAATTCTGGCAGGGAGGAGTTTGCCTAGCATTTGCTGATGAGGTGTTATGCTGGCTTTATGGGACAGTTAAAGAGAGTAGGATTTCTTCAATTTTGATCATTTTCTCGACTTGTGGTTAAACACACTGATTCGAATTCCATTATGTGGCTGCAGATGAAGACTACATCTTGCAGTTTGCTCCACCTTTCACACGATTGGAGCTTCTGCAAGCACAATCTTGCCCAGATGAAATCACTAACCATGTCGAACAATTATAGCTACATATCAAGACTTGAATATATTGTACAAGAATTAAAATATGAATTACGGTATTTAAACTGGAAGATAAGAGGATTGAGATATCTCTCAAAATCTTTTGGCTGTAAATTGGGAATGAAAGATCAATTTCATGTTTACATCATCTTTTGGTGTGTGCTCCGGAATTAGCAGTCATTTTTCACGCTTGTCTTGCCTTGGTCGACATGACAGGTGTTTAGCTATTTGCTTTCAATTTCGCCTTGGCATGTCCCGTGGTGGTTGGTCAATATGATTCAAACCAACCAGGTAACCGATGGTCAGTCGAAAGGAGGTTCCCCGTGGCGGTCATGGTTCATCCATCATATATGCTCATATTTTCCCTATTTTCCACATGCCATCTGATCCCTCTTCCGATGAGTCCGGAGAAAATGAAGTTTCAAATTTTTAACACTTTTAAAATGAACGACGGAATTGTTTGGATAACCGCCTTAACGAGAACTTCTCTACCACCAGCCGAGAACAAACCACTTTATTCCATATCTTGTCCTTTATACCCTCAAATGTAGTCCTCTTGGCTTTTGCTAATGCCAACCATTGAACGTAATCCAAGATATTTGTCGTTTTCCAGGCACAACTGAACTTGCAACGTCTCCTAAGATTGCAGAATTCGAAGCATCCCGAGTCAATGCTCTAATGAAAAGAATGGAATCATCTGCCAAAAATAACTCGTGGGCACAGCCGAGAACACTATATTCCCATCAACTCTCCCCTCCCTTTTGCTGAGAAAAATCCCATAAAAGAGACATGCAGTCCATCCCATCTGATCCATCACCTTCAGTACAAAGCTTCACTCAACTCATGTCATTCACTCACTTCCCCAATCCCATCGAGTGTATTGTGACAAGTTTATGATCAGCCTAAAATCTGACAACCGCTCTGACTGTTTTTTCTTCGGAATAGGCATCATCAGACAATCTCCCTAACTAGTTATCAATAACGCCCAGTATCGAGGCTACGGTGCTTAAGTACTTCAGAGCTGCCACCACCTCACCAATACCTGGGATGTGAAAATGGTACTAAAGTATTCAGTGATGACATCCACAACCTCCTCCTCCGACTTACAATTCAAAGCATTCTATTTTCTATTGTCAGACTTGAAAAAGAACTAAAATTATAAACATCATCTCCCCATCATGTTTCTTCAGCCTTGGAACTCTAGAAAATGCTGACGAGTTTTTGAATATCAAAAGAACTTGTATTCTATTTTGAATATCAAGTCTGGTTCGATTAAAGTAAATTTTTCATTTTGATTAATCAAAATGCCTTTCCATTTTTTACAACCTTCTTTCAAATCATGTATTTCTAGATGTAGATGATTATATCTATACACATGAATCTTATATATATCATACAAGAATACACCGCATGGGTGAATATCTAGATGAATCCAATAATACTACTAATTAGATTGTTAATATCCATAAAAGAAAGAGGAATATGCTAAATTGTCTATATTGATATCTTACATTTTATTTTCCATTTTTTCATTGAGGGCATATGATTTTTTTTGTCGAGGTTAAATGAATAAACAACAATTTAATTTTTAGCATTGGATAATCCTGATCTTTTTAAATTTTCCAAAAAAAAAAAAAAAATTTAGATACAGAAAGAGAATCGAGTTGTCATTGCAATGATTCTTTTTCATTTTTTGGCAATTATTTTTTGTAATCTATAAATTCACTTCTTAATTTCCTGTAGTTTAAGTAACTCAGCTCGGTGTAAAAACCCAAACACAAATCAATGGAGAAGCCACTATTGATTACCAAAGCATTTCATTAAGCCTTCTCTACCAAACTACAAGAACTCGACACTGTAAAATATCTCATTTGCCCTAACTTATATCATACTTGTATTGATGCAAAGCACCAACCATAGATTTGATCAGCTATTTACAAACAAAACTGTTGCCCCAAGTACAACAGCAATCACTCCGCAATGGTAGGGGCAAGATTATCTCCAGTCGTTTTCTTTAAGGCATCATTGGCTCCCTCTTTGGACCACAGGGACTCTGCAGCCTCTTCTCGACATCTTCAAACTTTGCAGTAGCCAATGGTGCAGTGCCTACAGTCCTGACCGAACTTGACTCTTCTATTGTCAGCGCAGAAGCATCGTCCCTCGAAGCATACCAGGTGTTACCACAAGTGATGCACTCCAGCTGGAACAACACCACGTGATCAAGACTGTTACAGCAAGTGGTGCATATTCAATCAATAGCTAAATATGTACTTTTCATCCCGGCTGGGACCCTCATAACATACAGAATAGAACGCATTAAAATGAAAATACTGTAATTCCAGAATAATTAAATCTAGTTCCGTAACTGCTAAAAAGACCCACCTACATGAAGAGACTCCATCAATAGTTTAATTCAGGATTTCTTAACATTAGTTTTTACTTAAAAGATATTAAATCCAATGACTAAAAATACCAAAAGATTAACAGTGCAGCAATATAAAAATTTGGGCTTCAGTAGTGAATTTTTGAGTTCATATTACAAGGAAGGAATATCCAAACAATGTGTCCCTCTATCCCCAAAAAGCCTATTTGACTCCCCAAATATTTATCCTACCCCTTTTTCATTAGCGAGAGTACATAACTTCGAGACAAGTAGCTATCCAAATAATTGTATAGTTAAATATGTTCTCATCAAAGATACATGATATTATAAAGGAAATGTAGGAACCTGGTAGCGGTCGCTATGTCCAGCATGAATAATATCTATCAAAACCACTCGTTTCTCCATGCATCTATTGCAGCGAGCATCAGTCATCTGGGCCAAAGACAAACGAAAGGAAAACAACGTCAACAACTGTAACTCAGAAAAAGAAAGCTCAATACTGAACACCATAGGTTACAGAGGATCCACAAATTAATTCTGTTGGAATATAATTGTAAGCCTAAATATTTCAACTACACAATCATCAGATAAGAAAACACTGAGTAACCTGCATGTGGCCTGACTCCTCAGGCTCCTTGCCAGCTATTTCCTCCGCTGTTAGACCCTCCTGAAAAAAATTTGTCCAGCAGGAAGGGGGTTAAACTATGAGAGTTAAGGGGCAGCTCCAAATGCATCAAGTGAATACTCAACTGGTAGCAATTCTTACAACCAAAAAGACACCGTATATCAATGTCACTTTCACTTGGTTCAAGCTCTTATAATGTGTCAGTTCAGCAAGTTAAGGACCAAACCAATAGCACTTCCTCAACATAGCTCATGGAGCTGAGCAGGATTTCCAGCAAACAGAAATCCATGTACCCATACAAAAATTCACTCACTTGCTAGAGGGGATAATCCAAACCAGATAGGAAGTAGAAGGCTTAGTTGAATTTATGTACATCAAACGAAGGCGAAATACTTATGTTTTGGAACTGATGAGAAACACAAGCCAAAGCAATAACTTCTAACAGGACGGAGATTTTCTAGAACCAAAACTCTAGACAATGAAGAGTAATAAATTAATGGTGTCTACTTAACAAAGCCTTGTACCATCAACCTGACAGCAAAACTTGTTTAAGGTTACAATTTCTCCAATAGAACCCAAGTTTGAGGAGAGTTTTAATTACCATGTAGATATGAGTACTAAAAGCATCAAGAGCACAATGCCCAAAAGAAAACAGAAAAACAGTAAGAATTGCTCAAGAGTTCAACTCAGAGTAAGAATACATAAGAAGAGTCGACCTTTAATTCATTTGGTGACATATTCGATATCTGTGAAGGCCCCAACTCCCCAGTCAGAAAACGTCTTGCTAATGCAGCATTGTTCTGGCAAGAAATAGTGAATGTGAAAAGGTACAACTCAGGTAAACATATGTAGGAGAAAAATTTAAGAGAGAATCGAAATAGATTGATTACACTATAGATAAGGTTAGATTAAAGTATTGCATCTTACTGAGAACAAAAGAAGTACATTTGCAAACATGTTGTGCAAGAAGTGCATTAATTTTTTATATTTGATACAAATATACTGATGTCTGCAGTCACGTGAAAAGAATGTTGGCAATGGCCTAACCTTAAGATTGAATCTTAACTGTCGCATCTTTTGATTATACTTATGATAATCAGAGGAAAGGGCATCATGTCCAGCCTTCTCAAGAGAAGCTATAGCAGGAACAGCAGCATCTGGCCAGTGAAAAAACACATCTGCCTGTGCAGAAAAGGAAACACCCCAAGTATGTTCTGATATATGTGTGTAATTTCTTATAACTAATCTCAAGTATATCAAAATATTTAAATGAATGTTCCACAATCTTAGAAAATATTCCCGCCCTTACATTTGGAGTTTTTTCATGTGATTTGTTTACATAATTTGAACTACCACTCTTATCACCAGCACCGCCTTTTTCATTCCCATCATTTTGTTTGCTGTCCACGGGAGTGCACATATATTGAATTGCTTGAAGCAGCTTTTCCAACCACCTGTCCCGTTGCGTTTCTCCAGTGAGTACCTTATGATTTGATAAGATGGCATAATACTCCGATGTACTAGCAGCAATGCTTCCTGGAGTTTCAGCTTCAAGTGCTTGATGAGATCTACTAATACCTTCATCCTCCCTGGGCACATCCAAAGGTGCCAAATTCCTCCTCCTTAAAAGATGTTTATTCTTTGTCTGATCTTCCTGATCCACAACAGTATTCTCAGGCTCCAGGTCAGGAAGGTCTCCTATACGTGAAATAGTCTTTTGAACAAGAATGTCAATTTCATGTAGTTTGTTTTCTTCATAATATTTATCTGTTAGCTTAAACAGCTTCCTCTGTTCAGTGTCATATACTTTCTTGACAATGAAACCAGGATGTTGTTTCCGCTTAGGAAGCTGCTTGTTTAAAGGTATAAAGTGCACAACACACTTGTGCATAACAGATTCCGCAGGTACCTCATCTCGATGAAAACTATAATATAGTTCCCTTGTATCACAAGATTGCCAATTTCCACCACCTCTTTTTTCAGCCTCTTCTGGACGATAAAACCATTGTCCTGTTACCATCATGGCTCCTTTTTGGGTCTGAGTAATGTCCTGTGCAAAATAAGAACTAACTAATAATTTACAAAAGATTAATACACACATGGTAAAAGTTTGATCTTTATGCCATGACAAATGCACTTCTATACAAAGCAAATAATAAGTAATTGAAACATAAGCAACTGTCCAACTTCCAACACAGAGATTACACGACATAGAAGCCAACCACCAAGAAGGATACTATAAGATGCACTAGAAGACTTCTAATCCTATCAGATTTGATAACAAGATCAATAAAATTGAACAGACATTTGCAAAACAGCAATAGTTTATCTTTTTACGTTTGAGTTTTTAGGAGAGGAACTACTAGTCCTAGAAAAGGGTTTTCCAATGATGCAAAATTATAGTTCAAAATATCCAAGACAACTAATCAATGTGGACAGTGATACAATGGAACTCATTTCTAAACCATAAATCCTAACAAATCCACAAAAGCTTAAAGTAAATTACATTCTGACCACAACAAAAATCACAAAGCATTTGCAAGAGCTTCTGCTAGATTGTGTGCAATATAATAACAAAAAATTCGCATCAAATGTCCATCTTTCCTGAGAATTTAATATATATTCAAAGTGCAAGTGCAAGCCATTTTAAAACAAAGAACTCGAATCAAATGTCAATCTTATTTGCAAGAATACAATTATTTTTTCAACATCAACCATATAAGTAACGTGTCATCTAAGAAACAAGCTTTCGCATACACCTGAAGATCCATGATTAACACTACCAAGTAAGCTACAGATACCATAGTGAAATTTAATAACTAAAAAGTAGATGCATAACTATTGAATGTGATCTTTGAGTCCTATTTTACTAATGCAGACAAAACAAACCTTAATAATGGCCACATAAGGCTTCTGGTCTCCATTTTCGGGAACTAAGAGCACGGGATCCTCCTACAAATAAACAAAGAGGAATCGTATCCAACCACTCGAAAGATGCAACAGCTATAAGATTTAAGAGGATAACAGAAGTGATAAGACGCCATCATCATGACAACATATAAAGTAGCCAAGCTTTTAGAAATTTTAAAAGTCAAAATTAAAAACTGCAGGTGGGCATAGATGCATCCACATGTCTATTGAAGAAGGTCGAGGTAAAAAAATAAGAAAAGGGATACAATCCAATCTTCAATACAAAACAACTGGCAATGTGATGATAAAGAAGTATTACAGTTCAATTGATTTTTCGAACATTATATTTTTAAGTTTCAAAGGAAAAAAAAAAAAGGAGAGATCCAATGTAATGTACTCCCTCTGAACTTGACTCAAAACCCAAAATCCCTACCAGTCAAAATTAAGTTCTTATACACAACATAAACAAGCCATAATTGAAATATTCACTTTACTAAAACAAACTGTCGGCACAGTGCATAAAATTATAGATAAATCATAATTATCAATTCAATAAACGAATCACTCACGAGATCATATGTAATGCCATCGTACTCAAACGATTGATAATGATTCCTCTTCCCTTTTCCTCTCCCTGAAACCCTAACCACGTCACCAATTGGCTGCGCCGCCACCTCCTCATTTTCGCTCTTGGCCTCTGGCTCGAGAATCTCCTCTTTCTTCTTCCTTTCCTTTGGTTTCTCTTTCTCTACTTCAAAGTCATCATTGTCCAGGTGCAAACGTTTACGCTTCCTTTGGTTCTCACCACCTACTGAGCGGCGCGAGGCCAGGGGCACATCATCCTCGTCTTCAGTAATTGCAACCTCTGCAAACCGGTGGTTTCCCATTTTTCCTAATCACACTGGCTGTTTGCAAGGACAGACCTAGAACAACATGTTAGAGGCAGAAATTTTAATATGAAATAATTCAATTATGACATAACCCGATGAGAAACCAATAGTGAAACAATAATGTATTCCTCACAATTTTCCTGAAACCCTCCAGTTAAAAAAAAAAAACTTGCAATCATTTAAGATTTTAGACTCATTTCAGTACATGATATCAGAGAATTATTCAACTGAATAAATATTAAACTATACTTATAGAAAACAAACTTCTTAAGGCCTGATAGGAGCATGGTAACTAAAGCAGGCAAGATTATACAACAAGATTCTTTTTCCTGTCCAGAAATTTCAGATCATTACATAGATATATCTCACTTAAACAACTGAGCAAGAATTAATCAATTAGCCTCGAATCTTTTTATATGAAATCGAATCATAATAATATTAAGAAATAATCAATCAAACAAATTAGAAAAGGAATTATATCCACAAACTGTCTTAAATCCGAGCTAAACCCTCACTCACACAGAGAAATGCCAAACGACAGCCAATCGATAATAAAATATTAACAAAACATATTAATCATAAGAAATAAAAAGACTGCACAATCCTTAATCAATTATCAAAAGGGGGAAAAAAACTAATCAATGACCAATCCATTATATATAATCACAAAATTAATTACATACCTCATAAAAACGAGAGAAAAAAGATAAGAGGATTAAGCACCGATTCTGGCTTTGGGATTTCGGTGAATCTTTGAAGGAGAGAGATTTGTGTGTGTCGAAAGGCACAGAGTTTGCATGGATTCTTTAAAAAGAAGAAGAAATTGTTTAATTTAATATAATGAATAGATACAAACTCTATTAAGTGGATAATGATTGATAGACAGAGTCTCTGGAGAATATACATTTTCAGTTCATTTCATTTTGGTCACTGAATTTTAGGGTCGCTCGACCGACTTTAATAAATGAAATCTTAATTGAGTGACTAATCTTTAATTTGTTATTGACGAAGCAAGCAAAAATACTGTTAGAGGAACAGATCACTGATGCCGTTCTCTAGAAGCCGCATCCAATTTCTCCAGTACAAGAGCAAAAGAGTGAAATATACCCTTTCCCAAGTGGGAAACAGTATAAAAACAAGAAAAAATATTAATTCAACAAGATGTTGGGGAGTGAAAAGTCGGAAATGCCCTTGCTAACTTGGAAGTCCACCTTCCTACATCAGATTCTCCTCCGCTTGAAAAGGACTCGACTCGAGTGATAGAGGCTCAGAAGTTGGACCGTCTAGTGGGAAGTATTCATATAAATCTGAGAGACCTGCAAGTCACAAGAAAGATCAATGACGTAGGCATTGTCATTTAGAGTTGTGTTAGAAAATTCAAGTTGAGTGAGAAAAGAAACTGTCCAAGTGATGTGACAAACTTCTATTGGAGGGGGCGGCTGATAATAGGGGACTACCACGTCACTTGAGTAGCCTCCCTTTTGTCACCCAACTTGGATAAAATAGCATTTTCCTATCATTTATTTTCTTATTAATGCGAAATGGCCCAAATTTCTTCTGTTGAAGCTTGTGATACATCCCAGCAGGAAATCTGTACTTCCTCAAATGCACCATCACGGGTTCTCCTTCTTTGAACCTTCATTTTTTATTAGCAAAAGCTTTGTAATTATTATTGGCTTCCAGTAATCTATGTTGAATGTGAAGCTCTAAATTCTCGGAACTCGAAACGTTAAGATAAAATACATCTTCTTTGTTTGAGCTCTTAAATGTTAACCAAATTAAATTTTAAATGAGAAAAAATTTGGAATTTGAAATATATAAAAAATGTAATGGGAGATTTTCGTTCATATAGACTTAGGTCATTATTGAAGAACCTTACTTAGGGGAGTTTGGAGGACGTGGATAATTTCGCTTTGCCATCATTGTCTACAGTGCCATCATGTTCAACTGTTAGGGAATGACACATTGAGGATAGGTACAAAAGTGCTGATCTGGTCACATATACTTTCTATGGTTTTGAAGGTGTTGAGACTAGTAAGGAGCTTTCAGTTAAAGTATTTGGAATTGATTCTGCTACAGGGTGTGCTTTGACCCTGTTTAGTAAATTTTGAATTTCTTATGGAATTTTGAGAACCCGATATTTAGGTTCGGGAATCGTTTGTAGATACTGTGGAAGAGGGAGTGTTTTTCGTGAGGTGGAGAGATTTGATTCTGGATGAAGAGTTCAGTCTATTTTACTGCAGTCGAACTTATTTTTCAGTGGAGAAATTTTTTGTGCTTCGTTCGTTGCACCGAAATTTGTGTCAATGTGGAGATTGTTAAGTTTGTGACCCAAATTGAAGTGGTCTTGAAGATATTAAAATTATAGATTGGAAAGAAAAGTCTCTAAATTTTTGCTAGCCTACCGCTAGTTGGTCGCTCGAGCAATAGGCAAAGTTTTGGAACAGAGTTGCTATCGCACGCCTTTCGCCCCTATGTCGATCGAGCGACAGCGTCATACGAATTTTTCGTTTTATGTTGATTTCACGCGTATTTTGACCTAGTTTTCATTTTTTAGATTACTTCTAGGGTTTGGGACATCCCCTATAAATATATGGCTCTTTCATTCAATTTAGGTTAAGCACGAGAAGCATTATTGTTGTGTTGTATTATTCTCTTCATTAGTTGTCAATAAAATTGTTCGATTCTTATGACAATCTTATTCTGTACTTTTAATCTTGTTCTTATTTGTGCGATCAACACTTCATGTTGTATCATATTAACCTCCTCGATTTTCTTAACAAGTGGTCCGGATTTCTAGCAGATCCTACCCAAGTTGGCCTATGATGTTGAATTTCTTCCCTATTAGAGACAGAAAACTCAGGCGGATTTGGTTGTATGTCTTCGGGTTCTCCATCGATCCAGCACACCAATCGGAGAAATTCGAGTATTAGCGGATTTATGAATTTTATAAGAGTTTAGAAAATACACTATTGATTTTGTTAAAAATCAAATTCTTATTGGATTTTGATAAAAGCTAATGAAATGTATGATTGAAAAATCATACAAATAATTATAAGTCCATGAAATATATGGTTAAAATTAATTAATTATTTTAATTTAATTTTTTATCAATTTGTGTATCTTAATGTGATAAGTTCATCAAGTTAACAAATTAATAAGATAACGTGCTAAAGAATTTTTATATCACATCATGTTTTCAATAGAGAAAACAGAGGGTCTAAAATGATATGGAAATGTAGTGATTAAAATTAAGAATATAAATAATAATAAATAAGTGACGCTATAAATTTGGTGACCAACGAAATTTTTACCTTTAAAAAAAATATATTATATTTTCGTTTTACAAATTTTTCTCTTTTGTTATTATAAAAGGTCCATTTAACTCCTTTTTTTTTATTGGAGGATTCTTTAAGATAATAAGGTACGATTAGCTCTTTTCCGTCTAAAGGACAGCTCTAAAAATTGTAGACATGGCCCGTTTAGCCTTCAAAAGGGGAAAATTCTCACATGATTTTCGATAACTCCTCTTGATCTATCATGAAAAAAGAAAAATGGTTTAAGTATTACCACGCAGTAATAGCCGAAGACAAAAAATAATAATAATAAGGATGAGATGGAGAAGAGGAGATTGAGGATGGTGACTCTAGTCCATAGATTGCGCACAAAATATATACAGAATTATACTTTCATAGATTAGTGCATGTTAAATTGATAAATATACTTTTTATTTATGTATTTTGTAAACGGATTCAATTTCACCGACCGACAAAATAAGTCTATTTCACCTCTAGGGTTTACAGAAAAGCTGGAGAGTGAACTTGTTAACAAATGTTTAGAACCCAGCCCTTCTTAATTCAGCCACCTTTTTCTTGCCAAACCCGTACGTGCTAGTGCCAGCCATCACTTGTACTCGAGAATTAAATAAAATTCCTGAATTTCTAACCTAGCCACCTCTACTATTAAATATCAATTGAAAAAAGAGTAACCAAATCAACAACGTCCAAAAATATTTGGGGGAATAAGTTTGGATGACCACCACTCAAAATATTTTTGTTGGCCTTTGACCAAATTTTTTAAAAGAGAAAACTTAATTATTTAAAATTATTAAATGTCCACATTACCATTTCCTTGTATAACCAAATAAGTGATGAATTTTGGGTCAAAGTTATTAAATTCGGCCCTGTCAAGCCCGGTTGATCGGGTCTGAAAATTTTAAAGAAAAATTTCAAAATTCAAGGATTTAAACTTTCAATTAACCTCTAAGAAAAAAGATTTCCCCTCACCACTAGGATATTGAATAATATTTTTTATTTTATTGCAAACACCTATATATATCTTTAAAAAATTATAGTCAAATTTTCAAGGTCCAAGAATTTGAATCTTCAACCTCTAAGTTAAAAGATGTTTTCCTCACCGCTAATACATTGAACAATGTTGTTTATTTTATTACAATAACTTTTATATATATATATATATATATATATATATATATATCTTGAAAAATTATAATCAAATTTTCAATAGTCAAGGATTTGAACCTTCAACCTCTAAGAAAAAAAGGATGCTTCCTTCACCATTCGGACATTGAACGATATTATTTATTTTAATGCAATAGGTATATAACCCTATAGTTCTGAATATCTTGGAAATTATAGTCAAATATTTCACTTTATTATATATACGTATTATGTATTGAAAGATTAATTTTAATTAAGATGAATTGAATTTCTAACAAAATTTATGACTTCGAAATACATAAATAATTAGTGACAATTAACTTTAAATTTTTAATTTTATTTCAAATAATTTTTTTATATTTTTAAAGTAATGTTTCACCAGCCCAACTACCAAATTTTTTGTTTTATCCTCTTATCCCACACGTAAACTTTTTACGGCGTGCAATATATACTTTTTATATGCACTGAAAGATATAATTGTCATTTTATATATCCTAAAACGATATATATGTCATTTTAATTAAGATTAAAATCAAAACGATATCAATTTCTTCAAAATTGTATTGAAATGATAATGACATTGTTATGTATCAAACCCACGAAATAACATAACGACTTTCATATCGTTTTAGTACAAATTTGACGAGTTCGAAATCGTTCCAATTCAAATCATAACTACAACAATATAAATATCGTTTCTTTTCATAGAAAATGATAATTATATCGTTCTAGCTAAAAACAACGATTCGACCGTCCACAGCCACCCGTCATGCCTTGAACATACATAGAACAATCAACAGAGATCATCAAACGGGTGATACCAATGGAATGGCTTAGAAAGAGGGAACGAATGTACTTTCTATCATAATAGTTCCAAGGTGCTATATAATCATTGGATACAAATGTTCTCATAGTTTCTTTTGAGAGAGATTGAACCCACTTGATGACATATTTCGATCATCCTACATATGTTTGATGCATGTCTAGTGATGGTGGACGGTCGAATGTCATCAAAATCATAATGAAATGATAATGACATCGTTATGTATCAAATTCACGAAATAACATAACGACGTTCATATCATTTTAATACAAATTTGACGAGTTTGAAATCATTCTAATTCAAATCATAACTACAATGATATAGATATCGTTTCCTTTCATAGAAAACGATAATTATATCGTTCTGGCTAAAAACAATGATTCGACCGTCCACAATCACTCGTCATGCCTTCAACATACGTAGAACGATCGAAGAGGTCATCAAATAAGTTGATACCACTCGAATGGCTAAGAAAGAGCGAACGAAGATACTTTCTTTCGGTGAAAATAGTTCGAAGATTGTATACAATCATGGTAATACAAATGTTCTCATAGTTTCTTTTGAGTGAGATCAAACCCACTCGATGACATTTTTTGATCGGCTTATATATGTCGGATGCATGTCAGGTGGTCATGGACGGTCGAATCGTTGTTTTTAGTAGAAACGATATAATTATCGTTATATATAAATTAAAATGATATATATATAGTTTTAGTTATGGTTTAAACTGAAACGATATCAATGTCGTCAAAATTGTATTAAAACGATAATGATATTGTTATGTAAGAAACCCACGAAATAACATAACGACAACCATATCATTTCAGTAAAAATTTGATGAGTTCAAAATCGTTACAGTTTAAAAAATAACTTCAACGACATTGATATCGTTTCTTCTCATATACAACGACATTGATAGCGTTTTGTCTAAAACGGACAATTCGACACTCCACGACCACCCGACATACCTCTGGCGTATGAAAGACAACAAAAATAGGTCATCGAGCGGATTCGATCTCACTCAGAAGAAACTATGAGAACATTTGTGTTTCAATAGCTCTCTATGACCTCTGAGCTATTTTTATAGAAATAATGTATCTTCGTTCACTCTTTCTGAATCATTTGAGTTCTATCAGCCCACTTGTTGCCCTCTTTCAGTCATCATACATAAGTCGGAGATATGTCGGGTGGTTATGGATGGTTAAATCGTCTATTTTAGGCAAAACGATATCATGTCAATGTATATGAGAAGAAATGATATCAATGTCATTGTAGTTATTATTTGAACTATAACGATTTCGAACTCGTCAAATTTTACAAAAACGATAATTATGTTGTTACTACTAAAAAAGATGATTCGACCGTCCACAACCACCCGACATGCATCCGACATACATCAGACAATCAAAATAGCTTATCAAGTGGGTTCAATCTCACTCAGAAGAAACTATGAGAACATTTGTGTTGTCATGATTGTATACAACCTTCGAACTTTCTCACCGAAAGAAAGTATCTTCGTTCGTTCTGTCTAAGTCATTCGAGTAGTATCAATCCACTTAATGCCATTTTTCGGGTGGCCATGGATAGTCGAATTGTCATTTTTATGCATAACGACATAATTGTTGTATATGAGAAGAAATGACATAGATGTCGTTTTTGCGTGTGTTTCAACTGAAACAAGTCCAAACTCGACAAATTGCACTGAAACGATATGGATGTCGTTGTTACGTTAGTTCATGTGTTTGACACTACAACGACATAATTGTCGTTGCACGTGAGAAGAAATGACAGCTATATCGTTTTAGTTACGATTCAAATGAAACGAGTTTGAACTCGCCACATTTATACTGAAACGAAATGGATGTCGTTACGTTAGTTTATGTGTTTGACACTACAACGACATAATTGTCGTTGCATGTGAGAAGAAACGACATCTATATCGTTTTAGTTACGATTTCAATTGAAACGAGTTCAAACTCGCCACATTTGTACTGAAACGATATGGTTGTCGTGACATTATTTCGTGAGTTCTATTTATAAGAAACTCACAAATTCGTATTCTAGACAGAACCGATGTATTTATGTATATACATAATAACTTAGATGTCGTTACGAAAATCAGTGAAGTAGCGTGCATTTCATACTAGAACGATGTCTAGATCTTTTTTTGTTAGAGAAACAATTTCAATATCGTTATGTTAATCAGTGCACTTTTCATATTAGAACGACAACTATACCGTTTTGTTCTCCATGAACAATTTCAATGTCATTTTTGTACTAGAATGAGTACATTTTTTATATGATTTGGCACATGCCATAATTAGAAGAAACTGTTCTTTTTCATAAAGTATTTTATTTTGGTTAGAATTCTTATTTTTGGCAAGTTTGTTAATTTAGGACTCTTTGATATTGTATTTTCTATATTTTTTAGGGTTTATTGCTTTATAATAAATAGGTTTATTTTTCATTGTAAACATAAGAATTTTGACATTATAGAAATTGAGATTTTTCTCTGTGTGGTTCTTCAATGAACTTTCGAACTTATCAAATATTTTGATATATTTGTGGCGTTCAAACCTAGATCTTATCAAAGGATTAGGCACCCTTTGTGGCATTCGCAAATCGAGATTCGTTAGTTTTGTAATCAAGAGGTCTTTCAAGTTTTGTTCTTATTTGGTTGTTTGGTTCAATAATTTACGGGTCGAGATCCTATCGTCTACAACTTGAATTTGGACATTCCCGTCGTTTTCAAATCATTCCGCGAGTTCCATGTGATTCCCCCAACCGAAATCTCATCAAGTGGTATCAGAGCTCCGGCTCTGGATTCAGGTTCTATCTTTGTTTCTTCTTTTTAGTCTTTTGTTTTATTTTTCGTGTTCTTCTGTCCAGTAAAATTTTTGAGTTTTTGATCCAAAAACTCCAAAAAAAAATTCAAAAGTTTTTTTTTTTTGGCTAATCTAGTATCTAAATCAACTTTCGTTTATTTTGTTGTTCTCGTAGTCAATTTTCGAGTTTACTAAAAAAAAAAAATTACTGTTCACGGGGGGTACTGTTCACGTCCGAAAAAAAATATTTTTATTTTTATTTTTTGAAAATTGTCCAAATATCCTACTTTTTTCTAAATTCAAAATCTATTTCTGTTCAATCCAATCCAATCCAAATTCAAGAACCACTTTCTTGAATTAAATTCTCACTCATCCAATTCTTTTCTTGAGTTTTCTTGATTACGCCTACGTTAAGAATGGATTATGATTAGAAATTTATTTTCCAAACTTGGTGTTTTGTGGGTAGTGCGGTATGTAGTTTAGCTATTGATAAGGAGCACATGTCAAATTTGGTTAGCATCACTATGGTTGAAAAATTGGGATTACTTTTGCAACAACGCCCTAGGTCTTATAGGATGACTTGGTTGAAGGAATGTGGGAAGGTAAATGTGACAAAGCTGGTTCTAGTAAACTTCATTCTTGGGAGATATAGTGATGAAATTTGATGTGATGTGGTACCATTGAAATCTTTTCATATTTTGTTTGGGAGACCTTGGAGATATGAGAAGAAGGTTGTTTATGATGTGGGGAGGAACAGGTATATGTTTCTTCAGGACGGGGAAAAAATCACTTTAATTGGTTTGACACTAGAACAGTCCCTTGCAGATCAACTCAAAGTGAGAAGTAAGGAAAGAGAGCATTCAGAAAGAAGAGAAATAGAAAGTAAAAATGAGGGTGAAAAAGAGATAGAAAAAAAAATGAGAGTAGAGAGGTAGCAAAAAATGAAGTGGAGCCACAAGAGGTAAAAGAAAGTGAGTCTTCAAAAAAAAAAGTCAGAAGAAAGTTTGCAGGAAAATAAAAGTGAAGTTGAGAGGGTATTAGTGAGAACTAACAACCCCCTACCTAGTTTTGCTATTTCTGTTTTGCAGATTTCTGAATATATTGACATCCATGAAAGCGAGCCTAATGGAATACCACATAATACAGGCATTGATCATCGACTTGTGGGTGAAATTAACAAGCCCTACCTCTGCTTGGATATCACTTTGATTCCTGAAGTTGACTTTGTGATTCCTGATGAGACAAAGGAGTTTCAAGGACAGTGGAAGGATTTCATATACGAGAGTTTGAGCAACAAAGATGATCTGATTGAGTTCCTGTTGCAATACATACATATCTATAAAGTTGATGGGTGCCATACGTTGATCCTCTAGCATGAAAAGAAAAAAATTTCATTTGATCCAGATGGTATAGTGATAAAACTAGTGGCAGGTTGGTTATCCCCTACGTGTTCACAATGCATGGATTCGAGGACGAATCCTTTCGAAGAGAGAGGGGATGATATGATCTGGCACATGCCATAATTAGAAGAAACTGTCATTTTTCATAAAATATTTTATTTTGGCTAGAATTCTTATTTTTGGCAAGTTTGTTATTTTAGGACTCTTTGATATCATATTTTCCATATTTCTTAGGGTTTATTACTTTAGTATCAATAGGTTTATTTTTCATTGTAAACATAAGACTTTTGACATTATAAAAATTGAGATTTTTCTCTCTATGGTTCTTCAATGAACTTTCGAACTTATCAAATATTTTGATATATTTGTGGCGTTCAAATCTAGAACTTATCAAAAAATTAGGCATCCTTTGTGGCGTTTGCAAATCGAGGTTCGTTAGTTTTATAATCAAGAGATCTTTCAAGTTTCGTTCTTGTTTGGTTGGTTGGTTCAATAATTTGCAGGTCAAGATCATATCGTCTACAACATGAATTTGGACTTTCCCGTCGTTTTCAAATCATTTCGCGAGTTCCATGCGATTTCCCCAACCGAGATCTCATCAATTTTTGTACTACAATGACATTAAATATTTTATGTGTCACAAGAACAAAGTGCATATCGTTATTAAATTGAGTGATTTTACATCAAATGTAACCATGTCAACGTCACTTGTATTTAATATTGGAAAAAATAAACACCGAAACGTAAAATGACTTTAATGTCATTTCAATAGCAGTGTTCTAAAAAGCGTAAAACGTGGTTAGGCGTTGAGGCCAAGTTTCAAGCATTACAAGCCTAGACGAACCTAGGCGAAGTTTAGGCGTAAAAACGCATTTTTTGATTTTAAAATTTTAATCATTGTAAAAAGATTCAATAATTCATATAATATATACAAAATATCTAAAATTATAAAATATTGTATGTACTTAATAATTCCTACAAAAAAGATAAGTTTCAAAATCATAATTACATAATATAGATAACTTATAGCTTAAATCTTATCTAACTCTATATCGAACTCTAATTCAATATCTTCTTCTTCATCTACAAAAAAAAAAAAACAAAAACAAAAAAAAAAATTTACATTTAATGAAGATAAAAAAATAAAAAAAAAATAAGCGGTCAACATTTTCGTTGACCGCTTAATTCCCGCTTAGACTCAAGGCAAAGCACCTTAGTCACGCTTTGCGCCTAGACGACGTCTAGACGCGCTTTTTAGAACACTGTTTAATAGTACAAAAGTAATTGCAATTGTAATATTAGCTAATATTTTGATGTGAACAACCGGTTGACTTCTATATCTTCATTTTCCAGAATTCTTACTAACGTCACACAACGGAGCAAACTTGCATTTGCAGATACAAACCAACTACATTCAACATCATTATTATCACTTCCACTCGCTACATTTTGACTTTAAGGTTCATCAATGGGTAACTCTACATTATTGTCATCTGCTACAAGAGAATATCGCCAATATCTACTCTTCGAGAACTATTTTCGCTTACATCAAAATCATTACAATCTACAAATATTACATCACCATAGTCATGGTTATCATCGTCGTCCGTTCGAACATGTTCCTCATCTCTGTATATATTTTCAATTTGTGTCTTCACCTTTTATTAGTAATAAGCATCATTCATCACTAAAATTTTCTTGATTTTTAACAACTTCATTCGAAAGGGTAGCACAAAGAAAAATTTCTTTACAGACAAATAAAAATCACTTCACATTGTTGTCACAATCAATTATAGCCGGAGCAGCTGGAGTTTTAGACATTATAGGAACAAGAGCTGAAATCTCCATTTTGTACAGCCTTGTATCGACATTCAACACCTCTTTAACTTTATCATACAATTCCACAAAAGAAATAATTTTCACAACAAAAATAGGCGTTGTTTTTCATTTATCATTCCCTGCATATTTCCATTTTCATGTACCTTCAACTGACTGCTCATATTCAACTGGATAACAAACTGACATCCATACCACATTCGCGGTGTCCATAATTGTAATTCAATATAAAAATTTCATCAAATTTCGAACATCATACAGTACTGATAATGATATGTAAGTCGTTATGTATTGTAGAAAATGACATGTAAGTTGTTATGTACAAAAGAAAATCAAATGTATGTTTAACAGTAGAATAATGAAGAGAACAGTCAAACATGTTTTTTTCAATTTACATTTCACTCCAATTAATACAAATAATGGGTAATGAGAAAATGGTTGGGAAGTAACCCATATCAAAACTCTAATTCAATGTTAAAATGATTCAAAATTACTGTTCACAAATGAACACCATAAACATATATACAACAACATGAAGAAATATTTTTTATTTTTTTTTTAAAAAAAAAAGTAGCCCAAGAATTGAAAATTTATAATACCTTCTTCTTCTCCTCAAAATACCCCCACAAAAATATTGCAAGATTACTCATTTCAACCAAATGAGTGATAAAGGGAAAGAGAATGTAGAGTTTATGATTCATTAAGTAGAGAAAATGATGAAAAAAATGAAATTGGATTTTGCATACTTGTGAATCGATTTTTGGAGAAGAAATGAAAAATAAAATTCAATTAGGGTTAAATAGGAATTAGGGCAACAATTTCTTTTTGTATACAATGACATTTTAGTCATTTACAATTTATATTTTTCATTTCTTTATAACTTTAGGCCTTCTAACTAAAAAACAAAGTTCATAACCCTTTTAAACTACTATTTAGTTTGACCTATCATCAATTTATTATATTTGTATTTTACTATACAAAACTTATAATCACACACATGTCATTTGCAGTTGTTCGCTATCGCAGTTGTCTTATATGACATACATGTGAAGGTCCGCACCACCACATATATGTCACGTAGGGGATTACAGAAGGGAGCAACTGTAAATAGCATTATTTTTATGTAAACGGGTTCAATTTCGCCCGACCAACAAAATAAATTTATTTCACCTCTAATGCCCTGTTTGATTGGGTGGAAATGGAAAACATTTTTCATTTCAACCATTTTGTGGTGTTTGATTGTCATTTTTTGTTATGGAAAATGTTTGCCATCAACTTCTAGGTACAATCCATTGAAGTACAAAAGTAGGAATTTATTTTCTTATAATTTTGGTGGAAATTTGTTTTCCACCTTGCTGGGCGTTTGTTTGTTTGTTTTTTTTTTTTTTTTGCCTTTTTGGCAATGAAAATATATTATAAATCCAATCTTAAAAAAAGCTATTCATTTAATTGACAATTTGCATGAAAAATTGATGTGATCCAAGATGCCAATACAACAAGAACAAGTCAGTGGAAGGATCCGTTGATTGTTGACGATGGACCATTGACACGTTTGAGGGCAAATCGAATAAAACAAGCTATGGGATTACTTGCACAAGCAACGGTGAACGATACCATGAGCTACACGCAAAAAGAGGCAAGTTCCATGTTGGGGTCGAAGTCCGAATCAACGTGGATCAACGTGTTGGAAGCAGCCGAAAGCGAAGGAGGAAATTTCTTCCATGCGGCCGCATAGAAGAAACCATGGTGCGGCCGCATCCAATGGTCAGAACCTCTGAAGATTTGGCCGCATGAACCATGCGGCCGCATATAATACAACTATGCGACCGCATGGTTGTTTTGGAAACAATTTCGGGATTTTTCCATAGTTTAAATAGATTTTATTTTATTTCCATATTTTGGCAAGTTTTTAGGGTTTGCACGTTTTTGGCTAGGTTTTTTTTTTGGGATAAGTATAAATACTTATCATTATTGACATGATACATTAACACATTATTATTGAGAGAATTAATTGGCTTCAAATCCTTTGTTCTTAATTGGGCAAACTCTGAACTTATCAAGAATCGATCTTGTGGCGTTCAATCCATTGGGTGAAATTCTTAATATTGGATTCAAAAGGGTCAGCGTTTCTTTCGGATCGTTGGTTATTTTCGATTCATATTTTGAATCAAATCTACAAACCAAGGTTTAATTGGGTTTTCTTGCGTTCTTCAACAAACGACGTGGGTTTGGTAGTTCTAATCTATCCGGATTCTCATCATTTGGTATCAGAGCACAGGCTCCAACGAATCAAGGTTATATCCTTTCTAATTTCTGTTTGAGTCTTGTTTTTCATTAATTTCAGCGTTCTTCGTGTTCTTGCGTCCAGTAAAATTAAGGAGTCTTTGATCCGTTTTACTTCTGCCAAAATTTCAAAAGTTGTTTTTGGATTGAATTTTCATCCAAAACAGTTTTTCGTTTGTTTTGCCGGACTCGTAGTTGAATTCTCGAGTTTAAAAAAAAAAAAAAAAAAAAAAAAAAAAAAAAATGTTTAACTCAAAACAATTCCCGGCAAATTCCTTGTTTATTATTGTATCAAAATTCAAGAACCACTTTCTTGAATTTAAATCTCTTCTCACATATCCAAGTCAATTCTTGTGTCTTGAGTCCTTAAAACTTCAAAAAGGGATTCACTCAATTTTCGTTTGAATTCTACTAGACTAATTCCTTGATTGAGTTCTATTTTGCCCTTTGAAGCACTTGGGTGGAAGCTTTGAGTGGAAAAAGGCAGAGTGGTGAGATTAATAGAGGGAAAAAGCCTAAATTGAGTGATACACGAGAGATAAATTTGTGAGGCACAAAATTAGAATTTTTTTTAGGATGTCTGACAAGGAAGCAGCAACTCCAGCACGAAACAACAACAACCAAATCAACATGTCTGAGGAGATGATTCGTAGGTTTGAACGTTTGTTTGAGGATGTACGGGATAGGTTGGATAGGCAGGATACAGAACTTGCTGATTTACGTAGGGGAGCTCCAAATGCGAGGAGGCAGGGTCGACGAGAACATAGGCAGGAGATTAGGGGAGAAATGGAATATGAGAGTGAGGTGGATGAGGAGGCGATTATGGATGCTGAAATTGGTAGGTTGAGGCATAGAGGAGCTAGGCCTGACAGAAGGGGTAGAAACTTGGTTGGAGACGGGTTAGATGGTGACATGGGCAACATCAAAATGTCCATTCCACCATTTAAGGGAAGGAGTGATCCGGAAGCTTATTTGGAATGGGAGAAAAAGGTTGAGATGATATTTGATTGTCAAAATTATTCTGAGGCGAAGAAGGTGAAGATAACCGTCCTTGAATTTACTGACTATGCTATCAATTGGTGGGATCAAGTGGTGACATCTAGAAGGAGAAATAGGGAGAGACCAATTGGGACATGGGAAGATTTGAAGGCCATCATGAGGAAACGGTTTGTGCCTAGTCACTATTACCGAGAGCTTTATCAAAAATTACAAAGCCTCTACCAAGGGTCGAAGAGTGTGGAGGATTATCATAAGGAGATGGAGTTGTTGATGATTAGGGCGGACGTACATGAGGATAGGGAGGCCACTATGGCCCGATTTTTGAATGGTTTAAACAGGGAGATAACTAATGTGGTTGAGCTACAACATTATGTGGAATTGGAGGACATGTTACACATGGCTATGAAGGTAGAGAGACAATTGAAGAGGAAGGGAACAGCAAGGTATTCATCGGGTACTTCGGGTTCTAACACTACTTTGAAACCGAGGTGGGACGACAACAAAGTGGATGGGGCTACTCCTAAGGTTAAAACGGAGTTGCCACGGGGGAAAGAAGAAAGTGCTAGCAAGAAGGTGGAGTTACAACCATCTAGGAACCGAGACATCAAATGTTTTAGGTGTTTGGGAACTGGACACATTGCTTCTCAGTGTCCAAACAAAAGAACCATGATTTTGCGGGATAGCGGAGAAGTGGAGAGTGCAAGCGAAAGTGATTATGAAGGCATGCCAGAATTGGAAGACATTAGCGATGAAGACCAAGTGGAATATGCTGTGGGGCGAGTTGTTAGTCACGAGACGAGCTCTCAACACTCAAATCAAGGCTGATGCCTTGGAATTGCAAAGAGAAAATATTTTCCATACGCGGTGTCACGTCAATAATACGGTATGTAGCTTAATCATTGACGGGGGAAGTTGTACTAATGTTGCTAGCACCGGTTTGGTTGAAAAATTAGGATTAATAATGCTTAGACACCCTAAACCCTATAAATTGCAATGGTTAAATGAATGTGGGGAAATTAAGGTGAATAAGAGGGTGATGTTAAATTTTTCAATTGGGAGTTATAATAATGATGAAGTGATGTGTGATGTAGTACCCATGCATGCGGGTCATATTTTATTGGGAAGGCCATGGCAATATGATAGGAAGGTAATACATGATGGGTATAAAAATAGGTACAGCTTGATCAAGGGGGGGGAAAACCTATTACATTAGCACCATTGACACCTGCACAGGTGTATGAGGATCAACTTAAATTGAAAACCGAGGAGGAGAAAAGAAAGAGAGTGCTAGGAGAGAAGAGAGAAAAGGTGAGACACGAGAGCATGAGAGAAAATAGTGAGGTGGCTAAAAGTGAGAGGAAAGGAGAGGGGCCACATGAGAGAAAAGAAGAGGGGTCTGAGAGGAGAGAAAAGCCGAAGGTGAATTTCTTTGCGAGAGGGAGTGAATTGAAAAAGGCAATTGTGGAGAAGAAACAAGTAATCCTCTTGGTTTACAAAGAGTCATTCCTCAACTTTGAGGAAATTAACACATCCCTCCCTAGTTTGGCTATTTCTTTATTGCAGGAATTCGACGATGTCTTTCCCGAGGACGCACCTAGTGGGTTGCCAATTATTCGAGGCATTGAGCATCAGATTGACTTTGTACCCGGTGCAGTCATTCCAAACCGACCGGCTTATCGGAGTAACCCCGAGGAAACGAAGGAGCTTCAGAGGCAAGTTGAGGAGTTGTTGAGCAAGGGACACGTGAGGGAAAGCATGAGTCCATGTGCCGTGCCAGTACTACTTGTACCTAAGAAAGATGGATCTTGGCGGATGTGCGTGGATTGTAGGGCCATCAATAATATAACGGTAAAGTATCGTCATCCTATTCCTAGGTTAGATGATATGTTAGATGAACTATTTGGTGCATGCATATTTAGTAAGATAGATCTTAGGAGTGGTTATCATCAAATTCGCATGAGAGAAGGAGATGAGTGGAAAACCGCATTTAAAACTAAGTATGGCTTGTATGAGTGGTTAGTTATGCCGTTTGGGCTCACGAATGCACCAAGCACGTTTATGCGCTTAATGAATCATGTTTTACGTGCTTTTATTGGTAAGTTTGTTGTGGTATACTTTGATGATATCTTAATCTATAGTAAAGGCCTCAATGAACATATGGAACATTTGAGATGTGTGCTTGTGGTGTTAAGAAAAGAACAACTTTATGCTAACTTAAAGAAGTGTTCATTTTGCATGGATAGAGTTGTGTTCTTGGGATTTGTTGTTAGTGTTAACGGGGTGGAAGTAGATGAAGAAAAGGTAAAAGCTATTAAAGAATGGCCAACCCCTACGACTATAACTGAAGTGAGGAGTTTTCATGGATTGGCTAGTTTTTATAGGCGGTTTGTTAGGGATTTTAGCACTATTACCACACCACTCACGGAAATTGTTAAGAAAAGTGTTGGGTTTAAATGGGGACATGAACAAGAGCATGCATTCAATACTATTAAAGATAGGTTATGTGAAGCACCAGTTTTAGCATTACCTAACTTTGACAAAGCTTTCGAGATTGAGTGTGATGCTTCACGTATAGGCATTGGAGCAGTCTTGATGCAGGATAAAAGGCCGATTGCTTATTTCAGTGAAAAGCTTAGTGGAGCGGCGCTTAACTACCCTACATATGACAAAGAGCTCTATTCATTGGTTCGAGCGTTGGAAACATGGCAGCACTATCTGTGGCCAAGGGAGTTCGTGATTCACACCGATCATGAATCATTGAAGCATTTGAGAGGTCAAGGTAAGTTGAACAAGAGGCATGCTCGATGGGTGGAATTCATAGAGACATTTCCCTACGTCATCCAGTACAAACAAGGTAAAGAAAATGTGGTTGCGGATGCGTTGTCTCGAAGGTATGTGCTTCTAACTTCCTTAAGTGCGAAGTTGCTTGGTTTTGAATTTATTAAGGGCATGTATGAGAATGATTTAGATTTTTCCAGCATATATGCATCATGTGACAAGGGAGCGGTGGATAAATTCTTTAAACATGACGGGTATTTGTTTAGGGAAAATAAATTATGTGTGCCTAATTGTTCTATGCGTGATTTGCTAGTTAAGGAAGCACATAGTGGGGGATTAATGGGACACTTTGGGGTTGCTAAGACTTTAGGGATGCTAAGTGAACATTTTTATTGGCCTAAAATGAAAGTTGATGTTGGAAAAACTTGTGAAAGATGCTTAACTTGTAAACAGGCTAAGTCTAAGGTCTTACCTCATGGGTTGTATACACCTTTACCCGTTCCTAGTGAACCTTGGGTCGACATATCTATGGATTTTGTGTTAGGTTTGCCTAGGACTAAAAAAGGGCGCGATTCTATCTTTGTAGTGGTAGATAGGTTTTCTAAAATGGCACACTTCATTCCATGTCACAAAACCGATGATGCCACTAACATTGCTGATCTGTTTTTCAAAGAGGTAGTGCGTTTACACGGGGTACCTAAGAGTATAGTGTCGGATAGGGACGTTAAGTTTCTTAGTCATTTTTGGCGTGTTTTGTGGGGAAAGTTGGGCACGAAACTGTTGTTTTCTACTACTTGTCATCCACAGACCGATGGGCAGACCGAAGTAGTTAACAGGACCATGATACAGTTGTTGCGCACTGTTATTAATAAGAACTTAAAAAGTTGGGAAGAGTGTTTACCTTTCATCGAATTTGCATATAATAGAGCTGTCCACTCCACTACTTCACATTCACCATTTGAGATTGTTTATGGTTTTAATCCACTAACCCCACTGGATTTAATTCCTTTACCTGTGAATGAACGAGGTGGTCTAGATGGGAAAAAGAAGGCTGACTTGGTAAAGGCACTCCACGAGAAGGTAAAATTGCAAATAGAAAGCAAAAACAGACATTATGCAGCACAGGCAAACAAAGGCCGGAAGAGTGTTACGTTTGAACCCGGCGATTGGGTTTGGGTACATTTGCGAAAGGAGCGATTCCCAGAGTTGAGGAAATCAAAGTTACAACCACGGGGCGATGGGCCGTTTCAAGTGGTTGAAAAGATCCATGACAATGCATATAAGCTCGATCTACCTGGTGAGTTTAAAGTTTCAGCCACATTTAATGTTTCTGATCTATCTCCATTTGATGCAGGTTCAGATTCGAGGACGAATCCTTTTGAAGAGGGAGGGGATGATGTGATCCAAGATGCCAATACAACAAGAACAAGTCAGTGGAAGGATCCGTTGATTGTTGACGATGGACCATTGACACGTTTGAGGGCAAATCGAATAAAACAAGCTATGGGATTACTTGCACAAGCAACGGTGAACGATACCATGAGCTACACGCAAAAAGAGGCAAGTTCCATGTTGGGGTCGAAGTCCGAATCAACGTGGATCAACGTGTTGGAAGCAGCCGAAAGCGAAGGAGGAAATTTCTTCCATGCGGCCGCATAGAAGAAACCATGGTGCGGCCGCATCCAATGGTCAGAACCTCTGAAGATTTGGCCGCATGAACCATGCGGCCGCATATAATACAACTATGCGACCGCATGGTTGTTTTGGAAACAATTTCGGGATTTTTCCATAGTTTAAATAGATTTTATTTTATTTCCATATTTTGGCAAGTTTTTAGGGTTTGCACGTTTTTGGCTAGGTTTTTGGGATAAGTATAAATACTTATCATTATTGACATGATACATTAACACATTATTATTGAGAGAATTAATTGGCTTCAAATCCTTTGTTCTTAATTGGGCAAACTCTGAACTTATCAAGAATCGATCTTGTGGCGTTCAATCCATTGGGTGAAATTCTTAATATTGGATTCAAAAGGGTCAGCGTTTCTTTCGGATCGTTGGTTATTTTCGATTCATATTTTGAATCAAATCTACAAACCAAGGTTTAATTGGGTTTTCTTGCGTTCTTCAACAAACGACGTGGGTTTGGTAGTTCTAATCTATCCGGATTCTCATCAAAAATGAAGTCAAACGAACACCAAAAATTTATGAAAATATTTTTATATTTTTTTTATTTTTTACTTTTTAGCAATCCAAACAAATTTTAATATAAATTATAAAAAATTTATTCCAAAAAATAACAATTTGTATGAAAAATAAAATCAAACGAATTAGATGAAAAATTATACCAATCAAACACCATTAATTATAATTCCCTCTAAAACAAATTTTAGACAATTTAATTCTCTGAAATTTATTTTCTTTTTATCCAAATTTCACCATTGCAATCAAACGCACTCTAAGATTTAAATAAAAGCTGGAGGGTAAACTTGTCAACAAATGTTTAAAACCCAGCCCTTCTTAATTAAGCCACTTTTTTCTTGCCAAACCCCTATGCAAGTGCCACCCATCACTTGTACTCGAGAATTAATAAAATTCCTCAATTTCAAACCTAGCCACCTCTACTATTAATATCAATTGAAAAAAGAGTAACCAAATCAAGAACGTCCAAAAAAATTCTGGGTATTTGTTCAATCTTGGAAGTCTATAGCAGTAATGGCTCGGAAGCAGAGTGAGTACGAACCAAGCCGTTGGGTCTGTTTGATCCTCCTCTTGATGTGTTTAGTTTCTTGTTCTGTGGTCTACATGTTCATGTCAGCAATTTTGAGATCAACTAGTGCGAAAAGTGAGTCTATTTCCTCTGAAAATGGGGGAAAGTTGGAATTTGGAGAAAGTGTTGTTACAAATGGTGGTGGATGTTGTACAGGGATTGAGAATTTGGAGCTGTGGGGGGATGCTGTTAAATGGGGTTCTGATTTCAAGTTCAATTCTTCTGAAGAATGTTGTAAAGCTTGTAAATCAATGTGTACAGGGATTGATGGACCTTGCCTTTGTGATACTTGGGTTTTTTGTGGGAATAAGCGTGCTTGTGGGGAGAAATTTGGGGAGGTCAGTTAGTTTTTCTTGCCTATTTCCTTATCGGAATTGTGTTCTTTTAGGCCGTCTAAGTCTACCTTAATAAACATGCCAATACTGTCGTTACAATTGAAGTACTATGAATATATATAACATTTTTTTTTTTTTGAATAGAAATCTTTCCATTAATTCATGAAAGCAAATGCTGGATACAAGGAGGGGGTACCTCCAACACTATTCTCTCCTCAGAGAGTTTGAGTGCTTCCTTTGCTAGAGTATGTGCGACAACATTAACCAATCTAGGAACATAAGTAACAGACCAAGAATGAAAAAAATGAAGCATATTCTTCGTGTCCTCTATCAGTAGTCCCGGATAGTTCCAAAATTCTGAGTCACCATTAATTCCCTTCACAACATTCAGCGCGTCTCCTTCTAAAATAATCGACCTCAGCTCAAGGTGTTTGCAGAGCGAAACGGCTTCCAAAGCTGCATTAGATTCTGCCAGAAAAGCATCCGGGAGCCCTCTACTTTGACACATCAACGCAACTTTAAACTGTCCCAACCAATTTCTCACAACAATACCAATTCCAATTCGGCTAGTGGATGCTTCAACTGCTGCATCCCAGTTAATTTTGTAAGAATATGGGGGAGGTGGTAACCATAGTTGGGGGGCATGGGCTCCTCTGGTGCTGGGAATATTCGGCTGGGAACTCGCTTCTCTGAACTCAAGGGCATTATGTCTTGCCGTGTTTGAAATTGTTGCTGGACCTTCGAATTTATTCTCAAAGACCAACGCATTCCGCCTCTTCCAGATTAGATAGACTGTTGCTGTAAAAATCTCCATTTCTTCCTCAGACATCACATTGAACAAGTGGCTTGCCAGATCTTTGAAGCGTCGCGGCAGGTAAGACATTTTTTGGAATCTACGGGAGCACGATCCCCATACATCTTGGGCCGAAATACATAACCACAACGCATGAAGAACAGACTCCTCATCGCATTTGCATATCGGGCATGAGGGTGACTCCCTAATCTTCCTTCTGTATAGATTTAGATTTGTAGGTAATGAGTCATGTGCTGCACGCCACAGTAGCATTTTCCTTGCATTTGGGGCCTTAAGATTCCAAATTTTCGCCCATACCTCATGTTGATTGTTACTAGATGAGCATTGGCCCTGTGAATTCTGTTTCGCCTGGCTGAGCATGTGGTAAGCACTTTTAACTGTAAATTTACCATCCTTGGTGACCCTCCAAATGAGTTTATCCGGAGAACCACATTGACTAATTGGGATCTTGCTTATCAAATTGGCTTCCGATTCGAAGAAGATATCGGAGATGAGTTGCATGTTCCAAGTTTTTGTTTCTTCATTTATGAGCTCACTCACTTTGGCATTCATAAATTGATTATACCTGGGGGGATGGATTTGGAAAGTGGAAGTTTGGGGAATCCATTTATCCTTGCCAATCACCACAGATTCTCCGTTCCCTATGCGCCACAATACTCCATCTCTCAGTACCTCTTTGGCCTCTGAAAAACCCCTCCAAATGTAGGATGCATTACTACCAATTTGCTGCTCAAAAAATCTGATCTGCTGTAGTATTTTGCTTTAAGCGCCCTCGCAGCCAAGGAGGTTGGGTTTTGAATAAGTCTCCATCCTTGCTTTGCCAATAAAGCTAGGTTAAAAAGCTCGAACTCCCTGTAGCCAAGTCCTCCAATAGCTTTAGATTTTCCCAACAGATCCCAAGAAAGCCATTGTGTTTTTGTTTTTTCTCCTCTACTTCCCCACCAGAAATTCTGAACTTGCCTATTTATGCCCTGAAGGATGGTTTTTGGGATCTTGAAAATACTCATACAGTATGTGGGAATAGCTTGGATTATAGATTTGAGGAGAACTTCCTTGCCTGCTTGTGAGATAAATTTCACTGTCCAACTGTTCATTCTACTTCTGATCGAATCAAGGACCGGTTTGAACGCAGACAATTTATTCCTTCCAACATAAGCCGGCAGACCCAAGTATTTCTCAAATAATTCCGCTTCTTTTACATTGGCTACATAAAGGGCAGCGGCCTTGATCTCCGGCTTGGTGTTTTTGCTAAAATAAATGGAAGTCTTGTCCATATTGAGTCGCTGCCCCGAGGCGTGTTCATATAATTTCAGTAGATGTGAAAGCCTCCACCATTCTAGCACGTTGGCTTTGCAAAAGATCAGACTGTCGTCTGCGAAGAAAAGGTGGTTAACTAGCAGGTTGCCTCTTGCAAATGGGAACCCAGAAATGAGCCCCTTCGCCTCCGCTTTGTCCGGTAAATTACCAAGGACTTCAGAGCATAGAATGAATAAGTAAGGGGAGACGGGGTCCCCTTGCCTTAAACCTCTCGTGGGTCGAAATTGGCTTTGTGGTTCGCCATTGATAATCAGGGAATATTGTACTGTTCGGACACATTGCATGGTCAGCTCTATCCATCTATCATCAAAGCCAAGTTTTCTCAAAACCGTTTCCAGGAAGCTCCACTCGATACGATCATAAGCCTTACTCATGTCCAGCTTCAACGCGATATAGCCTTCTTTCTTTCCCTTCACTCGATGCTTCATGGAATGCATCGCTTCGTATGCCACTAAGATGTTGTCTGAAATTAATCTCCCCAGGATAAAAGCACTCTGAGCCGGTGAGATAATCTCCATCAAAAAGGGTTTGAGCTTGTTGGCCAGTACTTTCGACACCACTTTGGAGAGGACATTGCACAGACTGATTGGTCTAAAATCTGAAACTGATGCAGGGGTCTTCTTCTTTGGAACTAGGACAATATAAGTATCATTAATTTCATTGAATCCTTGTTGTCACGCTAGGAGATCTTTGACTGCTGCACACACTCCTTCACCAATCGTCCCCCAATTATCTTGGTAGAATCCAGCAGAGAAGCCATCAGGTCCAGGAGAGCTCAAAGGATCCATCTCAAAGACTGCTCGTTTAACTTCCTCGTCAGTGAACGATTTCTGTAGCTGATCATTCATAGCAGGGGTGACTTTGGCCTCAAGATCATGAATCGCCTCTTCTGTACCAAACGGGTGGGAGGATGAAAATAATTGTTGGAAGTGTTGTTTGAAGATGGTGCATATCTCTTCCTGATCAGTAGTTGTCCCTCCCATGTGATTCAAGATGCACCTAATTGTGTTTTGTTTCCCGCGTTGGGAAGCACATTTATGAAAATACGATGTATTCTTGTCCCCGCTTTTCAGCCACAATTGTTTAGAACGTTGCTTCCATTTAATTTCTTCATCTTCTAGCAAGCTGTCAACCTGCTTTTGTGTGTCTTTAATAATACCATTCAAGTCCCCTTGGTTGATTTGCTGTAGCTGTAGCAACTTTTGCAATTTGGCTTTTAACTTTTTCCTATGATCTCCTGTATTGCACTTAGCCCAACTCTGGAGATTTTCTCTGCATCGAGCCAGACCATCTTTGAACCAATGGAGGGAACGGTTCATATTACAGTTAAATGACCATGCATTTTCCACAATATCTTTGCACTCTTGCTTCCTAGACCACACTGCCTCATAGCGGAACACTTTCGAGTTGCGAAATTTTCCTTTGTCATTCTCGTTGCTACAGTAGATTAAGAGAGGATTGTGGTCTGAATTAACAACCGGGAGTACCTGCACCTCACAATTGTTAAAGTGAGGGAAAAGACGGGTTAACGAGCGCTCTATCCAACCTTTATTTTGTAAAATATCTCCCCTCCCTCTTATTGCTCCAGGTATACTTTGGTCCAGTAAAGCCCACATCAGTAAGCTCGCATACTTCAAGCACTCTATAGAATTTGTCCATCTGAGAGAAAGATCTCATAGCTGCACCGAACTTTTCGCTAGGATTGGTAATCTCATTGAAATCTCCTATTATCATCCAAGGGCACTGGCTACCCGAATTCAACCTATTCATGAGCTGCCAACTTTCTCTCCTCCTATCTGTAATTGGGTTGCCATAGAAACCGGAAAGTAACCACGGTGGGCCAGTAGAAGAATTTGCGATGCTTAATGAGATATGGCTTCTGGAGAAATTTACTAAGGATGCATTAATCTCATCCATCCATAGAACCGCCAAACCGCCACTTCGACCAACACAATCAACAGCAAAACAATTATCAAAACGGGTCTTTATCCTCAATCTCTCCATTTTCTCTCTTTGTAGCTTGGTTTCGGAGAGGAAAACCAAGTTAGGGGACTTGTCTTTCACCAATTGGTGAAATTCCCGAACTGTTCGAGGGTTCCCAAGCCCTCGACAGTTCCAGCTTAAAATTTTCATGGTGAGCGGCAGCCTCTGCCATTAAAGAATCACTTACCTCATCAATCGATCCTCTTGCTCGTTTTTTGGACCGTAGGTGCAGATTCCATAATTTCTTTCCGTTTCTGGGAAGAACTTTTTTCTGTGTGCTTTGCAGGACCAGGATCTTGATAGGTTTCCACGATTGGGCTTTGTCGTGCCCTCTTTTTCCAAGTTTTGCTTTGGGCTGGACAGATTATGTTCTTCCTTGCAGGAGGGCTGTTAGGGGGTTGTATATGGGCCTCTTTAATGATGGTTCCCATTGGGCTGCTTTTTAACTCCCCACGTGGGTCTACCACCCCATAAATTGCCAAAGTTTCATTTTTGGCAAATGAATCATTCCCAGTAGGATTCAAATCAATCTTCCTACAATTCTGTGCCAAATCAGTGGGCTGAATTTCAGCACTTTCCTCCATGGAATTTGGCGTTGATTCCGCATTAATTCTTGAATTTTCCACACGGTAAGTGTTTTGTCCAGCCTGTTCTCCTCCTTGCTGGTTTTGGCCGGAAAACTCCCGGCGAGTAGACTCCGGTAGGTCCGTCTGATCACGTGTTCCCCCAGCCGGGGAGAAAGTAAAATCTGACCTCTTCCCACTTGCCCTCAACCACGACCCGTATTGCTGGTCCAAGCCTTCTCCTATGGCAGTTCCTTGTTCTTTTTTGTCACACCGTCCCGAATGGTGTTTGAAGAGGCCACAATGATAACAAAAGTTCGGTAGCCGTTCGTATTTAAATGGGATCCACTTTTTGTCCCCCCCAATATTGAGGAATCGACCCCTTGGAATTGGTCTAGAAATGTCAATTAGCACTTTGATTCGAATGAATTCACTTAGGCACATACCACTGCTATCAGAATCAACAAAGAGGACCTTCCTCACGCTAGTTCCAATATCATAACCTGTTTTCTTGTTCATCCCGGCAAAAGGAAGGTCATGGCATTGAATCCAAAAGGCCTCCTCTTTGAATGGAATCTCCTTAATGGAGGTGACCTTCTCACAATCTTGGAGACAGAGCAATTGTTTATTGAAGGACCATGGTCTGCCCATCAAGATTCTGCTCTTATCTTCTATCCTTTTCAGTTCCATTAGAAATATGTTCCGTCCCGCATCCTTGATGACCGCCTTCCTGTCCACTTGCCACACCTTCAGTAGTGTATTCTTGAAAGCTCCTTTGTTCACCTCACGGTCCGATATCACGTTGATAGCTATGCATTTCTTACTTTTCTCAATAGATAAATGGATTTCTTCCTCCCCAACCTCCACCTCCTGTTTCTCTTCCTCCGTTAGCCTCAGTCTATCGTACAAGCAGGATAACTCCCACTTCATCCCAAGCCACCTCTATGGATATAGGATCCAAGAGGAGAAAGCACTAGGCCTTTCAAGGAAAGCCTAGAGAGAGAACCTTACCTTTGCTCGCAGAGGAAGGACTTTTTTGGTTCGAGCAAAATTCTAGCATTTTAGCATTTTTTGTAAATAAGTATGTGATTACCTTAAATTAAGCAGTAGAAGCGCTAATTAACCATCATGGTTTGTTATCATGTATCATTGTTCGTAAGATATGATTTAAATATTTATTCTTTTTAAATTGTTGTTCTAGTGTTGGCTGAAGAAACAGAAGGATACCTTAGCCCCTGTTAGTCATGAAACAGGAAGCAAATTTATGTGGACTTCTGGCCTCGTCTTTGGACGAGGAGAGGTATATAACATTACTAAGACCCTGCTTTGTGGCCATTTTTTTTTTGGAAAATCATTGTTTTGAGTAGTCAATTTTTGGAGAACGAGTGGTTAAAAAGTAGGAAAAAATATTGAATTTTTTATATTTTGTTGGTAAATATAAATTACTGAAGATTAAAACTCATGTACGAGTACACAGAGCATACCCGGAAATCAAGATTTTTGGATTTACGTGTAGAATATTTTGTTGTGTAAATGGGTGGTTGAAAATGAGTGCAGAAAAAAAACTTTGAAAGAATGAGAGACAAACTGGGGCTGAAATTGTCTTGATGACTTTTGTTCAATAACTGATATGGAATCTGGTATATCATATTGTAAATTTTTTTTCATTTCCTTTTTCTCCTTGAAGGGCATTGTTGGCTTACAGACAGAATATGGTACTCTTCACATCAAGGTACATACTCCTATCCTCTGTAAGTAACAACTGTGTTGCTTTCATGGTCACATGATAAGAAAGACGTATATGGCCAGCTAAACAGGTATACATAATTGTTGATATGCATCAAGAGCACCTCAAAAGGAAGGAAATGTTATAATGGCCACCATAGCAATATTTATTAATCATTTAAAAATCATCTATTTGCACGTATGACATCTGGAGTGCTACAATCATTTCTAAGAAGGCTTTATTGTCACATTTGTCCTTAACCATGTGAAGACCGAATAATATGCACTTCCAGAGATGCAGCATTCTTCAATAGTTTGTTGCATACCGAAAGTTGCCAAATTGTCAAATGTGATAGGAGTTATCCTTTAAACTTATCCTCTTAAAAAAATGCATTTCCTCGCGATTTTTTTTTTTTTTTTTTTTTTTTTGAGAGATCTTTCCTGAAATATTCTTGAGATAGCCAAAAGTTCCAATAGTGAAGCAATTCTACCCGCTGTATTTAGTCATTGTAAGTTCTAGGCATTCCATATTAAAAAATAAATGATTTAATCGCTAGAACATTTTCTATTTCTACAGGAAGAGAAGTAAAAAACAAGGTCTGCGCTTCTGACAATTGTTTTGACAAGTATCAAAAGTTTGACCTAGCTTTACGTGAACTCAAGGAATTAATGGATCTATGCTCAATAAACTTCTGAAATTTGGTTGAAGTTGTGGGTGAAAGTATAAAAACACGTGTTCGCTTGTACATTAGTTGAATTGTTTGAGAAAGAGAATCCTTTCCTGAAAGTCCTCAACTTGAAAGCCTTCTCAAAATTTACATTTTGTATAGGACATCTTATATGTTTACCAAGTGCACATTTCAAGTCTTTACCTGTAAACATAGATTTATAAGGATGCTTCCAAACATGGATTCCTAGCTGTTAAAAAAATATACCCCTACTTACTTTTCAAGAAAACTAAGGTTGTGGAGTTTGGACTTTTGTAAAAGTCTTCCGGATAAATAACAACGACTGCTGATGACTAAAACAAACTAAACTTTGTTTTTGATAAATTTGAGTTTGGCTACATGAATCCTTCTCCACTATTCTGTTCATTCTTGAGCAACCATTTCAGGTCATGTTAATTTCTTTCCCTCTTTCTGTACTAACTTGTTCTACCGGGATTGTATCCTTTCGGTGAATGAGAGCTTCTCAGTTCATCCCAGTAAATAATCAATAACCCAAAATCTACTGACACTCCTGCCAGTGTGAAGAACTTACTAGAACTTAATATGAACGTTGCTTCCATAATTCCTAAGGAGAGAGGGAAACATAGTTAAAGAAGAAGAAAAGGCTAGAAGGTTAATGTAATCAAGAAGAAAATACAAGAATGGAATGGAGAGAGATGAAAAAGAGGCGCGAGAACCCTTTGGATGTCATAATAATTGCTGCCACATTTACCATTTCGTCTTCCCTTTTTTTTCTTTTCTCTTTAACTTCACTGAGAAAATTGTTGCCAGTTTTTTTGCAGCTTTTGCCTGAATGTTCTCCACAATCAGTAGCATACATATTAGAGTTATTAGCATTGGGGCACTATGCAGGCTGCCATTTCTTTCGTGCAGAAAGTAGGGGTCAGTCCTGGGATACAAAAGGAAACCATGTAAAAGATGTAAGACTTAAACTTTGTTTCTTGGTTTCCTGCTTTTTCCTAGCACTGCATTTTTACATCATGTATTGGCCTTGACTAGTATTAATGCTGCTATTTGCAAATCCCAGCATACCCCTGAAATTAAAAGTCTATTATGTTTCATTCACAGACATCAGTTGGATTCATATCTCTAGCTCATGATGTTTCATTTGTTGGCATCATATCGTGCCTTTTCATCTAACAACAAATGCATGCATACACATACGACTGCACTAACACACATAGGAATCCCTGATTTACAGAATCATTTTGCTTGCTTGTTCATTTATGTTTGTTTTTCTACCAATTTTTGTATACCTTATTTCTTTTTCCTATTTCTTGATGCTCACTGCTGACCATTTTCAAAGCCTAACACAGAACTGTTTCCATAATGTCACTTTCTTATTAAATTCAGATTATTATTTCGTTTCGCTGAATAAGCAACCAGGTAATAAATCAAAGTCTAGTGAACACCACAAACTTTATGTAAATGGAGCATTAATGCTATAGTTGTCATAGAGGAAAATATTTTATATATGCTAAATGTTGTGCAAATTTTATGAATTACCTTTTATCTTGTTTTGTACGTGTTGCCTATGTCACCATTCTCTTGCCAAGTTTTATCTTTCGGTCAAAAAATCGACTAATATATTGGGATACAGGTGTTAGCATAGTATTTCTACTGACTACTGGTTCATTGTTTATTCCCTTTTACTTTCGTCCTATATTTTGTCTGAAAATGAGTCTTGCTAGATTTCTGACTCATTACTGCTTCTAACGTCAGGCTTCATTTGGCCCTCCATTTGCTCTTATCCAAGGAACTCTTGGAGTTGAAGGAATGACATTTAACAAATTGCCCTCCGAGTACTGTCCAACCATGAGAAAGGGTTCAGTAGCATGGGTTGGCTCGGGTCCTGAATTCTTTATAAGCCTAGCTAATCATCAAGAATGGAGAAACTCATACACTGTATTTGGATCAGTACTTCCAGAAGACATGGTTATTGCAGACAAAATTGCTCAACTTCCCACAAAATCGGATGTTTGGAAGAGCATTAACGTGTCAGTTTTAGAAAAGCCAGTACCCTTCCAGTTTCAAAGATTTCAGATTAGTCATGATGACCTAAATTGGGGTGCTTATTAAAAGAAATCAAAGCGCTCTTTTTACCCTATGTTGAAACTTTGGAAGTTTTTCCAAGGTCTCGAGCGAGGATAATACAGAATTTACTGTTTTCTTACTTTCAGATGCTGAAACAATATGTACAACAGCAGAACAAGTTTTAAGTGAAGTGTTGCATTGCTTCTCTTTATCTTTGACATGAATCCTGAGCAGTGCTTAACTCGCAAAAGCTCTAAAAGTTCGTAAATTGTAAATGCCAAATAGTCAAATATTTTGTGAATATTTTCATTTATTAAGCAGGTATTCGCTATCTCGCATTTTAACAAGACAAGATACGTAGAAAAGGCTAAAAATGTATATTTTTCGCGAAGGAAAAATCCAAGTTACCCCTTCAAACTGCTTTATTGAACTTAATGATATTGGATACAGTATGTACAAGGAAACTCGCCCATAAAAAATAGATTAATGTTCAGTGATTCAGAACAAAGTTCTGTTTAAAGAGATCTAATTTGGGACTTAATTTTGGTAACATAACTAAAATAGCATTTTTATTTCTGGTGAAAGGATCAGCCTATTTTAACAGAGCCTATAAGCACAAAATGGTTTAACTAGAAGTAATTTGTCTTTTCTTTGAACGAACCCACACTGGCTTTATATTGTTGATACCATTTGACGCCTAATGCATGGAGTGGAGTGGTTTGAAAATGCAAAAGACATGCTTCTTCTGGCGTTATATCAGATGCCTCTTTCGACCCACAAATCACGTCATTTAATTTTTCACTTTTATTATTCGTCCATGAAACCTGAGCTCGTATTCGTTCTCCTTGTTTCTTCCATCTCAACATGGAAGCTCGTCTCCATAGAAGCAAAAGTCTTTGTGGTTTTGATGGAGGATGACCCTGTTGTCATGATGTCACTAAGGTCATATGTACTTAGTTATGATTTTTTTTTCTTTTTCTAATAAGAATTTTTGCCTTCAATTGCTGACTATAATTCACTGCTTTGGTCAGGAATGACGAAAATATTGCAATCTACAAGGAGAGAATGACAAGAGAGCACGATATTTTCCTAGAATCGCTTCTAGAGAAAGGGTCATACATCAAGCTGTATAGCTACACTCATTTGTTGAATGGCTTTGCGATTTACTCTACAGACAAGAAGGTAAAATTTTATGGAGTTTCTGTTTCAGACAGAAACATTAACTGTTTAGTTTTCAGCAGGTCCTTCACATGCTGGAGAGCGCCGAAAAAGTTAGATTGGTCCACAAAGATACAAAATTGCAGAAACTTACAACACATACGCCTGAACTGTTAGGAATTACTACTGGTGTTTGGCCGTCGTTAGGTGGATCTATGCTTGCAGGAGAAGGAGTGGTAATCGGCCTCATAGACACGGGAATCAATCCTTTCCATCCAAGCTTTACAAAATGAAGGTTTAAATGGCCCTGCATGTTTATTCACCAAAACTAAGTTTAAAGGGAAATGTTCGACTGGTGAGCAATTCCCACCATCAGCCTGCAGTTGCAAAATAGTCGGAGCACAGTATTTCGCAAGAGCTGCAATCGCTGCTGGAGAATTTAATTCAACTCGTGACTTTGCTTCTCCCTTCGATGCTGATGGTCATGGAAGGCAAGTATCGTGTAAGCAGATAATTCTCATAAAATATATGTATTATTTTGGAGTGTCGATTCATTGAAGCTGGGGTAATTTAACAGCCATACAGCCTCGACAGCAGCTGGAAAACCATGGTATCCCTGTGATAGCTAATAACTTCAACTATGGATTTGCAAGCGGCATGGCACCAGGAGCTCAGTAATAAACTGATTGCTTTCTTATCTTTCCTAAATAAGTAGTAAACTCCTTGTAGATACATTATACTAACATTTTTTCATATCTTCAAGTTCGATCACAATCAGAAAACTGCATAACTCAATGAATCATTATAGACTATCTTGGCATTGCAGGATTGCTGTGTATAAAGCTCTTTATCCTTTCGGTGGTTACATGTCTGACGTTGTGGCTGCAGTTGATCAGGTCTTGACTTTATTTTGTTGCACAAAATTAGATCTGTAGTTTTGTAGGGAAAAGAGAATGAATTAACTTATCTGGAGTTTTTGTATATGTAAAGGCAGTAGAAGATGGGGTTGATGTGTTGAGTCTTTCTATAGGGCCAGCAAGCGTGCCTTCTGGCCCTTCTGCATTCTTAAACGTGCTGGAACTGGAACTTTTGTTCGCTACAAAAGCAGGTGTTCTGGTTGTTCAAGCTGCTGGAAATGGAGGGCCTTCTTCTAGTTCAATACTTTCTTTTAGTCCATGGATCACCAGTGTTGCAGCTTCCATAACTGATCGGAGATACAATAATTCAATCAGATTGGGAGATGGCCAAAGCTTAATTGGAACAGGACTTGCACGTAAGTTTACTTACCAGTTCTAATTCAGAAATTGATTATTATACGTTCTGAAAATACCGATTCTGCCATATATTGAAGCTCCAACGGTTGGAGGAGTTTTTTTCCCGGTGGCTGCTGCTGCTGATGTTTGTCAAAGGAACATTACAGCAGGTCTCGTAGAGAGCTGCCAGAATTCTGATCCATTCATTCTGACCTTAGTTCGTGGGAGGCTAATCATCTGCACGTATACCTTTGACTTTGAATCTGAGGCAGCAAGTATTGCTACAGTTGCAGACACCATAAGCAAAATTGGGGCAGCTGGTTTTATACTAACCATGGATCCCGACATTGGTTCTGAGAAGATTAAGGGTGCCACTGTACCCTTACAAGTCCCTGGAGTCATTCTAAACAATATGGAATCATCTTCGGTATCTTTCTTGACATATAAAACTAGTTTTAGTAAATTATTTTCTTTTAACTTGTCTAGATAAATTTTGTTTCTGTACAGGCTCTGTGGGAATATTACAATTCAAATACGATAAGAAGCAGAAGTGGAATTGCTATAAGTTTTCGAGCAACAGCAAGGATTTTGGATGGCAGGGAGGCAACTTATACCGGGCAGGCTCCAGTCGTAGCATCATACTCATCTAGAGGTCCAGATGTTAACAATGCACTTTTAGAAACTGCTGATGTCCTCAAACCTACCATCATGGCTCCAGGCTCTTCAATATGGGCTGCCTGGAGTCCTAATAGTGAAGGAGATCAATACATCAAAGGTAGGTGAAAATATTTCAACTTTGATCATTTCCAAAACATATTTATTGTCTCATACAAAATGATCCATCAAATGTCCTGTATAGAGAACATAACATATCAAATATCACGAGCGTTATTTGGCTAAAAGCTTGATTTTGTTTGCTAACTATAAAGCACCAGAACTAAGCCCCGATGAGGTGAAAGATCGAAAATGACATTTTGCATTACAGCAGATTTTAAGTTTAAAAATGCTCCAGGGTTTTTCTTCCTTTTTTTTTTCATGAAATAAATTGCTATAGCTGTAATCTGATTCACTTTCTATAATCTTAATACATTGGTGTTCTGAATTTTTGTTTTTACTAAATATCTTCTCCTTCCAGGGCAAAGTTTCGCGTTATTGTCTGGAACTAGCATGGCTACACCGCACATAGCCGGTATTGCTGCATTGATAAAGCAAAAACACCCCAACTGGAGTCCCGCAGCCATTACTTCAGCAATGATGACAACGGCCAATATCACAGCTACTTCTGGTGCTCCGATTCTAGCCCAACAGAAAAACAAGTTATCTCCTGCCACTCCATTTGACTTTGGAGCCGGTTTCATAAATCCTTCTAAAGCAATTGATCCAGGACTCATATTCGACATTTACTTCAAGCATTACGTACAATTCTTATGCACAGTTCCTGGGGTCGATGACATGTCAGTGAGACGAGCAGTGGGAGTCGGATGTCCATCAAAGAAAACAGAGTGGTGTTCAGATTTGAACACAGCAAGTGTGACAGTTTCGAATTTGGTGGGATCTAGGAAAGTGACGAGAAGGGTGACTAATGTAGGTGAGTTAGTTGAGAAGTACACAGTGCTTGTGAGAGAGCCTTTTGGAGTGAACATAACTGTGACACCTCAATCTTTTAAGATCAGTGTCAATGCTTCGAGGCACATTACACTTTTCTTGGTCGCAACTCAGACGACTAATGCTTACACATTTGGCGAGATGGTGTTAGAGGGAAACAACAATCATGTAGTTAGAGTTCCTATAGCCGTCTATGTAAGCAGTACTTTAGGATTTTGATGTCGTTTCTGTGAAGGTCAAGTTCTTAATTCTGTTCTATTAGTCTATCTTAATGTATTTGATTTACAGTCTGTTCTTGTACAAGTTAGATTTGCATACATGAGTTCTTGAATAACTTGATGGATTTGTATCATCTGAATGTCTTTTCTAGCAATGATCCCGTAGTTTTGCAAACAATCTTGAGAAAAAATTCTTCTTTTTCTGCATCTGAAAAGGAAAATTACTCGTATGTAATATGAAATCAGACGATGTAGCTTATAATAGAGGACGCTTTGAGGGGATCTGCAAGTTACCTGGAGGTGTTTCACCACAGTTGTAAACTTAGTAATTGTGGATACGCTGTTTTTATTCTCGTTTTTCTTCTTCATTTTCAATGTTTTTGAGGCTGTCATTGAGGTGAGAAAGCTCGGTAATAACGATTTCCAGTTTCCCAAACAAGTTGGAACAGTTGTTTCTCCTATCTTTCTTTGAGCCGGAGTAATCTGAACTGCACGTGGTTGTATGATTTGTGAACTCAAATGTACTGGTGAGGATGCCCCTGATCGTGCAGATGTTCTCAGGTCTCTAGCGTAGTCGAGCAGCTCAGCTCTCCTATTGTACCTTCTACCACGATTAGCCTGGTGGAAGTGCTGCTGGTTGTGGTAATTACTCGAGGGCAACCTCCTCATCGGCCTCTCTACATAAACTGCCACCAATACAGCTCTCTCTTTGCAGCATGTTGCCTAACAAAATCAAAATTCCAAGAATCATTTTTGGTCAGAGCGCCAAAATAAAATTTGCAACTATTGAGGAAAAGACTCACCATTGTGGCCAGCCAGGGGCAAAGGAGAGGAGAGGAGAGGAGGTAAAAAGAAGAGAGCCGCGATTATTAATAAATACAAGAATTTTGTAGGCAATGTCAAAGAGGATTCATTGTGTTGGATCAAAACCGTTTCCTCTTGATTTGGTTATATGTTCCATATAAGAAAATACAAAATAATATAAAGAAAAAAATGATTTGGTAAACCGTATCTATTTGTAGCATCTTTGTCTAATGACTTACAACCTTTTTTTTTCCTCATTGATGTGTGAGTTTTAACATCCTTTTTTCTTTATTCTTAACTACACATTTTCTGACTACAACTGTTTACCAACCAGGTATTGATTGATTATTAAGGTTTCTATGCTAAGATATTGATTACTTGGATAAGAATTGATTTCCTCCTATAATTGAGAATTAATGTCATCTATAAACGCAGGTTATGAATCCCTCTATGGATTACAAATATTTGAACACATTTTGGGCGGCTAGTATCATAATTTGCAGATTTGGTTGCTCTCTCTCCACTCTGCTGGCTCAAAACTCTTACGCGGATATCCTCTGTTCACGAAAATACGTTCCATTTAATCACCGCAAGTGTACGGTTCGTTACAAGTAATAAAGTGGACTTTTAGAGTCCGGATTGTCGATCCCACAGAGATTGAGTAGTTCAATAATAATTGCATCGACCTTAATCGAAACTAAATGTGTTTTGAACTAAATTATGAATGTTACTATGAATGTATTGGTTAAACTATATGCAAATTATACTAGAATGTATTATGAAATTCGAATACATATTGATAATTTAACAAAAGAAAAACGCACTAAGATCACGAATCCTCATACAACAATCAATTTCAATCCCAGTTTACAATTTGACAACACAATTGTTTATTAAAGAATCAATGTTTCTATTAAATTTAACAATTTCTTTTGAATAATGTTAAATTTATCCCATCACGCGATCCAACTATAGTTCTATGACGAATACAAACATAGAAGAATGCATGAGCTTTTATGAACAGTTAAATATTCACATAAGGCATAACAGTATATTTCTATCTCCTATCGGACCCTATGACAATTTATACTACGTCGAACTTATTTCCCTTTCTTCGTATGCATAAAACAGGTCACCACATTCATATAATTAACATGCACAATAATTATATGGAAAAAATACGTATAAATCATTAAATATCCAAAAACGTGTTTATAATGTCATAAATATAAAACTAAAGATTAAAATATCATGTTACAAAGTTCATCGATATCCTAATACAAGAAAAACTAGCCTAACATGCTAAAAAGAGAAAAAAAAATAAAACAAAATAAATAAATAAGAAAAGACATTACCCTATCAATTCTTGAAGTGAAATCTTGAATCTTGGAATCAATCTTCTCGTTCTTCACATTCTTCTTGCTCTCCAATATGTCAAAATATGTCTAATAATGCGTAGCCCCATTTCTGCTCGAGATTAGGGTTTTAAAGGAATCGTAGATATGTTTTCATAAGTGGTTGAATCAAAAAAAAAACTAATTCGCCGAATTTTTGTACCATGCGACCGCATGGTTCAGCCAATTTGGCTCCATGAACTCTCAGGTATTGTCATGCGACCGCATGGAAGTTTGCACCATGCGGCCGCATGATACAAGTAACTTTCAATTTGTGTCGTTTTGGTCCATGAACTTCGTTCTTCCTCATTTTGACTTATTTTCTTCATTTTCTTCCTTCTAAAATCCTTTGATTTCGTCAATCTTGTACTTAGTTCATTTTTGTCCTTGATTTGGGTTTGAGGTCGACTTTTGAATAATTGCATCACAGTCACTGAACTTTGATTTTCTTCCGTTTTGATCTTTTTTACTCATTTTCACTTATTTTTCGTTATTTTCATCGATATTCTCCTGCAAATATAATTTATATAGAATTAAGTCATATTTCAACATAATAACAAGTAATTGTCCATGTTTTGTTACCTAAATAAGTGCGTAAAACACACTTATCAATTATCATCCTCCAAAGCATAAACGTGATAAAATAGAGCTATTTGGACTATCAAATTTAACTCCTGAGCAAAGTGTGTGCGTGGATCAAGGATACGATTATATGAGACCTGGACCTCTACCTCCCTCAAAACTTGGTTTGATATTAGACCATTCCAACGTTCTAAAAAAATAAAAATAAAAGACAAGATGCTAAGTAAATGAACCAATCCCTTTTGTAGGTGAGATTTGCAGTAGAAGAGTGAGAATGGCTTTGGGGTTGCCTGGAAGGACCTTCTTCGAAAGTAGATCCTTCAAGTTTGACTGAAATTTAACAAGGACGAGAAGATTATCAATATCTTCATAGTTTGGTGATGCTAATAAGCAAGCCGTATAACCTGCTTTATATGTTCGTTTGATTGCAAAGGTGAAATTTGGGTGAAAAGAAAACGAATTGTAAAGAATTGAATTACCTAGCATTTGTTTTAGAAAGAATTGTAATTAATGATGTTTGATTGGTATAATTTTTCATCTAATCCGTTTGACTTTATTTTTCATGCAAATTGTTATTTTTTGGGATAAATTTTTTTACAATTTGTATTAAAATTTGTTTGGATTGCCAAAAAAAAAAAAAAATTCAAATTTTTTTTTGTGTTCGTTTGACTTTATTTTCATGCAAATTGTCAATTAAATGGATAAATTTTTTTACCATTGGATTTAGAATATATTTTCATTGCCAAAAAGTTTATAAAAAAAAATGAAAAATCACTTTCCCACCAAAACCATGAAAAAATAAAAGTTGAAAAATGTGCTTTAAATTGTTGTACCTAAAATTTGGGTGGAAATGAATTTCATGGAATTGTTTGGCAATCAAATACCAAAATTAAGCATGAAATTGGAATTGATTTTCCTTTTCCACCCATTTTCTAAGCTATCAAACATAGCCGAAGAGAAATATATATGACAATGTTACTCTCTTGCCATTGCCTAGCTACCATGCTCAATTGTCCATGTTTCAAGCATATTACTCCCAGATTATGGTGGGGATAGCTCCGCCACCACTCAAACACCAACAAAACTTCCATTTCAGATTCAAAAACCAACCTTCTGCCCCTCGAATGCTCAAAGAAACACCAAAAAATCTTTGACTCTATACTACTACCGGCTGGCTTACCAATTTTGCAATCAAAACCACGACTTTTTATTTTCTTATAACTGGAGCTGGGTTCCAAATTCGTCCCTGACCAGGTTCTTTCTACCCTCCCCAAACACAGGCTGAAATTTGGTTTCTCCAAATTGAATCTATTCCAATGTTCTCTGTCCTGTTCTTTGGCAGTTGAGACTTATGGTGTAATTTTTTAAGGGAATAATTGGGTTGAAACTTCAAAAGTGCTCCAATAGATCATAAATGGTTGAAAACTATAGGCAAATGGGGATTGTTGGAGCAACTTTGCCTGCATGGAGACTGTTTTGTTTCTTCATATTAGCTTTTATTTGTACAAATTCGATGTCGAAGGTCAACCATTAACTTTGGTAGGTTCTTAATCATATGGATCAAATGAAAACTAGTCAATTAAATATATATTTTGGACCAACAAGTCATTGACGTAGATGATCAATTACTATTTAGTATTTCTTTCTTGGAAATAAACTGAAAAATGGGTAGTTAGAGAGCATAACAAGTTAGACAGAATAATGTTGTAGATCAAAATTTAATTATTTCATCTGAAGATGAATTGGTATCCAATAAGCGAGGACTAAGGGTTCGTTTGATTGCAATGGTGGAAAATGGGTGGAAAGAAAATGAATGGCAGGGAATTGAATTGCTTAGAATTTGTTTTATAGGGAATTGTAATTAATGGTGTTTAATTGGTATAATTTTTCACCTAATTCGTTTGGTTTTATTTTTCATGTAAATTGTTACTTTTTGAGATAAATTTTTTTACAATCTGTATTAAAATTGTTTGGATTGCAAAAAAGTAAAAAAAATAATTAAAAAAATAAATTTTGAAATTTTTTTGTGTTCGTTTGACTTTTTTTTTACGCAAACTGTCAATTAAATGGATAATTTTTTTACCATTGACTTTGGAATGTGTTCCAATTGTTTAAAAAAAAAAAAAAAAAAAAAAAAAAAAAAAAAAAAAAAAAAAAGGTCAAAAAGTTGGAAAACGTTTTCCTACAAATATGGTGGAAAAACGTTTTCTAGCTTTTGTGCATCAACAACTTATACCTTAAAAAACGTTTTCTTTGAAAAATTAGTGCAATCAGACATGTGAATAGTAAAAAGAAGAAAAAAAATTTCCACCTTCCACGAAAAACTTGGCTAATCAAACAGGCCCTAAAAGTTTTATGATATTAGATCAACACCGCTTGAGTGGCCTAATCAATGTGGTTAAAATCATGACTCCTAATGACAACCATAGGTACCAATAAGAGGAAATACATGGAAATAACCCAAATAAAGAATCATATTTTCAAACTAACCTTTGACTATTTTAAACAATAGAAACTTTCTAAAATACCCCTCAAATATCAAATTACAATCTAGTCACTATAATATAAAGGAAATACAATCAAGGCCTAAGAACTATTTTAAAAAATTTATGGATCAAGAACTTTTGATAAATTTAACTCCTAATATCATACAAGATTTTATCGATTTAAAAATTGCAACAAAAAACGAATTAAACTATTTAAAAGAAGATTTAAAAAGTTTCTTTATAGATTATTTAGATCCAAAATTAAAATATAAAAATACTTATATAGATGGTCAAGCAATTAGAATTGAAAATAATATACATAAAGAAATTGTCAATCTAGAAAAAAAAATTAAATATAATCATTGAAGGAAAAATCTTAACAAAAGATAGTGAATTCTATAAATTTTATTGTGATTTATTAGATACTTATGAAAATATTAAACTTTGAGATTTTAAGATTTTAAATACAGTTATAATACCCCCCCCCCCCCCCCATTTTAATTGGTATCAGAACCATAGATCATAACATGATAATAGAAGATTTAGGAAATAAATATAAAATTTAAAAAGATAGATTTGGGATAATAATAGGAAAACCTATAATAAAGAAAGAAGTCTTAAAAATCATACTTATAAAATTAAAATATATACCGTTAGATATTAGAATAAATATAATAGAAAAAGTAAAAATAAGCATAATAAGATATTTAATGATATGGGAAACTATTCTAGAAATAATAGATTAAGAAGAAATAACTGCTATAATAGAAAATAATATAAGTAATTATGGGAATTAAAATTAAGAAAATAGATAACTATTATAAATTAGAGGAAGAAAAATGATATAAAATATTTTATGAACCTATTCCTAATAAATCAAAAATATTAACATTAAATATAATTAAACATTTACCTTGAAAAATAAAAGAACAAATACTACATAAATTAATTATAGGATTTATAAAAGATAGATACGTATATGAAATTATTAATAAAAAATTTGAAAGTATTTTATATTATAGAAAAATATATGAATCATCATAAGTTATAAATGAGTAATGATAAAATAGCTAGAAAACTTAATAATATTGTTAAAAAATCTAAACAAAATACAAGAAAAAATCTCAAATATACTAGGAACACCAGAAGATATAAAGAAACCACAAGAAAAAATGTTAAGGAAACTAAAAATCGAAAAACTAGAATTAAAAGCAAAATATTTTGAAACTGTAAAAGATGAATTACCTAATAATGAAATAGCAATAGAAAGTTTTAATAAAATTATCAATAAAAATAAAGATAAAAAGTGTAGGTTATCATATTTATTAGAAGTAAAAAGTTGAAAAATATAATGGTTTTTTCAGAATCATTTGATGAACTAAAGAAATTAATAAATGAAACTAAGGAATTAATAGATAAAGTAGAAATGTTAAAAATAGAAATTAGAGAAATGAAACAAAATATGAAACCAACATATAAAAAAGTAGACAAAGATATAATAAAAGGAGAAATGACAAGAATAGGAAAGAAACATGTAGAAACAGAAGGATATTATGAACCTGGAAGTATGGATAATAGATTTAGAAAAAAAATATTACTAATAATCCTAGAATAAGAAAAAGAACTTGAAAAATATGCAGAAAAAAGAGGAAAAAATAAAAAAAGATGATGAATGAAGAAATATATAATTTAATAGAAAACTTTGACCAATTAAGTATAGAAGAATTAGAAAGTTATGAAATATTAATGAATACTGGTGGAGGACCAACACCAGCACCTGGAAGTACAAGCAACAATCCAAAATTAGAATTTCCTAAATTAAAAGGAGGATATGCACCAATGCCACATAGACCTTATAGACAGTACTATGATAGAATTATACCACAACATAGAATGAAAAAATATAAAGATCAATTTACTCCAAACTCAAACTACAATAAACCAATAAATCATACAGGAGCAAAACTAGATTTAGATTGTAAAATAGATACTAAGAAAGCCTTGTTACAATGGGTAGATGCAATGATATTATTCTTTTTATATAATCAAGATGATACATGAGAATCTACGGATAGAAGAATTGACTATTTAATAGCATCATTTGAAGGAGATGTAAGAAATTGAAAGGAATGAGTAACTAAAGATACTAAATTATTAATGAGAAGAAATATACAAACAGAAATGCAAAAAATCTCACAAGAGGGGATAAAAAAAGTTGGTAGAGTATATATCAGATGAATTTCTAAGAGAAAATTGGATAAAAAATTCAGAAGAAGAAGCTAAAAGAGAAAAATTTAAAGCAAGATTAGGATTGATAAACATTATGATATGTGTAAAATAAAAGAATATACATGTCAATTTAGAAATTTCTATTATACCCAATTTTATAGTAACGAAAATCAATGACCATACTTAGAAATGTATTTTGCTAAATTTCCAGAAATATGGAATATATATTTTAAGATAGAATATGAAAGATATATAAAGGATAATCATGTACCAGATACATTAGAAAGTAGAATAAAATTCCTATTTGAAATATTAGCAGAAATATGTAAAAATAGATAACTAATGAAGAAGTCTGAAAAATTAACAAGAATCTGTTGCGAAGAGATAGATAGACCTATTAATTGGGGATGTGCACCAGAAAGAAAATATAAAAGAAAGTTCAAACCAAAAAAGTATAAATAAATATAGACAATTCAAAAAAAAATATCAAAAACCAAATAGGAGATATTATAAAAGAAAATATCAACCAAAGAAAAAAGAGTTTAAAAATGATAAAAAAAAACAATGCAAATGCTGGAATTGTGGAGAAATGAGACATATAAGCCCTGATTATACTAAAAAAAAGTTAGAATTTTACAACAAGAATATGAAGAAATAGAAAGTGATTTAGAAAAGATAACAGATATTAATAAATATGAAGGAGAAGAGGTTTACATATCAGAATCAGAATGAATCACAAAATAGAAGAAACTGAAACTATAGAAGAAAAACAAGAAATAGAAAATTTTGAAGGATATGGATTAAAAGTAACATTCGATAATAATACATTTAGAAAAATTATCATTAAATTTAAAATTAAGAGAATGAAAAATATTCGATAAAATATTTAGAAGGGAAAGAATATTTATAAGTGAATATCATAAGATAAAAAAATCAATAAATATAAGGACGGTTTCAAGAAGTCATAAATTAACATTACTAACAAAATTCACAGTTGACCAATTAATGGCAAAAGTAAAAGGAAAACCAAAAGAAAAGGTATAATATGTTTACCTAACAGGAATACAATTAATGTTCTAATCCCTATTTAGAGAATGAATAGATTCATCAATAACAGTAAGCTTACATGACGGAAGAATACTAAATACTAATGATAGTCATTTAGGAACTATAGAAGGAAATTTAGCATACAAAAAACTAATATTTACATGTTATCTAAAATATTGTGTATCAATAAAAGATAAAGATTTTAATGAAGTATTAGGATTAGATTTTAAAATACATAAAAATAACATTATGAAAGAATCGAAACTCAATTCCTCTTTTTTGTACTTTTGAACTTTTCTTCATTTCTTCTTCCGTTTTCTTCTCCAAATTGGGATTTAGCATTGAAATACCTACAAAATAGAATAAACTATATTAGGTAGCAAAATCTTAGTAAAAACTCACAAATATCTAAATTTAACGGCCCAAATAAGTGCGAAAACCCGCACTTATCACATCCCCAAACTTAAATCTTTGTTAGTCCTCGAACAAAGCTATAAAAATAAATATGCAAACACACAAATAAAAATCAAAAGACAATACTATATAATAACATAAACTTCAATGTTTGATAGTTTGCCGTTTTGCTTCAATTCTCACATGCTATTAACTTATGAAATGTACACAAAAATACTTCAACAAACGCTTTTGAACTTATACCATGCTTGACTCGTGTGTGTGTGTGTGTTGTCATTCCAATTCATCGCATTACACAAGTTGGTGGTGTTCCTGACCCTCAAAATGGTCAAATTTCTTTTTCTCGCTCGAGGGTTGCGCACTCCCCCAAACTTGATATTTTCTTTCTAGCCCAAAGGTGTTCAAAAACATAGGTTTGCTCTCAAATCACTCAATCTTTCCCTCTCAGAAATTCGATTGGATTGAACCGGAAAATTAGATCATCAAGTCATGTATTAATTCACCAAAAATTTCGAGTGTTAAGACTACAAACTTTCATTAGGCAAATAATGCACAAATCACCAATCATTCAACAACATCAACAAGGATATAGCATCCATTTTCTTTTGCTTCAAATTTTTTTTTCTTTTTCCAATGTAGATAGTTCACGCTCCTGTCCCTAAGGGTAGCCTTCTTCATTGGTAGATCGTCTCCTACACATTGGAGATGCATAGGGCTAGATTACTCAACACTGACTCACACTCCTTAAAGTGGGCAACTTTTTCCTACATAAATTTTTTTTTTTCTTTTCGATTGGGATAGAAACAACATCTAACTTTCATTTGAAGTTCAAAAGCACTCTATAAAATAAATCATTTGAGCAAGGAATTAATACACTTCTAAACAATTTCCTTCACCGGCTCAATCACCCCCAAACTTATTCTCTCATAGGTAGTGATTCGAGAAATGTTAATAATATGGTCATCTAAGTTCACAACAACCTAAAGTGCCACCAACAAGTGCGTGTGATGAATTTCATGACGCAAGTGCTCCATAAAGTGTCAAACATGGAATAAGTGGATGAAAATAAACAACATATAGCATTCATGTCCACATTCCATAAACTAAAGCAATGTAACAACTAAAAGCAAAGCCGGCAAAGCTATCAAACCATCACAACAAGCATACACCTTCACACCAAACTTATTTTGTACATAGCCCTTAAAAATAAAACATGAAAGAATAAGGGCAAGGGGTTCAAGTACTCCCCTAAGTTGGTTGTGGAGTGTAGTGAGATTCCTTGCAACTATCTCGGGTAGTATCTTCCTTTCTTGCAAATCTGCATACTTCAAGTGCTCGGGAAAAATGATGAATTCAAAAATAGGAGCCTGCATCACCAAAGGTAGAATTTTCTCATTAGAAATTGGAATAGTAATATAGGAGAAATCATAACTTGGTGGATTGCTCGGTAAGGGCTCAAGAGATGCCATGGGTTCCACAATACTCTCACAAGCTAAGTTTTCTTCTTGTGTTGGTTCATCATCAAGATCTTCCATCTTCATTTGTGCCTCATTCCAACTCTTCTCACTTCTTAGTATCTCAACACTAACATTTTCCTCCTTCGGGTTAAGTGCTTGGGAATGAAGTTCTTCCAATCTTTGAGCCTCCATTTTCTCCGCCATGCTAGCCAACTCACTAATTTGTGTCTCCAAATTCATGATTGAGGTCCTTGTCTCTTGTTGAAATATCTCTTGTTGAAATTGCATAGTCTCTTGTTGGAATTGTATATTGTTTGAGGCCAAAGACTTTACCATTTCTTCAAGGGACATATCCGAGCTTTGAGGTGGAGCTTGTTGATTGCTCGAAACCAATGACTCAACCATTTCCTCTAAAGACATACTAGCACTTGAAGTTTGAGTTTGTTGACTAGGTTGGAAGTATTGCCCTTGGTCTTGTTGAAATTGCATAGTCTCTTGTTGGATTTGCATCGTGTGTTGTTGCAATTGCACCGTGTTTGATGCCAAAGATTTAACCATATCCTCAAGAGACATATCTGAACTTTGAGGTTGATCTTGTTGATAGAAACCATGTGGATGATATTGTGTTTGTGGAGAAGTGAAATAATTTTCTTCATAACCGAGACTAGGGTGATCACTAAATCCATAATTATACATGTAGGCATATGGATCATACTCTTGTCTCGGTTGCATTTGATAGCCCCCAATGACATCCGCTCGTTCAAAGGCGCTTTGTTGGCTATTCCCATGAGCCACTTGTTGTACAAGAGATGCAAGGTCGGCCAATTGACGATCAAGTTGAGAAGTGGCCTCCATCTCACAAACTTCAATACCCAACCTCTTCTCTTGCTCCTAGGTTGTGGTGTTCTTGATGTGTTCGCTTCGTTCAATCACAACCTAAGTTACAAAAAAGAAACACAAAAATAAATAAAGCATAAATAAAAAGAAAATATAATACAATTGACAAATTGAAAAAAAAATCTCCGGCGACACGGCGCCAAAATTGACACGCCCAAAAGGGGGTCAAAATAATATTCCTTACTTTTATGAAATTTGTCGTTCAAGTAGTATTGTAGTAAGTAAGGGTCATTCCCGCAGATGATTGTTTTCAATTACGCCAATTGCAATAAGAAAGTAAAAATGTGCAAATAAGTAAATGGGGGGAGGTTTGGTTGCTTAACTAATGAAGCGATAAACTAAAAATAGAAAAGACAATAATAAAAAAGAAACAAAGGAAGGAATATGTGATCGAGGGGTACTCCTTCACCGCTAGAATGAATTTCTAATCGATATTCGCAAAGGATTTTCGTTCAAAAGATCAACAACAATTCGAGAATAATCACAAGCTCGATTACCTCAAACTCTCCTTACATTTTAGTTGAATAAAACAAGCTCTTTACCCAACCCTATTCATTAAACAACCTAGGATAAGCTCCCTAAATTTAATTTAACAAAAGCATTCACACGAGAGAGTCGAATTGAATTAAGCACAAACACACAAGTTCGATTTGTTAACTTAAGTGATAATCCACCTACATTTAATAGAAAATTCCTCTTAATCCATAAAAGTGTAGTTGCTACTAGGTTTTGGTTAAATTAGCGATTACGTACTAAAATTTCCAAAATAGCATATATTGTAAACAACTCAATCATCTAGTTGGCCCGCTAAATAACCGAGAAGAACAATAAAAACAATGAGCACAATGAATTAAACACATCAATCTCAAGAACTATAAAGCACAAATTGATTTAAAATCATTCTAGGGTTAGAAAATACCCCCAAATCACAATAATTTTAGTTACACATGGATGATTCAAAAATAACTAACAAAATACTACAACACATAGATGAAAACGAAATTAAAGGAAAAAAAAAGGCTTATTGATGAAAAGATGAATGGATGGAAGCTTCTCTATCAATGAAGTCCTTCTTCTTCTTCTTCTTCTTCTTCTTCTTCCCCATAATCATCAATGTTGAAGGAGAGCTCCCATATCTTTTCTCTTCATTTGGTTGGCTCCCCCTCTCCTTTCTTACCCTAGAAATGGCCCCAAAATGTTGTATTTATATTTAGGAAGGAAATGAGATAAGTTGGGTAAAAAATAAGCCAAAAATGGGTCAAAATCGGATTTCTCGCTACCGGGCGCCGCGGCGCCTATGCCTGAAGCTTGGGCGCCGCGGCGCCGCTACAGTAGCGCCGCGGCGCTACAGTAAAATAATTTTATTTTTATTTTTTATTTTTTTTTTGAAGAATCGAAACACAATTCCTCTTTTTGTACTTTTGAACTTTTCTTCATTTCTTCTTCCGTTTTCTTCTCAAAATTGGGATTTAGCATTGAAATACCTACAAAATAGAATAAACTATATTAGGTAGCAAAATCTTAGTAAAAACTCACAAATATCTAAATTTAACGGCCCAAATAAGTACGAAAACTCGCACTTATCAAATGAAATCATATTATGACTATAGAATACACAGCATTATATACATTTACTAATTCAAATTATGGAAACATTTACTCTAAAAAATCCTATATAGAAATTCACAAAGAATTTAAAGACATATTAAATATTATAGAACCAAACAAACAACTAAACCTACTACCAGAAATATATTAATTAGAAATATCTAAAACAAAACCAGACATAACAGAAAAAACAGAAAATAATTCTTTAATAGAATTTAAAAATGGAAGATTAAGAAGAAATAATAGTACATCTATAATACCAAGAAAATCAAACATAAGTCGAGAAATAATGGTAAAAAGAAATATAGGAAGTATGCAAATATATGGAGAATATTTTAATGAAATAGAATATATAAAAGGAAATAATATCATAATTGATACAGGAGCAACAAACTGTCATATATCGAGAAATAGAGATAAATGATTAACAAAAAGAATGATAGAACCTTATAAATATATCAATTTTGATGGAAAAAACACATACTAATGAATTAGAAGTAAAGATACCAATAGTTTTAGATGGAGAAGAAATGATAATACCATGTTATGTAGATAATAGTATGGGAGATCATTACCATATATTATTAGGAATGAATTTTTTACAAGCCTTAATCATTATAATATTAATAAAGAAAGAATTTATATAACACATTATAATAAGACATTGTTTTGTCTAAAAGAATGAATAATGTAATAACATTTTCATTAGGAGTATATGTACAAATTACTATTGTAGAAACTAATATAACAACATGTGCCTTAATAGATACAGGAAGTGATATAACTATTATTATGACATTTTAATTGGAACAATGAGAATACTATGAAAATAACAGATATTATGGGAATATCAACACTCATTACTAAAAATAAAGAAAAAAAATAGAAATCTTACTAGGAAGTAAACAAATAACTATAAACAAGGTATATGCATATGATGTATTAGAATGTGATATATTATTAGGAAATGACTTTGTTCAACAATTCCAATATTACCAACAAAATAACTATATGATTATGTTAAAAAACACCATGTGGACATTTACTAAAAATTTCGAGAGAATTTAAACCATACAGAGTTCAGTCAGTCCAGCGTGGTGAAAAGACAATAAAAATACCAATAAAAATAACTGTTAAAATACAAAAATTACAAACAACAGAAAAATCAGAATTAATAAAAGAGATAATAAAAAAGATAGGAAATATCTATAATGAAAACCCATTAGTTTATTGGAAACCTGAACGTCCAAGAGCAAAAATAGAATTAACTGAAAATGTAATAATAAGAGTAAAATCAATTATGTACACTATACAAGATACTCAAAAATTTAGAAAACAAATTGAAGAATTAAAAAACATGAAATTAATCAGAGTTAGCAATAGACCACATAGTAGTCCAACCTTTATGGTAATGAAACACTCTGAACAGGTACGAGAAAAATCAAGAATGGTAATAAATTGTAAAGAATTAAATAAATACAAAAAAATTTGATTGATATTTTCTACCAAATAAAGATGTTTTAATAAATATTGCAAAAAGAAAAGAATATTATTCAAAATTTTATTGTAAGTCAGGATTTTGGCAAATCAAGATAGAAGAAGAATCAATACCATATACGGCATTTAGCACGCCTCAAGGTAAATATGAATGGATAGTTATGTCATTTTGATTAAAAAATGCACCTCAATTATTTCAAAGAAAAATGGATAATATTTTTAGAAAATATAATGATTTCTTAATAGTATATGTTGATGATATACTAATATGTTCAGAAAATAAAAATGATCATAAAAATCATATTATAAAATTCTTAAAAGAATATAAAAAAGAATGAATAGTTTTATCTGAAAAGAAAACTATTATAGAAAAATTTGAGATAAAATTTCTTGGATTAATTATAGATAAGAATGGAATAAAATTACAATCTCATATATCTAAAAAGATAGAAAGTTTTCCTGATAAGTTAGAATCCAAAGAACAAATACAAAAATTCTTATGATATTTAAATTATGCAGAATGATTTATTGAAAATCTTTTAAAAAAGAGACATAAAATACAAATTTTACTTAGAAAAATTAATACTAAAGAATGGAATGAAGAACATACAGAAATTGTCAGACTACTTAAAGAAAAATGTAAAAATTTACCAAAATTAAAATTACCAAATGAGAAAGATAATTTAATAGTTAATACTGATATCTCATATAAATATTGAGCAGCAATATTAAAAAAAGATTTAAATGAAATATGTCGATATTCAAGTGGAACTTTTAATCAAGCAGAAATAAATTATACTACTCATGAAAAAAGAATTGTTAGCAATTATTAGAGAAATAAAAAAGTTTTCATTATTTTTATTATCTAAAAAATTTATTGTTGAAACTGACAAATCTCAAGTTGCAGGACTTGTTAGAAATAAATTACCAATGGAACCCCAGTATAGAAGGTTACATAAATGGCAAGCATATTTGTCATTCTATCATTTTGATATCATTCATATTAAGGGTACAAATAATTATCTTGCTTATTTTTTTAAGCAGGAGTATTGAATTTGGAGATGGATAATATCAAACAGATGATATCAAAGATGAAATCTGCGGCAGCCTATGCCAAAGAAGAAATAGACGATATAAAAATTGGGATAGAGACATTAGCTAAACTCTTCAGTCATAATATTAAATTATTACTTGAGATCAGTGAATCCCATACCAAGATTACAAATGAGATGAAAGACAAAATTGATACTCTTGAAGCACAATTAATATCTACTAATACAAATAAAAATACAAGGGTTGATGTCTTGGCACAATCCTATGATACCAAAAAGGGATACCAACAGGTACCAAGGAGTGATCCACAATACGGAAGTAGTAGTGGACACAACACTATCAAAAGAGATACACAAAGTTTTAGAAAGTTGACCATAAAATTCAATTATGAACATACAAAGGTTATTAGAATCGGAACTGATGAAGATGATGATATCCCTTTATCAGCAAAAGAAGAAGAATATAGATCTTTTACCAAAATTGTTTATGAATTACAAGAAAATGACTTCTATTTCATATCTTCAGGAGATCATGTTTATCCAATGTTACTAATTACCAATAATGCAGACCCTTTCATGGTCAAGATGGCAGCAGACTATGAATTTTTAGATCTTATCTACCCCAGAAAAGATCTAAAAGAAATTGAAAGATTTGATGAAATTTTTAAATCTGAAGTATCCAAATTTGCCAAAGGAAGGTCCATATACATAAAATTTTATTCAATCAGTCCTGAAATTGATGGAATGATATTTTATCCTGCTAAACATATTATAACAATCGGATATGTTAGTAGAGACTTTCAGATTGAGGTTGGTCATAATAAAAAGTCATTACCAAAAATTACCAGATCATGGATAAAATCTCAAAGAGTTTTAGGGATAAAAGTCTTATATAATATGGCAAAAAGCTTGTATGACAAAAAAAATTCAAATGTTTGTTTCAATATGAAGGATGGACTCTTCTCACCAATAATAGAGGAGAGAAATCAACAATTTTGAAAGAATACATTGAAAAATTTGACACTCATAGAATCAATGGACATATCACAATCATGCAAGAGGTATGCAGAGCAAGAGAATGCCCCACTTGCCGACACAATTAAAGATAAAAAAAGATGAAAATGATAAACACGTGGAGGAAAGGTGTCCAAACTGCTACAGGAGAACTTTACCAACTGTATATAAGGACAAGACTTGAAGGACAATTATAGAAGGACTGTGTCCTTTATCAAAAAGATGTAACAAGACAGCAAAGGATGGAGGGGTCATGAGACTCTTGATGAAAAGCACGAGGCAATAAAATATTGATAGTATGATGTAAGCAATGATGTAATTTATCTTCAGATTTGTGTATAAATAGAAGCCTTTGGGCTAATGAAAAAAGCAGAGTTGGTTGAGCACTCGAGTTGTGAGTTAGCTAAACAATTTCCTGTCTTCCATTGTAATCATATTTTAGTTTTCAGATATCAATAAAATTTCAAGTTATTCCATATTTCAATCGTTTCAGAGATAACATGAGTTTCTAAACACTTCATCCCATATATTCTTGAAAAATTAAAGATGAAATTCTTTCTTACTTTAAAAAATAGAGAGTTTTCTCTAGTTAAGATTCATAGTCTGAATTCAAAGAATTGACACAGTAAAGGCAAGAAGCTGGAATAACAATTATCCCGTGAAGGCAAGAGGCCATTGGAGGGAGCTATTTGTAGATTCAGAGCCTGAAAGTTACTCGATTCTAAGAATAAAGACCGGAAATCAAAACTAAGGTAAAACTATTATTTTTGTTAAATTTAGAAAGGTACCTTCTAAAATCTTAAAAAATCGTTGAGTTTACTCATCTGAATATTTGCATGTTTAAATTATCTAAATGTTTGTATTTAATATTTATTTTATTAGCATTGTTTTAAGATTTATATAACATACTAGAATATACAATTGAAGGGTTAGATAATTTATTAGAATAAATATTAGAAAAAATAAATAATATTATCTATCAAATGGAAAGAATAGATCAATCATTTGAAAAATATTATATATTTGGAGAAAATTTTGATAGATATATGAAAGATTATGTTAATCTATTAGATCAAATGATGGATTTATATGCTAGAATTCGAGATAGGAGTAATACAGGACAAAATTGAAAAACTATTCTAAGATAGGGATACATCCTGCAATATACAAAAATTCATTTCATTAAGGGTAATATCGATATTTGACTATTTTTACAAAAAAGAGGTCATTCTTAAAAGAACCTCGTACCAATAGAGAGAGATCATATAGTGAACAAATGGACAAGTCCATCTTCAAAATTTGAGGTTTTATTCAATAGCTGTAATGTATTTGACATCTTTAACCACTTAATTAATGTTGCAGTAAACAAAAATAATGATATCTAGTACAATGTTGTCAGTCTAGCTATCAGCATATCATAAGTCCCCTATCAAATGGATGATAATTACTTGTTTGTAATTGAATTTGTAATTTAATATTACTAATGTTGCCACCTAGACTGCTAAATAGCATTACTCATTTAAAAAAACAATGTTTAAAAGTATAACAATCCATCAAAGGTGGATCATATGAATAATTAATTATAATCAATTCATTGATAAACAAATTTTATAAATGGAGAACATGTCATTAGTTTCTCCTTCACTTTCATGTGTATGTGAAGTCTAGATTCCCATTTCCCAAGATCAGATCGTGTGTCCAATTCTTCGTAAACAAATAATCTTGTTTATAAATAGGATAAATAATAATAATAATAATAATAAAGGGCCAAGCACATTTGAATTTTTTTTAAAAAGGGCCTACACATATGCTGTCAAGTAACTCTAGCTTAATACAATTTGCTTGGAATGATAGGTCAATCTACATTGTAACTTGAATTGGACAATCCAAATTCAAATTTACACCTCTACTTAAGATATCCCGAGTCATCTAATTTCCTATTTCAGATGTGCCCTCAACTTCTACTTTCAAGCATCTCGAATTTCATTGTGTTGTGTCTTGAGTCGGAAGTTCCCTTCCTTTTTACGTCACTTAAGGTACTTTCTCTCTGGATATTTTAATCCTTTAGTAGGCCTATAATAAAGTAGAAAAATTCTTTAATAGCATTTATGTTATCATAAATCGAAGTTAAATCAAACTTAAGCATAGATCATATTCTAATCAACCATCCATTGTAAGTTTGTAACATTTCTCAAATAACATCAGTCGAATCAAGTTAAAATGATAACAAAATGGCTTTTCCAATGGTCTAGAAAAGACGCTACACTGTAGACTAAGAAACATGAAAAGGACAGGTTCATTCCACAAATATATGACATTGGGACAACTTATTCATGCATCTCCACGTGATTAAAAATTAAACCCACAAGCATCATAAACGAACAAGAATCCATTGATATGATGCAGATCTTACAAGTTGACACTTGACAGTGATTCATGCAAAAAGCCAAGAAACCACAGCCATACCATGGCAAATTTTCATATGTGTGCTCAAATAGTATTATGCTTTAGATAGGTCATTTATGTGGGGGACATTTACTCGCATTTTTCTCATTCTATGGAACTATTAAAAAAAATCGGAAATTCATCATATACCAATTGACCTTTCATTATTTTGGCTTTATAAAGCTGGAGCATGCTTGAAACGGATCTAGGCTTGGAGCGTATTCCCGAAGTTAATTCTGATTGACATAAGATGGACTGCACCTATATCATAATGTATAGCCTTTAGACAAAATGGTGGTACCAACATCAGTTGGTATAAGAGCTAGAAATCCCAGAGTCATGTCAATGCTTTCCTTTTGAAACCATGCTATGGTCACCCCCTCCTTGACAGAGGGGGTGACCGAACCCTCACAATAGGGGGGTGGGGCCAATTGTCAAGGAGGGGGGCAAAGTGGCAAAATCCTTCCTTTTGGTGGGTGTATAATGTACAAGCATGCTTGGAACGGGGGTATGGTGGCCGAAAGGACACTGCTTGGAGTAGGTTCTAGAACATGATTCTTGATTATATGTGGTGGATTGAGGTGTAGCCTTTAGTTCAAGTGATGACAATACTTTACATTGCTGAGTTAATCCATCCACCAAAAATCAGTACTGAAAGACTCAATAGATTAAATCTTACAAACACGTAGATTAGCATGTCTAATAACTTAAATAGTAGCCCAAAAAAATTTATTGGGTTTTACACATATGTACACAGAAGCTAGATACTAACCACAAAACTAGAGAAGGCAAAAGAAAAATGGAAAGCTGAATTAGCCCAGCCTTTCAAATTTCTACCCTCAAAGCTCTAAAAGTAGTAAAACACGAGTTCAAAATCAAATATAGTACAGAGCTAGACACCATTACATAATTTATCGATTTGCACCAACTTTAGATGTCAATGCAACCCTAAGCTGTTCTTTTGTGTAAAATCGGCTCCCCATATTCACTGTGGCTTGCTGGATCATCAAATCGTTCACCACTGACACACTAGCGTGATGAACATCTAGGTCTAGTTCCTTAAAGGCCATCATCAGCCTTGCTGCCGGGTGGTTCTTCTTACTAGATTGAACCCGTATCATCGCATCCCAACCAATTATCTTAACTTCTACATCAACATCAACAATCTTGTTAGCACTGGGGTTTGGCTTTTTCATGTCTTGCTCGGTTGGAGGAGCTGAAACTCGAGGCTCTTTAGTCACCAACTCCTTCTTCACTGACTCCAATTGGCCCTTCAATTCCTCCTTATCCAACTCAATATTCTGAAGCTTCGATTTCAACTCGTTAATATATGATATTGCATCTCCTAGAAGTGAAGCCTTGTCCATCTTGGACACGTTCGGCACAACAGCTCTAAGTGCATAGAACTTCTGGTTCAACTTCTCCCTCCTTTGCCTCTCCGCCTCCACGTGATTTAAAGGCTCCTCCCTCCCGTTTGCAGGCTTCCTACCCCTTTTTCTAGGCCGTTTCTCAGGGTCGACAACTCTACTACTATCCGCCTCTTTAACCACGGATGTCTCGAGATCTGAATGATCCAATTCCCCAACACCATTACTCGTCTTCCCAGCACCCGAAGAGGACAATATCACACCTGAAGTAAAAGAAAGCATGCCCTCTTCGTTACTCCCCCTCGAGGTTGGGGACGTCTTCTTGTTCTTGTTCTTATTGCTAACATTATTGTTTTTATTTTTCTCCTCCTGAATTCCAAACAAGCTTCCACTCCCACTACACATACTCCTTTTAGTACTCTCCCCAAAATTCAAAATCTCACCTGACTCCGGCTTACAAGTCACATTCCTAACACTATCCCCGTCGAACCCATATTCGGAAAAGTTCAACTCTCTAGCAAAAAATCCTGGCGCCTGCTGCTGCTGATTCTCCGTTAAAGTACTAGTACTAGGATTTTCATTCGCAAACAAAATTTGTTTACTAGCACTACCCGAACTCGAAGGGATTGAACTCCCCAGGCCATTGTTATTTATATTAGCATTGTTATTATCCAAAGAATCCTTCATTTCCACACCGGAGGACGAAGGGTCGGTCAACCATAGAGCCGACGGGTCATTCTCCGCCAAGGCTGCCCAAGAGCCCGAGCGGGAGCCCAATCCCGGGGCCGGAACAGCAGAACCCATTTCCATGCCATTGAAATTAAATAGAACTCTAACCTTGTTCATGAGATCCGAACTCTGGAAAATCATCTCGGTCGAACCGAGCTCCACGACGCCGTTTGAAGAAGGTATGCAAACCATGGTCTCAAGCCCGAAGATCTGGGCCTGACGGGCCCGCTCACAGTGAGAAACAGCCAGCCTGTCTGTCCCAGCGATCCAGATAGGGCTCGAGCTGTACAATGCCTGGCCGGGAAGCCCGGACCCGTTCATAAAGGACTGAGCCATGGAGATGAGAAAGAACCACTCCGTATCAGTCACTTCTTCATCAACAGCATCATCGACCGAGGACTGTGGGTCTGAAATTAACGAATTCAACTCTCTCAGCACTTTCTTTCTGTTCTCTTGCTCCGCCAGTGACGCCGCCGTCTTGCGCTTCCCTTTATTTTCTTCGCCTTTATAGTACCCATCGCCCCAGCCCAGTAGGGACGGACTACCGTAGTCAACCACCGAGGACTGCCAGAAAATAGCGTAAGTCCAGCTCTCATGGGCACCCTCGATCAACGCCGACAGACGCTGCTGTAGCGTTTCTTGATTGAAAATTTGTGCCGCTGACGCCGAGGATTTCGATTGGTCGGCAGGATTTGGAGCATATGTAGAAGCGGGCCAGAAAGAACCCAGATCGGAAGAAGATGACATAAAGGCCTCCATCATCGACGCGTTATCGTCGGTAGTTATTGTTGTCGCTGCTGTTTTTGTTGCACTGCTACTTGTCCACAGATTCATCGTATTTCGCTACTTGGGCGTCGGCAATATGTAACAAATCATTAGATAAACTGAACCGACAATTGAATCAAGAAACTGGCAACCCAATAACAAACTTCGTATTTGTTGCCAGATCAGATATTCGGTTTTTGGGGGAAAGAGAAAGTGGGAAATGGAGTTCAAGAGAGATGAATTAGAGGATGGGGGCGGCTGGCCAGTGGTGGTGAGAAAAGGAGAGAGGATTTGTATTAGGTGGATGAGTTTGAGTTAGGTTCGCAATTTATTTGCGATGAATTTGAGCTGAATTTAGATGGTATATAAAACAAAGTGTACAGAAATGTGGGTTCGACGAAGGTCCAGCCGATTTAATCGAGCCGTTTACTCCATCACTCTAAGCCGGCTTTATATACTAATTAAACCTTGGACTTATTATACTCACTCCACTAATGATTTTTATTATGTTAGGAGCCCCCAATGTTTTTCAAATATAAATAATCAATTACCAAAGACATCAAGTTATTCGATTAAGTCTCTAACTACATATTTGTCTGTTAGGCTAATATAATTAGTTATACACATGCCTAGATAACTATCAAAACTAATCTATTACAAGTGTTACACATTCATGACTGGAGTGAAAATGTTACTCTCACTTGACGAAAATTGCGACGTGTTTGACGAAAATTAGATGCGATACATTGATGACATTAAATTGTTGGGTTAATCAAATGAATGCTTATTAAACTTATTTCTAGATCACCAATTGCTCGCTCAAAAAAAAAAAAAAAAAAAAAGTTTACACATTGTTCACTCACCTATTCAAATTATTACATGCCTAGATTCTAAGTTTCATTCATGTTGAGTGTGACCGTTTAATAGTTAAATTAAGAAAGAAAGAATTATAGGCTAATGTGCTATCATTTAAATTTTATTCTTTATGTTTCTTTATTGGATTAATGAGTAAAAGGAAATGAAGTGGGAATGAAGGGAATGAAATAAGTAAAAACATATAATCATTAAGGTTAAACCAGTGATTTAAAGACCTATTTGATTCCCTAAAATTGTTAAAAATTGATTAGTTATCATTAGGAAAATATTTTGATATTATTTCTTATTATTTCATCGAACAATTATTGTTAATACCAAAACTAATATTTGGCATTTCTATGTTTGTTCCTCCTCAGATCAATCCTCACAAATTCAAATCTCATTATACTTCTAGCAATTACTATTCAAGGTACGCATAAATTTTGCGAAGATATTTTTCATGGGCAAGATTTTGGAGATGTGTGTGTCCCTTCGAATAAGCTCGTATCAATTCCTTTCTTTGACATTTATTTTTTAATTTAATCACTAAGCTCAATTAAATAAATCTACTTTCACAAATAGCTTTGTTCCACTATATAAATAAATAAATTATTTATCCATAATTGGTATATTATCAATACAAAAATATCTATTTCAGACAATATCAAAAATGCCCCTTGAAAATATTACTTACTCTCTATATTTTAATTTAGAATATTATATTCATCCCGAGCCATCTTTAAATCACTACTCTTTGTGTTGGTACGTATCCTCCAGCTTGTTTGGTTAATGAGGCTCTCTATTCAAATATTCAAGAAGTAACTCCGTTTTCAGGTATGGAGAAATTTTCCGGTCTTTGATTAATTAGTGATGGATAATTATATTTCACAACATTTTTGTCGAGCACACCATATTTAAAATGCAATAAAGGATCATGCTACGTTTATCGGGGCCACATAGGCTCTGGTAAAGGGGTTTAACCTTGCAATAAAACTCCATAACCTTTGTTAATTTTCACAATAAAAGTATTATATAATGTATATGATACTCATAATTATATAAATAAAGAATGTTAAATTATTAGTGTTGTCTTGTAAAAGGAAAGTTTATTAGGGTTTGTAGTGAATGATAATTACACCCCTGTAGCCCTAGAAATTATTACCATTGTATCCCTGATTCTTACCTATAAATATAGGGCTTTGGTCATTAATAAAATACACACAAGTCTATTGACTTAATTCTCTCTTCTTCTTCCTCTCTAGTTTATAACACGTTATCAGTACGAAAGCTTAATTATTCAAAGTTTAGTGAAAGTAGTAATTTTTTTTAGCATAATCATCTGTCACATGTACCAAAATTTATTTGGTGACGTGTGAATTTTTTTTTATAATATTCTGCCTATACAAAATAATCCACCTCGTGAATTTTTCGCTAATTGATTGCGGTTGATTTATTCACAAGTTGATTGTGGCAGATTTATTTTGCAATCATATAGATTATTAAATCATTAGATGTACTAGCTTTTTGTGACCAACTTTTTGGTTCTACCTTAATTAATTATACTTTAATTTTCGTTGATTAATCATGCTCTGTACAAATTAGTCTTGGTTTAATTTGTTAATTCTATCACAATCAATTAGTATGCATGATTCCTGTATGTATGATTTCTTTTCAGGCTGCAATTTGGTGTGTAATATGATTTCTTTTTTTTTGCTTCAACTTTGCCTGTATAATATGATTTATTTTCACGTTTTATTAATATGAACATATCATGCCAAATTTAATTCACGTTGCAATTTGGTAATTCATACCACAATTTAGTAATTCATGCGACAATTTAATAACTCGTGTATCGTAATTAATAATTTCCTATGTGGTAAAAAATAACTTTAGAGCATTTCTTTTCAAGATTTCTTTCTTAATGTATGTTTGGAAATTAAATTTCTTTATTGTAATGATTATTGAATTTTTTTTTCTGTCCTTAACTTGATTAAATATTTTTAGATGATCTATTATGATATTCTATTATGTTATTGCTCCTGAAGTAGTACAATTTTATAATTAATATTCTAGAAGAATATTATTTGCTCTTGAAGAGTATAAATTATAATTTTTAATATTCCAGAAGAATATTGATATATCGCTCTTGAAGAAGCAATATTAAAATACAATGTGCTCCCGAAGTAGCACATGTTTCGAAGAACATATTATTTTATATTAGTGTTTATCCCTGAAGGAAAACACATAACTTATGTCATGTTAATATTGACTACTTAATCAATTATTTCGTATTCTTCGAAACTAATTTTATTTTTTATTGTGTAGTTAATCAAATGGCAAACATCACAAAACTTGAGTTTGCTGCACTTGACATATCTGGCAAAAACTATCTATCATGGGTACTCGATGCCGATATCCACCTTGTCTCAAAGGGTCTAGGAGAGACAATAAAAGAAGGAAACAAATAATCCCTGCAGGATCGTGCAAAAGCACTCATCTTCCTTCGCCATCATCTTCACGATGGGTTGAAAATTGAATACCTCACTGAGAAAGATTCACATGCTCTTTGGAAAAAATTGACTGAAAGATTTGATCATCAGAGGACTATAGTTCTCCCCAAAGCCCGCTATGAGTGGATGCACCTTCGTTTGCAAGATTTCAAAACTGTAAGTGAGTACAATTCTGAACTCTTTAGAATATCTTCAAAATTGATCTTGTGTGGAGAAAAAATCACTGATGAAGATATGTTGGAGAAAACTTTCTCTACCTTTCACGCCTCAAATGTGCTCCTGCAGCAGCAATATCGTGAGCGTGGTTTCAAAAAGTACTCAGAACTTATATCTTGTTTGCTTATTGCTGAACAAAATAATGAACTTCTAATGAAAAATCATGGGTTACGTCCAACTGGTTCTGTGCCATTGTCTGAAGCAAATGGTACTGCATTTCCTGAAGTAAATGCAATATCAAGACAAGGACGTGGACGTGGACATAGATTTGGACGTGGACGCGAACGTGCACGTGGAATAAATCATGGACGAAATAATCAACAAAGTTATCATCAGCAAGGCAACAATTTCAAAAGACACAAAGCAAACGAAAGTAGCACACCCAAAAAGGTGCATGAAGAAAATTGTTTTAGATGTGGAATGAAAGGGCATTGGACACGTACCTGTCGTACGGCAAAACACCTTGTGGATCTTTATCAAAAATCAATCAAGGGAAAAGGAAAAGTTGAGACAAATTTCGCTAAATATGATGGTCCGATTGATGTGACTCATTTGGATGTCTCTGACTTCTTTGCCGATCCAAATGAAAATATTGATCACTTGATTGGGGGTGGTGTGATGGAAGATATAGATTAATTTATTTTCTATGCTTCTAGTATTTCACTTTATTTTAGAAATTTAGTTAGAAATATATTTTTATTTTTCACAAAAAAAAAAAAAAAAAAAAAAAAAAACTTTATTGTGTATCGTCAATTTCATATTATTGAATTATATTTCTTTAAATTTAAATTCAAATTTTTATTAAAACATATGTATTTTGTTGTATTTATAGATTGATGATGGATTGTCAAGATACTTGTTTGATAGATAGTGCAACTACACATACAATTCTTCAAGACAAAAAAATATTTTTTGGACTTAACATTAGCAAAAAATAATGTTAATACAATATCTGGTGCATCGAATATCGTTGAAGGCTCCGGAAGAGCTCGTATTATTTTACCAAATAATACTAAATTATATATTGACGATGCACTTTACTCTAGCAAATCCAGAAGAAATTTGCTTAGTTTTAAAGATATCCGCTGCAATGGATATCACATTGAGACGATGCAAGAAAATAGTGTTGAATATCTTTGCATAATTTTCTTTATATCTGGCAAGAAGCAGATAAAAGAAAAATTTCATGCACTCCCATCTGACATGTATTATACATTTATAAAAATGGTTGAATCAAATAATGTCACGAACCAGAAGTTCGTTGACCCAAAAAGTTTTATACTTTGGAATAATAGACTTGGACATCCAGGAGCTATAATGATGCGTCGAATAATAAACAACTCACATGGACATCCTTTAAAGAACCAAAAGATTCTTTTACCTAATGATTATCCATGTGTAGCTTGTTCACAAGGCAAGTTAGTCATTAGACCTTCAACTACAAAGGTCAATGTTGAATCTCCAACTTTCTTGGAAAGAATTCAAGGAGACATATGTGGGCCAATACACCCACCATGTGGACCATTTCGTTATTTTATGGTATTAATTGATTCTTCTACTAGATGGTCACATGTTTGCCTACTTTCCACTAGGAATGTAGCATTTGCTAGACTACTTGCTCAAATCATAAAATTACGAGCACAATTCCCCGATTACTCAATCAAGACTATTCGTCTTGACAATGCTGGTGAATTCAGATCACAAGCATTCGATGATTATTGTATGTCAATTGGGATTACTATTGAACATTCGGTTGCGCATGTCCATACACAAAATGGTTTAGCAGAGTCGTTTATTAAACGTCTACAACTTATAGCTAGACCATTACTTATGAAAACAAAGCTACCAACTTCTGTTTGTAGACATGCCATATTACATGCTGCATCATTGGTTTGTGTTAGACCAACTGCCTATTATCAATATTCACCCTTACAACTTGCATTTGGTCATGAACCTGATATTTCTCACCTAAGGGTTTTTGGTTGTGCTGTCCAAATCCCTATTTCACCCCCACAACGTACTAAAATGGGTCCCCAACGAAAACTTGGGATTTATGTGGGTTTTGATTCACCATCCATTATTAGGTATCTGGAACCTTTAACGGGTGATCTATTTACTGCACGTTTTGCAGACTGTCATTTTGATGAAATGACTTTCCCAATTTTGGGAGGGGAAAAACTACATTCTAAAAGACAAGGTACAATTTCTTGGAATGAAATAACTCTATCTCACTTTGATCCCCGCAGTAATCAATGTGAGCAAGAGATTGAAAAAATCATTCATTTGCAAAGAATTGCAAATCAATTACCCGATGTATTTGTTGACACGAAAAGAGTGACAAAATCATATATACCAGCAGAAAATATTCCAGCAAAAATTGATGTCCCTGCAGGACAATCTGCTGTAGCAAACGAATCTAACATACGCCAGAAGCGTGGTCGATCAGTTGGTTCAAAAGACTCTGTACCTCGAAAAAGAAAAGTACAAGAGAAAAACCAACCAAAAAATTCGGAAGAAGTAACATTAGAAAAGATTGATCAATCAAATATTGAAAATATGGTTCCTGAAGAATCACAAGTGTCCGAAAATAATGAGATTTCAATAAATTATATGTTATCTCATAAATTATGGGAACGGAAAAATGTTGTTATAGACAATATTTTCGCCTTTAATGTGGCTCTTGATATTATGCAAAATAAGGATCCTGAACCACAGTCAGTTAAAGACTTTCAAAATAGAAATGATTGGCCAAAATGGAAAGAAGCCATACAGGCGGAATTGAATTCCTTAGAGAAACGAAAAGTGTTTGGACCTGTAGTTCGAACACCTGAAAATGTAATCCCTATAGGATACAAATGAGTTTTTGTACGAAAGAGAAATGAAAATAATGAAATTACAAGATACAAAGCCCGACTGGTAGCTCAAGGTTTCTCACAAAGACCAGGAATTGACTACGAGGAAACATATTCTCCCGTAATGGACACCATCACTTTTAGATTTTTGATTAGTTTGACCGTGTCACAAAAACTTGATATGCGCCTTATGGATGTAGTAACTGCATACTTATATGGTTCGCTTGATAGTGACATATATATGAAAGTCCCCGAAGGACTTAAAGTGCCAGGAGCAAACAATACATGTCCGAAAACCATGTTCTCAATTAAATTGCAAAGATCATTATATGGATTGAAACAATCCAGACGCATGTGGTATAATCGTCTTAGCGAATATTTGTTGAAGGAGGGTTATAAAAATAACGATGTCTGCCCATGTGTTTTCATAAAGAAAACAAATATTGGATTTGCAATTGTCGCAGTTTATGTTGATGATCTAAACTTAATTGGAACTCCTGAAGAGCTCAACAAAACTGCTGATTATTTGAAAAATGAATTTGAAATGAAGGATTTAGGAAAAACCAAATTTTGTCTCGGGTTGCAAATTGAACACTTCCCAGAAGGATTATTTGTTCATCAATCTACATATACAGAAAAAGTTTTAAAACGGTTTTATATGGATAATGCACATCCATTGGCATCACATATGATTGTTCGATCACTTGATGTGAAAAATGACCCATTTCGTCCACTTGAAGATGGAGAAAAGGTTCTTGGTCCTGAAGTACCATATCTTAGTACAATTGGAGCATTAACATATCTTGCAAATTGCACTCGACCCGATATAGTTTTTTCTGTAAATCTCCTTGCAAGATATAGCTCTACACCAAGTCAAAGACATTGGAATGGTGTTAAACACATTTTTCGTTACCTAAAGGGTACAATTGATTTATGATTATTTTACTCCCAAAAGTCGGGATCTACTTTAGTGGGATATGCAGATGCAGGTTATTTATCTGACCCACATAAAGCTAAATCACAAACAGGATATGTGTTTACACGTGGAGGAACAGCTATATCATGGAAATCTGTGAAGCAATCCTTGACAGCAACATCCTCAAATCATTCTGAAATTATTGCAATCCATGAAGCAGGACGAGAATGTGTATGGTTGAGGAACATGACCCATCATATCCAAGCATCATGTAGGTTAATTTCAACAAAAGATAGCCCAACAATTTTGTATGAAGACAATGCAGCTTGTATTGCACAACTCAAAGGAGGCTATATCAAAGGCGACAGGACGAAGCATATTTCTCCAAAATTCTTTCATACACACGAGCTTCAGAAGAATGACGACATCGATGTTCAACAAATTCGCTCAAGTGACAATTTGGCCGATTTATTCACAAAAGCACTGCCAACATCTACATTCAAGAAGTTAGTCCATGGGATTGGAATGCGTCGACTCAAAGATTTTTAGTGATCAATATCAGGGGGAGTAGCTGTACTCTTTTTCCTTCGCATATGTTTTATCTCACTGAATTTTCCTAGCAAGGTTTTAATGAGGTAGCATTTATTTTTAATACTCCAAAATAACTGTACTCTTTTTCCTTCGTTTGATTTTTTTGTCCTATTAGGTTTTTATCAAACAAGGTTTTAACGAGGCAGATATTTTGTAATGTGTCATTCAAGGGGGAGTGTTGTAAAAGGAAAGTTTATTAGGGTTTGTAGTGAATGACAATTACACCCCTGTAGCCCTAGAAATTATTACCATTGTATCCCTGATTCTTACCTATAAATATAGGGCTTTGGTCATTAATAAAATACACACAAGTCTATTGACTTAATTCTCTATTCTTCTTCTTCTCTAGTTTATAACATTGTCTACTTTGTCAATCTTTAGTTGGTCATCAATTATTAATTGTATTTTTCTATTATTAAATTTAGAGATATAATTAAATATCTTAACATTAAAAAAAAAGTATATTTCCTTTAATTGAGAAAGAAGAAAAATAGCATATATTTCACTTTAGGTGCTGTTTGAGCTCAATTAAATTTATAATATATTTTTCTCTCACTTCTTTTTAACCACATTCTTCAATAAAATAATATTACACATAAAACAAAAAATAAATAAAAAAATCAACCACACATTTTTCAAAAAATTATTATTCAAATTATAATATCAAATAATATCAAATAATGGGGGCTCAAATGGGGGCTTAGTTAGCTCCCTTGAATTTTGATGACTACACATGTTTAAATGTTACTTATAAATTTGACAAAGTGTGCGAACTCAAATATTACCTTGAATTGAGAATATTTAAAATGTTTAACATAAATTAAGTAACGAGAAAATGACAATAACAAAAATTGTACAAACACAAAACTTCCAATCCCAAATATTAGATATGAATTTGTACATTTTTTCATATGTTATTGATGTGTACATTTTACTCAAGCATTTTATACTAGTTTAACTTGAATAGTGGCTAGATCTTATGATTATTGAACATTTTTAACGTGTTTATTAGTGTTGTTTTATAAGTTGGTGAGATGGTGTTAATTAATGCAAAATGAGAAGAAAAATAGCAAAGTCCAAAATTTGACGACTAAAGTGTAAATACTCAAAAGTTGTGTCGAATCTCACGATAAAGATTTGAGAATGTTAATGGTCAATTGGATGCAATTAGAAGTCAAAATGAGTTAAATATGACCAAAATATTTTCACAGATCAATTTTCAACGTCACGAGGATATTTCAAATTTTAGCCAGAGAATGAAACACATTTTTGTCCAAGTAAATGTTCGAACTAGAAAAGAGATATATCTTGTAAAATTGTAGCCAAATGAGTTATATTTACAATCCAATTTGAATTAACTCAATCGGATATCGAGAGAGAAAGTTATGATAAAAATATTGAAAGAGTTGCAGCGCTGAATTTTTCCCGAGATCATCATGGCACCAAGGCGCTGCCTGGATGTATGTAGGACACATTTTGGCTAGTTTTGAAACCCATAAAAACTCTAAATTAGTAGAAAACGTGAAGGAGAGTATAAATACAATAATAGAGACACTTTGGGGGGAGTTCCACACATTAATATACACAAGAACATAACTTGAGATTGGGAGAGCAAAATCAATGGGGAAAAAAAAACAAGATATCAAGAGTTATGATTTGGAATCAAGATTTGAGGGAAGAAGAGGAACTTGGTGCAAGAATTATTCACTTCTCCACATATTCATTCAAAACCCGATGATGCACTTCATTATTGTTAATTATTTTTCTTTATCCTATTATGAGTGGCGAAACTTTACATTATGGCAAACAATGTAATTTATTGAAACCATTTATTTCTTTTATTGAAGATTCAAAGTTCTTTCATTATATATGTGTTGATTTTAACTATGTATTTAATACTTTGAAAGTATATATTTAGCAAATTTATTTTGATCCAACGTGCGGAATTACACAATTAAAAACAATAAGTCACTTTTTTTAATTTTTTTTTCTAGATGGTTAATCAATCAAATCAGATTATCATATGGTTTGAATGCCACAATCAATAATATGAAAGCAAATAAACAATACAAAATATGTTGACGGAGAAAATCCAGTATGATCCAGCCTAAAGAATCCACTAGACTCGTTGATCTAATTACTACAATCTCGAAAGATCCGCTGGAACGTGTTTCACTCAAACTTGTTTCCGATATTCTGGAATTGTCTATCTCCTATGGATTACCAAGAATACCTTGTTTGTATACTTTTCATGTGCATCTAGTCAAATCTTCCTAAATCTTCAGCAATCTCTAAAAGTTATTGAGAAAGTACATTCATTCATGTATGTGTATAGGAAGTTAGTGTTTTGAATTACGTGAATTTGATGTTTTCCCAAACTTGTGGTTGAATAATCTCAAGAATCAAATGTTCAATCTCAAAGTTTGAATGCGTTCTTAGATCTCAGAAATATGATATGACAAAGTAATATAATGAACAATCACACCACAAAATGTGTTAAGACTTGGGTATATATATAGTAGAAGGCATTTAAATAGCATGAGTTGGATAAAACTCTTGAAAAATAATTAGTGTTTTACGCGTAACACCGAAACCCGATCGCCAGGCAAGCGATCGATGTATTGCTCAAGCGAGAGCTGGGCAACAGTGTTTCTGTTTTTTTCACTCAAGCGCCTGTTTTTTTTTCTTGTTCCAAACTCGAATCCTAAGATACATAGTTCATCTATGCAGAATTCTAATTGACTCCTTAACTTTTACATCTTTTTATATTAATCATTTTGTCTGAAAAATTGTCAATACAATTAAATCCTAACATTACTTGATCACCAATTCAACGATTTAGTGAATCTATTACGAATCGAGAAGTGAGTTTTAGATTTAAACCACATATTAAAATCCGATAATTTAGTATAACGTGTAGAGATACTTATACTAAATATTGCGGTTGTTTTATGAGTTCTTATAATAAATCGTATGTTTAACTAAGATTAATTCGTATAAAGATATGAAACTGAATGAGTTAAATGAGCTTAATGAGAATTTGAGAAGAGTAAATTGAATACAATAGAAGAATTCGATCGAATGCTATATTAAGTTATTAATCTTGAACTACGATTTAAAGGTGATCAGTAGATGAAATTGTTATGCCCTAATACTCATTCCATATTTGAACTTTCAATTTGATATTTTGTGTGCAATTTTGATACTTTCAATTAATAGATATATATAGAAAATAATTAAAACAATCATAGTTCTTTATTTTCATCAAATAAGAGTTGAAAATATTAAAGTATAATCCGTGTGGGAATGATAATTCAGACTTATTGGTCTACTATATTATTTGTTATAATATTGTACACTTACGATATAAAAAAAACAACAATTATTAATCATAAATATTTTTTATCAGTATACTCTACTAAATGTAGAAAGGAGAAGGTTGACTCAATTTAAGTTAGAACTCGATGAAAAGTGTAGCAAAGTAAATTGCATAGAGTGTTTCAAGTATTTTATGCGAGAGTAATCATCAAGAGGCCAAGTTTCGAGCGTTTACAAAGTCAACCACCAAAATTTTGTATTTTGCCATTTTCTACTTTTATAGACATATATCTTGTACTTCTGTTTACATATCTATCAATTTATTTAATTTTTTTTCCCATTAAAATGTGTGTCCACATATAGAATCAAAACTCCAACGATTAATTCATAGAATTTTGACGTGGCAGAATCAACGGAAGACAAAAGGTAATATGTTAACGGCTTCGAAATAGCCGCCTGCAAAAAGACGCCAATTACTCGGCGGCTGCATCTTCAAATAATCGTCACCAATTTACGTGGAGCCTTCATCCAACCTGGTATCTTCCATCCCGCTATTTTAATAACAATAGAGAGTTATATATTATTTTATTTGGTCCCATTATTTTTAAAATATATATTTTTTATGAATTATGCTACTCTATCAGCTTGAGATTCATAGACCTTTTACAGGCCCCACACAAACAAAGAGGGGGGGGGGGGATCTGTATTTTATGGGGTAATTTTTTAATGAGGTGGGTTCCGCATCATGTGAGAGGCTGAGCTCTACCAGAGCAGCATTATTGTTTTTTTATTTCTTATTTTCAATCTCATTTTTAAATAAAATAATATTACATTCAAACTCAAATAAATTTCTTATTTTTAAAGTACACATTCTCCATCAAAATATTATTCTAAAATACATTTTAATAATAATAAAAAAAAAGCTCAAACCGCCTCTATATATATTAATAATATTTAATTTAATCTAAATTTATCAACAAATAACATCAATTAATAAAAGCCCCTGATTTATTTATATAAAAACCAGATTTTCAATAGATTTTAATAAAAATTAATGAAATATGTGGTTGAAAAGTTATGATTTCATGAAAAAATTAATAATTAATATTAATTTTGACTTAAATTTTAATTTAATTTTTTAATTGAAATAAAAAGGAACAATTTATAGTGAAAGAACTACTACATAGGTGAGTCAACAACAACACTAAAGCAATGTTCAATATCTTATGAATCTCAAATAGTTATAACCAACACTTTCATAATCTTAGTAAAATACATACTGAACGTTGGATTGATTTAAATTAAAAGTCACGATTATTTGTCAAATTTATGAGTATGATGATCAATCTCGTTTAAGTAATCGTGGTGTCACTGTCTCAATCTTCAATAAATAAAAATGCATTCTTATTTTTGTTGGATAGTGAGATAGGTAACTCACTATTATCTAGATTGATGTTTCGCACAACTGATATTATGATTTTAATTTTATTTTTGGCACTAAAATTAGGTGAGACGGCATGCATTATGATAATAAATTCATTTAGGGTGTGTTTGATATGCCCAAATTTTCCACTTTTGCGCTGTTTGATAGCGTTTATTTTTCATGGGATTGATTTTCACCCAATTTCAAGGTACAATCACTTGAAACGTGATTATGTGAAATTCAATGACTTGCTATATTGGTGGGAATTGCTTTCCACCTTTTTTTTATAGCAATATAAACAAATTCTAAGATAAAGTGTAAAAAAAATTATCCCTTAATTAACAAATTTCATCCAAAACAAAGTCAAACATAAAAATAAAAAATTATTTATTTTTATTTATTTTGATAATCTAAACATATTTTGTCCCCAATGGTAAAAAAATTTATTCATTTAATTGACAATTTGCATAAAAAATAAAGCCAAACGTATTATAATAGAAATGTGAAAAATTATACCAATCAAACACCTTTAATTCAATTTTCGGTAAAATAATTCCAGGTAATTTAATTTCTTACAATTCAATTTTTTTCTACCCATTTTTCACCTTTGCTATCAAACGGATCCTTATAGAAAATGAAATATATGTAAGGATATTAAAAGGCTCATCATGAAGATGTACAAGTGAAAGACGACAAACAAAATAAGTGAAAAAAAAAAAGAAAAAAGCGCGTTATGGTCGCGAGAAGCCACCTTGACCGTAAAGTGGGGCTTGTTTGACCAAATAATTGATTATCTCAAAATAATACTATTATTCATAGTTTAAATTATTGTGGCACGTTTTGCTCGATGCGTGTACCGAAAACGACGTTTTGTTGTCGGGCCGCGTTTGTGTCTTTCAACACGTGAAAAAAGGCCACCACTTGCACATTATTAATTATCAATAGTGTAATGAAAGTCACTCTTGTCTTCATATATATTTTTTATAATTAAATCTCTTTTTCACATAAACTTTACAAAAACCTCACAGTATGTGGAGTTCATTCAAATAAAAAATGCCAAAAAATAATCCACCTCATCCTCCAGTGTGGGCTGTCCGGAACCTTGTATACCAAGTATTATTGTAAGAACAAAGCATATACCAAGTATTATCGTAAGAACAAAGAATATTTGGAATTATTGAAAAATTAAAATATTAAAGGATTATTACGGTTGCATTTTTCTTCAAATTATAGGAGAAAACAGGCCTAATATTTGTTTGGATGGTCGGTCCAATAACAATCATGGATATAACATAACTTTATGTTTTCGTTTGGAATGTTGATACAAGAATAAGGACATATTAGGTTAGTTTAGGCTGAAATAAGCACTCTTGTCTTCCAATTTCAAACAAGAAACAAACAAGTTTTTAGTAATTGTGATTTTATGAATATAGGAAACTAAAGTATTTTGATTGAACAAATTATAAACTGAACGTAACGGAGACGACAATAATGAAGAGAGTGAGATAATTTTTATAACAAATCGTCGATTTGAAAACTCTAATTATCGCCAAACTATTAAATATGGTTTGTTTTAATATTATCGCCAAACTATTAAATATATTTGATGTAAAAGCAACATTATAGAATTTTATTAAGTTGTGACTATGATATAAAAGTGACTAATACTTATAATTCTCGTAAAATATGTAAATAAGAAATTATTTGATCATTTATAAACCATAGCGAAGAAGTCAGACATGAGCCAACTCGCTGAATCTTTAAATATTGCATTGAAATACAAGAATCTTTAAGATTTTATTGTATTTGTTTTGTTTTCCTTTTATCCCACAATGAGTTGTCACGTTCTCAACTAAATATTGTGCAATGAGACTGTTATAATCCAAATCATAAAAGAAATCATTTTGTTGACAGTGGAACAGTTCTGATATCGATTGTTGTGAAAATTGGAAGATAATATCGAATTAAATCAATACCAAATTGTTGATGAAAATAAGAAATTAAGTCACATTATGAAACAATTGATCGCAATAGCATAAAAATAATGTAATTTTGTAGGAACATATATTTTATTATAATATGGAGAAATAATACAAATGTTTGTGTATACAAACTTCTTACTAAATCATAATGAAAAACCAACTATATAGAGAAAACGATCCAAATCCTAGAAGTAGAATTGTATATGAAATATAATTTGTCAAGTAAATTTGAATAGGATTCCATACTAACATTCCAAATAGAATTTTTCTAATGTGCATTTTAATTATAACTCTCAATTATCTTCAACAAAGAATTCGGATCGCACGGGTCCATTTATTTATATTTGATTTAATTTTGATGTAGTCCAATCTTAAGGGAGTTTTTTTTTTTTTTTTTTTTTTTTTTCATGAAAAATATTTATAATGATTACTCTCATAGTACGATAGAAGACTCCTTTATTATTATTGAATTGAATTGACGCGCAAGACTATAAATGAGTACTAGCTTGTTAATTGCATCAACTCACACAGCAGAAACCGTGTCGGTGTCATGCACGACTCTTCGTCAATTGAGTGAAAGTTTAATGAAACTTACCCCGGGTTTCCATGAAGTTGGGTGCGCCATCACATTGTTTTTCACGTGATTTCCTTTGGTCACTTCACTTGGAAAGTCTTATCACCCTGCCCTCAATACAATATATACCAAAGAATAATTATGTTTAGTATTCGTGTCCCTATGACACATCTTCAAGTGATAAAAAAGGAAGGTGGAGAAATTTAGTTTTGCTTGAAACTGCCGCGTCAAGAGTTCGAATCCTGAAATATGGATTTGACTATTGGATAAGTGCAAATGTATAAGTAACCTTCCACCATGTACCTTTGGAACTATAATCTACGATTTACCTCCTTTATCAAAGTTCAGGATAAGATAGAATAAGTGGGGATGTCAGTAATGAAGCGTAATAAAAAAAAAAAAAATTATGTTCAATGTTCTGTTGACAATATGCAACGTGAGTCAATAGTTTTTTTTGACAATTCATACATTGTCAAAAATAAATTTGCTTCTACAGAGCCAACTGTTTAAGGGGGGACAGGTGTCCTCCTGCCATAGCAGGGGCACTTGTCCCCTTGTCTGGCCCATGTAGTTGGCACAAAACCATGCAGAACATGTATTGTTAGTTCTATTGCCTTTGGTATGTCTTTAACTTTGGTTTATTTCTTCCCGTAGGAGAGTTTTTTAAAATTTTAAGAGGAAGAAATACTTTCGTAAATTTAGTCAAATGAGTCCAAAAATAATTTTTGAATTTTAAAAATTCCTTTTGAATTTTCAAAACCCATGCCAAAATTCGTTTTCATTCTAAATCGGTATGCTTGACGTAGATTTTTTTTAAAAATAATTTTTTGTAAAAATTAATTTTTTTTAGAGAACGTATAGTTAAAAGGTTAAGAAAAATTTATGAATCTGCTTGCAAAATTATTTTATTGAAAAAATGTGTATTTAAAAAATGAATTTTAAAGACTTTGTATGAGTTAAATATACAACTAATAATGAATTTGTATATATATTTAAGAAATTGGAAATAATTTTAGAGCCAATTGTAAAAAAAATTATCCGACAATTTTCATGAAAAACAAAGTTAAACGAATACCAAAAAATCCAAATTTACTTTTATTTTCCGAATGAAAAATTATACCAATCAAACACAATTAATCGTCAATTTTCGATAAAATAAGTTTTAGAGAATTCAATTCCCTGTAATTTATTTTCTTTCCACCCAAATTTCATCTTGCAACAAAACGACCCTTATTTGAAAGAATTATTGAAAAGTAAAAAATTACTTCTGAAATTAAGAAGTCGATATATAGATAGTAGTTGTACGGGTACAAAATGTTAAGGAAGAATTATATTTAATCAAACCAAACATTATTGATGTATAATGAAATATTTTGTTTTAATTTTTGTCTTTTATTTTTGGGAGAACGTGTCAATAAAATATGGGAAATTTTGTTTAGCCCGTTTGATTCTCATTTTTATGAAAAAATATATTTTATAATTGTAGATTAATGGAGAATTTATGGTTGAAAAATAAGGAAATTTTTTGAATTTACGTAAAATATTATTTTAATAAATAATGTATAGTTAAAAAGAAGAGAGAAAAACATGTATTTTTATAAAAATGAAAATCAAACAGGCTATGTAAAATTATTTTATCACGGTGTACTGTTATAAATGAATTTGTAAAAAAAAAAAAAAAAAGAATTTATAAAGTACGCCATTTTGAAGTGTCAAATCCCAAACTCGAATCAGCCGTGGAGGAATGGAAGGAGCTGTATCGTCGTGCATCTTCTGCCAAATCGCCCGCTCTACCACCTCAACCACTCTTCTCCACAAGGTCAACCCCCAATCAGCTCCGCCTTACCGACGGCGGAAAGCTTTTATCGTTTCAAAATAATTCTGCGTTTTTTATTTATGCAGGATGATAGGGTTGTTGCTTTTCAAGATATAAATCCATCTGCATTCAGGTCTCTAATTTTTCACATCTTCATTTGTTTTCAGTTTATATGTGCATTCAGGGCGTTGCTGTTGATTAATTTCTTCCAAATTCGTCGTTGCTGATTATAACTGACTTTTATTTGGATTTTGGTTACTTATTGAAAGTTTCCGTTTGCTAACTATGGTGCTAATATTGGATAAAATTTGTTGGAAATTCAATGACAAAATATAATTGTGATAGACATGATTATGCGGATTATTTAGAAAGCTAAGTGCACATATTCTTTGGAGGTCAAACAATCAATTTCCTTTTGGAAAAAGGAAAAATTGAAAAGAAAAAGTAAGTAGCTTATCATGGACGCTTGTAATTTGGTCGATTAAGAATCAATTTTGTGGCTTTAGTAAGGTTTCTATCTCCGCCTTTGAATACTTTTGGTACATGCACTCAACTTCGAATATTCTGGCTTGAAAACAAATTTGTTCCAAATGACTAATGAGTTCAAATGCAATCTCATCTGAAACACAGACTCTGTGCTAGTGGGATGACATAAATATGTCTTGTTGAAACGTGATGAGTGCAGTATCTGAAAATATTACTCATAAACTATTGATAGCGTATGGAGTTCAGCAACAAGGGTGGGGGATACTCACCCTAGAGTGGATCTGCAAGAACTTTTTCATGTTTATTTCTTAGCTTTTCAAATCAAGATTGGAGACAATTTAATAGAGGGAGAGTTTGACATAAATATTTCTTTCCAACTACACATTTCCAAAAGATGGGTTGTATAAGCATGTTGCAGTGCGGATTTTGAGCTCCCTCATTTTCAAGGATTTCTCCAATTTGAGATTACAGTCTATCAGTACTTGCAATGTGGGAAAGCAAATTAGTTCGGCCAAGCTTAATCAAAGACTCTTGGCATGGTTTATTGTAGGGTGTATATGACGATTACTCACTCCTGTTTTGCATTCGAGAGTTTCATAACTTTGTGCTGGTAGTTATGATCTACAAGCTTGATTCACCATAATAAGGAAATGGCGATATTCATTAGTAGTTGGACTTATATGGCTGATGATTAGTATTTTCTTCTACATGTGTATATTCAATGTAACTGTTGCATATGCACAAATAGGTGGATGGGTACTTAGGCTGGCGTAAAAAGAAAGGTCGATAGTTAACATTTTACTGAGTTATTAGTCCTATATTTGGGCCAGGGCATGGGGCAGTTCAGTTACTAATTCAATTGCTTATTCTTCATGACCAACCTTCTTCTTGGTCTCTTTTCATCATCACCAGTTCTTGATTGAGCATTGTACATAATTGAGCATTTCATATTTGAATTAGGAAAGCTTAATATGATGCATGCCATAGCCTTCAAAATCGTACTGATGTCCCAGGACCATTTAGTCCATAAAACAGTTCTTGTCAGTACTAAAAATATTTGTTCTTGTAGAAGCATTCTTTGTCGTAGGAGCTTTTTAGCCGTTCGAGGATACTATAAAATATTTTGTTATTTTGTTTTAATTATAGAATGATTACTCATGACACACCACATTTTATGGGTGTTACTTCTGTTCTTTGGATGGAAAACCTGGTTATGTATGGACATCTTATCGTCTTTTACATTGACAACATTTTGTTGGCATCTAGGTTGAGGAGAATTTTCACTTACAAATATATCTCTACTTGATGGAAGTATAATTCATCATCTCCTTGACTATGACTTTAGTATACATTTTGGCATGACTTTGTTTTGCTTAATGTTTTTTATGAAATTTTGATTTCTTAACAACCTGCTAATTTATTGCACCAATCAATTCTCTGAAATAGGCATTACTTGGTGATTCCAATAGAACACATTCCAACAGTCAAAGACCTTCAACGGAGTTCCAAAGACTTTTTATTAGGTAAACAACTGTCCGGTCCTTTATTGGTTTGGAATCTTTCTGTTACTCTGCGGACCCCTTATTTCATCTGATTAATTTCATGTCCTTGTAGTCGGCCACATGCTAAATGTGGGCCAAAATCTAGTGCAAAGAGATGCGCCTCATGCCAAGAGATACAGGTATTCTTTTCCAATGCACCAAAATGGATCTATATCCTTCTTTATGCCTCCACACTTACATGTGTTTAATTTGCAGCACTCTGTGATGATATATTCTAGACACTCTGGAAGAGCTTTAATTATTTTATCATTGGGATTCCAAGAACTAATCAATTTTTCATTTGATGGCTATGAGATTCTATACTGAACCTTGCTATGTTCTCTATTTATTACTAAAATCTTCAAAGGGTTTATTGATTGATTTTTAGAGGCTGATATATAGCTCTGAATGGAAATAGATCTGCCTTACTGTCTAATTATCATTGTGTTTGGTAAATTTATTGACGTAGAACACGTTCGATAAGAACAAGATTTTGAAAGAAAGAGGAAGAGAGACGAGAAATAGAAGAAGATATTCAATATCAAAATCTAGTTATTACACTGCATAAGTTCTTTTATATATGGTTTAAACTAGTCTAAATAAAGTAGGAACATACTAGAAAATTTATTCAATTAAAACCTAATTATGTTTCCTAAAATAAGTATCCAATTTGCCAATTTAGACAGTAAATAACTAATACAATACTAAAAATCTATTAAATAAAACGTTGTCTAAAATAAGTATCTAAGTTAAAAAGTAAATTAAGTAATATCTCTACTAGGATTCCCATAATTTCTTCTTGACTGAAAGAACTCGACTCTAATGAGATAGGCTGCAACTTCATTCTCCAAAGAGGCCAATCTGTTGTCCTGACCAAGTATTGGTACTGAACTTTTGACAGCAATAAGTGCGTAACTCATACCAAGGAGGGAGATTTTAGTTATTGACCACTTGAACAATAGATTGGTGTTTGGAATTGAAAAAAAAAAAAATCTAACATCGACTTAGTAGCACTGTTTTTTTTTTTTTTTTTTTTTTAAATCTATTTGATCTTGAAAATTTTTGACATTCAGTTTAACTTTTCTGATTTATTAGATTTGGTTTTCATCAGCCTCCATTAAACAGTGTCAATCATCTACACCTCCATTGTTTTGCACTTCCCTTTATCCCCAGGTGAGCCTTTGGTTTATGGATATATTCTCATGCTATCTATTCTCAAATATTTTTTTTCGATCTTTTACCTGACAAAGATTCACTGTTACTCTATTTTTAAATTATTTGAAAAGATGGAAACGCGTAAAATACTCGTCTTTGGGACCCTTTGGAGGATTTATTGAAGCTGATAAATTGTTGGAGAGGATAAAGCCATTATATCTTCTTTGATGATCTGTTCTCCAATCAATCTGATTTCCAAATGTGAGTCTTTGCAAACCCAATTTTCTAAAATCATATCCCCATAAGATTTGATAGAGATTGTGATTTTCAAGTTATGATGATTTATATTCATATTGCAATGGAGTAATTTCTGCAGGAAAGCCATTCATCCATGATTGTTTTCAAGATTTTTTGCATGAAAGCACTTTGGTGATACTCTTTAGGTAACTGTTTTTTATTCTGAGAATAAGGCGAGTCCTTTATCCTCTCTGCTGAACCAGTGTTGTGAATTCAAAATCCTCTATAGAAGTACTTCTATCCTACTTGGGTGAACAAACTAAAACTGAATTCTCTTCGTTTGTAATCTTACATTAGAAGGTGGTTGTCAGTGTGATTGCTCAAGATCAGCGATATCTACCTGTATAACAACGAATTACAGTATCATGATTATATAGCTGAAAGTTTCAGTTTTTCCCTCTCATTTTTGCTGCTAAGCTGCTCTAAATATAACAGAGAGCGAGCATTTTTTTTCCTGTAATCTTCATTTTGTGTTAAAAATGCAACTAAACCAACTAGTTGTACTATGAAATATTCATTGATAGTACAAACGTGCACATAGTTGGCTCTTCCTCTCTACGACTCCTATTCATTCTGCTTTGAATTATTTATCCTATTTGCTATAAAGTTTGGGAAAAATAGTACTTTAAGAATATTTGCTAATTGTTTCTAGGTAGGTATAAGCGATATCATTCTGCTAATTTTAGTGCATATCTTCTACCAGTTTTTCTTGGTAAAGTTACAGTCTATCTCAACATGCGTAGGTCTATTTTCACTGGATTATGATCTATTTTTTTTCGATGCTTTATTATCACTGTACAATTTGATAGGCCTGTTCTCAATTCTTCAAGCAATATCTTCAACTAAAGTTCGCTACTGCCTTGGGATGCTGTTTGAAAATTTGCCTCTTCGGTACTACTAACGACAACAAATCGTTTCTTGGTTCTCCATATTACTAGTTTCCACCCATAAAATCAAATCTTGTCTTTGAATAACGTTGGGCATAGCTATTGAAGTGCACTAAAATTTTATCTGGCTCATTTAAAAATAATAATCTTGAAATCTTAATGTTCGTCTAAACTTTAAGCAAACTAAATTATTTAATTTAAGCTTGACTTAAAAGTTATATGAAAACTTGAGGTTCTATACTGAAAGTTCAATTTTGTTAAGGGTAGGCTAATATCTTTAGTAGGCTTTTTAGGTAGGTAGGGTGGGCTTTTTGTAGTTTTCAAATCAATTTAAGGGAAAATATATACTTACAGAGGTGCTAGCGGTATCGAAAAGGGGGTATCGAAGGGTGTCCTCCCTCACATAAGAGTGAGGCCCGCGTCTCAGCATTATTTAATACATGCGGGCCCTGTGCATTTATGTGAGGGGGGACACCCTTCGGTACCGTTAACATTTTTCATATAGTTATGCTTTTAAAGTAATAAAAAAAATTGTTGAATTCTTTCCGAAATCGAGTGATCACATTTTTTTTGACATCTGATAAAATTTTGTGACCTATAATAAATCAAATTGGTCACAATCACAATAAACACACAATTTATGGTCATGATCACATAGTAATTGTAAATTGCACAAGGTTATAATCACAAAGACATATTTTGTAGGTCATAATCCCATATTTTAGTTACTAAGCATAGGTTTAATAGGTCACAAAATATTTACTAGTCACAAATGACTAAATTAATTTATTACAATTACTTCATTTCATCCCCAAACATTAAACAAGCCAAACAGAGTGGCCTTTCAGAATATAGTTTTGGAGGAAAAAATGTATTTTGAATAGTTGATTGATAGAGAATGTGTGATTAAAAATTAAGGAAAAATTTTGAATTTACGTATAATATTATTTTATTGAATAATGTGTGATTGAAAAGAAGATAGAGAAAAATGAATTTAGAAGAAAATGAGAATCAAACGGGACAAAAATATGCTAGTTTTATTGGGCTTGAGTCTCAAATAAGGAGCCATTGGGTTTCATTATTTTGTCATTCTAATTTTAGATTTTGATAAGCTTTTCAATTTAAACCTAGATAAAGAGTAAATTTAACTCTACATTCTCTTTATTAGTCTATTTGTATATTACTAATGTTATGTAGGTTTTTTTTTTTGGAAGAAACTAATAGTAGTATGTAGTTGATGTAATTGATATTGCTAAAGAAAAAAATTAAAATTGTTAAAAAGAATATATGTGAAGAACACTTTTTATGATATTATGTTTGTAATGTGAAAGATTGAAAAAATTTGAAATATAATATTTTTATTAGAATAATATTTCTTTGTACACTATTTTTTGTCAATATCCTAGAACCTTCTTCTTTCTTTTTTTTTTTTTTTTTTTTTTTTTTTCGTTTTTAGTATTTTTACCAAGATTTTTGTTTTTTGCATTGAAACTCCACAAAAAGTGCGTGATATAGTTACCCATGATATTCTTAAATATAATTTTAGAATAATACGTGTTTAAAAATGTATATTCTAATAGTAGACATTGTTTGTCCTTGACCCTTGTTAATGGTAATTACAAGCATAGATGTATTGAAATTTATTTTCTCTTGAATTTGAATGAATATTCTTCATTTTATGCTGGAGTTAATCGGATGCGCGGAAGGAAAACTTATTTACCAGCATGTTGTCTTACGATTATTTCTGAATGGATAATATGTTATTTAATAACACAACAAATCATTCGTGTTCTGTTGTAATGATCGTTAGATAAGTGCAAATTCCTTCAGAGCATCACTGTAAAAAAAAAAAAAAAAAATTCAATATTAACTTATGTGGTGCAATGGTGGGATACCAATTGAAAATAATTTATTTAGGAACCCCTCTTGATAAAATCGATTTGTATTTAGATTTCACACAAAAGATAAGAAAGGAGAATCAAATATGAAACGAAATTACAAAAAATAAAAATAAAAAATGAACATACCTTGAGAATGAAGGACTAAAAGTATCAAATATTGAATTGAATTGAATTGACAATAAGTATACATGTCAATAAATTACTAAATTCTATCACTTCTACAAATAATTGACATACTTAAATTCATAAAGCCTCATGTACATAAAGTGGCTCACAGGGTCTTTACAGAAAAAGTTAAAAAATGACATGGAAACCAAAACAAAATAAAAGGAAAACATGGAAACAAGGGATGGAGACAAAAAGCGGGAAACCATCCTCATTTCTCCCAAATATTTCATTCTGTTCCCTCCCAAAACTGGAAGGAAGGTAGCGACACCCGTCGAAACCTGACGGCAAGACAATCGGCATTGCACCTCCGGCCGCATTATTAGACCCCGATGCCGCTCTATTAATGGAGAAATGAAGGAAGCCTACTAGAGTCGGGTTTTTTAGGCTTTGCGGGGTTGATATCGAGTATATTCTTTATGTGATTTTCTGTTATCCTCCATCCCGAACTCCAGATTTTCCTGGTGATTTTCTTCGTATATGTTTTATTTAGCTCTAAATTTGTGATTTTGTAATCAAAGTTGGTGATTTTCTACGTATATGTCGTAACAGTATAATATGTTAACAAATTAGGATAAATTTCAAGTTTTGAATGTCATATTAGCCTAATTAACTAGTCAGCTTGCTACTAAAAGGAAAAAGTCAAGCGGATTACTACCCTAAAATTTCAGTGAAGACGGGAGAAGTAAAAATATATGTTGACCTATGGTTGACTTCATCCTTAATGTTTTGATCATAACAAACAAAATTAATATTGTTTCTAACAACTGATTTTGAGTGATGATAGTTCAATGTTAAAATCAATCAATCATTATAAATCGGACTCGAAATAAAGATCAAAGTGAAGTTAAGCATTCAAGTCAAATCATTCGAGACGAGAGCTTGAAAGATTAACGCCAAGAAAAATCAAGATCAAGAGCATGAGAGACGAACCAAAGAAAGATCAAGACGAGAAGTTCAAGAGCCAAGAGTCAAACATGAAAGAAACTTCGAAGCAAGATAAAAAATTATGCATTCTAATTCATATGTAAAGGTATAACACTTTGATTTTTAGTAATGAATGACAATAGCTCAAAAATCAATTTGCGCATGAAAAATTATTTTTTTATCACTTGCATAAAACGTTTTAATCAAAATTAAGATTGATTTTTAAAATGAAAACATCATTTATAAGTTTACATTTTTCAAAAAAGAAAAGAAAAAAGTCAACGAGCCGGAAAATTTGAACGGTCCAAAATTTGACCATTCTGACTGTACAAACGGCTATATTGGTCATCCGAAAATTGGCGGTCGACCAGACTGGTCGTCTGGATGGACAACACTTTTCCGTTTTGATGGCTATAAATACCATTTCACTTTGTATTCATTATAACAACTTGAAGAGAGTTTTCTTGTGAAATAAGGAGTGAAAAATCTTGTTTGAGCCTACATCTTTACATTCATTTCATTTATTTCTTCATAACAAAAATTTTGATTATTAAATCAATTTTTTTGATTCATTTCCTTCGTCAAAGTTTTTCCATATCTCTTTGTACTTAACTTTTTTATATCAATCTTCAAAGAGGGATATATTCTTGAAGAAGGTATTTGCACTTATATTGTATAAATATTTCTACTTCATATTGAAAATTTTGATTTTAAATCAAATTTCTTGAATCAACTTCTCTTATAAAAGCTTTTCATATCTCCTTGTTCTTAACTTATTTATATCAATTTCAAAAGAGACATTACTTGAGAAGATCTTTTTGAATTTACATAGTATATATTTCATCTTAATCTTCTCATTGTGAAACTTTGATTGATTGAATCAAACTTGTAAAATCATCATATTTATCAAAAATTTTCATTTCTCTCTCAGTGCTTAATTTATTACAATCATTCATTAAAAGAGAGAGATATATATTGAGAAGATTCTTTGAACTTACATTCGATTTATCTCTTCATCATCTTCTCATTGAAACACTTTGATTGATTAAATATAATCTTTAGTTATCATATTCATCAAAATTTTTCATCTAACACTTGAGCTATCATTTATTACTATTCATTGAAGTGTTAGCCTCTTTTAGGACTTAACTTGATTGTATTATTTATCAAGAGAGGAATTCCATTGTAAAATCATTTTGATAAAGTGTGGGTCATATTGAGGTCCCGTAAAGCTCAACATTGTATAAGGATCGGCGCTCCTTGTTTGTAAGTCACCGGAAGCGTTGTAAAGGGTTGGATTGCACCATAAGTCAATCAACATAGTGAAAAAGGCCTTGCTCGTGCCAGAGAGTTTGGTAACGGGGGACGTAGATCATTGCATTGGATTGAACCTCCATAATTATGTCGTTTGCATCCTCTCTCCATTTTACTTATCGCTTTTATATTTGGGCTTATTATTTAAATTAATCTATTTAGTTTTTACTTGCTTGAATTTAGATTAATTTACCGCATTTACATTGTGTTCATTACTTGTTCTTAATTGATTTTGTACTCGTGCGTATTTGTTTAATTGTTCCATTGGATATTACATTAAAACGTGAGTTAATTTTCGAAAAAATTTTAATAACCAATTCACCCCCCTCTTGGTTAGCTATTCTTGGGCTTTCAATATATACTCCCAACCAGCAATTGTCTTATGACCTTTAGTTTTTAGCTCTGCCAAGTTGCTTGAATATGCCTTAAAGAAGGTCGGGAAAACAAGATACACCCTATTCACATTTGGAATGTAACATTTTCTACATTAGGTGCTTCTTTGTTCGGAATGTATATATCGATTGTGAAACTGAATTTACATTTTCTTGCAACATAGGAAATTATGGAATATGTAAATGATAAAGCTTTTTGGGAATTTGATAATGACAAAGTTGCAGAGAGTGAAAGTAGGGTGGAAGAAGAAACATTAGGACACAATAGGCCAATTGTGCTTGAGGTGGGTATGATGTTCCACGACGAGAAAGAAGTGTTTGAATTCTACATGATATATGTATATGATGGTTTTTCAATTCGGAGAAGAAACTCGAAAAAGGGGGATAATGGATATAACTCCCCAAATTCTCGGAACTCGAAGCGTTAAAAGAAAATTCATATTCTTTGTTTGAGCTCTTAAATGTTAACCAAAATAAATTTTAAATGATGAAAGTATAGGAATTTGAAACATTTAAAAAATGTAATGGGAGACTTTTGTTCATATAGACTTGGATAATTTTGGAGAAATTTTATTTTGGAAAACATTTGGAGAAAATTCAGCAAATATCGGTTGCGTAGCAGTGAAAAAGAAAAAATATTTTGGCCTAGCAAACGTTGATGAAAAATTGTGAAATTTTAATAGAGACTATAACATTCATATATGTACAACATATAAAAATTTGGGGTCTCGAAGATAACGTTTGAAGCACGAAAATATTGCACAATTATGCTGGACAGAAAATTCGAAACAGACCCAATGCAGTTTACTAAAACGGACATAACTTTTTTCTCTAGATAATATTTCGAGGAAATTCTGAAGACTACTATTAGAAGACTCGTAGACCTTTCAAACTCTACTGGAATCACTCTAAAACATGCATTGTAGCCCAAGTTCTACCATTTTCAAATTGAAGGACAGAAACTGAAATTAAAAAGGACAACAACTAATGTAAATGTTTTTACAAATTTAACATTAAAACGAAATACTAAAAATATTGGTCCATTTTAATCCATAAAAGAACAAGATAAAACATAATTTACATAAGATAATAGTCATTTCCATCATGCCTTTTGCCAAGCTCGTTAATCTGAAATGTATAATTAGGGTTTAGGGCTTAGGTTTCTTTTTTTTTTTTAACAAATACCAGTGCGGCTTATTTTATATAATAAAAATCGAGATTACAAATAAAGAAGGGGGGCATAGACCTGACCTCCAACAAATATAAAGTGCAACAAATATCTGAAATTGAATTGCTAGTAACAGAAAATGCAAGTAAAAGTAAATGACCAAAAACTAGTGAAGACTACTCAAGGATATTCCTGAGGGTAAACCTTCGGGTGGAAGTACATAGATATCGATTGGGTCATGCGTCTGGTCTAAAATATTTCTGGGTCGTAATAGTCTGCATAGTCGGGCTCGCTAGTTGGAGAGTGGTCGCACCCACGAGAAGGAGCTTGCCTTGGTGAAAAATATTGTCTAGGTGATGGTGTACTAAATGTCAGGCGAAAATCAGGTGCATCTGATCTCATAGTGCTAGCCGCAGGTGCGACTGATCTCATAGTGCTCTGTGCTGCAATATCTGAAGCATGTGAGATTGACCTGTTGACTGTAGGTACGTCGTCCTCTGCATTTTGTATGCAGTCTCCAAGGGTCATGTCATCCATGTCTCTCTGTATATGTTCCTTAACCTTATCCTGTGTAGGAGCCGTGATGGATGGACTAGGTGAAGGTGTATGTGTCTGAGTCTTGCTTACAGAAGGTCCCTCACCAAAGAGCTTGATAACTGATAAGTGCATTTTACGCACTTATTTAGATCACAAAACATGGACAATTGATTGTAATTATGTTGAAATATGACTTAATTCTACGTAAATTGTGTTTGCAGGACAACATTGATGGATAAAAACGAGAGGTATGTGAAAACGAGCGAAAAATGACCAAAACGGAAGAAAACGAAAGTTCGGGGATCAAAATGAACAACATGAAAACAATCTGTAGATGTGATGGATGATGGAATGAAGATTCAAGAGTACTAGGAGTCAATTGGTTGAAGTAAAACATTAAAGGGATGAAATATCGTCAAAGTATGATCATACATCAATTTCTAATCGAAAAGTTATGCACCGATTTTTAGTCTCATATTGCGACCCGTATTTGACATGGTAAACGATCAAATTGGAAGATGATATCTGAATCAAAGTTGTAGATCTTTGAGTTATCTTTCCAACTCACTTTGAATCACTTCAATCAGACATCGGTAGAGAAAGTTATGACAAACATACTGAAAGCTGTCCAGCGGAGAAACAATTGAACCATGCGGTCGCATGGTGTTATTTCCATGCGGTCGCATGGAAGAAATCGAGAGTTCCGGGTGCCAATTTCAGTTAACCATGCGGTTGCATTGATTATAACCATACGGTCGCATGGTACAATCCCGACGTGAAAATTCTGGTTTCCTTATTTGATTCAACCTCTTATGGAAACCAATCTTTGACCTCTTTTTAACCCTAAACTCGATCAGAAAAAGGGGGCTACGCACTTTTGGGAGATTAATTTGACATTGGAGAGCAAGAACACGAGGAATAACGCGAAGATTCATCAAGCACTTCAAGGAATTAATTGAATATCTATTCGGGTGATGACGTTTCTTCATTTATTCTTTTGTTTTTCTTTCTTTATCTTGTTAGGCTAGTTTTTCTTGTACTAGGAGATCGATGAACCTTGTAATATGATATTTTAATTTTTAGTTTTATATTTTTGACATTAAAACACGTTTTTGAATGTTTGAACGATTTATACGTATTTATTCCATATGATTATTGTGCGCACGTTAATTGTATGAATGTTGTGATCTATTTTATGCATTCGAAAGAAGGAAAATAGATTCGACGTAGTATAAATTGTCATAGGGTCCGATAGGGGATAGAAATATACTGCTATGCTTTGTGTGAATCTTTAAGTGTTCATAAAAATTAATGCGTTCTTTTATGTTTGTATTCGTCATAGAAATATAGTCAGATCGCATGATAGAATAGGTTTAACATTACTCGAAAGAGATTGTTAAATTTAATAGGAACACTGATTCTTCAATATTGCATTCTAGTATAATTTGCATTTAGTTTAGCGAATTCATCCATAATAGTTTTCATAATTTAGTTTGGTTAGCATTTAGAATAAAACTCATCAAAAACATATCTTGTTTCGGTTAAGGTCGAGATAATTATCATTGAACTACTCAATCTCTGTGGGATCGACAATCCGGACTCTTAAAGTCCACTTTATTACTTGTAACGAACCGTACACTTGCGGTGGTTTTAAATCGAACGTATTTTCGTGAACAAGTTTTTGGCGCCGTTGCCGGGGATTGAGTTTTAGTTTAATTTTAGTTATTTAGGCACTAGTTCGGACTTCTACATGTATTCTTGTGTTGTTATTTTCGTTCCATTTTAGTTCTATTTTTTTTTCCTCTTTTTCAGGATACATGAAAGAATAAAAATAACAGGATAAAAGATGACTACGATTGATTTCAACAAAATGCTCGTATCTGACTTCATCATAAGGCAACAACAATTGGCAGCTCAAGAAATTGATGAGGGTGATATGTTTGTGGGAGATTTCATTATAGGGCAGCGACTACAGATATACAAACAGAATTTGAATTTGATGAAACTGTTCTGGGTGACTTACCTGTTGCATTATTTCTCTCACCACAATTTAATGTGGGGGATTTGCCTATGGGTTTATTTCTTTCACCGATTGTTAATGGATATCAATTAAGTGAATCACGTCAAACAGATTTCTTACAAATACAACAAGAGGAGAAGATTCTCAATGAAGATGTCATTGTTGCCTTGCCAAAAGTTTTGAATATGGACGTTGAACTTGAGAAAAATTCAATTAAAGAAGAGGAGGATGAAAAGAGCGAGAAATTAAGCATATTGGGCGAAAAAGAGCTTGTTGCATTCAAAAAAGAGGAAATTGGCATACAATCCCTCGACTTTATCGTGTGCTCAAAAATTGATTTTGTGATTAAACCTTATGAGGAGATTGAGGTTTACATTGTCGAGTTCAAAATGGGTAATGAGGGAAAGTCATACTACTTGGAGAATGGTAAGGTTAAAATTTGGAGGAAAGTTGCAATATGGAATAAAATCATATTGAAGAAACTAAGCAGGACTTCCAAAGTTAGATTCAAAGTGCCATGAAAAGCTTGTACAAAAGTCGATCTCTAGACTTTAAATCGAGTGCTGGTTGGGAGGCAACCCAACACTTCTACCTTTTTTATTTATTTTGCTTTATGCATTAGTTTAGGATTTTTTTTCATTATTTCTTGCATTTTTAGTAGTTATAGGTCATCGTTTCATCTATTATATCAATTTCTAGTATGCCAGCTAATATTCGACATTTGTACTCTCACAAGATTTCATCAAATAGAAAGGGAGTGACATTCACCACTGGGCGATAGCACAACTAGACCCAGTTCTCTTTCACCATTGTCACTACCACCGCCGTACTGATCAGGGGAGTCTTTATTAACCTCCCATATTTTGTTTTGTATAAGCTTTGTCCTTCAATTCTGTATTCAATCTTGCACTTTATACATTGAGGGCAATGTTTTGTATAAGTTTGGGGGGTGGTCGAATTTGTAGAACAAACTTAAGGATTTAGTACTTGTATTGAATTATGCATTGTTTATTGGTTGTTCATCGATATTTGTCTGGTTTGTTTGTTTGTTTGTTTACTGCTTTTGTGTGTTTATTTAAAAAAAAAAAATCGTTTTTGACATTCTGTTTCAGTATTTGTTTAGTTAGTTCAATTTGTGTGCTTGTGTGTGTTTAATAGCCTTGCCAGCAATGATGCGAATATTGGAATAGGTATAAACTATGGATAGTGGAAATGGTGCATGTCTACATTAGCCAATACTTATTTATATGATACTTGACATATCTTGCGCACGAGACTCATGTTTGGCATGTTAAGTTGATGATTGGATTCAATTTTTGTAGGAGATTCAAACATGATAAGTTACACTTGAATTACCTCTACTATGCTTAAAGATATTCCATTATTTTAGTGGTTTGGAGGATTAGTTATTGCAAGGGAATATTGAGATGAGTAGGGATTTCATGCATAAAAACTTAGTTGCGTGGATTGTGTAGACGGATGAGACAAAAATGAGGCGAAAGTCTGAAATCAGGGGTCGGTTCTTGAAACTAAGTGTCTAAAAAAAATAGGAGCTTGCATAAATTTTTGTGAGGAAAACACTCTTTTCAAACCTTTATGACTCAAGCAAGTAAGCCTGTAAGGGTGAATAAAAATCTGGTGCCCTAAAATCAACTGATTTGGAAGTCATCGGCCTAAAACTCGATACATGGGTCATATAAAAAGCAAGAGGGAAAGAGTCAAAAGAAAAGAGAGAAAACACATTTCTCGAGCCTTTATAACTTGAGCAAGTAAGTCTGTAAGGGTGAATACAAATCTGGTGCCCTAAAATCAACTGATTTGGGAGTCATCGGCCGAAAACTTGATACATAGGTTATATAGAAAGCAAACAAGAATGTGTTGAAGCAAAGAAAAAGAATAGAGTGAGAAAAGTGCCCCATGACATTTAGTTGATAGAATTGTACTTTTGATAAAAGGCAAGTAACTTAGTTTAGTCTTAGAGGTTGAAACAATTAAAGAAATAGGAGAATTTCTACTTGTTGAAGTGTAAGCTTGTGATTGCGAGTCCTATCCGAACTAAGAGAGGGAACCAAATCTCAAGTATAGAACACACCTCGGGATAAGTGAGTAAAAGAACAAGTTTGGGGGGTGTGTATCTCTCGAGCGAAGAAAGGAAAAAGTTGACTACTGTAGGTCGGGATTTGAATCTATTAGAAACTGAACATGTTTGCATGAGTATGCACACACACACACACACACACGTTAGGTTGCATATGATAAGTGGAGGTTGATTTGATGTTGCACTGTTGATATTGTTCACTATGTTACTACTCAATTCTAATTCTGAGATACGACAGGTTGTTGAACCATATTTTGTTTAGAGTTAAGTCACCATCTTGTTTGAGGACAAACAATAGTTCAAGTTTGGGGGGTTTGATAAGTGCATTTTACGCACTTATTTAGATCACAAAATATGGACAATTGATTGTAATTATGTTGAAATATGACTTAATTCTACGTAAATTGTGTTTGCATGACAACATTGATGGATATAACGAGAAGTATGTGAAAACGAGCGAAAAATGACCAAAACGGAAGAAAACGAAAGTTCGGGGATCAAAATGAACAACATGAAAACAATCCGTAGATGTGACGGATGATGGAATGAAGATTCAAGAGTACTAGGAGTCAATTGATTGAAATAAAACATCAAAGGGATGAAATATCGTCAAAGTACGATCATACATAAATTTTTAATCGAAAAGTTATGCACCGATTTTTAGTCTCATATTGCGACCCGTATTTGACATGGTAAACGATCGAATTGGAAGATGATATCTGAATCAACGTTGTAGATCTTTGAGTTATCTTTCCAAGGCACTTTGAATCACTTCAATCGGATATTGATAGAGAAAGTTATGACCAAAATACTGAAAGCTATCCAGCGGAGAAACAATTGAACCATGCGGTCGCATGGTGTTATTTCCATGCGATCGCATGGAAGAAACCGAGAGCTCCGGATGCCAATTTCAGTTAACCATGCGGTTGCATTGATTATAACCATGTGGTCGCATGGTACAATCCCGACGTGAAAATTCTGGTTTCCTTATTTGATTCAACCTCTTATGGAAATCAATTTTTGACCTCTTTTTAACCCTAAACTCGATCAGAAAAAGGGGGCTACGCACTTTTGGGAGATTAATTTGACATTGGAGAGCAAGAACACGAGAAATAACGCGAAGATTCATTAAGCACTTCAAGGAATTAATTGAATATCTATTTGGGTGATGACGTTTCTTCATTTATTCTTTTGTTTTTCTTTCTTTAGCATGTTAGGCTAGTTTTTCTTGTACTAGGAGATCGATGAATCTTGTAACATGATATTTTAATCTTTAATTTTATATTTTTGACATTAAAACACGTTTTTGGATGTTTGAACGATTTATACGTATTTATTTCATATGATTATTGTGCGCACGTTAATTGTATGAATGTGGTGATCTATTTTATGCATTCGAAAGAAGGAAAATAGATTCGACGTAGTATAAATTGTCATAGGGCCCGATAGGGGATAGAAATATACCGCTATACTCTATGTGAATTTTTAAGTGTTCATAAAAGTTAATGCGTTCTTTTATGTTTGTATTCGTCATAGAAATATAGTCGGATCGCATGATAGAATATGTTTAACATTACTCGAAAGAGATTGTTAAATTTAATAGGAACACTGATTCTTCAATATTTAATCGTGTTGTTAAAGTGTAAAACTAGAATTTAAATTGATTGTTGCATGGGGATTCGTGATCCTAGTACGTTTTTCTCATCTTAAGTAAATTAATTTGCATTCATCTTTCATATTGCATTCTAGTATAATTTGCATTTAGTTTAGCGAATTCATCCATAATAGTTTTCATAATTTAGTTTGGTTAGCATTTAGAATAAAACTCATCAAAAACATATCTTGTTTCGGTTAAGGTTGAGATAATTATCATTGAACTACTCAATCTCTGTGGGATCGACAATCCGAATTCTTAAAGTCCACTTTATTACTTGTAACGAACCGTACACTTGCGGTGGTTTTAAATCGAACGTATTTTCGTGAACAATAACCAAGTCCTCAATGGCAAGTCTCATGGTAGATCCAACCTTCATGCCATGGTCTTTCTTAAAGTGATCAATCAACATATACTTAACACCGTGTCGCTCTTATCCGAGTTCAGCTAACAACTCTATGCTCAACATATATGTACAACATATAAAAATTTGGGATCTCGAAGATAACGTTTGAAGCACGAAAATACTGCACGACTATGCTGGACAGAAAATTCGAAACAAATCCAATGCAGTTTACTAAAACGGACATACATTTTTTCTCAAGATAATATTTCGAGGAAATTCTAAGGACTACTATTAGAAGACTCGTAGACCTTTCAAACTCTACTGGAATCACTCTGAAACATGCACTGTAGCCCAAGTTCTACCATTTTCAAATTGAAGAACAGAAACTGAAATTAAAAAGGACAACAACTAATGTAAATGTTTTTACAAATTTAACATTTAAATGAAATACTAAAACTATTGGTCCATTTTAATCCATAAAAGAACAAGATAAAACATAATTTACATAAGATAATAGTCATTGCCATCCGCCATCACGCCTTTTGCCAAGCTCGTTAATCTGAAATATATAATTAGGGTGAGCATTTCGAAGAAACATTCAGTAGTATATACACATGCTAACGAGACAATTATATAACATTAACACAACATGCAAAAGCCGTAAATCAAAGTAAATCGGTGATCAATCAACATACTTTTATTCTAGTGATTACCTTCAATCACAAATATTCGTAGTGATTACCTTCAATCACAAATAATTGTAGTGATTCCACAAGCAATTAACAGTTACGTACATGTTATCATATAAATTTCTCGAAAACGTTAATAACTTGTGTACGAGAGAGGATACTACCTTAAGATTCTTCAATAAAATTTGTTGAGTTGAGTTGTTGTGAATTCGTTGCCAAGTTTGAAAGGTAAATTTTGAAAGGAAGTTTAAAATTTTATTTTCGTAATTTTGAGAAAGTGAAACCGTATGTGTATGAGGAAGAAAATTTATGAAACACAATTATGTAACCACCAATGCCACTAAGAGGGATAATGAGAGAAGTGAGTAAGTGGGAAGTTTAAAAAAAAAACTACTACTAGTAGTTGAAAATGGATAGGAGCACGTGAATGGAGGAAGAAAAGAAAATGGATAAATAAAAATGAAATCTTAAGAAATGAAAATTAATATACTAACTAGTACTTTATTTATTTATTTTTGAAAATAATTTATATGACTTTATTAAAAAATTCTTTTTCTTGTACTCAACTTACCTTATTTAATGTGAGCTACAAAATGAAACCAATATTGATATACCTTTATCCGTTTAAATATTTGACCCGAATGAAATTCTTGATATTTAAAAGAAATAATAAAATGACTCATCTAGGAAAATAAATGGACATAGTTGAAATAATACATTTTGCTTCACAAATATATATATATATATATATATATATATATATATATATATATATATATATATCTTTACCTAAAATTAAGTGGCAAATAAATATCATTACATAGGTTGTCAAAAACAACGAGACTAAGCTAAAGATAATTAGATCATCATATCAAATAAAAATTGCTAGGCAACATTCTATGGTGACCAGATAATTAACTTAAAATATTAGAGGTATCGTAGTGACATGACAAGTAATCTAAATCCTTCAATCTTTAAAGTAAAAATTTTCCTTAAAAGAGTTAAAAAAATTTCGATCACTACAACGGACTATTGAAATATGTGACCTTGACATGTAGTCGTGAAGGTCGAAGAACAAGTAATGCAAGGGGCTCTTTAAATTCACAATCAATAAGTCAGACATATTGCAAAGCAAAGATCTCTGCTTCTCCAGATAATCATGGAATGTAAAGAATTAACACAGTCCATCTTGATCATAACCATAGAACCAGCCCTTCCAAGTCTATGTTGTATCGATGCAATAGGGAGTTGAGCGCAAATATGAAATGAAAACTTGAAGTGAATGACTTGGTAGGAATTTCGTTACACAAGAGTTTCAACTCCGCAGTCGTTGAAGCAGTGGGATATGCGAATATGACGTGTGTGGAAAAGGACTGTTGCAATTATATTGAACAAGTGAGGCGACTATGACTTAGAGAAGGAGATGCAGCCGCAATACAAAGTTATTTTTCGAAAATGCAAGTACGGTTCTCGGGTTTTTACTTTAGTATGGATGTAGATGATGAGTCTCGCCTGAAGAACGTGTTTGGTCTGATAATAAGTGTATGCATGCATATGTGGAGTTTGACGATATTGTTACATTAGATACGACTTATCTCACCAATAAGTACGACATGCTATTCACACCTTTTGTCGGCGTGAATCGTCACGGTCAGTCAACATTATTTGGTTGTGGGTTGTTATCAAATGAGAACACATATACATTTGTGTGGTTGTTTAGAACATGGCTTGAGTGCATGCATGGTAAAGTACCCCATGGAATAATTACTGATCAAGATAGGGCAATGCAAAATGCTATTGAGGTGGTTTTCCCAGATACAAAGCATATGTGGTGTTTGTGGCACATCTTGAAGAAATTGCCAGAGAAGTTCGGCTACTATGTTGATAAAGCTTCTATATTTTCGACTGTACATCACTTGGTGTATGATTTACAGACTATTGAGGAATTCGAAGCATGTTGGAAAGAGATGATCGCAACGTATGACTTAATGGATAATGAATGGTTGTCGAGGTTATATTTTAATAGAGGTCGCTGGGTTCCTTGCTTTTTGAAAATCACTTATTGGACATGGATGTCCACAACTCAATGAAGTGAGAGTATGAATGCGTTTTTTGATGGTTACGTCCATTTGAAGACGTCCTGAAGCAGTTTGTGGAACGATACGAACGAGCACTGAGGAGTAAGGTTGAAAAAGAGTTACAGGCAGATTTTGAGTCATACTTGCAAATTGTACCATGTGCAACGAATTACGAAATTGAAAAGCATTTTCAATTAATATATACAATTTCGAAGTTCAAGGAAGTGCAAAATGAGTTCAAGAGTAAGGTATATTGTGACGTCATAGCTGTTTCTGCGGAGGGATCTTCTGTATCCTCTCAACCTACTGTAGCCGATGGCATACGAGATCCAAATGTTGCAAACAAAAAGGGCACAGCTCGCTAACTTCGAAGAAAATGTCCATTGGAGTCTACGCCAAAGAAATTAGGGGTTTGTTCATCTTTTCGAGTCTCTACTCTTGAAAATCCTTCAAGTTGTATTCTAATTTTATTTTATTGTACATTCAACCAAGTTCGACGTCAAACAGAAGAAAGAAATCGAGAGCGAGGTATAATACTGAAGAAGAGGCTGCATCTGTATTTGTGCCTTTTCAAGAACAATATTATACGCAAACACCGTTATCTTATTCACAACTACTGTCGGTGAGCATCTTCATATTATTAAAATGTTTTGTTTTGTGCGTTATTTAATATCTTTTTTTAGGTAGAACGATGGCCAAAGTTATGCGTGTACACAACACTTGCAAACAAGTGTTATACTCAATCCACAAGGTGATGACGAGGTTAATTCATTACCGTTGTATACACTTTCTTCAAATAGATGTACTAATTTTTGTATTGTTTGACAGGTCAACCATTTCCATACTACTATACACATATGCCGTCACAAGATGGTCCAACCTTATCAGATAGTGGAAGAAGCCCGGGTACTTGGCGTTGTCGAGGTTTGTTACTTATATTACTTGGTTGAAATGAAAATTTATACAAAAGTATTCTTCTTTCTGTGAATTATGTCTAAATTGAATTTACTAGATTTTCCTATTACTTGAGCTTGTAATTTATGAATCTTGTAAATTAGCCTTGTTTATTATGGACATTAAATTAGCTTTATTTATTAAGGATGTTGTTCTAAGGTTTGGTCATTGGTTATTGTCTTGAAGGTTCTTGTTTGTTCAATTTTGCTTGGAGGTATTTAAATCTCATTTCTAGTGCATATTTTCGGTGGCAGATCCCTCCCCATATTGGCTTTGGTCACTAGTTACCGACTTCTCTGTAGCTGTTTGTTTTGGAAGCCTGTTCTTCGGTCATTGTTTTTGCTTTTGGAGTCGTCTGCATTGGTGGTTTTCCAGTTTGGGTTGTCCCCAAGCAAGGGAAAGGCAGGCAGTGCAACAATAGACGTTTTTATCATCAGTTGGGATAATGTTTTGTTAAAGAGCAGCTTCATTATTTGGTCGGAAAAGACACTGGAAGAATATGGATTAGTGTAAGAGAAGCTTTAAAGGTTTGCTAATTTTGATGACATCCATTATAGCTTTGTCCATTGGACTCAAAGTTGTGTAAACAAAAATTCCAATTGATCAACTATTGGTTGCATGTAAGCCAGTAAATATATTGATCAGATTTTCAGGTCTTCATGTTGGTCATATTAGTCTTTAGTTGACTATAATCCCTTTTCTTAATTTCAAGTTTACTATAGCCATCTTGATTCAAATAACCATCTTATTTGTCCATTCCTCCTGTAGCAACAATCCACATAGAATTCATAATATGTAACGAAGAAACATAAAATAGGTTTAACATAAATTCTAGCACGTTTTGATACAAAATACGCAGTACGCATAGGATTCTTTCAATTACACAAATAACTAGATAACCCATGGACGGTAATCCTAATAAACAAGCTGGTCCATTTTCTTTCCCGTTCCATTCCGAACTTCCTTTTCCTTTGCGGAATGTCACTTGCAATGACACCTCGACATCTCGTTTCTCGGTTATTCGGGCAAGAGTTTCGAGCATGCTTGGCAAATCTTCAACTTGGTCATTTCCCACAACTTGGTCATTTCCCACATTGTTCACTTGATTCTCCTTCATTTACCCTGTCAAAAAATCCACAGTTATTGCTGCACGTGTTGAATAATCGCCCTTTGTTATGTGACTGCTTTTCAACCTCGAAACATTTCTGAAATTCATGTGGACATCATGGGCAATGACATTTTCTCGTGCATTCCCCGAATGAGTGTTACTTGCTTCGACAACTGTGACATATTCCAACGTTCTTTCCTCTCATACTGTGCTGAGATGGTAAAGAACTATAGACATGAAACGATCAATTCTTGTAACAATCTGTTGTAACATAAACATTAGCACTCTAAGTAAATCCACAATTGCCATTTCAATTTACATCATGCTGCAATTCTATAATGTATTCTAGTGAAGTGTCATTTTCACCTATTATACTAGTACGGTGAACAATAATTTTCTTTCAGAAGCCAATGCAAACAAAGAGATAATGGTAAATCATATGAAACTTGCTCTTACTGTTGGCAAATGTTAATTATTGAAACCACAACTATTCTGGGTGGGTGTTTCCTCAAAACATTGAAACCATTTCCTTATATCAATTTCTTCTATTTTATTTTCTTTGGTTGAGGATGTCGGCATATGGTGGTCACTTCGCGGCGGTGGAAATCAGAGCAGGTTACAAACCTTTTTCGATGTTGACAAATCTTCTATTTTACGGTTGATACTCTTTCTTTTTCACCGATTTTGCAGCTAGCCGGAGATGGAGGTGATTTCGACGGTGTAGTCTCGCCGTCGTGAATGGAGAAAGGTGGAGAGAGGTTGGAAAATGATTTGAATTTGGGGAGAAATGAAGGAAGAAGAAAAAGGGCTGCCTCGTTTCCAATCATTTTCCCTTTCGTTTTTTTTTTTAAAACTCTTGCCACGTCAGATTGTAAAATCTCTGTGAAACTTGTTTCTGTACGCCAAGCGGAACCATTTATATTATTAGTAGTGATAAGTAGGAGAGAGCTATTCTAATAAGAGGATGTCTAATCTCCTTTATTAACCAATGTCAAGAAATGTATCGTCTTAAGACTATCATTACAGACCCATTTTCTACAATTTAAGCTCAAGTAGTTGCTCAGAAGGCAATCCTATTTGATAATTGGTGGATCTATTTTTATTTTTAACCTCTAAAGCATTTAATTGATTATTAAACTCTTCATTGTTCATGAGTGCCTACATATCCACTATAAAAATTTCTTCATTTGAACCTTGCCCTATGTCATTCTAAAGTGATGCTAAATCAGTGGATTATATCAATATATAATGATATATCATAGAAAGCTTAAAAAAAAAATATCAATGTTTTGAAATAATTTTGTATCAATCAAGTCCATGAGTTAGAGATAGACCAACCTTTAATGTTTGTCAAATGTTAAATCAGCTTCTCAAGGCTCAAGCTCTGAATATACATTCCAATACGAGTAAGGACCATCTCCTGTACAAGCATTAGTTATTGACTCACGAACCAGCTAATCCAATCCAAGTCCCTCTTCCAACTGGATTCCTACTTGATGACCTTGCCAATGACCCGTACGGTTAAAACCATTTTTCTTTCTATTTGTTAATTCCAATTGTAATCTTCACTTTCTTTTTCTTTCGTCCGTTGTTAGAATCTGCCGCTGTCCAAACATAGTTCGAACTTCGACTTCAAGATGAGTAATCTCAGCAAATTAGATTAAGACGAAACACAATTTAGTTAAGCTGCACTTAATTGTTGAACTTAAAAAGGCTTTTTTAACGGGGTTTCTTGGATTTCAAGGATTCAAAATATTCCAATTCGCCAAGTAAAGCAAAAGGCAAAATCATGACATTTGATACCCAAAATTCGTTGCTTCCATCTCCAATTCCGTCGCTTTTCAATCTTTTCTCAGCAGTAATTTTGATCGGTACGCTCACTAAATTTGTTAAATTTCCACCCCAAGTATTAGATCCCTTTTATAAATATTGAAACTAGATGCAGACAATTTCAATAATTGATTAATTTCCACGATTGTGTGTTTAATATCAGTGTGTTGTAAATTGATGCCCATTTGATTTTTTCCCTGTTAGTTACCGTAACTTATTTCTCGAATATGAAGGACTCTTTTGAAAGTTACTTGGCTTGAATTCAATTGATTTTTATTTTTTATTTTTAGCACTGCAAAAGGTCTTGAAAATCTGTTATGGGTATCTTATGAAATTGTCATGCATCCAAATGATACGCAGGATGTATATTGCTATAGCGTTCATTGCTTTCTTCTTAAGACAAATTCTATTAGGTACATATGCAGAAACCAAAGGAATTGGTAAAAGACCCATTTCTTTCGACGGGTGGTGGAGGGAGCAGGCAATTATCAAGGCAAAGGAATAAAGAAGGTGCGTATACTAAAAAGAAAACCATATTCTTATTGCCACCTATTGAGACGCATTGGCATTTACCATCACTGGAAGAAAAAAAGGGATCAAATCTTAGCTTCAAGAAAATGCTGTCATACCCATTCAAATTACGGAAATCTTTCAAGAGGATTCAAAGTAGCCAAAGTACGAAAATGGTTCTTGAAGGACCTCATAATCCAAAAGACCAACAAATTGTTGATAAGTTTCGTGAATTGCTTTTTGTTGAGGGTCACTTACGAGCGAAGCACTTTGATTATCATACTCTTTTAAGGTAGAGTTATAGTGTTTTTTTGATATTGTTATAATGTAGATGGTTTATTTATTTACACATGTAGTACGTTGTGACTGGAATTGCACTGTTCTCATATGGTGACTTGTCACAATTAGTATTGTCCGACATAAAGTGCATTCGAGTCTTCTACTCTATATATTTTGTTCGATGAGGATATTGTATGAAGGTGTTCTTTTTGATTTCAGATTCCTTAGAATGAGGGATTTTGATCTAATGAAAGCAAAAGATATGTTTTTGCAATATCTCAAGTGGAGAGAAGAATTTCATGTTGATGCAATAGCCAAGGTGAAGCTCGAACTTCCTGGCTATAATGACATACCGAGTAATACTTTATATTCGGGAAATAAGCACGACATCTTATTTTAGATATTGCTAGCTTTATGTATTACATGACATATAATTATTTGATATTGGAAACTTAAGAACTAAAACTAACTCATGAGTTACTAGCCGGAATGAAACATACATGTATATTCTATTATAAGTTATAACTATGCCTGGTAGTGTTGTTTTGATACATGAAATATGAATGATAAACACATTCATTTGAACATCTGGGTTCTCAGACTTCTACTTACTGCCATTCTGCTTCATTGTTTCTTTTCCCTTCTGACTACACACTTATTCTTTGCTTCCACCTGTTCCTTGTTTTGCCTCGCTGTTTTTTATCATGCATAAAAAGTTACTTTCTACCCTTGTATTAAACCATTTTTTGTAAAACTTACCACAATGCATCAAATAGTATCAACAATTTTTTCTTGAAAGTCAGCTTTTGGTTGTTAGCAAATGGAAGTGATTTTAATCTATTTTTAGTGTAAATGGCAGTGTGCTACCACACAATGGATACTGCATGAAAATTGGATGTGCATCTCATTTGCACGGGTATAAAGAAGTAAATGGTATATTGACTTTGACAGAATATTTTCTTACATACTAATATTTGCTAGGGTGCCTAACAAACATTCATGAAACTCGTTATACTAATTTATGTTATCAATTTGATTTTTTTGCAGTAATGATTTGATAGTTGTGTATTCAGTACAAGTCTCAGTCTCTTGCTTGCTTGTATAAGTTTTCTTATAGGGATTTATTGTTCATACTTGTCTGAATTTAAGAGATTTAACCTGCTTCTGCATTGATATGCAGATAACTTCTTCTCCATCTCCCCTTGAATGCGTCCAGTTTAACTTCAAGTTAAAATTGACATTTACTATACAAAACATTTTGACTTATGTGGTTGATGAACGTGTCAGGAATTTAAATTTGAAGAGTACACAGAAGTCAAGAAGTGTTATCCTCATGGATTTCATGGAGTTGATAGATATGGTAGGCCAGTTTACATTGAAAGGATAGGAATGGTTGATCTTGATACTTTTCTTCAAGTTACTTCTATTGAGAGATTTTTGAAGCATCATGTTTCTGAACAAGAGAAGACTCTGAATTGGAGATATCCAGCATGTTCACTTGCTGCAAAGAAACACATAGCTTCCACCACAAGTATCTTGGACGTGAAGGATGTGGTATGAATTCTGTCTTTTTTCTCCATCATTCATTTATTTGCTACAAAATTATGGGAATTATTTATTGCAGTATGCGTTGAAAATCCTATTTTTTCTTTCTTTCTTACTTTCTACATTATTGTGACAATCACTATGTTCTTTGAGGTTTATTGAAGCATAGTTGCATGGACTCTTTATACTGCTCATATTAGTACCCTGTAGAAGTTCTTAGCAAACAATATGAGATTTGGTATGAAGTAACTCAGTTTTCTCTGTTTCAAAAAGGTAGTCGTACTGAATTATACTACATTTCTATCTGGCAAAAGAAGCTTAAACTGTTATCTGATTGCTGTTCTGAGTCCACCTGGAGAACAGATCCTTCAAGGTTCTTCTTCTTTAGCCATTAAAAAGTGGGGTAACATTCATCAAAATGGAAACTTTTCCCGATTAAAATTGTACTCAAGATACTTGAAGGGTATATATCCATTATGAGATTAACTAGCCCCTGTCAATTGGGCGGTGGTGAAAATTTAGCCCTTCATGTCAATAGCTACAAGATTGAACTTTCAGCTACTCGCACTATGCTTGTTCCTCATTCAGTATAAATTTAAATTGTGTATAATGCAGCTTTCCACCATGGTACTGTCTATAAATTTTGTTGTTCAATAAAATGGTGTATAATAACTGATAGACGTAAAAAATATGTTGACCATGTTCCACATGCATTCTCAGTTCAGCACATGCAAAACACTGTTCCATGCGTCTATTTGTTTATATAAGCAGCCTCAGAGCAACTTAAGTGTATGGCTTCATCACTAGTTTTCTAAATGCAGTGATCAACTGTTCTTTATGAAATGTATGGTACATTCTGTACTTAAATCTATATGAGACTGAAGATAACAGCAGAGATAATAATGACGAATGTGTGTTCATTGGTCTGTACCAAAATCTGTAGCCTGGCACCTTGTTAATTGAAGACTAAAAATAGTCAACAGTCCTCTTAGTTTTTTAAAGGAAAATTGCTGTGTAAGGATGGTGGATAGAGAATGAAAACTGGCTGACATTCTGGATTATGCGTAGCATTCCGTAATTTTTCTCTTTTGTTGAAACTACCCTTATTAATGAGAGAGCCATAACTTTTGCTGTACCTCTTTTGTTTGGGAAATAGAAGATTTGTGGAACCTTTCTTTCACAGCTTTTCCCTTTTCCAGGAGTCCATTCCATTTCCCCATGTCCTTCTCTCATACCATCATTTCTCTCTTTCTTTCATTTTGAAAGTTACTAGTTCGACCCTAAAATTATCAGGAGGAGGGGGGGGGGGGGGGGGGAGCGAATAGGTGAATGACTCGGAATTAAAATTATATTAAAAGCAGTAAATCACGTTTTTATTGTTCTAGAAGTTTAGTCAATGACGTCACTTTTATCCTATGTTGAATTGCAACAATAGTAAATAAAACAGTAAATAACACAAGATTTGTTGACGGATAAAATCCTTCATAAAATTAAAAACTCCGGAATCAAGCCAGTGACTTCCACTACAGACAATAAGAACTTATAGTATGATCTAGCCTAGAAAAACCCACTAGGTTTGCTGATCTAATTCTTATAATTTCCAAGACCCACTGGAACGGCTTCACTCACACCTGCTCTTAATCTTCTGGAATTGTCTATCTTCTATGGATTACCAAGAATAACTTGTTCTTGTACTCTCCTTGTGCTTCTGGTCTAACTTCTCTTAATCTTCAGCAACATCTGAAAGCTATTGAGAAAGTACCTTCCTGATTATGTTTAGGAAGTGCGTATTTTTGATTATATAATTTTAATATTTTTCCCAACTTGTGGTTGATTGATTTCAAGATGTAGAATTATTTTTTTATCTCTAAAGGATGTTATGAAGATAGAATATAATGATCAACCATATTTTTTTACGAAGTGGGGCTTATGTATTTATAGCAGTATTCTAAAAGGCGTAATGCGTGGAGGTCAAGCTATGAGTTAGACGAGTTTAGGCAAGGCATAGGCGTAAAAATGCATTTTCTTATTTTAATATTATTTTAAATTTTAATCAATCAAAAAATATTTAATAATTAAAAATAATCCCTATCAAATATCTAAAATAGATTTATAGGAATTTTATACATTTTTTCAAAATTTTCAACAAAATGATAAGTTTCAGATGTAAATATTAAATAGTTAGATAATAATTTTTGGGAGTTTTCCTTTGTTCAATGCTTCAAGTGACTGTTTTGAATTTAGGTAAGATGAAATGAAGAAATTAGCCTTTAAGTTTTAGCTTAAAAGAATTGTAAAAAAAGACAATAATGTGCGCCTAGGCGCGTATAATCACGCCTAAGCACTCATTAGCGGTCAACGATTGCCGTTGACTGCTAAATAAGACGCCAAGATACTTGGCTTAGCGTTTTCGTCGGCGTGCCTTTTAGAACACTGATTTATAGTAGAGGGTGTCAATGATTCTATTTTGGACGCTCGAGCATCAGCTTGGCGATAGGCTAACATAATTCCTACGACTCTTTCTCCATGTTCCATACTTGAACCCCAGGACTTCTAGTTCATCTATACAATATCCCAAAAGACTCATTGACTTTTATAACTCTTTTATAATAATCATTTTGTCTAAAAAATATCCAATACAAATTATAATCTTTTGCATTCCTTGTTAAATCTGTTTTCTGAAATCAACAACTTAAATACCTAGTGTAAAAGCTCTTGAAACAGGAAATTAACAATTGAAATACACTATTATAAATGTGCTAGCTAGATTGAGAAGTAATACTAATGTTAATCAAAACACTAACTGAAATATTAATATCACAAAACATCAAAACTCACCTTAGAATGCCAAAAATGTAATCCAAAGAAAATGCTATCATCTCTCCCATTTTTGTTACAAATGACTAAGGAAACTATATCAAATGCAATTATCTTTATTCTCCTCTTTTTTCCCCTTTTTAAAATATCATTATCAAAAATCAACAACAATTTATAATAACTCAAAGATGCAGTTGATAGTATGTACAAACATAATCAATGATATGTAAATGTTCTCACATACTGGGTTCAAGTTAAAATAGAGTAAATTGTATAAATGACTAAATAGAGTAAATGGACGTGTAAAATGTCACTAATTCTTTGTAAGTAGGACTCCAAACCTTAATTTTTTGAGAAAGGGCATGCTAAACATCAATAACAATAAGTTTATCCCTCTAATTATAAAAATCGAACTAATAATATCATGTTAAGACCCATGAAAGCTCATTTTATGTATATTATTCTTTTCTCCCCCTGAATTTGGGCATATAAATAATTTTTCATCTTTTGTACAATCTCTTCTCTATTAAGCGACTAAAATGACCTCAGTAATGAGTTTTAGGTCGGCTAACCCAAGTCAGATGACCATCGGCACCAGGTTATGAGAAACTCCTCGGACTTAATTACTTGAGTCAAATAGGTTCCAAAAAGAGTATAAAATATTGAACTTTTTTCTTTTAAGGGAATATACTTAAATTTAGGTTTACTAGAATAAGGTCAGTTCATGGTTAAAGTCACCTTACCAACACATGATTGTCATCCCAAATTTCACACACACGGTCAAGTCCCACTCAAAATATCATAGTGTGTGCAGTGTAGATGGTACAGGATGAAACCTATACTAGGTATTTCATAAAAAATTAAACAAGTAATGAAAAATATGCTACAACACATCAATTAAACTCATAGTTGATCGCAACACACATGTTCATGTACCTCATATATTATGTTGTAGTGTAAAAAATTTCAATTTTTAATTGATAAAGCGTGAAAGCACCAAATACACAAAATAAAAAAATATACAGCAAACAAAACAAAAAAAATGTGCATGTGCCAATGCAAACAAAATGAGATACATGCTATCAATAATAACCACAATGAATAAGCATAAGTATACACCAAAAATACCAACTCACCGAGACATAAAACTGCTCTCTCCTTGAAGAGCAACACAAATAGCATCATCAGTCATAACATCTCTCTGATCATAGAGATTACTCTTCTTAACTCAGACTACCTGGTGGAAGACTTATTCCGAATCATTTGTGTCATTAGCTTGGTTAATTGACTCACTTGATTAGTAAGGAAGTCAATCCGGCTATTAAAACCCTGATTTCTATTTCTAGTGAAATTTTAAATTCTATTTCTATTTAGGAATTTATGACACTCATGCCTCATATATCCTAGCTCACCACAATTAAAACAAGTAGGGATAAACTTAGGTCCAAAATTGTGAGGTCGCTGATATTTATTTCTAGGTTGGTAAGTCCTACGCTGTCTAGTAAGTATCTGTCCTACGATAACCTTGTTCTTAAGTTCAGGATTAGGAACATACTTAGGCTGGTAAGGACAAAAGTAGTTTTGGAAGTACTAGCCCTATTATGATTGGTTTGCTTATATCCTAGACCTCCTCGGTTCTTAGCAGGCTTGTTCAACCCTAAAAGACTGCATCTTCTGAGATCCACTCAAAAAGGAATGGATTTAAGTATTGGATTTCTCAAGGTTGTTTGTTAGTGTTTTAGCCTTAGCCTCTAAGTTCTCCCTGACTAATATTTACTCACTAAGGCTTTTGGTTGACTCCTAAAGTTCATATATAAGTCTCTCTCTTTCTAGCTCAAGTGCATTAACCTTCCTAAGCACGGCTTTATTCATCTTCATAATCTTAAGACTCTCCTCAAATAATTGATAATGAGCCTCACGAATATATTCCTCATCTTCATAATCTTCCTCAGAGTGCTCACTGCTATCCACTTCCTCAATCTTCTCAATGTTCTTATCAGATTTACTCCTAATCCTTGCAGTTAAGGTCATAAACTTCTTACTCTCATCATGAGTGGACTTCTCGCTTTGATTATTCGAGCCAGACTCGTCATCAGTGAGAGCTGCATTAATCTCTTTACCTTGATTTCTCTTACTGTTAGGGCATTCATTCCTATAGTGGCTAAAATCTTGACACTTAATGACATCTCATATATAGAGATCTCTTTCTATACTCACCAAGAGCACCTCTATGCCTTTCTTGAGGCTTTTTCTTATTTCTAAACATTTTTCGAAATTTCTTAGCAAAATAAGCTATCTCCTCGTAATTAATGGTCTCTGTATTAGTAGAGTCATACTCTTCTTCCTTAACAGTGTTCAAGGCGATAGACTTGTTCTTTTTAGGTTGAGATGCGGTGAGTTCATAAGTTTGGAGAGATCCAACTTATTCTTCAATCATAACTGTATCTAAATCATTTTTCTCCTCAATAGCCGTGATTTTAAGCCTAAATCTCTCAAGTAAGGATCTAAGGATTTTTCTGACAATCTTGGACTCATGAATTCTCTCACCTAGGTTGAAGTTAGAATTAACTATGTCATTCATGCTTGCATAAAAGTCATCGAAGATCTCATCATCCTTCATCCTAATCTCTTCAAACCTAGTGGTCAACACCTGTAACTTAAAGTTCTTAACAGCTGAGTTCCCTCATGTGTGGTCTGTAAAATATCCCAAACCTCTTTCGCAACCTCACACATAGACACACGCCTAAATTCTTTTGGTGACACGGTCATAAATAAAGCATGTAAAGCCTTACTATTCCAATTACATTTGTCTAAATTAGTTTTCGACCAATTAGCTATAGGATTTGGGTAACAACACCATTAAAAGTGCTAGAAGGGACAGTCCAACCATTTACTACGCTCAAACCAAATGCGCTCATCTATTAATTTTAAGAAGACTCTCATTCTAACTTTCCAATAAGCGTAGTTACTGCCATCAAAATATGGCGAAACGAACAATGAACTACTCATCTAGAAAAATAGGGTTAGGAATCGAAGTTGGGCTTTGATACCATATGAAAGTTATTAATTCGACCCTAAAATCACTAAGAGGGGGGGGGGGGTGAATACTTGAATAACGCGAAATTAAAATTACTAATTAAAAGCAACAAATCACCTTTTAATTGTTCTAGATGTTTAGTCAATTACGTCAATTTTATCCTATGTTGAATTGTCACAATAGTAAATAAAGCAGTAAATAACACAAAATTTGTTGACAGAAAATCCTTCACAGGATAAAAAACTCCGGGACCAAGCCATTGGCTTTCACTATAGACAATAAGAACTAACAGTATGATCCAACCTAGAAAAATTACTAGGCTCGCTGATCTAATTCTTGCAACTTCTATGACCCGTTGGAACGTGCTTCACTCTCATATGCTCCCGAATTGTTTGTCTTCTGTGGATCACCAAGAACACATTGTTCTTGTACTCTTTTTGAATTATATGATTTTTATTTTTTCCTAACTTTTGGTTGATTGATCTCAAGATGTAGAATTATTATTTTTTATTTCCAAAAGATGTTATGAAAGTATAATATAACGATCAACCACGCTTTTTCACGAAGTTGGGCTTATGTATTTATAGTAGAGAAATATTGTGATAATATATGATAGATAGAACTCTTGAAAATCGCGAACTAGGGTTTCTCGAAAAAACACCATCGCTTGAGCGCAAGCTAGCGACAGTCGGGCGACATTGATTCTGTTTTGGACGCTCGAGTATCAGCTTGGTGACATGCTAGCATAATTTCGACAACTCTTTCTATATGTTCCATACTTGAACTTGAAGACTCCTAGTTTATCTATACAACATTCCAAAATACTCATTGACTTTTACAACTCTTTTATAATAATCATTTTGTCTAAAGAATAGCCAAAACAAATTAAAACCTAATACATTTGAAACTGGACATGCATCCAGAACTGTTTCGTCCTCTTTCTCATTTTATTCTTTATTTTTTGAAACAACACTTGCAGCGTATTCATTCCTCTCTCTTATGATCGAGCTATCAGTTGCATGCCACAGACTCATAGAAAGCCAAGTTTGGTATCAGTTTTTATAAACATCTAAAATGAAGTAAAAAATAAAAAAATAAAATTATGAGTCAACTTGATGGGCCCATTGACCATGGAGTACTCATCAGACTCTCTAAACTTGTCATAGTTCCTTCCTCCATTGTTGCTTTTTGGTGTCTAGGGAGTAACTGAAAGCAATGTCAATATGAACTTGAAATTATTCTCTACCACATGCCGTTTACAAGTGAGGAATATGCTTGATTTTGGCTGTACATTAGCTTGTAAGTTTTATTGAACATACTTTTTGCCATTCTTCATCTGGTATCTGGTTATATACGGAATGAAATCCAATATTGTTTTTAGTTTTTCAGACATTTTTTATGAACATTCGAACAATTTATAAGGACCTGTGATCATATGAAAAACTGCTTTCGATGACAAATTACAATCTATTTTCAAGAATTCTTCTCATAGTAAATATTGAAGGGTTGTTCTTTGGTAAAGTTAGTCCTGCATTATCGAGTGTCTATAGGAACCCTCAACTGGAAGTACATCTTCTTTCTTTCACAGGGATTATCCAAGTTCTCGAAGCCTGCTCGGTATCTCTTTATGGAAATTCAAAAAATTGACAGCAGCTATTATCCTGAGGTAAGAAAAGCATCAAGGTTTTTCTGCTTCTTCCTTTTTTGAACTAAAATTATTTCTCTATTTAAATGATATACATGTAACCTTGTCTAAAAGTTAAAATTTTTAGACCAAGTGTTCTACATGGTAAGGTCCTGGATTCAAGTTTCGCCTCCATCGTTGTAAATATAAATATCTACGAGTTAAGCTTTGATGGGAAAAAATGAATTCCCCCTACATGTGAGGGGCCACGTTGAAGATAATATTTAAATGATATACACGTGGTCCTATTTAAAAGCTTAAACTTTTAGACCAAGTGGTTCTGCAAAAAATTCCCCTCGATATAAATAACTATCATAATAAGAAGCTGCCACTCGTTTTTTCAGGAGTGAATTGGATTATAATACTGATGCTAGGTATTAACCTTATATTTTTTTTCTCCTAATTTCAATTAGTAGTAGTCATGATTAAAGTTAATATCTGTTGGTCTAATCCAATATTTACAGATCAGAATGCAATTATGTTCATAAAACTAAAATTTGTTCATGACTATTGGACAAAACAGTATTTTTATGTTACTTACCTATTTCTTGTCTACTTCACCCGTGGAAGCTAAAATTCTTTGTTTATTCTTTCTCAGGACTTTCAGTTTCATGATTATTCTAATTGAATACTTTTGATTATTATATGTGCAGACACTTCATCAGCTTTTTATTATTAATGCTGGATCTGCATTCAGAGTCCTTTGGAAAGCAATTAGGGCTTTTCTTGATCCACGTACATTGGCAAAAATACGAGTAAACTATATTTTCTAATGTTCTTTCTTCCCATTCCTTTCTCTTTATATACTTTTCTTGCAGGCTGCAGCCCTCTCCACTCTCTACATCTCTCTACAGTCCACCACTCCATGTCCTAGAATGGATGTTGCTGAAGTGGATTTGATTAAACTTACATTGGAAATATTGCAGGTGCTGGGAACTGACTACACAAGTAGCCTAATCGAAGTTATTGATCCAAGGTAACCACATTTTGTATGTCTGATGCATATATTTTTGGGGAAAAATGAAATTTTTTTCTAATCATATGTGGGCTTCTTACACTTGCAGTAACCTTCCAATTTTCTTGGGTGGCAACTGCACTTGTGCTGAATATGGCTGTTGTCTGTTTAGTGAGAAAGGACCTTGGAATGATCCTCAAATAAAACAAATGCTTGAGGTTTTTATTCATTGCCGTCATAGTTCTTAGCACAACACATTTGAGAAGAGCTTTATATATCCATGTTCTTTCGCATGGTATTCAGATATATTTTCGCAATTCTTTATTTTAGGGAATGTTACAAACAGAAGAGGAGAATGAAGGTGAATTGATGAATTCTCAGTCTTCACGAGATTCTAGCGAGGATGATCCTGTAAGCAAGTTGTATGCTGAAAATTTCCAGACGAACAAAATGAAATGCATGGATCGCTCTAAAAAATGTGTCCCAAGCATTGCTACATGCTCATCAGCATTGCACATTGTTATGAGTTTTGAGCATTCATCGTCGAACACTACTTTTCATGTCCCACTTTTCCCTATGCCATATTTAATTTTTCCAGTAAATTCATACTATTGAAGCCTGGATATGGTAAATGCAGGAAAATGTTCGAATTAAATCTGTATACGATGAAATTTCACTTACAGACGAGACAAAATATAATGACCAGCCTTTGTTACATAAACTCCAAGCATTCGAACCTGTGCTTGAAGATGCGAAAGCAGTGAGTTGCACTTTTGTTCATTATTCTTTTCTGCTGACAATTTAAATTCAAAAAAAAAGTAAATCTTCGTTTTTTTTTTTCGTTCTTCAGAAAATCAGGTCGTTGGAAGTTGCATTGGCGGATACCAAGTCGGTGAGTGTTTTCCAGATTCTTTATGCTTCTAAATGTCAATATGAACTAATGTGTCGTTATTGTTTTCTCCTTACAGGTCTTACAAGGACTTTCTCAACATATAGAAGAGCTGAAACGTTGAGTTCAATGATCAAATACGAATTGCCTAAGAAACAAAATGATTTATCGTTTCTTAGAATCGTAATGGTTATGATGTTTATTACAGAATAGCTAACTTCAATACCAAGACTAAGTTTATGAAATATATTCACTTATACATTGAGAGTACATAAATTTGTTGGCAATGGCATAGATTCTCGTATAAGCTTTATCTCATCCTTTGTTATTAAGCTATGAAGAAAGAGGCGCACTGTTTCAACTACAACTCATTGTAGGTATGGCTAATAATTATAGTTGTGAAAAGAGTTAACCTTGGCATTTCGTTGTGTCCATGTCCTGAAATTATAGATCTTCAAAATAGAATGCGATTTTAGCCACAAAAAGTCACTTTATTTTCATCATTAATAAACAGGATGATGCAACCTAAAATTAGATTTAATTAATTATTTTACCATTTTTTGTTACTCTTTATCATTGTAGTTAGGGATAGGCAAGTATATTTGTTTAGTTTAGGATTTTCCTCAATTTTTATCTATTTAAGCTTTTCTAAGTCGATAGTCGTTCTTGGATTTTTTTTTTTTTTTTTTTCAAAATTAAAAATTAATGAAACATGAGTATTTTCAATTTTCAATTCTATATTCTAGAGAACCAAAAAAATTAAGTTGACGTGTTGCTATACCCATTCAACTTGACATGGTGAAGGTAACCGATTAGATTTGAGCCACGTGTTCTCATTCATAACTCTTTTCAAATTTAACTTCTCCCAAAAAAGAAGGGACAATGTTTTATCCCTCCATTTTATTTATTTCAAATATTATGTTGTATTATAGTAAAAAGTTGTGACAGAGCTAAACACACAAGGCCAACTAGAAGGAATCGATCACCATAACAACTATTAGTCTACGTGAAGGTTTAATAATTATAACTATACCGAATATATCAATTAGGCTTACAAAGTGACCAATTGTATAATATTATCGAACTTTGGTGGCAAAATGAGTAACAAAAATACTTTAACTACCAATTTGAAATTTTACTAAACTTTATCGTGTGCTTCATATGGCATAGTATGATTGGGTGGATTTACAACATTGGATGTCACGAAATTTCAACATGAGTCATGCTATAGTGTCCGTTTGCTTGATTGCTTAGATAACCACACTCACACACATTAGGAGAAAAAATATTATTTTATTTTCACAGAATCTACACACCCATGTGAAGGTGTGGTGATCATCCAAGTGGATTCTCTAACATTTTTCATTCCAACATACATAAATAGTTTTTGCACTCCGGGGAAAAGGATGAAATAGGAACAAAATACAGTGTGTTTGATAGGCATTATTTGGAAAAAATGCATTTTAGAATAGTGATATGATGGGAAATATGTGGTTGAAAAAGAAGGAAAAGTTATTGATGTGATAGAAAATATTATTTTATTGAAGAATGTGTGGTTGAAAATGAGTAGAAGAATGAGAATGAGAATTAAAATGGAAATCAAACGGGGCCTTTTGAAAATTGAAATAAAAAACCTACCTTCGATTTATCCGTTTTGCGTATTTAAAATCAACTTACATTTCCCTCCCCATTCAGATAATTCCGGATCACCCCCCAAATTTTTTCACCGCAAAATTCAACAACTATTCCTCAAAGAAGATAAAACTGCATTTTGTTTCATTCATTTCTATACAGTTTTTGTTTTTATAATTTCTCGTTTAATTGTTCTGAAATGAGTACCGGAGAGCTTCTTAGCATTGAACCTGTAGAACTCAAATTCGCTCGTGGGTTCTTCTCCTCAAATCCCATTTTCGATTTCTCCATTTTTTTTTTTTTAAATTGGGTTTGTTGATTTTTCCTATTGTTTGATTCATGTTTGTATTTTTCTTGGTGTAATTAGTTGAGCTAAAGAAGCAGATCTCATGTTCTCTCCAAGTATCGAATAAGACCGAAAATCATGTAGCTTTCAAGGTAATTTTTTTTTAGGTTTTGTATTCGTCAATCTATTTCTTTCTTTTTGTGACATAGTTGTATTTAATTTTCTCCGGTTGATTGAATTTCTGTTTATCAGGTGAAGACAACGAATCCTAAGAAATATTGCGTACGACCCAACACTGGGATTGTTTTGCCTCGATCAACATGTGATATCATCGGTAGTTTATCTGATCATTTACATTTTTAGTGAATTAGGGGAAGTTTTTGTACGGGAACTAGATTTTATGGGAATTCTATTTCATATTTATGTAGTTTTAGAAAAAAATATGTTGTTTATATTAAGCCCATGTAGGGTTTAGACAAAAATCAGATTTTTACAAGATTTTGATAAAAAAGTTGATGAAATGTGTAGTTGGAAAGTTGATAAAAATTATGTATTCCATAAAATGTGTGGTTGAAATTGACTTTGAGGAAAATCGAGTTTTAGAAAATGTGGGCAAACAGGCTAAGTAATATTGAACGCAGCGGGATAATAATTCTAAATATTTGGAGATTTTTTTGGATCTTCAAAAATAAAGCTGTCAGCTAGATTTCGAAAAATGAACTGTCGCGCCAATTGCAATCATAGACCATGTTTGGCAAAAAGGTTACGACCTATTTGGCATGGTTTTTGATAAATGAAAAGGGTCTTTTGATACCTAAAATATGCTTTTAGCCTGTGTGGTTAATTTGTATAAGTGTTTTTTCGAGTTGGAAGGGATTTTACAGGAAGTTGATCCAACGTGACTTCTTTTAAAAGCTCATCCGGAAGAGGAGCTTCCTCTAGAAGTTCTTCCAGACGAGGAAGCTCTTTAGAAATTAGTTTCCAAACACCAATTTACTATCTTATATGCTAGGGACCTGCAAATTATGGAGGGAAACCGGATTTTGATTGCTGTATGCTTGCTTAACCCTTCAACTGCAACTCAATACTAGCCGAATGTGATTTTCATATCGCTTCCTCTCATTTTCAGGACATGATTCGTTTAAGTGTAACACTTTCATATCTTTCGTGATTTTTTTTCCGTTCTTACAATTGATGACAGATGTTGAGAAATTTATTCTTATATAACCTCTCTTCTTCCAATTTTGTAACAAAGTCTCTGAATGACATATTTATAAATTTGTTCTTCATTATGTTTTCTTTGTAACATAAAACTCTGTGTCTTGTAGTAACGATGCAAGCGCAGAAGGAGGCTCCTTCTGACTTGCAATGCAAGGACAAATTTTTGCTTCAGAGTGTAATTGCAAGTCCTGGTACAACACCGAAAGACATTACTCCAGAAATGGTACTCTTCTGATCAACTAATGATTTATTTTTGTCTTCGTTTGTCCAGTCTAGATTACCAATTTTACCATTGGATCACCAGTGAAGTCCTGATTGATAAGGCAACATGCTGAAACAATTGGATTAGCAATGATATTGCACATCATTTTTATGAAGAATTCAACTAAGTGGGACTTTTCTTCTGTTGCAGTTTACTAAGGAGGAAGGGCATGTTGTTGAAGAGTGCAAGTTGAGAGTGCTTTATGTTTCCCCACCTCGACCACCATCTCCAGTTGCAGAGGGATCAGATGAGGGTTCTTCACCAAAGACGACTGCTATGGAGAATAGCAATCTTAATGGCAGTGAGGTTGATATCATAGTTAATGGATTTCTTTACTTTAAACAAGTCATCACGATTCTTGCATGCATGACATATTTACTAGCAAACTCTGGTCATTTGTAGCTCAGTTTTTGATTTGTGCTGCAGGTTACTAGGGTGTTTGTTGATAGTCATGAAAATTCACCGGAGGTAAATACCTTCTCTCCCCCACCTATACATTCTTAAATGTACAAATTTAAATATCCCAATTTTTGGATTTGTTTGTTTTTGTTTGGGAAGCTTGTTATGTATCCATTTTTGATCTTTAATGCTTGCGTCAAATTGAAATATGAAATGGCTCATAGCAGTAATATTTCTTCCATTGTTATAAATTATGTGCACTTCATAGTATGCAAAGTGACCTTGAAAAAAGGTTGTGGACGGAAATTTAAGAGGTGAGAATTGAGAATTGGAGACATCTTATACTAGGATCTGTTTATCCTCTAGAACCTTTTTTGTTTATGGAGAAACCAGTTTTTGGAAACTAAAACATGCATTGGTCATGGAGGGGAGAGCATCCACAACACTACTTCATGGTATTGATTTGATCTCTGCATCATTTGGATTTATTTACTATGGTTTTAGTCGCTATTCAAAAGGTCGCACCAGTCAAACATATTTTTTATCCACACATTTCTTACAACCCCCAACTTACTAATTCATCCATGAACTTCGTAGGACCCACAAATTACTATTTACTAATTATCCACACATTCTATAGGACTTGATACTTATAAGCACTTAACTACTAATCTAATCAAATGGAGGACCTTAGACTTTGTTGTGTAAAATTGATCCACCTAACTGTTCTTCTGACTACATCTATGGAAAAGTTTGTATTTATCATTCCAATTTATGTTGGCATGAATAGGCGCTAGAAAGTGGTTTGTGGTTATGGAAGACATTCTCGGAATTGTTATTTATGAACTAAAATTCAATTGAGATTAAAACCAGATTCTAAGCGGTCAATGTATATCATAAAGTATTTTCTATGAGCACGTTAAACTCAACCATTTGTCATGATATATTTTATGAAAATTATGTCATATGACTTTGCATAGATATCTAAAGCTATCAAATTTGTATTATATTTTTTGAGCTTGAGACATTGACTAGTATGGAACATCATGATTCTTTTTTTTTTTGATTAAAACTTTTCTTAGTATGTAAATGACTTCTTTCTCAAATGAGATTTTTAGTTTGTGCTAATTTGTGGGTGTTTCATGAAAATGTATAAAATTTATGGTTCCCTCTTTGAATTGTGCAGACAATCTCAAATGCCATGAAATTTCTGGTAGAAAGATTTTAAGATTATTTTAAGATTCAGTCACTTTTAACTCTTGCCATTGGCTTTACACATGAGGCAGCATCCTTCTGACATTTATGCACACCTCACACACATTGCATACGTAAATGTATGCACTATTCACATCCATTACTTGCTGTTTGAATAAAAACAAGTGGGCTGCTAATACCTTTCCACCAACAATTACCCAAATTATGTTTGGCAAAGCTTAAATTTTAATTTAATCCGGTCAAACATACTTTTTATCCACACTACCAAATAGGCTCCACAACTTATATCCATTTATTATCCACACATTCCGTAGGATCCACAACTTATAAAGCACTATCAAGTATCAAACAAGCACTAAACAGATGGAAAAAGTGGGGTAAAGAATTAAGCAGTGATAGCATGGGACTAGACTCCCAGCAGAAAGATGAAATCCTGTCTTTGCTTCCAGTATCTGGTTAATCGGCGCCACACCTGCATTTGTCTCCACACTTCTTCCATAGCCACTCCCCTTCTCTAGTACTTCACTGACACAGTTGCACTTGCATCATTCACTTGTCTTTGTTAAATTTTCATCAGTTCAGTGTTTGTATATGTTCTTACAATTTCACCGGGTCTGGATTTTTATCAGTTTGCATATGTTTGCTATCTGCCTATGTGAATTTGTATTCTAACTCTCAGGTACGCTCACTTATTTCCAAATTAACCGAAGAAAAAGCTGCTGCAATTCAACAGGGTAGCAAACTTCGTCAAGAATTGGTGAGGGATACACATTTTTGAAATCTCTTACATAATCCAAAGTTAAATTTCTCACTGATTTTCTATGTATGATTTACTTTCTGTTTATCCTTCCTGTCTTGCTGTTTGTGTCTTTCTTGATTTACAAGTCTAGAATCTTACTCTACCTAATGCTGCGTTTATTATTGCATAGACATCTGAAGCTGAGAGAGATCACTAGGTTCATATAAAAATGTCCATATGAATCAGATTTAAGCTATGCACCAACTATTGTCTGGTCTAATTGAAGATTATATTTCCTTTCTCATCACCAAAAATATGAACCTAAAAGCATCTCCAAGAGCTTCTTTATTTCTTTAAAGAGAGCATGTTTAAATTTAAGGAGTAAAATATTTTATACATTCCAATATACTCATTATTTTTTAGCTCTTCATTTTAGTTTTTCCAATAACCATTTATTACTTTCCCCATATATTTTATTTAGATGTCAATACCTAAAATATTCAAACATGACTTGAATAATCACAGAAGCAGTTGTTAAAAAAGACAAATATAGAATGTGTTTGCTTCTCCAAATAGAGAGCGTTTTACATTTATAGAGTATCTTGAAAATGCTATAATAGCTATTACATAAACTAAACAGAAGTTCACAAAAATTGTAATAGCCAAAATATATTATAGATTTTTTAGTTAAATTTTTTTGTTACTCTGTGCAGGTGATAAGTTGGATGTGATATGATCAAATGTGCCTTCATCCCATTTCCTTTTTTCATTGAATTGAGATATTCTTCAATAATTTGATAAATCATTTAGCCCTTTTTTTGTTATTCAATATGCTCTCTGTGGTTCCATATGATTTATTACCATTCCTCTATTCTATCATCGGTGCAAAAACTGAAAAGCCATAATTTTTTAATGATTAATTTGTTATCTTCGTCTCTGGTAATTGCTCATCTCTTGCGTAGTTACTCTTGAGGCGTGATGGCAACAAAAATGGAGGTGGAGTCTCCATGATGTTCGTTATCATCATTGGCTTGCTGGGTGCCGTTTTGGGGTACCTCATGAAAAGGACATAATCATTCATCTGAATATTTTGGCTTTACGGTTTTCATACTATTTTGTTTCTCTCCTCACCTAATGAAATATGGGGATGGAAAATGTCACGGTGTCAATTTTTTATTAGCTAACTTTGTAAGAAATTTTATGTTTAGGCGGATTAAACATGCTGTTTTTTGGACGATTCCCGTGATCTTATGGTGCATTCTTTTGTAAGCTTAATGAAATTTTTTTATTTCTTTCCGATTTATTCATGCTGTCTCTAAGTCTGTAAAATATAATGATGATTTTTCAAAGCATTCGACATGCACTTTTATCATTCTTGACTTGAATCTAGTACAAGTCTCGTGCTTGACCTTGATTGAACACTAGGTTTGACATTTCAAGTTTTTAGCTTTTTCTCAACTAAGGGTCTGTTTGATTGCAAGGGTGGAAAACGGGTGAAAAAAAAATGAATGACAGGGAATTGAATTGCCTAGAAAACGTTTTACAGAGAATTGTAATTAATGGTGTTTGATTGATATAATTTTCCACCTGAAAATTTTTTTGTTTTGTTTTTTTTTTTATGCAAATTGTCAATTAAATGGATAAATTTTTTTACCATTGACTTTGGAATGTGTTCCAATTGCTAAAAAAAAAAAAAATTATCAAAAAGTTGGAAAAGGTTTTCTCATCACTATGGTGAAAAAACGTTTTCTAGTTTTTGTACATCAATCGCTTGTACCTTGGAAAACGTTGGAAAACATTTTTTCTGAAAAATTAGTGCAATCAAACAGGTGAATAGTAAAAAGTAGGAAAACGTTTTTCATCTTCCACGAAAAATTTCGGCAATCAAACAGGCCCTAAGATCTTGTGAGGAGGATAATTGTTATTTTCCATTAGTTGATTCTATTTTGTTTAATTATTATGTTACTAGACTAGAATCGAGTAACAAACATATTAAGCTTCCGTTTGGGAAGAATTTTCAAAATGGTAACTCATAAATAGATAGAAATCAGCATTGAATAAGTGGATAATATTTGGTAGTTCGATGAAATGTGATTGGAAATAAAATTTGACTATTTAAATTTTTTATTAAGTGGAGATAATCGCAAACTTTCCAAGAGACGAGATTAAGATTTCACATAAACAAATTATAGAGCATTTGTAAAATGATATGGAATAATCCTATTCTAACAAAAAAGAAGTAATCCTATTCCAAATAAGAAAGAAAAAATGAAATTTTATTATTAACTAGAAAGAAAAAGAAAAATAGATAAAACTAATCCAATCGGATTGTCCTACACAGTGTACTACAGTATTCCCATAAAAACTACAATTTAATATTGTGAAAAACGACGAAGAACCAGAATGAAAACAAAAAAGAAGACAAATCCACACTACTTTTTCCACAGTTAATGGGTTAAAATGTTCTCAACATTACTGCAGTGCTCATCATATGAACTTTTTCCAGTTTTACTTACTGGACGCATTCCTTTCACATGAAGCAGGCTCGATTTATTAGTGTACAAGACCTCCTTTTTATTAGACGAGGATGTCTTGAACATAACTTTTCTAGATTCAATATCAAACATGAATATCTGATAATCATGTTTGGCATGATACATCCATACTTGATTTTCTGTCACCGAATATGGAGCTATATTTTCACTCGACATGCTTGGATAATCTTTCAAGAATGTCAAGGGTATGCTGATTTTGCTATCAGCCCATTTATGAAGCTTGTAATTCTCCAAAACCCAAATATTCAAATGCTTTTGTTCTACGCGGGCAAGAGATAGCTTCCCTTTGAAGTCCACCAAGAAGACATTTCCCCAGTCTGAGAAGAAATCTTGTCGTACCTTAATAGTGTTTGTAATACGGTCATTCTCCAAATCAAGACAATCTATATCGTAATCACCCATTAATCCGAGCTTGATGCTATAGAGTACCGTCCCTAAGACTTTGGTGGTTGGCCAACCAATTCTTTGATTACACAAGGAAGGGGAATCTAATCGTTTCCATGTAAAACAAGTGCCAACCCAAAAAACAGTATAAACTAGTACTTTTCTATTTTCTTCATCCTTGGAATAATGAATATAAACCACCTTTAAATCATTAGTTGTTGGCATGTAACACATGTTTGCGTAAATACCTGATTGGTCACAAGGACTAGGCAAATCAAGAATTTGTTTGGTAGCCGGATTTCTCAATCGGTATGCTTTGGTAGAATTCTTTCTCTCCAATACGAGTCCTTGCCGATATCTGATGAAAGTAAATTCTGTATCATTGCTACTTCGGTATTTGACAGTACACGGAGCCCGGTGCATATGCATGTCAATGAACTTAGGATCTTGAATTATGGAAAACCAGGTTTTGCAGACGCATTTGAATCTTAATAGGGATTTAACTGGTAACCTACTCAGGATCTCAATGATTATTTCTTTGGGGAGAAACAAGTCCGCCATCACCATCTTCTCTCTTGTCCCAGTTCGAAAGTCTAAATCTAATTTTTCTTTTTAAAAAAGAAGAAGAAAGAATTAATATTTATTCATATTAGATATTGACATCAAGTTCAAACGACTAACAATTCCTTTCCGTTGGTCTTGTTCGTATGAATACATAAAGATAGACAAAAATCATAACAATATAATTTAAAAGAACATGGAGTTGAAGAACGTACCTCTGAAGAAATTCGATGCCTTCTGAAGAAAAAATAAGTAATCATAGAAGCAATGAGTTTACCCTTTTTACTTAATAACTCGACGTATATATAAAAAATCCCGTAAACAAGAATAAATAATAAAACACAAATCAATCAGGATTCTATCAATATAGTTGAAACAAGATTCTATGTTCAAAGAGGATTCTATCAGAAGGGAAGTCTTTCAATTATAAATAATTAGATAAAACTTATATCTTAATAAGGTTATAAATACAATCTTTATTTACCAGTAAACAAATTACAAATTTGTCAAATACTTAAAGTCAGTTACAAGCAATAATATTAATATCTAAATAAAATTTATAAATTAGTATTAATCATTATAAACTGAATATATTGAAACAAATTTAGAGGTACAAGATTGGATATTTTCAGAAAAAACCAGTTTTTATTAATTTTTATTAAATTGTTCATACTTAAGTAAATACTCTCAACAGGGTGCGACTTCAAAATACTAGTTTTAGAATCTAGAGACAACAATGACAACTAATTATATGAGTAGTGAACAAAGGTGACAGACTCTGGTAAAAATACGTATATATTAATTCGATCTTCTTTACAAGGATGAATGAGTATATATGCAGTAAACTTTTCTATATTTGGCTATACAAATATCACAGTTAAATTAGCTATATTGAAGGTTAGCCTTGCGATTGAGGGATTTGGATCCAAAACTTTCTGCTGTAATTTCTCAATTCAAGTCCACACTCCTTCTCAAGTTGGTGTGAATAAATCTCTGATGCCCAACTTGTCAAGTGAGTTGTGGAAGCTCTTACTACATACAACTTTTGTAATTATGTCTGCCAACTGGTCATCACACTTAACGAACGAAAATCGAATATCTTGTAATCAAGGTTTTGTTTGATAAAATGTCAATCTACTTCCACATGTTTGGTCCAATCATACTGGACATGATTATGAGAATGCCTAAATTACACCACAGTAGGCATTTAAATATTACAATTCATAAATCAGGTATCAAGTTTATTTGTTCAAATATTAGCTATTAATTTAATTATTTATATTAATAATATTATTATAAAATCTACCCACCCCACATTCACTACCCATCACCGGTGATTTCTTTCCTCCCCGCATTTTTCTTCTTCTCAGCGTCAACGACGACGACGATGAAGAGGGGGTATGAGCGTCGCTTCTTATTTGCTCATGATGTCGTACCGCAGGCGACAATCTGGTTGCAACCACTTCCAAGACAACAATTTGGTGGCAACCACTCCCAAGACGTCCAGTCTGTTATTCGTTCTCTGTCGATCTAAGGTGGTGGCGGTGACGAGTTTGGGGTGTATTTCTTGGGTGGTGGTTGTGGTGTGGTGTGGTGGAGATGGAGATGGAGGTTCTCTGTTCTTGTTGGCGATTGTTTTTGTTGTTGGGTTGTTACTGGAGATAGTGGTATTGCAATAATGGTGGTGGTCGAATGTTATAGTGGTGGTGGTTGGGGGTGGAGATGGTTGTTGATGGCTGGATATTGATAGAGGTGGTTGTCGTGATTTTTGTTGGTAGTAGATTGAATTTGGTGGTGGTGATGTTGTGGTGTTGGTGGTGGTAGTGTTGGTGCTGTTATGGTGGTGGCGACGGTGACAGGGTGAGGGTGGTCACAAGTGGTCGTGGTGGTAGTAGCTACGGTGATAGTATTGGTGGTGTTGGTATGTGACCCACTATTTGGTGTACGTGACCAACTATTTGGTTTACCTGTGACCAATTATCTAACAGTGACCTTAAAATTCAATAATTTGTTATTAAAAAATAATGTGATTAACAAATTTGAAAATATGTGACCGATAGATAAACTGTAACCTATATTTTTTTAATATGTGAACAATGAAATAATTTGTGGCCTATAAATTTTTTGATTTGTGACCTCGAAATAATCTGTGATCAATTAATTTAATAATATGTGACGAATAAATATAACATATAATTAGATATCTGTGACAATTAATTGTATAATTGTGATCTTATTATATTTAATTAATAGAATATTTTTTATTAATAATTAAATACCGTATTTTTGCATTTTTTTAACTTAAGGCCTAGAAATTGATTTAGTGATGCTTAATACCTAATTTATGATTTTTTTTCCCTTATGAGAAATGTCAATTCAGCCTAGTTATCGCAGAATAGGTCCATTTCATAGCTCGCGATCTAAAATATGAGGCTCAGGCTCGATGGTGTGGACTTTTTTCTAGCCGAGTCGAGCTTTTGCTCGACCAAAAAAAAGAGGCTCGATTCGAGCTTTCGGCTTACTCCGACTCGATTTTTTTAGTTTTTTTTTCCTTCTGTGTTACTGTTTTAAAAGGCTGCTGCCCAATTTTTTTAAGCTCGCGGGCCGGCTCGGGTTTGGCTCGACGCCCTAAAATGGGGCTCGCCCTAGCCTAGGTTCGGTTTTATCGAGCATCGACCCGGGCCGACTCAGGTTTTTTTCCAGCCGAGCCACCGATGGCTTGATCCAGTGAGCCAAATTACCATCCCTAGGAAAAGCTAATTTTAGTTAATAGTCTTCGAAGCTAGAGAAGCTCGCGAAGACCTTTAGCCATTTGATGTGATCCAAGGGGGGCAAAACTAATCAAGAACTTGTTGAGGGTTGACGAGGGCCAAGACCGAGATTTGAGCTTAATTCGAGCCGACAAGCCATGTAAACTATTTGTTCGGGCTATGAGTTCAAAGGGATGAAGTTAACAAGTTTAAGAGAAAGTTTCACGTTGGGGTCGAATGCCGAAACAATTTGGATCAACTTGTGTCAAGCAGCTGGAAAAAGGAGCGGAATTGCAAAGCTATGCGACCTCATAGTTTTGGAGTGCATGCGGTAGCATGCCCCTCAACCGAAACCAAAGAGGCTCCTTCAAGGGACTCCATGCCATCACATAGGAAAAGCCTATGCGACCGCTTAGTTGCTTTTCAAAGCAGATTTTGTCAATTTTCGGGAGTTTCCTATTTACATTAGGATTTTATTCCATGTGATATTTTGTAATATTTTAGACATATTTTCTGTTTTAAACAGTATTATTAGGGTTTGGTATAAATAAGTTTATTATTTTCATTGTAAAAGGAACTTTCTGATATGAATTAATTTGAGAGATTATTCTCGAGGCAATTGCCGCCAAATCCTTGTTCTTGATTAAACAACCTAAATTGATCAAGAATTCACTTCTTGTGGTGTTCAAATCGAACTTATCAAGATTAATGACACGCGAAAACTTGTTCGACTTATAGTACCACAAGTGTACGGTTCGTTTCAAGTAATAAAGTGGATGTTAAAGTCCAAGTATCGTTCCCACAGAGATTTAACAGTTTAATTCTATCTAATTCGACCTTAACCGAAACAAAATACGTATTTGAATGTTTGTAACTAGATCGTGACTAAACTAGTAAGCTACTTATGCAAAATAGAATAAATCAACTAAATGGATGCAAATTATTCACTACGTGCTTTAATATAACTAACTGCAAACTTGAGATAATAATCAAATAAAAGGCGTACTAGGTTCGCGAATCCCCATGTAATAATCTATTTCAACTCTAGTTCTACAATTTGACAACACGTTTGAATTATGACGAATCAATATTCCTATTTTATTCAAAACTCTCTTTCGATTAAGCTTGAACCTATTTTCATATACGACACCGACTATATCTCTATGACGGGAGCAAATATACAAAAATGCATGGAGTTCTATGAATACTTAGAGATTCACGTAAGGCATAGCGGTATATCTCTATCCCCTATCGGACCCTACGATGATTTATACCTTGTCTAATCTATTTATCCTCTTTCGAATGGATTAAATAAACCACAACAAATCACACAATCACATGCATAATAATTGTAGACTTAATTCAATGTATATAAACCATTCATCAATCCAAAACGCGTTTTAAAGTCAAATATATAAAACTAGAAATCAAAATATCAAATTACATGGTTCATCGTTCACCTAGCACATTAAAAACTAGCCTAGCATGATAAAACTAAGAAAACTAAGAGAAGAAAGAAAATAAATTGAAGAAGACATCACCCTATTGGATCTTGAAGTGAAATCTTGAATCTTGGATCAATCTCCATGTTCTTCACCTTCTTCTTGCTCTTCAATAGGTAAAAAATAGTAGAATAGGGCGGAACCCTCGTTTCTGGTCGTGTTTAGGGTTTTAAAGGGGTTCTAGATTGGTTTCCATAAGAGATTGAATCAAATAAGGAAATTAAAATATCGCGCCCAGAAATGAACTATGCGGCCGCATAGAGTAATTATATGCGGTCGCATAGTTATAGAGATTTCGGGATCAAAGGGTTCTGCCCAAACCTATGCGGTCGCATAGGTGTTACACTATGCGGCCGCATAGTGTAAACTACTTTTCAGAAGTTGCATTTTAGTCCCTGATTTCCGTTCCTTCATTCTTGAGCTCCTTTCAACTTTCTTCTTCTTTCTATGCCTCATTTCACTACTCAACTTGTACTCAGCTCCCTTTGATACTTGATTTTCTCGTCGGGTCAACTTTTGAATAATTGCACTCGGGTCCCTGAACTTTCGTTTTCTTCTGTTTTGGTCCTTTTTAGCTCATTTTCGCATACTTTTCATTCCATCCATCAATGTAGTCCTACAAACACAAATTGTATCGAATTAAGCCAATATTCAACATATACGTTCACAATTAGCCATGTTTTGTGGTCTAAATAAGTGCGTAAAACGCACTTATCAAACCCCCCAAACTTGAACTATTGTTTGTCCTCAAACAAGATGGTGACTTAACTCAACACAAAACATGGTTCAATGACTTGCCGTGTCTCAGGATTAGAATTCAGTAATCAGCATAGTGAATAGTTTCAACAGTGCAAAATCAGATCAATCTCCACTTATCATATGCAAGACTTGACGTGTGTGTGTGTATACTCATGCAAACATACTCCATTTATGGTGGGTTCAAATCCCAAACCAATGTAGTCAGATTTTCCTTTCTTCGCTCGAGGGATACACACCCCCCCAAACTTGGTCTTTTCACTCAATTATCCCAGGGTATGTTCTAGAGTAGAGATTTGATTCACTTAAGTTCTCACCCTCTCTTAGTTTGGATAGACCTCGCAATCACAAGTTCACAATTCAACAAGCAGGGATTCTCCTATTTCTTTGATTGGTTCAACCTCTAAGACTAAATTAAGCTACTTGTCTTGCATCAAAGGTATAATTTCATCAACTGCGTGTCTTGGGGCTCTTTTCTCACTCAATTTTTTTTCTTTTTCTTTTAACATATCTCATTTGCTTTCTATATAACCCATGTATCGAGCTTTAAGCCGATGACTCCCAAATCAGTTGATTTTAGGGCACCAGGTTTCAATCACCCTTGCAAGCTTACTTACTCAAGTTATAAAGGCTCGAGAATATGCATTTTCGCTCTTTTTCTTTCAACTCTTTCCTTCTTGCTTTCTATATGACCCCTGTAGCGAGCTTTAGGCCGATGACTCCCAAGTCAGTTGACTTTAGGGCATCAGGTTTTTATTCACCCTTACAGGCTTACTTGCTCGAGTCATAAAGGCTTGAAAAGAGTGTTTTCTCACAAAAATTATGCCATGCCCCTATTTTTCTGGACACTTAGTTTCTGAAACTAACCTCTAACTTAAAACTTTCACCTCATTTTCGTCTCATCGGTCTCAACAATCCACACAACTTAATTTTCATGCATGGAATCCCCACTCATCTCAATGATCTCCTGCAATAGCTAAATCATCACCAAACTACTACAACGATGGATATTTAATAAGTACGATAGAGGATTCTTTCGGGTCAACCTATCATGTTCGATTTTTCTATAAATAATGACCCCAACCATCGCCTTAGCATGCACGCATGAGTGAAGTGTACAAAAAAGTGTCAAGTTTACACACAAACAAGTATTGACCAACCTAACCTGCACAATATCCACTATCCAAAGCTCATACTAATTCCAATAATCACATCATTGCCGGCAAGGCCATTAAATCCACACAAGCACACAAAACAAGATAAACAAATAAGCAAAAATGATTTTTTTTTTTCAAAACACAACACACAGAAAGCAGTAAAACACACACAGTAGGCAATAAAAACACATACGAACGTCGATGGATTATGAAAGTAATGAAACGTTCACCAATTTTGTCATACAAATTCTACCCACCCCCCAAACTTGAACTGAGCATTGCCCTCAATGTGTAAAGTGTAAGAGTTAAATAAAGAATTTGAATGACAAAGCTCAAACAACATAAAACATGGGGGTATGAAAACTCCCCTGATCAGAATGGAGGTGGTGGTATCGTCCTATGTCGGAGGTATCTGAAAGAAAACAAATGAAGAAATCAGTGAAGACATAAAATTGGCACTAGACATCCCAAACCCCCCAATCTTTCTTCAATTCATGCAAATGGAGACATTGTAACATGTTCAGCCAACGAGTTTCACCCCCGGACACCACCGAGCAAAATCGAAATTTTCCCAGGCGATATCCGGGCATATGAGAGTATGCATAGTGGTTTAGCACATATCCAAAATTCAGATCATTTGGACTTCATTTGAATGGGAAGAACAATGGGTGAAGTTGGTGACATGAGTGACGTGGAGAGTGCAGTGCCTAAACATGAGATTCAAAAATGTGCCACATACAAATGATGTGTTCTTCCAACGTGTTTAGCAATGAATTTCAACAGAGTGAACAAGGTGACATATACACTACCAGGTGGAAATTCGAAATTCAAATGAATACACAGAAAATGGCACTGAGACATTATATCAAACACCTTGCAGGCATGAGGTTTAGTTCGAATTTTTGCATAGAAGTCAAGGTGGAATTTCAGCCAAATAATCACACACCACAACCCATTCAATACACTTCACTAACCTAAGCCCAAACTCCTCAACACATGAATTAATAATCTTATCAAAATGCCATAAGAAAGTAAGGGATAGGGTTGAGAGAAGAGATCATACCTTTTCAACAATGGACTGCAATGAGATGAATGGATGTTGCAATGTAATGTGGTGGTGGTCGAGTTCCTTGGTGGGGAGATCGATTTCGCGTGCGTGAGGTCTCGGGAGTGCAGGGAAGAACTAGTGTTTAGTGCTGAGAATGTGGGATAAGTGCCGGGTGTGAGATTTTAAAAAGTCAGATTTTTCTTCCCCCGTTTACTCTATGCGGTCGCATAGAGCAATTCTATGCGGTCGCATAGAGTAAAAAGTCAGGGCCAAGGCAGGCCCTGACGAACTAAATGCGATCGCATTCAAGGTGGTCTATGCGGTCGCATAGACTACCAGAACCAGTTTTTGCTGTGTTTTTCACTATTTTGCTCGAATCGATTATCCCGACACCCAAAATCTCGATATTCGTGCCCAATAAGTTAAAATGAGTGTAGTGAGTGTATGCAACATAGAAAAATTTAAAAATCCACCCAACTCTTTAAAAACTCATTTTTGACCATTTTGCTCAAAATTGCAACATTTTGCCAATAACACCCCTCGACCACTCGATGCCCCTAAAATTTATCAAAACACATTTTGAACTACGGGAAGCGCAAGTGCACTACAAAACATAGTCAAAACCACTTTGAACCATAAAATCACGTGTTGGCCCAAAAAAAAAAAAAACTCGTTTTGCCTCGAAATGCGTGATTTTGACCCCAAATCTCCCAAACATGATTTTAACACCCCATTAAGCATGCAAAATACATTCAGAACTTGTGTGAATCATGCATAGACACTTTATGACTACCTAGGTTATCGATGACCTAAAAACTACTAAATATGCATAGAAAACATGAGAAATCCTAAATCTACTGCATAAAGCGGAATAAATAAAAGGGTAGAGATGATGGGTTGCCTCCCATCCAGCGCTAGTTTATAGTCTGTAGCTCGACTATACTGTGTTAGTTTGATTCCGGTGGTGTGAGAGCAACTCTTCCAACGACGATTTCTTTCTCACTGCAGCTTTCCTCCAGACTTTAACCTTACCTTTATCCACGTCATCTGGTTTTCCCTCATTATCTCCCTCAAACTCAACAAAGCAAGTGTCCGGTCTCTCATGCTTTTGTTCTGATCGGGAATGCACCTCACGGTCCTCAGAAGTGTCTAAATGATTTTGAAACACAATTGTGTCCTCCACCACCTTTTCCACTACATCAATTTGGAGGCATTTCTCTGGCTCGGTAGGAAAGTCCATATTCTTGAAAACATTGAAAGTGATCTGTTCATCGCCAAGTCTCAGATTTAACTGCCCTTTTTGAACATCTATCAAAGCTCTACTTGTAGCTAGAAATGGTCTGCCTAAGATAAGTGGAACATTTTTGTCTTCTTCCATATCTAGAATGAGGAAGTCGGCTGGGAAGATGAATTTGTCCACCTTGATTAGCACGTCTTCAATTATCCCCCTCGGATGTACCAAGGACCGATCGGCTAGTTGTAGTGTCACCGTGGTTGCTTTTGCATCGCCCAAACCGAGTTTCCTGAAAACAGAAAGGGGCATTAGATTGATACTTGCACCCAGATCACATAGAGCTTTATCAAAGTAGCATCCACCAATAGTGCAAGGTATAGTGAAACTCCCTGGATCTTTCAGTTTTGGTGGGAGCTTCTTTTGAATAAGAGCGCTACACTCCTCTGTTAGCATCACCGTCTCATGTTCCTCTAGCTTTCGTTTCTTTGACAGAATGTCTTTCAGGAATTTGGCGTAGCTAGGCATTTTGAACAGTGCTTTCGCAAATGGAACATTGATATGGAGCTTTGTGAAGACTTCAAGGAATTTCTTGTACTGTTGCTCCCATTGATGCTTTTTCAACCTCTGAGGGAATGGAATTGGTGGCTCGTAAGGATTGACTGGGGCAGGTGCTTTATTATGTGATGTATTTGAACCTTCCCTTGGAGATATCTCTTTTGTCTGTTCAGCTTTTTCCTTCTCTGAAGACGATAATGTATCTTTGTTTTCACCTGGTATTTTTACAGTGATCTCTGGTAGTTGAACCCCACTTCTTGTAGTAATGGCTTGACATTGTTCCCTGGGATTCACTTCGGTATTGCTAGGTAAGGTACCCGGTGCTCGTCCATTTATTGCAAGTGCTATCTGTCCCACCTGAGTTTCAAGGTTCTTGATTGCCGCACCTTGATTTTGGAGAGCTATTTCTGTTTTCTCCATATACTTATCAGTCTTCTCTATAAATTTTGCTAATATTTCATCCAGCTGAATCTTCTTCTCCTGTTGAAACTGTCCTTGAGGTTGATTTTGATTTTGAAACTTGTTTTGATCTCCTCTCCAAGAGAAATTTTGATGATTTCTCCACCTAGGATTGTAAGTGTCAGAGTTAGGATTGTTCTGTTGGCGTTGACCCCACTGTGCATAATCTGCCTGTTCTATCCCTTGCGAAAGAATTGGACATTCTTTCGTGCTGTGTTCTGCCCCACACTCGTCACAATTCGATTTTCTTGATTGTGCTGCGTTTGCTGAATGAGACATGCTTTCTACCTTATGAAACAAGGAATCAATTTTAGCTGATAGGGCTGAATAGGTGTCAACTTCATAGATACCCGCTGCTTTCTTCTGAACTACCCGCTCGGACGACCACATTGCTGAAGTATCTGCCATCCTTTCAAACAACTCCCATGCTCCGTCGATAGTTCTTGTGGTTAATGAGCCATTGGATGAAGAGTCTACCATGCTTCTGAAAGATGGAAGTAGTCCTGTGTAGAAGAATCGAATCTGAGTTTTCTTGTCAAAACCATGTTGAGGACACTTCCGTAGCATATTTTTAAACCTGTTCCAGACCTCATCGAAGGATTCGGGATCATTTTGCGCAAATACTGATATAGCATGTCTCAATTGTGCTACCTTGGCTGGTGAGAAGAATTTCGTGCAAAACCTGTGAGCTAGCTCATCCCAAGTGGTTATGCTTGCAACAGGAAGTGAATCCAGCCATTCTAAAGCTCTATCCCGCAAGGTGTGCGGAAATAACCTCAGTCTGATAGCGTCATCTGAAATTCCTTGATACTTGAAGTGTTGACACATATCCAGGAATCTAGATATGTGTGTATGTGGATTTTCAGTAGCCATCCCGTGAAATTGATGTCCATTCTGGAAGAGATGGATGACATTTGTTTTCAACTGGAAGTTTGGCTGCCCAAATGGTGGGTAGACAATGCTAGATTGGCTTTGGACGACAAATGGTGCCATGAAATCTCCCAGTAGCATATTTCCTTCATCTTCGACCTCTGCATTCGCTAGAGGTGCTGGATTGAGTTGTTGATTTTCCATTGATACTTGCTCTTTTTGGTCTTTTTGTTGGGTTGCTACTGCTTCTCTTAGCCTACGATGGAAGGTTCTTTCGATTTCCGAATCAATTGGAGTCAAATCACCTTCAACCGATCTTCGCATATAAGTCCTGAAAGATGAACAGTAGTAGCACTCAGATGAATAAAAAAAAATAAACTAGAAGCTAAACTAAACTAAAAAGTTCGAATTAGTGTCAAAGTAAATAAAATTAAACTAAATTAAATCCCCGGCAGCGGCGCCAAAAACTTGACACGCGAAAACTTGTTCCACTTATAGTACCGCAAGTGTACGGTTCGTTTCAAGTAATAAAGTGGATGTTAAAGTCCAAGTATCGTTCCCACAGAGATTTAACAGTTTAATTCTATCTAATTCGACCTTAACCGAAACAAAATACGTATTTGAATGTTTGTAACTAGATCGTGACTAAACTAGTAAGCTACTTATGCAAAATAGAATAAATCAACTAAATGGATGCAAATTATTCACTACGTGCTTTAATATAACTAACTGCAAACTTGAGATAATAATCAAATAAAAGGCGTACTAGGTTCGCGAATCCCCATGTAATAATCTATTTCAACTCTAGTTCTACAATTTGACAACACGTTTGAATTATGACGAATCAATATTCCTATTTTATTCAAAACTCTCTTTCGATTAAGCTTGAACCTATTTTCATATACGACACCGACTATATCTCTATGACGGGAGCAAATATACAAAAATGCACGGAGTTCTATGAATACTTAGAGATTCACGTAAGGCATAGCGGTATATCTCTATATCCCCTATCGGGACCCTACGATGATTTATACCTTGTCTAATCTATTTATCCTCTTTCGAATGGATTAAATAAACCACAACAAGTCACACAATCACATGCATAATAATTGTAGACTTAATTCAATGTATATAAACCATTCATCAATCCAAAACGCGTTTTAAAGTCAAATATATAAAACTAGAAATCAAAATATCAAATTACATGGTTCATCGTTCACCTAGCACATTAAAAACTAGCCTAGCATGATAAAACTAAGAAAACTAAGAGAAGAAAGAAAATAAATTGAAGAAGACATCACCCTATTGGATCTTGAAGTGAAATCTTGAATCTTGGATCAATCTCCTTGTTCTTCACCTTCTTCTTGCTCTTCAATAGGTAAAAAATAGTAGAATAGGGCGGAACCCTCGTTTCTGGTCGTGTTTAGGGTTTTAAAGGGGTTCTAGATTGGTTTCCATAAGAGATTGAATCAAATAAGGAAATTAAAATATCGCGCCCAGAAATGAACTATGCGGCCGCATAGAGTAATTATATGCGGTCGCATAGTTATAGAGATTTCAGGATCAAAGGGTTCTGCCCAAACCTATGCGGTCGCATAGGTGTTACACTATGCGGCCGCATAGTGTAAACTACTTTTCAGAAGTTGCATTTTAGTCCCTGATTTCCGTTCCTTCATTCTTGAGCTCCTTTCAACTTTCTTCTTCTTTCTATGCCTCGTTTCACTACTCAACTTGTACTCAGCTCCCTTTGATACTTGATTTTCGTCGGGTCAACTTTTGAATAATTGCACTCGGGTCCCTGAACTTTCGTTTTCTTCTGTTTTGGTCCTTTTTAGCTCATTTTCGCATACTTTTCATTCCATCCATCAATGTAGTCCTACAAACACAAATTGTATCGAATTAAGCCAATATTCAACATATACGTTCACAATTAGCCATGTTTTGTGGTCTAAATAAGTGCGTAAAACGCACTTATCAATTAACATCTTGTGGCGTTCACAAATTTGGGTGATATTCATAAATTGTGTAATCAAGAGGTTGAAAAATCTATTGTTTGTTGGTTGCTTGATTTATCGTTTTTGGGTTAAATTCAAAACCTTATTTATTGGCTTTTTTGGGATTTGATTTCAATCTCGTTGTGGGTTTCGTAGCCACCATTGCTGCGCAGGTTCTCATCACCATCTCACAAAACTCGACTTCGGTGCTAGACAATGCTACCACCTTTTGTTTCTTACTTCTCCATGTAAATAGGTTCTCTCCCACAAACATAAAATAGCATGAGGTGGATTTTCTATTTGAACGATTTCTTGCCCAATCAGCATATGTATACCTTTCAACATTTAGGTGATTGTTTTTAGAAAACATTAGTCCTTTCTCGGGGAAGACTTTAGGTATCGAAGAATTTGAATCACCGCATTCATATGATCTTCACTTGGATAATGCATGAATTGACTTACTACACTTATTGCATAGGTGATGTCAGGTCATGTCTAGAAGAGATAAATAAACTTCCCAACTAATCTCTAGTACCTTCCTTTGTCTGTTGGTACTTGGTTTGGATATTCTCCAAGTTTGTGATTTTAGATTATTGGTGTATTCGCAGGCTTACAATCTAATAATCCAACTTCTGATAATAAATATATAATATATTTTAGTTGGGAAAGGAATATGCCTTGCTTAGACCTAGAAACTTCAATTCCCAAAAAATACTCAAGTCTTCCCAAATTTTTTCATTTCAAATTCTGTTGCCAATTGCTATTGAAGTCTTGCTATTTGTTCTGAATCATCTCCTGCAATAATCATATCATAGACATAGACTATCAAAGATGTTACCTTACTCCACTAATGTCTTAAAAATAGAGTATGGTCTGAGTTGCTTTGTTGAAAATCATATTTCCTCATTGCCAAGCTAAATTGCCCAAACTATGCTCTAGGAGATTGTTTCAAACCGTACAATGTTCATTGCAACTTGCATACCACCTTAGCTTCATAGTTTGCTATATATCTTGGTGGAAGATAGATATAGATTTCTTCTTCAAGATTGCCATGGAGGAAAGCATTTTTAACGTCAAATTGGTGCAATGGAAAATCAATGTTTGCTGCAAAAGATAGCAACACCCTAACAGTATTCAACTTGGCCACCAGTGAGAATGTCTCTTGATAGTCTATGCAATATGTTTGTGTATAGCCATTTGCTACTAATCTTGCTTTGTATCGTTCAATTGATCCATCGACTTTGTACTTGATGGAGAATATCCATTTGTAACATACTATTTTTTGACCTTCAAGTAAAGGAACAAGAATCCAAGTCTCATTCTTCATTAGTGCATCCATTTCTTCCTTCATAACTTGAACCCACCTAGTGTCTTTCAGTATATCATCAACACTTGTTGGAATATGGTGTTAAGAGAGTTCATTCACAAATTTTTGGAGGGATTTAGATAACCTCTTTGTAGATATATAATTGGCAATTGGCTATTTCGATCTTTGTTCTTCATCTTCAGGAGAATATCTGTTTAGTAATTTACTACGATTGTGCCTGAAAGGTAATTCATGGCCAATGGGAGTATCCATATCATTAGTAATTTGAGGTGTGGTAGGAGAGGTTACCTCAACGTTATTCTCAGGAGATTGGTCGTTTGATACTGAGGAGTGGATGGGCACTATTTCAGCTTCAATAGATGCATCAGGAGATATTGTAGGTTCTGTATTAGGTTATTCAATGATAGATGCATATGTATTAGGTTCTTCAATGATAGAAGCATATGATGTTGTGTCCATGTCATTTGACCAATTGAATTTCAAATTCAGATCTTCATCTGTATTAACTTGAAACAGGTCTCATTGATATGTTTTGCACTCCCTCAGTGAGCATTTAGCTGCATCAGATGTGGCTCATAATTTTAAGTTTGAGCTGAGTTTACCACCACTCACAGAGAGAAATTTGGAGTGTGTTGGCCATGTTTGAAGCTCTTGGATGCCAAAAAATCCCTGGAGTTTCATCAGAGATATTAATCGTCATCACCGTTTGACGAATAGCTTTCCTACGGACGTGTGCATAAGCTTTCTCAACTATGGAAAATGGTTCCATCTGTAGAACATCACTTCGAATATTGTCTACGGTCATCGAGGCCATCCTGGAACACATAAGCCCAATCTTCTTGAAGTACGGTATTGTATACTTGAATATTTGAGGGACATTTCTTCGAATTTGGATGGCGGAAGTCAATTTCACGCCGGAGACCTTGGAGATTATTGTAGTATTTTTCAAGAGAATTGCCAACATGCTTGAGGCGAGTCATGCGTCGTTTGAGATCATACTATTTGGAGGTGTCACTGCCATCAAAATTTGTAGTAGCAATTACATCCCAGACCATCTTGGTGGTCGAAAAATTGATGAAGTTGCTGATAAGTGAGAAGTCTATAGAATTAATCAATCTGAAAGGTAGGATCTGTCTGAAAAGGTTGAGAGAGATCACCATTTATATACCCCAGTTTGTATTTGCCCTAAATGTATATCTCGACAATATGGGACCACAAAACATAGTTGGTGTCATCCAACTCGATACCGATTGGTGTAGCAATAGTATCGATGGTAGGCTCGGAGCTGAAGTTTAGGTCAAGACTTCAGTCATTTTTTGTGGTTAATTAAGTCAGGAGAGAGAGAGAAAGGTAATGATTAATCAAACTGTAAGTTTGTATGATATGATTTGGCACAGACTATATTTGAAAGAAACTTTTCTTTTTTCATAAAGTATTTTATTTTGACTAAAATTTTTGTTTTTGAAAACTTTTTATATTTTAGGACTCTTAAATTCTTTTTTTAAATTATTTTCCTAGGTTTAATATAAATAAGAATTTTATTCTACGATGTAAAAAATTTATTGATTATTAATTATTATGAATTGAGAATTTTCTCTCCAATGTTCTTCGTGAACACCTTTTGAACTTATCAAATATAATTGTTATATTTGTGTCGTTCAACTTTTAGAACTTATCAAAGGATTAGACACCCTTTGTGACGTTCGCAAATCGAAGTTCGTTGGTTTTGTAATCAAGAGGTCTTTCAAGTTTCGTTCTAGTTTGGTTGTTTGGTTTAATAATCATTGGGTCGAGATCCTATCGTCTACAACCTGAATTTGAGCTTTCCCAACATTTTCGAAATCATTCCGCAAGTTCCATACGATTCTGCTAACCGTGATCTCGTCAAGTGGTATCAGAGCTTGGGCACAAGATTCAGGTTCTATCTTTTTATTTTTGTTTTGAGTCTTTTGTTATTTGTTCTTCGTGTTCTTGTGTCTAGTAATATTTTTGAGGTTTTGATCCAAAAAAAAAAAAAAATACAAAAATAGAGGCAAAGTTATTTTCGGGCTATTTAATAGTCCAAATCAGTTTTCGTTTGTTTCGCTGGACTTGTAGTCGAATTCTCGAGTAAAAAAATTTCGGAATTAAAAAAAAACCAAATTTTTTTTTATTATGAATTTCGAGAATTTCCAGCAGTTTTCAATTTTCTGTTTTTAGTAAAAAAAAATATATAAAAAAATTAAGGATGGAAGATGATTTGGGACAGATTTTCCAAACTCGATGTTTTGTGGGTAGTAAGATAAGGTATGCAGTCTGGCTATTGATAGAGATTACATATCAAACTTGGCTAGTATCACGATGATTGAAAAGTTGGGGCTACCTTTACAACAACATGCTAGTCCTTATAGGATGACTTGGTTGAAGGAATGTGGAAAGGTAGAAGTGACTAAGCAGGGTCGAGTGAATTTTACCCTTGGGAGCTATAGTGATGAAGTTTGGTGTGATGTAGTGCCATTGAAATCTTTTCATATTTTGTTTAGGAGACCTTGGAGGAAAGAAAGGAATGTTGTTTATGATAAGGGGAGAAACATGTATATGTTTCTTCAGGACGAAAAAAATCATTCTGGCTGACTTGACACTAGAACAGTCCCTTGCAGATCAACTCACAATGAGAAGTAAGGAAGAGAGAAAAAAGAGAGAAAATAGTGAGGTGGCTAAGTGTGAAGAAAAAAAGAGTAGAGCTACATGAGAGAAAGGAAATAAAGAGTGAAAATGAGAGTGGAGAGGTGACAAAGAATGAAGTGGAGTCACAAGAGGAAAAAGAGAGCGAGTCTTTGGAGGAAAAAGAAAAGTCAGAAGAGAGTGTACATAAAAATGAGAGTGACGTTGAGAGTGCTTTAGTGAGAACTGACAATTCTCTTTCTAATTTGGCTATTTCTGTCTTGCAGAATTTTGAAGGCTTGATTCCTGAAGTTGATTTTGTGAGTCCCGAGGAGACGAAGGAATTTCAAGGACACTGGAATGAGTTCATATGCGAGAGTTTGAGCAACAAAGATGATCTGATTAAGTTCTTGTTGCAATAGATACATATCTACAAAGTTGATGGGTACGATACGTTGATCCTCTGGTATGAAAGGAATTTTTTTTCATTTGATCTAGGTGGTACAGTGATAAAACTAGTGGCAGTTTGGTTATCCCCTACACGATCTCAATACATGGATTCGAGGACGAATCCATTCGAAGAGAGAGAGAATGATATGATCTGGCACAAACCATAATTGGAAGAAACTTTTCTTTTTCATAAAGTATTTTATTTTGGCTAGAATTCTTGTTTTTGGAAACTTTTTATATTTTAGAACTTTTAATTTTTTTTTAATTATTTTCCTATGTTTAGTATAAATAGGAATTTTATTCTACGATGTAAAAAAGTTATTGATTATTATGAATTGAGAATTTTCTCTCCAATGTTCTTCGTGAACACCTTCCGAACTTATCAAATATAATTGTTATATTTGTGGCGTTTAACCCTTAGAACTTATCAAAGGATTAGACACCCTTTGTGGCGTTCGCAAATCGAGATTCGTTGATTTTGTAATCAAGAGGTCTTTCAAGATTCGTTCTTGTTTGGTTTAATAATTTTTGGGTCGAGATCCTATCGTTTACAACCTGAATTTGGGCTTTCCCGGCGTTTTCGAAATCATTCCGCGAGTTTCATGTGATTATCCCAACCAGAATCTCATCATTGTATCAGCCATGGAAGAAGATAAGTTGGTTTGAAGGATTGTGATTATCATAGGACAGTGGACGATGGCTCTGATACCATGACAGAGTTTGGTAAAAATATGTATATATTAATCTGATCGTCTTTACAATGATGAATGAGTATATATGCAGTAAACTTTTCTATATTTGGCTATACAAATATCTCGGCTAAATTAGCTATATTGAAGGCTGGCTCTATGATTGAGAGATTTGTATCCAAAAATTTCTCGTGTAATTTCTCAACTTACGCGAACAAAAGGCGTATGAGAAGTTCGATAATTGCATTACAATAATATCTCCGAAAAGACTATCCCTGTCAACATTCATATAATCCATTCATGGATATACACCAACTAGTATGACATGAATAATATTTTTTTTTGTCAAAAACAATACATTAACGAGCTCAAATTATCAATTACGTAAATTCCATAATGTCAATGATCATTTCCAATAATACCCATTTTCTCGACATGTTCAATAAATGTCTTTGGTGGCAATCTTTTCGTTAGTGGATCTGCAATCATAAGATTGGTGCTAATATGCTCGATTAACACCTTTTGTTTTTGAACTTCTTCTTTAATGACAAAGTACTTCAACTCCATGTGTTTAGCACATTTAGAGTACCTGTCATTCTTTTAAAAGAAGACAGTTGCAGAATTGTCACAATAAAGTTTTAGCAACTTAGCAATACTTTCAACAATTCCATGTTCTAAAATAAAGTTTCGCAGCCAAATTCCTTGAATTGTGGCCTCAAAAGCATGCCACAAACACAGCTTCTACAGCAGATGCAGCAATGATCGACTGCTTTTCACTTTTCTATGATATAGCTCCTCCAGCCAAGAGGAATAAATAGTTAAATGTGGACTTCTTAGTAGCCACACATCCAGCAAAGTCTAAATCTGAATATCCAATGACCTCCAAGTTATTAGATCTCCTATAAGTGAGCATATGGTCTTTCGTTCCTTGCAAGTATCTTAATACTTTCTTTGTAGCTTTCCAATGATCAAATCCCATGTTACTTTGATACCTGCCCAGCATTTCTACAACAAAACTGATGTCTAATCTGGTGCAAGTCTGAGTATACATTAAGCTCTCAACAAGGGATGCATAAGGAATAACTATCATTTGTTTGCATTCTAATTCATTCTTAGGACATTACATGAGACTAAATTTGTCTACTTTATGAATTGGAATGACACTCACTGAGCAATTTTCCACCTTAAATCTCTTTAAAACTTTAATGTTGTATGTTTTCTGAGACAACCCTAACAAACTTTGTGATCTATCTCAAAATATTTCAATTTCAATTACATAGGTTGCCTCTCTCATATCTTTTATTTCATAATTTTTAGAGAAAAATTTCATAGTCTCATGTAAAATATTAAGATCATTGGTAGCTAACAAAGTCTCATCAACATACATAATAAAAAATAGAAACTTGCTCACATTGACCTTTAAATATATACATTGATCAACGATGTTTCCTTAAATCCAAATGAAGTAATGGTATCGTTGAACTTAAGATACCATTGATGGAAAGCTTGTTTAAGTCCATATGTAGATTTCTTTAACTTACACATCATGTGTTTCTTTCCTTTAATTAAAAACCTTTAGGTTGATCCATATAAACTTCTTCGTCCAAATTTTCATTTAGAAAGACGATTTTCACATCTATTTTATTTAGCTCTAAGTCATAATGAGCTACTAAAGCCATTATAATTTTGATTGAGTCTTTCTTGGAGACTGATGAAAATGTCCCATTATAATCGATGTAGTTTTTCTGAGTTAAACCTTTGACAACAAGTCTAATTTTATATAATTCGATATTACCATTAGAGTTGTGCTTGGTCTTAAAGACCTATTTACAGCCAACTTTTTTACATGATTCCAGTAATTCGACAATATCGCAGGCTTCATTATGCTCCATAGATTTCAACTCACCTTTCATAGCATCTAATCACTTGTTAGAATTAGCTCTCTTAATGGATTGTGAAAATGAAACTGGATCATCATCAGTAATTCCCAAGTCAAGTTTAGACTCTTGCAGGTAAACCATATAATTATCAGAAATAGGATGTTTATGTTGCCTTTGTGACCTTCTTAATTCTATTCCTTGCGATTCATTTAGTGCAGGTTCATAAGCAACAACCTCATTGTGAGATGTTTGATCATTTATTCGTTGTTTTGGTAAATTATCATACCATTCAGCAATTTGAGGAATAACAATATTAGAAGAAGTTGAGGATAGAGAAACTTGAACTCTAACTTCTTGTATTTCCACATTTCGTGGTTCCAAACTCCCACTAACTTCACCATTGTCAATGAACCTAGTATTTTCAGTTTTAACAATTCTAGTACTATGATCAAGACAATAAAATCTATACCCCTTTGATTTTTCTGGATTACCAATGAAAAACCTACTGACTATTCTTGAATTTAATTTCTTTTCACGTGGATTATAAATTATTGCTTGGGCAACCTAAAAAATGTAAGTGCCTTAAACTGAGTTTCCTTCCAGTCCACAGTTCAAAATGAGTATTTGGAACTGCCTTACTAGGAACCATATTTTTGCAAATACATAGCAATCTTTAACACATACATCCACAAAGAAATGGGTAAAGACAAATTGTTTAATAAACACCTAACAATTTCTATTAGAGTACGATTACGCCTTTAAACTACATCATTCTGTTGTGGTGTGCCTGGCATAGTGTATTGAGAATATATGCCATGTCTTTCAAGAAATTTAGCAAATAGACCAGTGTGTTGTCCAATTTCATCATATCTTCATAATATTCACTACCTCTATCAGATCTAATAATTTTCAAATTTCTGTCTAATTGTCGTTCAACTTCATTGACAAAGATCTCAAAAGTATTTACAACTTGAGACTTTTCATACAGCAAATAGACATAACCATAACTTGAAAAATCGTCAATAAAGGTGATAAAATACATTTCTCCACCAAATGATGGAACATCAAAAGGTCCACACAAGTTTCAAGATCACTAAAATCTAAGTCATGAAGGATTTTATTCTTTATTAATCATTCTATCCTTTCCTTGGATATGTAACCCAAACGTTTATGCCACAAGTTAATAGATCGTTCAATCTATAAAATCACAATAGGTACCGACATTATGATGCAAGGTCAAATGAGTCTCAACAAAGAGGTTATTGAGCTTTAATTTATATAAGTCATCCAAAGAATAGCGGAACCAATAAGATGATTTTGATTAAACAAACTTAAATATTCATTTCCACAATTACATAATTATCCAACAGAATAAAGTTTCGATAAAGAAACTAAATTGCGAGAAATAGAAGGTACATAAAGAGTTTGAAATAAATCTAAATGATGTCTAGTATCTAATATCAAACGACATGTTCCAATGGCTTCAACAAGAGCTTTGACTCGATTGCCCATGAGAACAAACTTTTCATTTAAATTTATGGTCTGGATTGAAAGGAATCCATGTATCGTATTGGTGACATGAGTGGTACATCTGGAATCAATCCACCAAGTATTATAAGGAACTTCTGCCAAATTAGATTCGAAATATACATATGAAATAATCCTACCCTTATTTTCGAACCAGGTCTTACGTTTCAAGCAGTCTTTTTTATAGTGTCCAGGCTTGCGACAAAAATGACACGTATCTTTCTTGTATTCCTTATTGTAGATTTGGGCAGAAGACTCATTTATCTTTAGTGTTCCTTGCTTCATGACTTTTCAGACATTTTCTTATATTTCTTTCCAACTCTTTGATGACTTACGAGATGAACTGAATAAGTTCCTTGATTCTTAAGTCTTGTTTCCTCTTGCACTAGCATATTGTGCAATTCATTCACATTTCATTTATCTTTTAAGGTATTATAGTTCACATGGAATGGACCATACTTGGGAGGCAGGAAGTTGATGATAAACTGTACCAAAAAGTTCTCATCCATAGTCATACCAAGAATCTTATGTCTTGTTGCAATGTTTCTCATTTCAGTAGCATGCTCATGCATAGTACGAGAACCACAAAATGTCATGGTGGTTAAGGTGCTCATCAGTGTGCCAACAAGTGATTTGTCAACTGTTTAAGAACGTTCTTCCACAAACTTCATATATTCCTTAGCAATCTCAGTTATAGGGACAATGGACTTGATATTCTTTGCTAAGGTCATCCACATAAACATTAAGCTTAATCCGTTTGATGTTTCCCAACCCTTATGGAAAGACCTTTCATCAGCACTGCTCTCATCAGTGTGATCAACATGTTTATCAACTTGAAGTACCAAGTTTAAGTTCAAAACACCTAAGTTGAACTAGACTTGTTCACACCAGTTAGAGAAATTGAATCCATTGAATAGTAGTACAAATGAAGCATGTGAATGCAGAGAATCGGGAATAAATATTGCAAAATATAAAATGTAACATTAATACTTTGAGTTTTGACTTAAATATTTAAGTTCAGAATCAGATAACATTAAATGTATATCATAGTTCTCCATTAATGGTAATGTACATTTAAATTCATAACTATTCAAACACAAGTTTGGTGCACATTGTTCGTGCAAAATCCGCAAGTATACATGATCGTTGACAAGTAATACGTGTTAAGTAATGTGTATCGTCCCACGAGGAATAAATTTTAATATAGTGTACTAGTCTTAATTAGATTCAAAGTAAACAAACAAAAGTGATTTGTACTGTTTAATTATTCTAAATTAATCTACTAATCACGATCCGAATATAGTCCTAATCCGAATTCGAATGAATAGAACACAGTCAATTTCACAATTATCTCAAAGACTGTACACGTAATAAATATTATTCCTAAAATTTATTACATGCGTGTTAATCAAACAATGTTCTAAACCTATTGTGAGCCTCACTGCACTAGAACAAGCAACTATATATTCAATTGGTGATCAAACAATTAAATAATAAAATTAGGCATGCAAGATTTATAAAAAAAAATTGCAAGAATTCAACTAAGCTACATGTCTTGAATTAAAAATAAATAATGAAAGGTTTCATCTTCATCCAATACATGAAAATAATTAGACTAACATATTGTTTAATATATCACACAAAAGGATTTGGAAATACATCAACATGTATTGAAAATAATGATTAGAACATGTATTATATGTCTTCTTGGTTCTTTAGCTTCCAATTTTATATGAACTGATTTTTTCAGAATCAATTAGCCATTAAATAATTAATCAAATTGAACTAAACATCCAATCTTGATCCGCCAATTATATAAAATTGACAGTCTTGATAGATGAGACTGTAAGCTTGTCATGTATTATGTGTTTGTACACGATTTTATAATGTACTAGAATGCATATAATTAATAGACAGATTATATGACTTCATAGTTTTATGGAAGAAATAATTTCAGATTGAAAAAGATAATAAAGAAACTAAAAGAAAAGAAACAAGAATAAAACAATAAATAACTATTTTTCTGAACATTTTACAGTTTGAGTTTCTGGATGCATTCCTTTGATGTGTGTCAAGCTAGGTTTATTAATGTACAAGATCTTCTTTTGTGTAGTCAGGGATGTTTGGAAGTCAACCTCCCTAGATTCAATGTCAAAAACGAATATGTCTTGAGAATTGTCTGTGGATACCACCATGGTTGATTTCCTTTCAGTGTCCAAGGAATGATGTTTTGAATTGATATGCTCGGATAATCCTTCAAGAAATTCAAGGACATGGTAATCTTGGTTTCAGCCAAATTCAACTGCAGTTTTAAATCTATACAAGCAAGCGCTAATTTCTCATCTTTCCAGTTCAGAGCATACACATTTTTCCAGTCCAGAAATAATTTTCGAGGGATCTTAGCATCTTAAATAATTTGTTCGTTTTCAAAATCGAGATTGTTAGTGTAAATTATTGTAATTTGCTATTTTGTGAACAAAAGGACCAACTTGAACATTTTAGAAATTTAAGGACTTAATTGTAAAGTTTCATAGTTGGTTGTAAAGCGCAGGGTTCGGGGTCCTAATTTGGAACACGAAGGTTTCTCTTCGCATTTTCGCTAGATGCTCGCTGGAGTCTCGCTCGAGCAGATGAAATAGAAACATCCCCGCTCGACCTTCACCTCACTGTCGCTTGAGCGAAAGACCCTTCGCTCGAGCGACAATGCTCCTCGCCCGAGCGATAGTGTTACGGCCTAACCTAAATTCGCGATTTCGCGAGATTTTAATTGGCCAAAGTTACCATATTCGTCCAACATATAAAAGGGGCGCTGCACATTCGAGAGAGATTGATTGAACAAATACATTCAAGAGAAAACACTTATTCTCTCAAGAGCTAGGATTGGTGTTCGTGTGCACATTCAAGGAGAGCTGCTTCGAACTTCAGATAGGAGATCAAAAATCTTGTGTTGTCAACTTTGCTGGTGGTCTGTAAGTTTATAATACAGTTTATAGTGGATTTTTGATTGGCAAAGCGCCCGGAGTTTTTCCCACGTTGGGTTTCTCCGTGAATAATCTTGTGTTGTTTACTGCTTTTATTATTGCTGTCAGTACTGCGGTAGTTCAAACTCGGATAAACTGAATTGTTTGACTAATCACCTAGACATAATTAACTTGTGACTTGTTGCATGTTAATTAATTTTTAATTCTGTGTTTACACCTAATCACCCCTCTCTAGGTGTAGTTTGGGTCGAATCTCCGGTTTTTCAAAGACAATCAAAATAAGAATCACCCACAAATCCCAACTTGAAGAGATAGAATTTCGTCTCTGCTTGTACTTTTCTTAGTTGAAACTTCGTCAGATCACACGAGGTGGAATCAACATATTTCTATGTAAGATCATTAATACTGAGAATATTGTAACGTTTCGTAAGTATATTTCGTTCTTCCTTCAAACAACTTATACTAAGCAATTTCAAATCATTAGTTTTCGGAATGAAAAAAAGGTTTGTGTAGATAACATTTTGATGAGAAGGAGGACAAGGCAAATCAATCATTTGTCTAGTCGCTGGATTCCTTAATCTGTATGTATTTGTCGAGTTGTTTCTTTCCAGCAACAGTCGTTGCTAGTATGTTGAGAAAGTAAAATTCGCACTAGAATTTTCATTATGTGTACTTTGATATACCCAAGAACAAGGAGCTCGAACCATATGGATAGTTGTTAAGGGATATAATCTCACATCGATTAAAGATGTAAACATAAGCCAATTTATAAGGTCTTGAGCTATTCCTCTTAACAAGGTTGACCTTTTAAGATAGACCCTCAAGCCTTAACATGGTATCAGAGCCATTAAACTCTAACGAGCAATTCAATCCTTCTAAGACTAAAAAATATGAGCATATGGATTTCAAGATTGATCTGCTCAAATGAGTCACCATCTTGCGGGGAGCATGTTAAGGGATATAATCCTACATTGATTAAAGATGAAAACATAGGCCAATTTATAAGGTCTCAGGCTACTCCTCTTAATAAGGTTGACCTTTTAAAATGGACCCCCAAGTCTTAACAATAGTGATGAAGTTGGGATCTTGAATTATGTTAAACCACGTTTGCATACGCATTTAAATCTTAATAGTGATTTAATTGGTAAGCAGATGGGGATCTCACAGATTATGTGATTTGGTATAAAAAAGCCGTACATCATCCACATCGAATTTCAGCTTCACTCAACCCTAAAATCGAAGAGATAAGACTAAAGATATTAACGCAAGACAAGTTGTCAAGAACTAATCATATAATTTCAAGATCAGAAACCCTAAGACCAAAAAAAAAGTGGACAACAATGAGATATCGAGAAACAAGAAAGGAGTCTTGGAAACTCTATAATATGCTCATGATGAAATATTCATCATAGATTTGTATATTTGCATGAAAACATAAATCAAATTCACGGATATTTTACAAAATCCCATGAGATATAAATAATAATATTCACTAAAAGATCGGTGTGGGATTCCATTAATGCTGCTGCAACATACCGGCAATTCTATACTACAATATTTTTTGCATTTGGTGGCTGCTAATATATATATGAAGCATGCTAGGTGTACATCATTTTTTACACCTTTGACGGGCCTCTCACATAGAGGGGGTGGGTCCCGCACTCATGTGAGTGGACGGTCAAGCTACACTTAGCAATATTCGTATATATATACACACAGATAGATATACGCAGGTATATAAAGATTAAAAAATAAAAAAATTCAGTTGAAGAACGTACTTACATATCAGTGACAAGATTTATACTTACTGGTCATCAAAAGTTTGAGCTGTAAGTAGGGGTGGCAAAATGGCTCGGTGGCTCGGGCCGCCCGGGCTCGGCCCGTGAAAAGCCCGGGCCAGGCCTGGCTCGCGGCCCGGGATACCGAGCCAAAGCTCGGGCCGAGCCTCATTTTTTGGGCTTGGCCCGAGCCGGGCCGGCCCCGTGAGCTACGCAGGCCGGCTCGTATTACGGCTTTTTGGGCTCGCGATCAAAAAAATGTAAAAAAAATAGAATAATACTGAATTTTTTAAAAAAAAAAATTTTAAAAAATAGAAAAATACGGGCCGGCCCGAGCTCGAGCCGGCTCGGCTCGGAAAAAGCCCGAGCCGAAGCCCGAGCCGAGCCCCAAAAATTTCACCGAGCTTGGGCTCGGCTCGGCTCGGGCCCGGAAAAAGCCCGGGTCCTCGGAGCCCGAGTCGAGCCCGGGCCTAACATTTTGGCCCGCGAGCCGGGCCGACCCGGCTCGTTGCCATCCCTAGCTGTAAGCGGCTAATATAAAAAACCACAGTAGCCAAAAAGTATAGAGTAAATTTTTTCTATGGACTTATACGAGAACAAATAGGGATGTTCTTATTTATATGGTCTAGGATAGAAAATGATCAGATTGACAAAAGAATCCTAAAATAAGGAAACAAACAGATAAAGAAGAGTTTGGAATATGGCACGAATTTTAAAATATCAATTGGTATTATTCTTGTAAATACTTACCTAAGTGGAGTGGGATCCTTACGATGTCACATGTGGTGTCATGACTTGGTTGTCGTTGTCGTTGTCATTGTCATGTTTGTTAAGGGATATAATTCCACATTGATTAAAGATGTAAATATAGGCCAATTTATAAGGTCTTGGGCTACTCCTCTTAACAAGTTGAACTTTTAAGATAGACCCTCAATTCTTAACATGGTATTAGAGCCCATTAAACTCTAACAAGCGATTAGATCCTTGTAAGACTAAAAAAATATGAGCATATGGATTTTAAAATTGATCTGCTCAAACGAATCACCATTTTGTTGGGGTATGTTAAGAGATATAATCCCACATCGATTAAAGATGTAAACATAAGTCAATTTATAAGGTTTTGGGCTACTCCTCTTAACAAGGTTGACCTTTTAAGATAGACCCCAAGCCTTAACATGGTATCAGAGCCATTAAACTCTAACGAGCGATTCAATCCTTGTAAGACTAAAAAATATGAGCATATAGATTTCAAGATTGACCTGCTCAAACGAGCCACCATCTTGCGGGGGCATGTTAAGGGATATAGTCCTACATCAATTAAAGATATAAACATAGGCCAATTTATAAGGTCTTAAACTATTCCTTTTAATAAGGTTGACCTTTTAAAATGGACCCCCAAATCTTAACAGTGTTAACTGTTATGCTATTAAAATTTTCATCCATCACTACAATTTCGAGAAATACAAATTTTAGTGAAATACAAACAATTTTTATTTTCTTTTACATGAACAGCTATTTCCACCAAAGTGTATCAGTAAGACTATTTAAAGTTTTTTTTTCTTATATTTTCAATAAGCAATTAATCAAGAAACTTAGCTTCTTTTCCTTTTCTCAACATATCGTTTATTGACTTTAACATTCTCCACCATGTTATCTAGCGGCAGAACCAGCCATTTGAAGTTGAGAGTCCTAGAATTGAAGATATTGAGGTAAAGGGGTGGGACGTTACGGGCTGCCCTCCGAATTTTTTTTTATATACTTTATTAACAAAAAAATTAATGAACGTATAAAAAAATGTACTTCTTGAGTACCAATATTTAATTTAGTACAATCATATCTTATTACAAGCGTTCTTTTCAAGTTCTCAAACTTTGATAATGTTGTATAACTACTATATCATCAATCATATCGAATATATCCTTCTCAATATACACAATCGAACTATCATTTAACCATTTATCATTCATTTAATTGTGCAAGCAATTCTTAATTAACTAGCAAGGACCCTTTGCACATATTCCGTTAGAACAAATTATCAAGTATAATAATTACTTATGAAATTAACTAGATAATGAACTTAAACTCACAGTGGCAGCTTCACATCTGGCCTGACATAAATTCTCTCCCTTTTTTTTGGTGAAGTAATTCCAGGGAAGTTTTAACTGCTTTGTACCTTATCTTCAACTGGTGCAACTCCTGTTATACCTTCTATATTCTCCTTCCTCTTATTGTCTTCCTCTAATTTCTTCGAACTAGTTCGTAGGGTCAAAGATAACCCTAATTCATCACTTTCTTTTGTACCATCTTCTTCTGATGCTGATGACAGTACCCTTTGATTCTTGATATGATCAAACATCTTTGTACTGTCTTTTGGCTCTTGAATCTGATCATGATCGTTGCCTTTGAGCATATAAAAAAACTTTGGCTAGGAGCCTAGGTTTGTAATTTAACAAAAACTAGTGATGTTATCTGTGCAAGAACCATGAGGGATTCCTCCATCGTTTGAACCAGGGGAGGGAAATAATTAATCTATATGGCCAGACTCAATGACAACGTTGGCGACAGAATTTTAAAATTGCTGAGTTGGCAGTAGAAAAAGGAGGGACTGGGAAAAGAGGGAAATAAAAGAGAAGAGAGGGAAATTACATACAGCCTTTTCCCTGAAATTTTCCATTTCCCTTTAGTCCCCTTGTCCCAGAAATTGAACGGCGGAAAAGGAAGTTGCGAACTCTCTCTCGAAGGAGACCCATTTCGCCCTCACCTGAGACGCTCGAAGGAGACCCATTTGTTGTGGACGGTCGGAAAATATCCATTTGTTTGTACGCATCGAAGAAGACCCATTTGTTTTGGAGATATCGGATTCCAGCTCCGACAAGACGTTGTGGAGGCTGTTCTGAAGCTCCAACCCCTGCTCGAAGAAGAGTGAAGCTCCAACCCATGCCCAAACCTACTCGTAGCAACCCCTGCTCGCAGAAGAGTAAAGCCCCAACCTACTATTAGCAACCCCTGCTCCAGAAGAGTAAAGCCCCAACCTGCTCTCAGCAACCCCTATTCGCAGCAACCCCTACGCTCCAATCCGGCCGCTGAACACAAAGGTATGAGATGTAGAAGTGTATATTAGTTCATTCTCGTGACATTTTTAGCAAGGTGAATAGAAATGAAATTGTTGGTTATGAATGTAGATTGTCTTGTTCACATCTCTTTCTGAAATAGCTGGAAATGAGGGTATAGATGCTAAAGTTTCTTAAGGCCTGTGGTCATATAGCGGGTTAAAATACCGAAATAGCAGTATATATTGGGCTGTTGTATGTAGATATATTTTCATTTACATTGGTTATTGTGAAGTCATGCTGCCAATGGTTTTTGAATGAGAAATGGCAGTAGCATAGTTTTTTTTACATTATCTACCAGCATTGATGTTGTGTGCTAAACTTGACCAATGTGTTTATCACTGCAAAATAAACTATGGATGACGTGCAAGACAATTGTGATGATACTATGGTGGAATCTGAGAATGAGAACGTTACGGAAACCGTGAACATAGTGGGAGGTGAAACGTTAGGGGGAGATGGTGTTATTGTGCCTGAGGTGGGTATGGTGTTCAAAGATGAGAATGAGATGTTTGAGTTGCACAAAGAATATGCCTACGCCATAGGGTTTCCTGTTAAAAAACGAAATTCAAAAAAGGGGGAGGACGGAGTTTTGAGATATGTCACATTGACATGTAGCCGTGAAGGTCGAAGAGGCGTAAGTACTAGCTGTTCATTGAAGCCTCAACCAACAATCTGGATGGGCTGCAAAGCCAGGATTTCTGCATCATCAGATAACCATGGCACCTGGAGAATTAACACGGTCCACCTCGACCATAATCTTGAAACAAGCCCGTCGAAATCAAGATTATATCGATACAACCGAGAACTGACAGCACATGTGAAACGAAAACTTCAAGTAAATGATTTAGCCGGTATTCCGTTACACAAAAGTTACAACTCCGCGGTTGTAGAAGCGGGTGGATATGAGAACATGACTTGCATTGAGAAAGATTGTCGGAACTATATAGAACAAGTTAGACGACTACGACTTGGAGAAGGCGATGCCGCAGCAATACAGTCATACTTCTCAAAAATGCAAGCCGAATGCTCGGGTTTTTATTTTAGTATCGATTTGGACAACGAGTCGAGATTGAAAAATATTTTCTGGGCTGATAATCGGTGTAGGCAATCATATAAAGAGTTCGGCGATGTCGTGACATTCGATACCACTTACTTGACGAATAAGTATGACATGCCTTTCGCGCCATTTGTTGGTGTGAATCATCATGGTCAATCAACATTGCTCGGCTGCGGTTTGATATCGAATGAAGATACCAACACATTTGTTTGGTTGTTCAAAACATGGCTTCAGTGTATGCATGGTCAGGCTCCTGAAGGGATAATTACGGATCAAGATAGGGCCATGCAAAATGCAGTACGAATTATTTTTCCAAATACAAAACATAGATGGTGTTTATGGCATATTTTAAAGAAGTTGCCCGAGAAATTTGGCTACCACGTCGATAAGGGTTTAATATTTAAAGCCATACATGAACTGGTGTATGAATCACAGTTTGTTGTGAAATTCGAAGAGGGTTGGAGCTTAATGATTGATACGTATGGTTTGCATGACAGCGATTGGTTGTTTGGATTGTATGAGAATAGAGCTCGCTGGGTCCCGTGCTATTTCAAAACAACTTTTTGGGCGGGATGTCTACGACACAGAGAAGTGAGAGTATGAGTGCATTTTTTGATGGATATGTACATTCTAAAACATCTTTGAAACAGTTCGTCGAACAGTATAAACGTGCATTGCGGAGTAAGGTTGAGAAAGAATTCCAGGCTGACTTCAAGTCATTTTCGCAGATGGTGCCGTGTGCAACACAGTTCGATATGGAGCAACAGTTTCAGTCCGTTTACACCATATCTAAATTTAGGGAAGCACAGGAAGAGTTTACAGGAAAGGTTTATTGTGATATCATATCTACTGTTGTCGGGTGTCAAGGATCGATGTCTGAGGTCCAGGAGCTTGTTACAATTGATGGCCATAAGAGGAAAAAAAACATTTATAGTGACGTTTGACAGGGAGAAATGTGACATTGTGTGCAGTTGTCACTTGTTTGAGTTCCGTGGGATACTATGTTGCCATGCACTCACAATTCTGATCCGTAATGATGTGGCATGTTTGCCTGAGAAGTACATATTGCGCAGATGGAGGAGAGATGTTAAAAGATCATACACGAGGATTCCAGTTAACTATGATGGCTTAGTTACTACACCTTCACAATTGAGATACGACGAAATGTGTCAGGCTTTTGCACTGGTGGCAGACCTCGCGGCAGATGATAAGGAATGGTCACGTGCTATAATGGAGTGGATAAAGAATGAAGGAACTGTACTTATGGGGACAAAGTCGAATGGTGAAAATTATGCGATTTTCCATCATGCTTCTCCAGTAGTACCGAATAACACATCATGCGGGACCCCACTAGATCCAAAGACAGTACGCCGAAAGGGCGCTCCAAAGAAACTTCGGAGGAAAAGCCCGTTAGAGTCAAACTCAAAGAAAGCAAAGGTATTTGTTTAGTATTTATTTGTCAATGTTTGGAGTATTTCATTTTGCATTTATCGTTGTTTAGTATTTATTTATCAATGTTTAGAGAATTGCATCTTGCATTTACCGTCCAACTAATGACATTTGATGCATTTATAGGCAGGTTCGACGTCAAGAGTAGGGAAGAGATTAAAACAGGGCCAGATTAAGTTGTCTGATGGCGCCATCAACATTCAATCGGCTGAACAACAATTTGTCACGTCGTTACCATTCCTCCCTTCACAATATTCCATCACCACACCATTAGAGGAAAGGTAACCAAAATTGAAAGATTGTCGTTTTTTAGGATCACTTTGTAAGAATTTCATGTTTCTGGGGTTTGTAATCAAATAGGATAAATTATAATTTGGGTAGTTAAATTTTTGCCGTAGAGTTACGGATGAAAATTCAAGAAGTTCGAAATTCCATGTCTTCACTTATTTGTTACATTCTAAGTTGGTGACAACAGTGATATGGCTGGGTTTAATTTGCAAGGCAAATCTGGTAACATGTGTGTGTATTTTCAGTTATCAAATATTGACTAAAACCTTCACTTGTATATCCCCACAGGTCGTGCATATGAAGGAGCAAGGTTGTCCAAAAGTGTGGAAAGTAGAAATTTCAAGACAGAGCTACAGATTCTCGATCCATCCTCCTTAAATTTTGCTATTTTGTTGATCTTCCAGTTCATTTTGTAAAAATTCAGTGTGCATTTTGTAGCATCTAAATTAGGCCAAAACGAAGAAATTGCCTTGTTAGATGGTGTAATACTAGAGGTTTGTTTGCTCTACAGACTGTTTTGTAATTATTATCAACCAAATAACAGCCTTTTGTTTGCCTTCACGTTCGGTTACATTAGTTAGGTATTTGTACCAGTTTGCATTTGAAGAAGTTTTGCATTGATGTGAATGTTATTACTATCGATTCCACTGTTACGTTATTATTATCAATAAGGGGAGTTCCACAATTATGTTTGCATTGATGTTCAACAATCTTAGATTCACCAAGTTGCTGGAGCAGCCAGCTGATGCAAATAACTACAGAAGTTCGAAATTCCATAAAGAGTGATGCTACAAATTTTCAACATCCATTGAAGCCTAAAAATTCAGATTACAAACCTAATAAAATTCTGGTACACAAACTATCCAAAGTCAGTTAAAGAAGCCATATATATACAAGAATATGCCAAAAACCTAGGTTAGTTTCCACAACAGATACTTTACAATATCTGTGGCGCCTTTCCTTTTCCTTTTACATTCGCAACGACGCTTACTTTCTCCATTCGAATCGTCACATCCACCGAAATCTTGAGCTCTTCCTCGTCAGTGAGCCTAACTCGAGATTCAAACATGCGGGACATTTCATCAACTATTTCGTTCTTTGTAGCGTTAACTTCAGTAGCGCCAACATTGCCAACGCTACTAGAAGCATCGTTTGGATTGTCTGTTACAACCCAACTCCAAAAGCCACATTTGTTACTGCAACAAACAAACAATTTTCCTTTATTTGCACTCTCCTTCTCCACGACAAAACATTTCTCAAATCCAAGTTTACATGACGGGCATTGGCGTTTCCTAGGGCATTTGTTAAAGAAGTGAGTCTTCGCTCTACAACTATGACAGATTCCGGAGTTCCTTCCAACCATTATACACTGCAGACAACAGAGAGTGACGCAGCCTTTATATTGAACAATGAATTGCTCACACAATTCAACTACTCTTCACATTGAACAGACAAAATTAAAAGTCAGGCAATGAAACAACAACTAACACACTGCAGACTACATACCAGGCAACTGATAAAGGAACATTTCCAACAGCCTTCGTGAAACAATGTCAACCGGAATTATGCACATAGAAATTCATTTTTGTACATGGTGCCGTGTGGATTCCTTCATACAACCTTCAATTGTGCGACTAACAAAGTACATGTACTAGGCCAAATACTAAGGCGATATGGAAGTATGATTTTTTTGACAGGAAAATCATGTAATAGCTAAAAGTCGCAATTACGACAGATACTGTGAAATAGAATTTTTTTGAAATACAAGATAAATTATAACCAGCCGCTGAACTCATGTAAAAGATGATTGAACTCATGTAAAAGCTAAAATCTTGCATTAACGAGTGAAAACGTGAAATATAATTTTTTAAAACTGAAGATAAATTACACCCAGCTACACCCCTCCTCTACCTGAGCACAAGAAGCAAATTATGGCAAACGTAAAGACGAGATCGATGTCAATCTTGCTGAAGCTGGAAGTGAAAAGACAGAGAGAAGTTCGCGAAATCGAAGTCCTTTGCAGCGTGCTTCACTGGGTACCACAATCGAGCAAAATATGCGGAGAATAGTTGCGACTTCAGTCGGCTACCGGAGATTGTGGGTCGTACGGCAGCGAACCCCTTGATTGAACGGCGGAGGGATTGGGTTGGGTTCGTGGGTTTTCACTGTGAGGGGAAGTGAAATGGGAATGACGCGAAATTCGAGAGAGGAAATGAATTGGGTTGTTTTTCAAATTTCCCTTTTTGCCTTTTTTTTAAAATTACAAAAAGTAGCCTAGCAACATCCTGTTACTAACACCCTGACCATGTAGCGGGACTGGGAGGGAAATCCCCCCAATCAATCTACGTACAACTTTAATTTGTCAGGGGTCGTGGCAACAGTGTGGTGGTAGGGGTATGGAAGATTATTATTTTTTAATAATATAAATCTAGACCATTAAATTATATTAAATTAAGGCTTGTAAGTATTTGTTAAATTTATTGGTAGGGTGCCTTCATTTTTATACTATTTAAAAAAAAAATTAAAATATCCCTTGTCAACTATAAATGATTAACTAATAGTCACCCACGAAAATTTGAATGGTGTTGAATTATATTATTAATTCTTTCAAAGTCAATGAAATAATTTAAATTTAAATTTCAAAAAATTATTGTAATAAAGTGGACTTCCGCAAAGCCATTCAAAAATTTAATAGATTCTCTATATAATATTTCAAGATTTCGGGCCGCTCTCTTTGCTGTTTTCGATTTTCCAAAACATTGAAAACGCGTTCTCTTTCTCATTTTCAAAAACGAGTTAAACGGCTGAAAATTTTGTGAAGAAAACAGAAAACAACTTTTTTACGTTTTGGTTGTTTTCTTTATAAATCTGCCAAAATTCAAAAAATACGGGTTAAGAAATATTTTTTCAAAATGACAAAAAGAACGAGTTTTCAACAATTTCAAAATGGATACCCAAAACACAAAACACAAAACGAATTCAAAACTCAAAACACAAAATTGAAACATGAAGGGAACGTCTTATTTTAGGGAAATTTTAAAATGAAAAAAGCAAACGTTACTTACATCTTCATTCATGAAATCTTTCACTTACAATTATGCCATTGTTTGGTTTGCATAAAAATTACGTTTTTAATAGATTTTGATAAAAGTTGATAAAATATTTGATTAAAAAATTGATAAAAATTATGGATCAAATGAACTGTTAGATTTAAAATAAGGTTAAATAAGTTTTAAATAATGAGGCCAAATGATATATGAGAGAAGCAATTAGCTGTGAACGTTTTACAAACGTATTGTTAACAAGAATATTATATAGTTTTCTTATAATAATAATAATAATAATAAAATCTTTAATATAAGATACTTTACATTCGGCTAAAGGTAATTAAAAAAAAAATAAAGAGGGGAAAACAGCCTAAAAAATGGAACAAATTCAATATACGGATCGTTAGACACTCACAAATTGTTTTTGAATTGATCACTTAAGTCGTGGAACATACTATGATATTGATACCATGCATGGTCTAAGAATCATTTATCGACTCCATCTTAGCACTCATTTGAGCTTTCCTCAAGAGGCCAAAATTTAAAATCACTAATCAATTTCTGATTCCTCTTCAACATCCAAGGTTTGTCAATTACATCAATATCTAACGTCTGTAGTTGCACAACCCATCGACGCCTGCATCAACCATAAATATTTAGCCACTAGACCACCTTTCTTCTCATCTCTAAAGTCTCAATATACTATTAATGTTATATCATTTAAAAAAATTTACAACTTATTTTTTAATCCCACAATAAAAAATATCCAACTCAATCACTTAATAATGTATTAGCATAGTTTGAACAAGACTATATTAGATATGTTAGGCCATAACATAACTGATTATGATCCATTCTAACATTTTAACAAGTGATCAAAATTTTTAGACTGCTATTTAAAGAAATTGGAGGTAATTTCAACCTCAATATAAAGCGTGCCATATATATTTTTGATGAAATTAATCATAACATTATATGACACCAAGTGGAAGTAACGGGGTCTTAACCTCTATTCATGACGTATTGTCTTACATGATATTCAATGTGGTGCAATTATTTGTCATTACGTGATATGGATTGCTTGATACCATATGGCATGTCAATTTTGACCTTAGATGCAACGATACACAATATTATATTTTTCGCCTCATTGTGAACATGTATTTGTGTTACTCATTAGTATATTTGAGTACGTTACCAGTGTACTAACAATATTATGAGTAAGTATACTTTAGCTTAATCATGACGGTGGAGTCATTAGGTTGCCACGTTTATAGCAACCATCCTATCATGTAATTGCTTATAATTACAGTCTATCGTAATGCATATTTTTGTATAAGCAATACTGAATTGCTTATATTCCACTTTTTGCACGTAGTTGATATCAATTCTATATTTAAATAATAATAATAATAATAATAATAATAATAATAATTATTATTATTATTATTATTATTATTATTATTATTATTCACGTTTTGCTAAACTTGAATGAAAAACCTTCTAGTAAATTATTACGTTCTAAAATAAATAAGTTTTCATCAATAAAAGTAAGTTTTTTAGTTGAGAATTATTCTCAGTAACTTTTTCACTTATAATCAAGAAGCATCGCCTAGCATTTTATACGACAATTTTTTTATACTTTGTCAAATTGGGCTACTTTCATTTGTAGATAAAGTCAAACCGACTTCACTTCTGATATATTCACACAAATAAATACAAAAATTATAAAACAAGTCAAGTCAACAATGATTATGAATGACATTTCCAAAGGAAAGATATTTTAGCAATTGAATGGAATAGTGTATGGCTGCGGCTCTATCGTTCAATAAATTAAACTAGTTTGTCAGAAAAAAAAATTAATATGTTGTTTGACATCCTTTCACATGAGATCCACACGGAACCCATATGAATTAAAAATGACAAAAATATTCTGCCCGCCAACTCCCTATTGTGACGGGGTCAGGGGAGTGTCAAACTCTCTCGACAGCCTAGCAAGGCTGATAATTCAATATCTTAGTGTGGATCCCACATTGAAGTCATCGCTTGCCCAAGCTAATCTTGTCCACCATATATTACCAGGGTCAATATATAGTAAATTGTCGAAATATTAGCCCTTAAGTTTATTCATGTCAATCTCAAACTGTGTCGTCCTTTTCATCCACTCCACTGAAATAATACTAATTATTTAGTATCAGTTTACTTGACTTTTTTCAAGATGGAAAGTAAAGTATCAACCACCCCACCAAAATTTACATAATCACGGCCACAACTTCAATTAATTCAAAGTTCAATTAACATCCAAACTTCGGATCAGGAAAAGGTAAATCCTCCAATTCAATAGCAACTGAAGACAGATCTGGGAAGAAAAGAAATATGGGCAAGATTGGTTGCAGCATCAATGGAACCTTGGATGACTCGAAATTCAACGAGCCGATGCCTTGGATTGGAATCTATGTGGCTGCAGCCTCTGCAGCATGTGCTTTGGCCATGGCTCTTGATGCCTTTCGTGGAATTCAATATAGAAAGTTCTGGTTCCCGTGCAAATTCTTCGCTCTCAATGCCACGACCCTCACTCTTATAGGTGTGGCGATCAAACTCGCGGTTGACTTGAACACGTCCATGCCTCGCCCAAACGACCAGCTTGCGAAACTCAGCAGTACCACCTTTATCTGTACAGCAATAGGTAATTTTCTTCCTTCTTTAGGTACTATGGGAGATCAAGAACTGATGATGAATGTTGTGGCTTTGGGAATTCTTGTCGTTACTGTCATTGTCAACATTGGGATCCAATTAGGTACCGGGGTAATTTACGTGTTTTGGAGAGAGCATGCTATCATGATGTTTCTCATGGTGATTTTGTATTCAATCATGGTTTCTTCGGCTCTAACAATTCCATCAACAAAGTCTTACTTTGATATGAAATATAGAAAGAAACATAAACTAGCAATCGAAGAATGTGATAACAATGTAAATCCACGCGTAACTGAGAAACTCAGAGATGATTTAACGAGATACTGGATGATGGCCAATACTTGCAACCCGCAATTCGTGATGGGGCGTATAGCAACGTGCACAGCTTCAGGTGCATTTTGCCTCCTGAGCACCGCAACTCTAGCAGAAGCCATGCTTCGCAATTACTTTACGCCCTGGTGCTTTAAATTTTGTGATGGGGAGTCGGATTACAAATGGTCGACTACTTTAATTCTTGTAACTCAAGCTATAGCAGTAGGAGTAGGTACGCTCGCCCCGGCATCTAGATGGTTCATGGCCGTAAAATTCAGGTGCCCGAAGAGAAACAAGAAGACCTACAAAGCCGAGTTTGCAGTGGAAAACTATTGGATAAGGATACTGTACAGGTGGAGAGACTGTCCACTAAATTATAGAATCTTTGGCCGGCATGGTAGAAAACTTGTGCACATCACAAAGAACAAGGTCTTGAATCTATGCATTTGGATTCAGACAGCAATGGTATTGCTGAGCAAGTCTGTCAGGCTTATTTCCATATTGCTTATGAGCCGGTTACTTATCGTCAGCCATTACAGCAAGAAATTTATCAGCTTATTTAAATGCAGATATACAGTTTCAAATTTTGAGGTAAAATCATCCTCAAATGCCTGTCCAAAGCTGGAACTTAGAAATTTTGTTTTGCATCTTGAGGGAGAGGAAGAATTGATTGACATGGTAACAGAAAGGGATACCACTGGTTGTTGGATCAGCATGGGGAAGAAGAAACAACCAAAGTACCTCTTACAACTTTTGGAGAAACTGAATTCTACGCATGGATATGAGGGTGTGAAGAAATTTGACAGCGACCAGGTTTCTTCACTGGACTCTGAAGAACCTCCTAACTGTTGGGCTCTTCCTGTGGTGACACTAACAAGCATTGCAGTTGCAATAGGCCACAGCAACTTTCATTTAGTGAAGGAGTTGACACACAGCGTACACCAAGGCCTGGAGTACATTAGAATCATAGAAAACAACCTGGACTCAAAAAGAGACACGTTAAATAGCAGGCAAGCAGCAGAAATTGTGTGGGTTGGAGTTGATCTGCATTACAGGTGGTTGGATGTGGAACTTCGTGAAATGGGAATCGAAGGCAAGAGTTCAAGAGAAATAATTTCAGAGCTCTCTGATTTAGCAAAACACAGGTTCATGGAGTTGAGAAAGATTGACGCAATAAGTTGTTTAAGAGACAGTCCTTCCACATGGCCGATCAAGGTTTTGGCCACCAATTCAATGTACAGAACATGTCAAACACTTCTGCTAAATCTTGATAACAAAGAGAGTGAATGCAGTAACATAATGTTTGAAATACTTTCTGGGATGATCGCGGATATAATAGGGGCTTGTCTCACCAACTTACCACGCGTAATATCCAAGAAATGCCATCAAAGCACCATTGAAGAAAGAGAGCATAGTGTACGCAACGCAATTCTTCTACTGGGTAAAACAGAGAAGATCTTGGAAATTCTTAACGGGCAACCACCACCAACATCAGATCCAGATCAAATGGCTTGCATTGATGACTGGCGTGCACTGAGCAGAAAGAAAGATCATCTGTGTAGTGACTCTTCTTCCGGAAATTGTTACTTGGAATTAAGTAGTTCATCCGACTTGTATCTGAACATTGACTAAGAAATAGAACCTGTAATTTTGAAACAAATTCAGGCACAGGTTTTGATATGTAATTCAAATTTACTTCTAAATGTATATATCATGTATTTTTATAGCTTTTTCAGCAGAAATACAGCATTGTATTTATATATGCAAGTTCAATGCCAAAAATAAAACAAGGGAATGGCATAAAACTAACTTATATAAACTAGACAATTGACTATAATCCAAGCAATTCCATAAGCCAATAAAATTTAAAAGATCAGGAAGAATGAGATTGGTATTGTCCTGTCCATACAACTCAATATGCACGAGCAATTGGGGTGCATAAAAGTTTGAAACATAATGGCAGGTAACTATAAAAACTGAATCTGAGACAAGAAACTGCAGCTTGCTGAAACAAATCAAGCCTAACTAGAATATATCGGGATACGAATAGATACAAATTCTTGGAAAAATAAGCAATGTAGGTGGGATGAGATGCCAGGAGGAAAAGATCATTCTGAATGTCATCTTCTAAATTTGGTTTTAATAGGTGATGATAATGACAATCTTCATTTTCCTAGTTTTATTTTATTTCCTATTCAAGAAAACTAGTCTCAAACTCAATTGACAGAACAATATATTTTAGTAACTATCTTTTCTTTACGTCCTGTTTTGCAGCCCGCCAAAGAAACATAAAATGCCTACTGGTTTTTAAATAGAACTTCCCATTGAATATCTGCTACATCCTCTTTTTAAACAGGAATCAGGAACTGCATTTCCTTCCCCAGGCCCCTAAAATCACTTCCTGTAATAGAAAATCACATTTGGAATTTTGTCAAAGTTAATGTTTCTGTAAGATGTAATGATCATGATATTACGCAGATAAAAGCACGCAAACACGCAAAATAAGAACGAGAAGAAGTAGAGAAAGATTAAGGGAAGGGATGTTGCACCACAGAAATAGAGTAAAGGCTGTAAAGCTGCACGGAACGACCAAAGGAATTGTCAAAATGTGAGTCACAATTGTACAAGCTAGAATCATTTGTGCCAGGGCAACAACACAAATAAAATCATTTATACTGGCTAGAGTTAAACCCTCTCACACATGAAATTAATCAGCGATCATTTCACTCAACAATGTATAAAAGAACAGATCAGACTCATGTAAACCATTCACAGAAAGTCATCTTTAATCAACCATCTACTGATCCTTCCGGTAGCATGACAAACTAATCACTCTTCACCAACTAATGATCTAGCAACCATGAACGATAAAACCTTCATTGGCTTAGTTTGATGTTCCGAGCATAATTTATCAATTCAATTTGATGAGTACCTGAACTTTGTGACAGACCTTGGTGTCCATTTTTTTCACATAATTCAAGAAATATTCATCTTAGCATGCTTTCTCACACAGAACAATAAATATATGTCAGCATAAAATTTGAGAGTTACAGACAGCTGATTTTCACTCCCACTTGCACCTATTTTTTCAGCGTTAAATTCAAAAAGTTCACAAGGCAAGCAAATCTTTCAAGGATGAATTCCACGAAGCAAAACTTGCAGCGGAGTTCCAAACCTCTCAAAAAGTGCAGATAGATTCCAAACCTTCAAGTCGTAATAGATACGCCGAATATGATATTAGTCTTGTAGTAGCAGTCTTTCTCATAAATAAATTTTATTTCCAAAATAAATGAGAGCCCAAATCTTCTAACCATTCCTAAATGACACCCTATTACCAGAGCCTCATGAGTCATGAACGTACCATACAAAGAGCAAAAGGACTGGTCCTTATAGTTAAGCACCACCACCCCTAACCCTTAGAGCCTGCTTGGGAGTTTTTTTCCGCTTGTTTTGTTCGATTTTGGGTTGTACGGGTTAAAAAAATCGGCGCTTACTAGTTTTTTTAGGCACTAGTTTTGGATAGTTTAAAAACCACCCAAAATCCGTGTAGTATAAATTTTATCGGTTCTCTCAATCCACCAAATTGACAAATTTTGACCATTTCTTATATTTTCTTCAAATTTTACCCTTTATATAATAACTATCACAATCAACATAATTGAACTTTAATTAGTAATTTAGATTGAGACAAATTAAAGTTTAGTGAAACATTTGAGATTCTACTAAAAGTTCAATGATTTCGGATGAAACTTACCCACCCCATTTCAGATATCCCACGTCGAATGATGACATGTCCATCTAAGCTTAAAAAATTTAATTTATAAGTAAATAAAATTAAGACAAATAATTTTTGTGGGCTGCAAAGGCCCTTTTACCTTGAACCACTAAAATTCTGATAAATAAAAGTAGGTTCCTAGAGGGGTAAGCTAAGAAGAGGTCAAAGGCCAAAAAAAAAAAAGCAAGGCTAATCGAGATCTTAATCCTAACTCGAAGGAAGAGGTTGAAGTAATTTATTGCAAGTTACTTTTTTTTTTTTTCTTATAAGTAAAAAAATAAAATATATGGAAAAGGAGAGGTGAATTATTAAAACTTACACTTGTCCTAACCAGTGAAAATGAAAAATAAATATATAGTACAATATTTGAAAGGGTAAATTCTTTCAAGGGTCTACAGTCTTTCATAGGTTCAACGATCATCTTTCATTTGCAAAAATTTATCTATTTAGTTGATAATTTTCATGAAAAATAAAGTCAAACGAACACAATTTTTATTTTTTTTTATTTTTTTTACAATCCAAACAAATTTTATCCTCAATTATAACAAATTTTATTCCTTTAAAAAATAATTTTCATGAAAAACAAAGCCAAACGAATTCATAAAAGGTTGAGGATCTATGCTAATTCATGAAATATTGAGGATAATAATGCAATGAAAAAAAGTTGAGGACATAAGTATGACAACAAATAAATGTATTTAACAATTATTGCAATTAAATATGGTGCACTTGTAATAAATTGTGGTATCAATAAAACCACCATTTTGAAATTAAGGGAATCTTTTAGTCACAAAGTAGATGTCAGCGTGAATAAGATGAAAAGTTTGGGACATGACTGCTATAGTTATAAAAAGTCGGGGACCGTTGGAGTACTTTTTCCTATTTGAAAGCTACAACTGGTTTGATTTGGTCATTTTGTCAAACTAGTGTCTTTTGTGCAAATATAACTAAGTTAGCAAAAAGACAACACAAGGACGAGTGGCTGGGCCCCATATTTGCTTCCTTGTCTTACATGGCAATTGTTTTCACATGGATTATCTGCCACGTGGCAGTCTGCAATAGGGTTTGTGTGTCCTGTCCTTGTGGTGCAAATGACGGTTTGGCCATGTAAGGTTGTCTCCTTGGGGTCCCTATTTCCCATTTCCCTTTGACCCCACCATGTTTCAACCCTACCCTTTAGAAAAATAAATGCAAAATTGTTGCTATGAACATATTTAATTGGACAAAAATGTTTATGTGAAGCTGATTAATGTCATATAACCGAAAAGAAAGGTAGACCTCCTCGAGATTTCTGACAATTTCAGAGATATATCCTCTTGAAAAATTACACAGATATAGTCAAGGATCGAAAAATCTTGAGACAATGATGCACAATTTCAAAATTCTGATAGAACTAAGTGATAGTGGCAACATCCACAACGTTACTTATTTTAAATTTTAAATAACGCATACTTCCTACGAGGTTAATGACTATTTAAGATATATCATCCGTTTTGAAAAATTACACACACTTCCCTTATTTCAAGCTTTGATTGATGCATACATGATACATCTTTTGAAGTGTATGATAATTGCAGAAACACTTCCTCTATTTTCAAAAATTACATGAGTTCCTCCAATTTCAAGTTTTGAATCATGCATATCTTCATTGACCATTTTTCTTTCACACGCTAGCATAAATAATAGTGATGCAGTTTCTAATACTCTTTTGAACATTCTTCCATCTTGTGGCTCCTTTAACAATAATGCAATGCCTATCAATGTTTGTGAATACCGAACCGGAGCGGCCGGTTCATCAGGAAAAATTGGGAATCGGTCTTCAAGCCAGTTCGGTCATAACTCAAAACTAGTAAAAATTGTTTGTCCTATTTAGTATTTTGTGAAAGTTTTTCTTAATTATTATGAATTGTGAAGGTTAATGTATGCATTTTCTTATATTGACCTTATAGAAAAAATAATACAAAAGAGAGATAACATTCTGACTTTACCTAAAGAGTTAGGTCGAGAAGAGAACTAGCTAGAGAACATGAGTAAAATATTAATAAATTAGTGTCAGCTTGCGCACTGGTAGGCATAACAAAAGATGGTGGATAGAAGCAAGAACAAATTATTAACCAAGATGATCTTTAGGAAAAAAAGAAAGAAAGAAAAGACTGATCAGTTTTTTAGTTGTATATTAATTGCGGTTATATCTGCTGGCAAGGAAATGAGAAGCAACATCATTTTCACTTGTACAAGGTTTGTATAGAGAAAATTATTTCATATTGTTGAATTGTGACCCAAATTCTATTGAAATTAGGAGTTGTATTTGGTTTGGTTTAGGATAAATAAGAATTATGGACCGGAATTAAATTTAGCCGCAATTTCGCTAGATGTTCGCTAGCTGGACGCTAAAACGGCATAAATAGAGAGTTCGCGCTCGAGCGACAGTCCCCTTCACTCGAGCAAGCGTGCCATCCGGGTTACGTGTTTTACACGCCTTTGGACTTCTATTCATCTACAACTTATTTTTAGGGTTTCATATAAATACAATTCGACATGTATTGTCTCAAAAATATTATTATCAGAAGAATAGTATTGCTAAGTTCATTATATTCTCTCCATATTGATTATTAAAAGTGTTTGATGGAGATTATTGGGGAAGAATGAATTTTGAAATAGTGATATGATGGGAAATGTGTGGTTGAAAAAGAATGAAAAATTATTGATGTGATGAAAAATATTATTTTATTGAAAAATGTGTGGTTGAAAATGAGTTGAAGAATGAGAATGAAAATGAGAATGTGAGTCAAATAGAGCCTAAATAAACATCAATTGCTCTGCTAGTTCTTCTTCTATTTCTTTACTTTAATCTTGTTGGTATAGTTGTGATCTTCTATATTTCATATTGTCATTAATCTCAATTCCTGCAAACAAGACGATTTTCCCAACAAATGGTATCAGAGCAAGGTTGCAGGTTCTTCGTGATTTGACTGAAATTTTTCAAAGATGACTTCATTGAAATATGATATTCCGCTGCTGGATCGTAATACAAGGTTTTCGCTATGACAAGTAAAGATGAGGGCTATTTTGGCACAGATGGACTTGGACGATGCTCTGCTGAGTTTTGATAAAATGCCAGCAAATTGGACAACGGAAGAAAAACAATGGAAGGACAGAAAGGCTTTATCGCAGATTCATTTTCATTTATCCAATAATATTCTGCAGGATGTCTTGAAGGAGAAAACGGTTGTTGCTTTGTGGTTGACACTGGAGCAGTTATGCATGAGCAAAAGTTTCACGAGCAAACTGCATCTAAAGCAAAGGCTATATTCTCATCGCATGGCAAAAGGAGGATCACTGGAAGACCACATGGCTGTGTTCAAGGAAATTGTCGCAGATTTGGAAACATTGGAGGTCAAGAATGATGAGGATGATCTAGCCTTGATCCTGTTATGTTCGTTGTCCGCTTCTTACTCGTCATTTAGGGACACGATCTTGTACATTCGTAACACATTGACCATTGAAGATGCTTATGATGTTTTATTCTCAAAGGAGAAGATGAAACATCTGGTTGGAGCTACATCTAGGGATGAGAATGCTCTGGTTTCTCATGGTGATCGACGGAGGGGTAGACCGAAAGTGAACTTCAGCAATATGTATTACTTCTATTGCAAGAAGAAAGGACACATCAAGAGGGATTGCGAGAAGTTAAAGAATAAGGGTGATACTGCAAATCATGGGAAGCAATCAGATAATTCGGACGCAGCCAATATAGCTAAGAACTATTTCAGTGATGGAAATCTTTTGGCGATTTCTGACGTGGAATCCAAACCTGACGAGGAGTTAATTTTGGATATAGCTTGTGTGTTCCATATGTGTCCCAATCGGAATTTGTTTGAAGCATATGAGACAGTGACGCAAGTTGTCGTTGTTATAGGAAACAGCGAATGTTATCGGATAGCTAGTATTGGGAGAGTCAGATTGAACCTGGTAGATGAAAAATGTAGAACACTTGATCACGTTCGACACATTCCAGACTTAAAGAAGAATCTTATTTCATTGAGTACTCTTGATTCGAAGGGTTATGAGTTCTCTGGAGCAGGTGGAGTCTTGAAGGTCTGAAAGGGTGTCTGGGTTGTACTAGAGGGACGAAAGAAGTCTCAGTTGTACATCTTGCAGGGAAGCACAGAACTAGTTAGGAGACATTTGGACAAGTTCAGTACCGTAGTGGAAATTTAATTTGGTACAGTACCTCTTGTGATAAGCTCTAGGTTAGTTCAGAACATTGCTGAGGAGAGTATTGGTCGTATTGCTTTGCCACCAATTACAACGGATTCACTGTGTTCACATACTAGGGTTGGACTCATGAAGCGTAGGTACGGTGTTAGAGATGTCTACAATACTTTTGGGATCATTGAAGGTGACAGTTCTAGTAAGAGGCCTTCTGATCATGTATTTGGTGTGATTTCTGCAAGGTGTGCTTCGACCCTACTTGATGAATAATCAATTCCTTGTTGGAATTTTAGGAACCCGGGTTTTAAGGTTCGGGTGTCGCTTGTGGATGCCAGACAGAGGAAGATGTTTTATGTGCTGGAGAGTTTTGGTTACTGTTTGAGGAGTTTGGTTATTTCGATGCAGACAAACTCATTTCTCAGGTGGAGAAATTTTGGAGCTTAGTTCGTTGCACCGAAATTTGGTTCAAGATAGAGATTTGTTGAATTGTAACCCAAATTCTATTGAAATTAGGAGTTATATTTGGTTTGGTTTAGGAGAAATCAGAATTATGGACCGAAATTAAACTTAGCCGCAATTTCGCTAGATGTTCGCTAGCTGGACGCTCGAGCGACAGGTCTTTCGCTCAAGCGAGCGTGCTATCCGGATTACATGTTTTACACGCGTTTGGATTCATATTCATCTATAACTTATTTTTAGGATTTCATATAAATACAAATCGGCGTGTATTGTCTCAAAAATAATATTATAAGAAGAATAGTATTTCTAAATTCATTGTATTATCTCCATATTAGTTATTAAATAAATATCGATTCATCTGCTAGTTCTTCTTCTATTTCTTTAATTTAATCTTGTTGGTATAGTTGTGATCTTCTATATTTCATATTGTCATTAATCTCAATTCCTGAAAACGAGACGATTTTTCCAACACATGATCATTTGAAAGTGTTTGAGCGCACGAAATTTATGTTGAACTAATTTATGTGAACTAACATAATCATGGATAATTACCGCTCAAACCTCTTTGTATAAGAAAAACCCTAATGCTTATTCGGATGAGAGAAAATGGAGAAATAACGTAATTTGTTCTCTGTCTCTTAAAATATTTTTGCAGTTGCAATCCTTGTCAAAGAAGGTTAACGAGATGATAAAGGCTAATTCGAACAGCTGGAGACGCTTGTTCTTGAATCTCTTACATGTGCTACAATTAGGAAACAGATTAATCGTTTTGGAATACATGATCGTTTTTAATCTTCGGATAATATTGTTGTTGAATATGAACTGTTATTTCAACAATTTGTTCGCTAGCAAAAAGATGACTGATTCAAACTAGATTTAAGAAAAAGAAATTCATTGGTTATGGATATTATCAGTGGTAAAAACTATGATGGATATGAAAGTCTAAAGAAGATATTAGGTTGCCGTTTAAACTATAATACTCAAATAATAAAGAACAATGCTTTTTGCCAGGAGCAACTGCGTGACTGTTAAAGAATGAGCCGATAGACTGTGGCTTGGTCAAGGGAACCCACCGGAGGGAGCCATAGCAAAGGCCAATCTTCATTCAATAGTTCCGTTTAGACTAAAGGAGCTAATTGTACCACGTATCAAGCAAAGGTTTCGCAATCTCCGTTTCTACAGTATAGATTTACCCACATTCCTAGAAACGGGGTGAAAACAAAGATTGATGACAAGGACAAGAAGTAATAACAAGCCATGCGCAATGGTAAAATCAAACACAGAAACATGGAGTGGAGGAATTGTGCTCATCACATGGGCACCATAGTTTTCTCCCTAAGCAAATAGTAAAACCTCTCTTTGTCACACACACATAACACTGTAATGGCCACATACTTTCGGTTACAATTATGTAGTGTACTCTGGGGATTTGGCCCAACATGGTTTTTTTGTGTCCCTAGTGTTTTGAACCTAAGACCTCCTTAAGCCTCCAAAGTGAGTAAGTATGAGTAATGATATGCGGAATGGCCTCGGGCGAAGTGTTACATAGAGAGAGAGAGAGAGAGAGAGAGAGAGAGAGAGAGAGAGAGAGAGAGAGAGAGAGAGAGAGAGAGCTCTATATTAATGGTTTTATTCGTTGGGGTCCAGTCTTGATTAAAAAGTGGAAAAAGGGGACATGGGAGGCCTCCAATATCTTCAGTTTTGCTTTCAAGGGTTCAGCACCAGGCACCTGCATGTTCTCTCTTAACCAAATACATCTATTACAATACCAGCATTTAATGCCTCATTCCCCCCTTCTCACTACATATATGCATCAAAATCCTATTCTCTCAAACTCACAATCCTTCTCTGAATCACAAGATAATTAATCTCTCAACTGCTATGTCTTCTCTTGTTTATTTTCTTCTGTGTATTTACTATTTGCATGCATGCACTGGTCGACCACTTGCAGTTCTTGATCAAGAAAATAGCAGTCAAATTCAGCTTTCTGGAAAGGTTAGTTTTATAGACAAATATGTTCATAAGGTTGTTGGAGATGAGAATCAGTAAGTGCATCAAGATATCCCAACTAGGTCGTCACCTATGCGGCACCTTCGTCATATATCTACTCATGATCCCAATACTTTATTAATAGTATTAAAAGTGAATAGTACATCAAAGCGGAAGCAAAGTAAAACATCAACAAAACCTATAATGAGGCAAGCTATATATCGGAAGAAGCTACCTACCACCAAGTAGGAGATGAATGCTAGGAGTCTATGCCCTTGTTCCGCCCCCATTTCTTAAAATTCATTTATTCCAAACTCATTTTAAACTACACATTTCATGAAATCCACGACTTTTATCAATTTTTAAATTACATATCAACAATTATCAAAATCTACTAAAAATCTAATTTTTATCCAGACCTAATAAGGGCTATATATAATATCGTATATCATTCTGCAGAGTATGAAGACTCCATGGGGACAGAAACTTGTGGTGCAAGGAAATTTCAGGGTTGAATATGGTGAAAAGAAAGTTTATAGTGCAAATACTATGAAGCTAAAGAATCAGAAGGCCTACATAGTTAAGGAAACTGAAGACAACAAAGGTTGCCAACAACATAATTTTTCATTTATTTATTCATATTTTTTGTCCTTTTATCGGTGCTAGAAGAGTATTTGTACAACGAGATAAATATACGAGGTATTTGGTTAAGAATGGGTTTGGTCTCTATATTCAGTCTGCAAGGAAAGTAAAATCTAAATAAATAAACACGTGTCCTATTTAACAAATTTATGAAAATTATTCATGGATAAAAATTTATTATTATCCTTGCACTCCAGCCTAGCTAGTTGATGATTTGCTATCGTGTTTTTCTTTTCTTTTTTTCTTTTCATTTCAATAATTCAATTTTTCCTCAGTTTGCAATTTTCTATTACTCAAAATCGGGTAACTTTACAGGAAACGAAGTTAAGATGACACATTTTGGGAAGATTTTTGAGGTCGCTCCTGAAAAAAAGGTACATCCTTTAAACTCTTTGGCCAACACATGCTTTGTTAGCCTGTAATTGCATGCGTGCATGGTGCAATTGCATGCTTAGGAGGACCATAAGACCAATCACCGAAAATATTGAACATAAAACTAAACTAGTAAAGAAATTCAGAATAAGAGTGATTGGAACTACTTTTAGATCTCATATGAGATTGCATCATGCTCCTCTTCATCGTGTGAGGTAATTTCTGGGCTCATCAGAACTTAAAAAATTTGTATTTGCAGGAAGGGAAGAGAGAAGGGCGATTGACACTGGAATCTCCCTCGAAGAAAGCCAAGAAAAATACGCTATTCAAGAAAAGTGACACTATTGAGGACATAGTGGTGATGGACTACGCACAACCACGTCGTAAACCACCTATTCATAACAAAGAACCATTGATTCAAGTTCAACCTTAATTTCTCCAATGTTTTTCCATTTTGTTTCAGACATCCGATCTTTTACATTTCTTGATAAAGGGAAATAAAGAAGAATCTCAGCTGAGATAGCTAAAGACACTGTTTGATAATAGAATTAATAATTGATAAATATTTTAACTTTTTATTATGTTTTGTACAAATCCAAAAAAAAAAAAAAAAATGTGCTTATAAAATTTCAGAAATTTAATATCTATTACAAGTTGCAGCTGTTATGAATGTGATGAATTAGTGGATGGTCGACGGTCCCCAACTATATGTATGGTGTGCTTCTTTCTGTAATAAATGTGTTGTGAATAAAGAAATATACAAACGTTATGTTGGGCCATCGACATAAATGATGTTATTCATTTCTTCGTAATGCAGACACTTTGTGTTTTCAGTTTCTGCCCTTTCAGTTAATTGTCCCAACTACACCGAGCATCAACTAAAAACAAAATCCGTAAGAAAGGCCTCTTCTTTTCTAAGAAAATAAATAAATAAAGATTATCATGAAGTGACCATTCGATTCGATGTAGTAGATAAATAACATAAAAAATCTTGTAAATTGAGCATGAGAATCCCATATAATTAGAATTTGTTTGATATACGAATTACGGAGTGGATTGTCAAAAGTCCGGTAAATACCAGATGCCTTAGTCTAGACTCTTATTTCACCAAGAATCAAGGCAATCAACTACCGCTACAGTTAACAATGAATGGGTTTACAAAATCGATAAATTCTGAAGTCTTGATCCCCAGTTTAAGATCAATCTCCCCACCTCCCAACCAAAAGAAATCTGGGATCAGCTTCACTATTGCTTCGTCCAAAATAACCTGCCAAAACCGTATCTTATTAAGTTAATGTGATAACAACGTACAGTAAGAGATATTACCAGCCATGCTTAGAAATACATGCGTTACATATTTATCTATTGCCATGGTTTAGATCGTTCTTAGAAATTGATGTAGAATCAATTAAGAAGAAGAAGAACCAAGCAGCACTAAAGAAGGGAAAGGCAGAGAGGAAGAAGAACAAGAGAGGAGAGGGGAAAGTGGGAGAGACATGGGCAACAACCAACGAAAATATATTACCAAGTCATATAACTAGAGAAACCAACAAACATAGAAAGTAAATGGGCTTGGGCCAACCCATTATACAAGCCCAATAAAAACATAAACAAATGGAAAATAAATGGCCCAAACAAATGGCCCAACGAAGGATGTCCATATCAGAAATATATGCATAAATTTTGAAGTACACCAAGACTTGCACTTTTTTGCATTTTCGCAAATACACATTTAATCTCTATGTAGTTTTACATTGACATCTAAAATATTACTTAGAAAAAAAAATGTTTTCCTTGTTTTGAGGAAAACAAAAACCTACTCACTTCCAAGAAAATATTTTCCTTAAAAACAAGGAAAATTAGGCATATTTTCAAAAGTTGGAAAATATTTTCAATGGAAAAAAATAGCAATCAAACACTCCAAAGTAGAAATTTGGGTGGAAAATTGATATTTTCCATGGAAAATATATGCAATTAAACACACCCTTAGTTTTAACATAAGTGAGCAACAAATGTGTTCAATCATCAATCAATTGACAATGCTAATATATTAGGATCAGTTTAACAGCCACAATCAATTAGCAATTATGAAGTTTGATGGGCCACTTCCTGTATGTTTTTGATATTCAAATACCCATTTTTAGTTAAAACTTGTTCGTTATTCCATTACTTCAAAGCAAAACGAGGTAGGAAAATTATGTAATTATCCTTTCAAGTGACTAGCCATTTTCTGTGAGAAGAGATTGGCAGTAGATATGAACAACTCTGTGGACCTCAACAGTGGAGACAGAAATTCCAAGCTGCAGTTATAGAGTAAATTATACTTCAACAGTTCGAATATTTTGTGATGGTGGCAAAAAATCCAGCTAGCAGAATTAAATTGGTAAGAGTGACCTGAAATAACCACACACGCCAAATGTTCCAATTTCACATCTAAAATGAGGAATGGGGGGCCTCTGTGCATGCGCTGGTACAACCAGCTGTTGACTGAGAGGAGAGAAATAGTAGTCTAGCTCAAGTTATCAAATCTCAGGGCCTATTTGCTGAAGCGAAACAGAGTGGCTGAAGGGAACAACTTCGTACTGCCTGAATAACATTGATTATTGCAAGCACATTGAGTAGCTGAAGCAGCATCTCCATCAGTTAGCGAGCTTTCAGCTACTATTATAGTTTTTAAAGTTTGTGCAATTGGCTTGTTGGTTGGCTTAATTACGCTATAAGGGTTTGTAGCTAAAAGTCATCTTAATAGTCTCTTCCTTTACCCTTCATTACAATCCATTCTCTCCCTGGTAGGTCAAGCTATTTAACCCTCTCCCTTCGGTCAAACTTCATTAAGTCCAGCCTGACATTCAAAAGCTTTAAATCAATTTACCAAGTTTTAACCAACAAAAGGTCTGTAGAGGCTTCTTTAAGCTCTAAATTAGTAATTTTGCACTTCTAATCTAAGAGACTTGCTGGTCCTAGATTTAGTTACTAACAGCAGTCAGCAAGTAAACATTACAGAACAAAAAGTTAGAATCGGGACCACAGCTTCACAGTATCCTCAAAATCTGTAGAAAGCAAACTGGAACTATTCCCCATGCTAGTGAAAAAAATAATAATAATAATAATAAAGTTCAGTCCCCTTCCAAAAAAATAGAAGATATATTACCGGAATATCTGTTTTCATGCCAATACATGTCACTCCATTGTGCTCAAAACCAGTCAACTTCACTGATGTTTCCTCTGGAGCAAGCCTCACTACAAAAATTTTGGACGTCATTAACTAGGAAGTAGGAACTAAGGAGCATATGATGGGGATGGGAGAAATCTGTAATTAGTGCTCATATAAGTAAAATTATCAATAATAGAAATTGATTCCATGAGAATTTAAACATCAATTGGCAAATGATATAGTGGGAGCATGTCATAGATCTCAAGTAGGTCAAGCAAATGTATCCTTTTAGGAATATGAAATATGATAATAATATCCCAAGTTGACTCTCAGTAAATGTTTACTTATTTGTTGCATTGGATGCGAGCTCTCATCTAAGAAAACATGTTGCATGCTGAAAATGTCTAGCAATTTCTTATCTCATCACTAGTTGAAATGTAAGTAGTTCAAATTTTATTGGATATAATTGATGCAGGAAAGTTCACAAGATGAAAAGAATCCAGTGACAGAATGTGAATTTTACTGGCCTTCTGACTTCTTTTTTTCATATGACATGACATCCAAAAGAGGAGATAGCTAAAAACTTGGATCCAATTATTTTAAATATTGATTATATATGAAGATATTTACGGGAAAATAAATAAAGAGAATACAGCAGAAATCCATGACCAAATTTCCAGTGTCCTACTATAGTAATATGCTCCAAGTAGACTGCAAATAGAGATTTTTATAGCAGGATAGTGAAATAAAGAGGAGAAAGATGAAATCTTGCGGAAAATACTAGTGTATTTTACAAACAGAAAGGAGAGTGAGCCTCAGCGGAATGGAAAGGTTGCTCCAAGTGATTGGAAAAGCCTCTCTTTTGCAGGCATAAGGCTTCATAAATTTATGTCTGCCCAAACCGCATAATGATATCCGATAGGAGCCTCGCGCAGTGGGTAAGCCCTCAACAAATAGAATGACACCACTTTCCTTTTCTTTTGAAAAATGTACAAAAGCTTGTTTGGTGGTACAGATGAATAAAAAATGATTTTTTTGGAGAATATGTTGTTAAAAAGTAGAGGAAAAGTTTTGGGTTCCATGGAATGTGTGGTAGAAAATGATTTTATAAAAGTATGTGCCAAACAAGCTCTGAATAACAAAGAAATAGAGAACCATGGTAATCCAATCATATCAAAATACAATTTTAGGTTCACACTCTTTTCAAAAGAAAAATATTTTTAGCTATATTTTCTAGTGAATAATATTTTTGGTAATATCAAAATAACGTGAAGTTCACAAATAGGCATATTAAGTGATTATCTGGTAGTATTTTAAGTGATGATAAGTTGTGGGTCCTACGAGATGAAAAGATAATAAGAAGGTAATAAGTGGTGAATCCTAATAAATGTGTGTTGATCAGCTTAAATTATTATTTTTGCCAAGCATGCTCTTTAAAACCAACCATAATCAACAACAAAAAAGGCATGATTTTTTCCTTTTCTCCTATTGTGAAATTGATTAATCAAAGCTTCCAAATATCTTTTGAATTCCAAAGGCATTGCATATGACAAACAATCCAGCTGCAATAAATGATCCTAAAGATCATTCTAATTTAATAAATACAAAAGCTCAAAAGGAAGTTTTATTTGATGAATTGATCTCCTAGTCCCAAACTCAAGGACAAAAAAATCCGCGGCCCAATTTCCAAACCACTACTCCACGATAACACCAGCAACAATAGAATAATGAAACAACCAATTTGTGTCAAGAAGTTAGAACCCCACCAGATATAATTTTGAAAATATTTCTCTTTTTCCCTAGCTGACTCTAGTAAAGCGAGCTGGGCTGCAATTAGATTGGATTCTTAAGTTCAGATCCACAGCACTAAAACTACCATGATCAAGGATGATTGTAAAGTATATAAAGCATGATTATTATGTGAAAACTCTGCAAATTTTTTAGGTCAGTTTAAGTCTTTACTAATGTGAAAGTGACATAAAAACTAAAAGAGTTCTTCAATGTTCATATAGGGTTATGCCTTTCATCAATCAAACATATAAAAGGTAGGGTAGAACTCGAAACCAGGTTCATCCATTGAGCAAAGCATGATTTAAAAGTAGAGGGTCAAATCTATACCTTACCATACGTAAAAAAGAGAATTCGTTAGATTATATCAAGTATGACAATACCAGGGCAAACTCAGAAGCTTTGTTTAAAATCTATTTCAAGCTGTATTATAGGATTTCTTCAAGATTTTACATCATTTTAAAGTCTTTCTACCCCCAACACACACACACACACACGACAAAAGAGATGCTACTGTTTTGGTATGTAAACAGCTAAATTCAGAAGGTGTAATTACAAACTTACTGTTGAATTTCTTCTTCGATATCTTTCCATCATTGAGAGCATACAAAAAGTTCTTGACAGCCTCAGCATTAAATCGAGCAGTATACTGCAATCAAAAAGGTGTTCAATTGTGTGTGTGTGTGTGTGTGTTTTTGTTTGTGGTGCTTTGATGCCAAAGTATACTAAGGATCAAATGCAACAATACAAACTATATAAATATTTAAGGTACCTGTACGACAACCACATAGTACTTGGAATTGTTACGATCACTACAATCAGTTATATTCGCTGGGGCTTGAGTATTTACCTATGTAAAACAAATGACTTTCAATCAAGAAAAAGAATCTCAGATTGAAGATCAAATAAGTTATGTAATAAAGGAATAATAAATTTGGATGCAAGCATTAGTATAAAATATTCCTTTTTGTGTTCAGAATGTTTATGATTTTATCTCTCATCGCCCCAAAATCATTATTGGCCAAAATGAGCCAACGGAAAGACCTAAAAAACCGCACAAGTTAAATTCAGCATCTGAGCTAAGATGAACAACTCAAATCACAACAACATAATAGTTTTATCACCTAATGGTGTAAAGTTGATAATGTCAGAAACAAGGGAGAAGAATATAGGAGAACAAGGCAACACAACACACATCATGTATAGTTACATTAAGTGAGTTTATCCACATACGTAGTGCTACTTTAAGATAAACAAAGAATCTACAGTTTATAAATAAAAATCTAACTGGCATATGATGTTTCCCATCCAAATTAAATTGTTAAAAACTCATAATTCATAATAGGATAGTGGGAAAAGTAGAATTCTATTGAAAGAAGCTTAATCTCTATAAACAACTCAGAGGCAATTGAAATTAGGTGTAAAACTTGTATACAATGTTTATGTTAGACCAGACACTGTGATGCCAATGCGTTATCTCAAGGTAGGGGCACTTACTCTATATAGCCCTGGTTTCATATCAAAGTCCCATGTCCCTGTCCAAGCCTTAGAAGAAGGCTGATCCACATCATACACCATATGGACTTCAATACATCATTCATTCCTAGAAGAGTCTTATATAGTTTGTATGCTTAGATTTGTGTAGACATGAACTAAACTTTTTAAACTCGGAAGTTATTACTTATTATTCAATTTTAATTTAAGATTGCAATGTATAAAATCATTAATATCCTACAGTTTCGAGGACTCAAGGATGGCAAGTACATTAGAGAGAACTTTACATGGATATGATCACAATTTGGCGTTCCAAACGTACATCACCAAATTCCTCCATTTCTAATCCATACATTGATATTAAGGTCAGTTTCCTCTTAATTGTTTTCTATATCATATGTCGTTTAAGGAGTATATTATTCTTTTTTCTTATGATTCATAATTAAAAGAGTTAAGTAATGTCATCTTTTATTAATCCTTGTTATTTTGAAAGTCCTTTGATAAACTCCTTAAGAAATTGAATAATTTTCATTAAGATTTTAATAATAAAAGTAACTCGAGTAATAAAATTGATAATAAATACAAGACGTTTTAGTTATATTTTTGACTAGTAGAAAAGTATTTATCAATACGCTAGATTGTATTGAACTCTGAACTAAAACAGCCAATCCCAAGTAATTCTAATTTGCATTGCATCTTGATGAAGACATCATTGCCCGACAAGGTATGACTAAATATTTCGCATCATAATATTTTTTCTTAGTACGATTCATAACATGCGTGATTTATGGTCATATGCTTTAGATACCCTCATGACTAGAGTGTGGTGTGGTGTGCACGTACCATAGAGATGAATTTGTTCAAATCTAGAAGAATTATAGATGGCAAGATGGTGATACCTTTGAACAACATTTGGACCTCTTTGAGGCATTGCATAATAGAGGCTCGGTTACAAGAGTAACTCAAAGGAGGCTATTAACCGTGTATGGGAGACTACAAACTTGTGAAGGTAGGATTGGTTCGTGGGCATCGTCAAAATGTTTCATGGCAAGATGCCATTCGAACTAGTGGTCCATTACCCGAGGAAAATAGACGACATCTATGCCGCATATTGAGAGGCGCCGACTTGCCCAAGGTCATCGCATTCCACCGAGAGTGGTACCAGAAATTGCACCCATAGAAGTTGAGACAAACTCATAGGAAGATCCCTAGGAGGAATCCGAGGAAGACCTCGTTGCAAGTGTAGGCCAGAATTTCTAGCAGAAAATAGCAGTCCTTTAGGACTTCCCTTGCTATTTGAAACATCAATCATGAATATCGCTGTGATTGGAAAATTGTATCCCAACTATTATTGATCATCTATTTCTTAATTTAATAAAAGTTTATTCTATTTTTGAGTTTAAGGATGTTCAATGAGCGTTAATCAAATTCTTATTCTCTTTTATCAAGTGAATTGATGGCAGCAAGATCTAGGAATGCTAGAACCTGCAACAATGACAACAGCGGATATTGCCCAACAATTCCTTGCTATGATGGAAGAAATTGGCCAAGCTATAACATCGCCCTCTGGAGAGAGGGGAAACAATTCTGCAACAGTGGTAGAGCAATTTCCTAAGTTGCAACCCTGACCTACGAAGGTGGGACAACCCCAAAATTAGCAGGAGAGTGGATCAGAGATGTAGAGGATCTTTGAATTTATTGCTTGCCCTGAGCCACAACAAGTACTTGTGCAACATTCAAGCTAAAAAAAATGTATCAGGCATTGGTAGGAAATGACTAAAAGGTCCAAAGCATCTGGTTCAAGGCTTAACATGGCACAGTTCAAGGAATTAATCCTTCAAAATCCCTACCAACAGACGTAACCATAAGGAGGCAAAGCTCGTAAACTGAAGCAGGGCTCCATGACATTAGCAGAATAGAAAGGAAATTTGAGGAATTACTTGCTTTGCCTACTCCTAGTCCCTAGACAACACTGAGGACATAAGGCTTGAACAGGCCTGCATGTCGACCTTAGACACGTAGTTGTGACCTCTGGTCGGGAACCTACCACGAAGTACTAGCAAATGCCACCAACTAACTTCAGTGAAAACACAATTAGCACTGACTAGTTGCGTGCTAGACAGCCTGATAAATGCAAATGGGAGATAACAAGCCTAATAGCAAGCAGAATTTCGACAAGAGGCACTTCCAATGGAAGTTAGCAAAAATACTTTAATTCTACCAATGAAGGGTGATAATTATATAGGGTATATAAAACATGGATGACAAATCAGATAAGGATGCTAACGTGGAGGGCACGTGATAAGACCCCACAAGTCTAATTAAACCGAATCCCCAAACTCAATCAGGGACTCAGACTGACATCTAACTGAACTCTTTCTTATTGACCAGACTCAATAGAATATCATGATCAAGTCAACCATTTTCGTCTTCAACACAAGAACGAACAGCCCGCATGGTAACCCCTCTACAAAAAAAGGAAGTAGTGGTTACATGAGAACGTTCCACCATCAGCTGTATGATCCTCTATGATATGATGCCCAACTTACAAGCATGCATGTCAGCACTGCTAGTAAATATTATGTCAATTACACTTACAACATTAAACTTCTACCACTTAAATTTTCTTCTAACTGCATCCTCGAAGTCCAAGAGGTTAGGCACCACACTATTGTCTAACCAAAATCAGGCGAACAGTCCATGATATCAAGATTAGATTCTGACATCTTCAAGGACTTCAACAATTCAAGACTGCACTATCCAGACAAGATACATTCAACTAACTAAAGACCTCTCCTATTGAAGTCTTCAAAGATTTGCAAATATTCTCCCTTGAATTCATCTTACGAAAATCAGGCCCATCAGTTCAACTCCCCACAACCAAAATCACTCAAGTTAAAAAAAAAAAAAAAGAGCATCCAATCCTACTTAACAGAGCATCCAATCCTACATTTTTTTTACTAATTAATTAACTTGTGATTTCATTAATCTCAGGGCTAATTCATTTCCCTGTAATTTCACTGAAGTATTACGTTAAAAGAAAAGAATTGGGAAAGGAAGGAGAAAAAATGTACCAGGACAATGCTCTTACAGAGATGATGAATTGAGGCGGCATCGAGGACGTCACGGCGGGCCTCGAGAGTCCAGGTGTAGTAATCGGAAGGGACACGCCTAAATGAGAAGTCCTTGACACCGTTGGAGCGGAGAATGGCGGAGAGGCGGCTTTCGGTGGTGGAGTTATCGGCGGCCGCGGCAGAGATGGAAACAGATTGGGAGACGTGTTGAGGTAAATACAAGAGTTCAAGGTCCGAAATGCGTTGGAGGATTCGAGTTTGGATTCTCTCTAGATCCGCCAGCGCCTCCTCCATTGTTGTCCACAGGCTACAGCTCCAAATTTCTCTTCGTCTCGGACTTTTTTATAATTTGAAAAAGTCTTCAGCTGCTCACTTTGGTTTGGTCGCTGAACTTATAAAAATGACGTTGTCCTGTTGTTCCTTAAAAAATATGTATCGGAAGTGCACGTATCGCTAAAACTTCTTCAATAATGCTATGGGTACAGGTTTTTTTCACCGAATTCGTACAGGTTTTAAAATAATACTGACGTGGCAGCAAGTTCAAATAAAAAATAAAAAAAAGATGAAAAGCTAAAATGTGGGAAACCGTATTTCACTTTCCCATTTCCCCCATTACCGTGCGTCTCTCCCCATTTCCCAAAGTCCACCCTCTCATTTCAACCAAATCAACTCACCATCACCGTCATAGCGTCGCCGAAGTATAGCATACGACGCGAGTATCGTTCCTTCAACACCGCGCTCTACTCCATCGACGCGAACAGTCTCGACGTTCTCACCTCTCTTCACTGCCACAAGCCGGCGATATAATATGTAAGTGGTTTTTTTTTGCTAGTTTGTTGTACATCGATTTGGCTAGGGTTTTGTTGTATTTTGCTTTTGACGTCTTTTTCACTTGCCAGTGTTGATGAAAATGTATGTGAATTTTTTTTTTGTTTCCGTTTATTCTGCCAAAATAGTGGCTCAGTAAGAAAAGGAGAAAATTGTTCGTTCGTACATTGTTGATGTTGTTTCTGCGTTTATTGTGAAGGGAATTATTTGCATACTTACCTGGTCGCATATTTTAGCAAGAAAAACTGGAACCTTACCTGGCATAATTGTTTGCAAATTGTATTTCTGGGTTTTTCCGTGTCAATTAGACGAAGAGCAAGGGCACACATCTAAATGTACATAAATGAAATTATATGTCTGCAAGTTCAGATTCAATTTCTGATGCTAGATACAAGAACAAGGACATCTCTAAAACAGTTTCTACCTTCTAACACCTTTGCTCTACATTCTAATAAGCAGCTTTATTTGTTCATCTAAATTATTCACTCATACAAAACTTTTTTTTCCCACTGACATAGTAGTGCAGTCCTTGGCTAGAGAATGAGATGAAAAAAATTTGGCATTTGTCAAGGTTGCAGAAAAACACGCACTACTTTGGACAGTGCCTATCAAAATGCCGATGCCCTAGTTGTGACAATGGATATCGGAAATGTTTTGAAGTTGAACGGGATACCGGTAACAAGGGGCGATTGTTCTTCACATGCAGTGATGAATGCGGATGCTTTGATTGTGTGAAAGATGAAGATTTACGTGAGGAATCAAGTTCTATTAATCATGCGGTGAATCATGCACCCAACGATGAAGATGAAGAATTGCCAAGACTTTTGACGAGTTAGCTAGAATTAGCAAGAAACGAGGCGTCGACATATCATTGCACATGACTTTTAGCAATGGAAAAAGAATGCCCACATCTGACAGGAAAGGAAAGGGGTGTGATCGACTGGATTAGTTGGGTTATGTTTATGTCATAACGAGTCTCAATTCGTTTTGGAAATGTTGTAATGTGAGAGTTATGTAAAGTACTGAATGTGTCTGGTCGATTGGGTAATGAAGCAATAATTTATGTATGTTGTTGTGTTAATCATATTTGTTATTTGAGTTGATGCTTTTTACCGAAGTTCTGTATATTTCATTGAAAATCCAGCACATATGTCTGGTTTCGCTTGCTGTTTTGAAGAAATGATATGGAAATTTTCGTATACACTAAAGTCAGCAGCACTTACACTGCATTATGTATTATACTGCATTATGTAATATGTATTCCACTTAAACTTCCGCATACACTTACAGTATGTATTCCACTGCATTTCCACTTACACTAAAGGCAGCACCAGACAAAAGACAAGCACAAATGGAAAGATCAAGAAATGACAACTTTCTGCACCATATAACAATTGGCAGCAACATATTGTACATAAGTTATAGCATGGGCATTACATAATTTTGAACATGTTAACTTGACAAAATGTATTGGTCTTTATGACAGACTGCCGTCATAGCCAATAGCAATATTTTAGCACTCAACACAAACATCTAAAACCATATTTTACACAACCTCGTCCTACCAACATTAAGTTGAATGTGCTAACAAATTATTTTCCACCACAAATAGATGCTCTGCTCGCTCTAGAAAATCAGTGCAACCAACAGTAAACTTTGGGTACTCATCTATCTACAAATGAAGAAATCGAACTCAAATTAGCATAAACTTTGTGAAGCACTCATATTCCACCAATAAATCATGATTCCCGTCTTCCATAATTCACTTGCCTGCAACAAATTTATTTTTACCACAAATGCAATAGTACTGTACAGTGGCAAGTAGTTGAAATCAGTGCCTATTTCATTATCTTTCTATACAAACGAATGATTTCTCCTATTTCATATGCGCCGATGTATAATAAAATCAGTACCTATAATTGGTTATCGTTTCTGCATTTTCGGCATTTTTGCAGTGATAAAGGTTAGTAGCAACTACAATAATGGTTCAATAACAAATTTTGCTAGGGATCAGGAACATTTTCAAATTTCATTTTCCTATATTCACAAATCCAAATGTGTGTTTTTCTACAACAAGGGGTTCATATATTTCATATATTACACTCGATTGGCTGGGTGGTTCTAAAGGGCATACGAAAAAGATAAACAACCCCATAAAATTTCCAAGACCAAGAAGGCAATTCCAGAGAAATATAAGCATCCCAATAAATACTTACTTTCGGTGTATAGCGGTCGAAATATATTGACAGGGAGCTTCAGGTAGAATTGAAGGGCGACTGTTAGTCGGAAATGTAAATGGAGTCAGCGGTTAGACAGAGATGGACCAAGTCTCGCCGGTGAATCTTGATTGAGTGGTAGGCCGAATGGGTTCTATTTTGGGGAAAGTGGTCGCTGTAGTCGTGAAGGGAGAAGGTTAGCCGGAAACTTTTATGGCTGTTAAACGGAGATGGAGAAAGAAAGTCTTCTCACCGATGAGTCTTGATTCAGTGGCGGGATTGGGGGCTGGTTTTCGCTCTATTTTGGGGAAGGGAGTAGCTGGGTTTCTGGTGGGAAATGGAAGCCAAAATTCGCGCCTTCATTGTTGTCTTTTTCATCTTTTTTTTATTATTTGAACTTGCTGCCATGTCAGCATTATTTGAAAACCTGTACGAGTTCGGTGAAAAAATCCTGTAGCCATAGCATTATTCAAACTTCTTTGTGGAAAAACACGTGATTAAAAATAAATTTTTAAAAATATAGATTTTAAGAAAAATGGGGCTCAAAGGACATAAAATTTTAAAATTATCACATCAATTTGATGAATATCATTGTTCTAAATTATTTCACAGAATTTTAGAAATAAAAATTATTTAAAAAAAAAAAAAACTATATGATTGAGAAACAAAAAAATTATGATTCTCATTGTTGCGGAAGCTTGATCTAAGATCTTTGAATCGATAATTTTCGGACTCAATTTTACGCTATCTTTTTTAGCCAACAACCAATATGTTCACTTAGGTTGCTTCTTATTCTCACCTACAAAGGACAAGAAAATGGTGATAGATTACAAGATACAAAGGCAAGAGAAACGAAAGGAAAAACAGGCATAAAGAGGAAGAAGAAGAAAGTCGACCACCGGTTGTTGCTCTCAAGCATAAAGCACACTTTTTTCTCTTTTTGCAAAATCACAAACGGCTACATTAATTAAGAAAAAAAAAAAAAAGAGGCTATATATAGTTGTAGGTTAGGTGATCAATTTTCGTTGAGGAAAATTTCACAAGAGTATAAGTATGACTCATTTCAATAATAAGAAAATAAGTTTCAAATTTCAAAAATCAGATTTTTATTAATTTTTATTTATAATTTAATTAAATAATTACATATTTAATTAATTAAATATATAAAGGTCACAAATATATATAATTTGATCACAAATTCATTTATTGCTCATATATTGTCAAATTAATTAGTCACAAATTATTTCGAAATCACAAATCAAAAATTTTATAGGTCACAGTTTATTTTCGAGATCACAAATCAGAATTTTAATGTCACAAATTATTTTATGATCACAATTCAAAATTTTAATAGGTCACAATTTGTTCATCGCTCATAAATCACAATTATTATAAGTCACAATTTATTATATAGTCACAAATTATTCAAATCCTTGATCACATATTTTTTTATTGGTCATAGATTAACTAATTTAGTGGTAATAGTCAATTAAATAATATGTGACCACCACTACGACCAACCAAAAAATTCTCAAACCTACCATCACCGTCGTCGCTGCCACCACCACGACCACGATCAACACCGTCACCCTACCCCACAACCACCACCTCCACTATAAATCATCAAACAGTCGCCGCCACCTTGACCTCCACCACAAAAAATTATCACAATCACCACTCCACCACCGTAACATAGTGACGGCAAAAAAGCTCGCGGGCTCGACTCAGCTCGGGCTCGCTTGAACCGAGCCCAAGCTTGAGTTGAGCCCTCTTTTAGGGAAACGAGCCGAGCTCGACTCGGCTCAGGCTTTTCAAAAATATATAAAATTTTTAAAAAATTGGTAAAAGAGAGGAAACGGTCGGCTCGGCTCGGAAAAAGTCCGAGCCAAAGCTCGAGTCGAGCCTCTTTTTCTTGAGCGAACAAAAAACCCGTAGATCTGGCCCGAACCGAGCCCGAACCTCAAATTTCAACCCACGAATCTGCTCGACTCGACTCGTTGACACCTCTACCATAACACAATCCACAGATCCACCATTATCACCACAAAGGCGCAAATCCGCAACACCATGCAAATCTGCCACCACAACGAAACCACCACCTCCACTAAAAAATATCCAATTTATTTGTTGAAGCGACGAGCACAACGTCACAGCGAGCGATGAGCAACGCCACGCAAGCGATGAGGACTTTTGGTGTCATTGCCACCACCACAACGACAGCGTGGTTGCGGGGTGGTGGATATGTGGCTTCTGGTGCGAGGACTTCTACTATGGCTTCTGGGTGGCGGTGGAAGAGAGACGACATGGAGGAGAAATGAAGGTCTAGGTTGGACGGGGAGGAGAAAATGAGGGTTACCTCTCTTTATCATTTATTTTATCATTAATATTTAAAAATTATGTTAATATCTAATTTTTGCATAAGTAAACATTCCCTCTTATTTTTGAAATTGAATCTTGAAAAGTAGGTTAATGTGTAATTTTCACTTTTGGCCAAGACATATGGTAAATGCGCAAAGACTATAAAAGCTCTGCAATTAGTGAATATTTGGATCGTGAGTAACATTAATAAATTAAGTTATTTCCAACAATCTACGTTGTTTTCGAGTCAAGCCTTTAGGGTTAATTGCTGATAATCAATTCACCTAGCAGTTGAGGCTTGTGAAATATAATCTAACTATTTAACATCATTGCTTGAAATTTATTAAGTATCAAAACCCAACAAATATCAACTTTGATACCCAAACAACCTGTAAACAAACAAAAAAACACATTTTATACTTCCATAATTAAGGTAACCAATAAAATTGGAATTATAAACCTTACCTTGTGTCGTGAATGAGAAACTCATATCATACATGCTTCATATACTCACCAGGAATAAGGTCAAGAAAACGAAGTAGAAGCAGATACTTACAGTCATCAATCAAGAATTAATAAACATGCGATGGAGATATAACACAGGATAACACACAGATCTTTCAAACATGTTCACCCAGCAATGAACATCATATTAACACCAAATTAATCAAATAAACGACCAACACACACACAAACAAATGAATAAATGGCCCCACAAAAAGACCTTATCACACTTATCCTATCACATTTCGTGTTGCTCTCACCTCGAGAACACATATCTCTACTCATCGTCCATCATGTTCACTATACTAATCATTAACACGTGTCTAATTGGTAAATGACTATAAATCCTAAGTACGTGATATAATTCTCTATCACTACTTCACTCCTCTATCTAAGTGGATAATGTGTTTCCACTTAACAGAAATTATAGAAGTTTCACTCTCATACTCCATCTGATCAATGTCTTAACAAATAGCGGATTCAAACATTTAATCACCTCCCCTCTCTGATCCAAATGTAACTATCCACATCTCTAGTACATATCATCAATACACCCTTAGGCATCTATACTCCACATTACCAATAGACATATTTATTGCTAATGCGTTCTAACCCACTATGCATGCAAGCACATTACACACAGTAATAAAATCACTATCAAATTCATTCAAATGCACATATCAAATATATTAAAATACAACATAAAATAATACACCGAATCAAGCATTCATACATGTAAATATGATTAAACATAGATGCACATGTGGTAACTAGGTTTGCTTTTGGTTGATTCATGTATATCACTATTTTTCTGCATATCCAATTCATTTGACACTATAATGAAATATGAAAACACCACATGTTATGAATATGAGTGGTTGGTTAATCTTGTGATATATTTTGCCCTTGTTGTATTTTCTGGCATCATATTTGGTCTTTGTCTAGAACTCTTGTCACAAAGCAAAGTTTATTTTGAAGATCTCATAAAACTTAACGTGCCTCAAAACCAAAAGAATGTTCATTAATGGATAATTATTTTTATTTTTGCCTTAAGGCTTGTATGATTGTATAGAACTTCAATAAATAAATAGTTGTAATGAGAATTTAAATACAACTAATATCAAATGTTCGTATCAAGAATAAAAAATATAAAAAGAAATGAAATGAAAGTAAGTCAATTTCAACTAACTTATGAATATCTTACACGTTTACAAATAAATTTCTCTTGTATTTATACACATTTAATTTTAAAATTATTCTATTTGTACATCCATTTTTGTACCAAAAATTTTACCCTCTCACATGCACACGGGTCCAACGTGAATTTTTTTCCCCAAAGTGTGGTCTTCACCCCACTATTGTGAGTAGTAAGTAAAATTTTTTTTGTAAAAAAATTAGATACATCTAGCATTATCCTTAATTTTTAACATTATCCAACTAACGTGCAATGTACATTCATCCACTAGTATTGAAAATAATTTTAATTTTTTTTTAGACAAATGAACCTTTCATATGATCATCTCTTTTGAGCAACCTCAATCTCAAACTCCAACATTCAAGAAAGTGTCATTGGATTTGGAACTATTCAACTTTTTAATTATTTCATTATTATTATTATTTTTTTCAAAATCCTCCAAAAATCTAAATCAAATAGGACTATGAATTAGATATTTGCCATCGTACAAAGTTTGACGAGAGAAAAGGTCCTAGCAGATGGGAACCCAACAAAGATCTTTGTGTTTTCCGCTCTTTGAATTCTATAACTCGCCCATGGTATTAACGTAATTTTTTTTTGCAATCTAGGGGCTTTTCAACGTAAAGTTGCCAGTTTTGACATTATAAATTGTTGTGATAATTACACCTAACCTACATCATGTTTTATTAATTATATAGAGTTATTGAGTTTAGATTTGGGTTGATCTTTTGAAATAAAGAATTTGTTTGATAAATTAAAAATGAAAAACAATAGAATAATTTCTTTATAGGTGATATTATCACGAGATTTTCCTCATTTTGTTTCTTACTTTTTTTCGAAAAATTTGTGTAGAATCCCTTTCATCCACCCTACTTCTTTTTCGCGAGAGCCACTGACATGGATGCACAACATGGATACAAATATAGACATGATATGACAAATATACATCGATATTGATTTTTCAAAAGATTACATCTTCGTCATATAGAATTAAATTCTCTAAAATTTTACACAGCAAATATTTATCTTTATTTTATATTTTTTTCGAACTTATTGAAATATTATTATTATTATTATTACTTTTAAAATTTATTGATAATCTCTAAATTACAAAATGTGTTATTTAATAGAATAATACTATGTAATTCCACAAAGGTTGCAACATCAGTCTACCTATCATCTACACAATCTAAATTGAGTTTACGACCCTAGTAAAGTTAAATAACATTACTCTATTTAAAAATAGAGATTTTCTTTTTTACCAATTAAGTGGGTTTAGTAATACAAAGTTCAACAATTCAAGTTTTAATGTGCTCAAGAAATTAATCATTTAACATAAATTAAGGGACAACTACACTGGGGTCCGTAATCTTTGTGATGAGTACAAATAGGTCATTGACCTTTCAAATCTTGGCGTGTCGTTCTCAACATTTCACAAGTATAACAAAAGAGTTCTTTTTATACAAAATCCGTCCATACTAATGTGGAAATAGAATGTACAAGTGCAATGCACGTCAAGTACAATTTCAAACAAAATAAAAATTATGATTTATGTGTACCTTATGAATGGAGTTCAATATGTATCGATCATAGTTGTGAACAATGATGATAAAAAAAATTAGCGAAAAAAACTTTTTGACTTTAAAGATTGATTTGAATTTTTTAATATGAGAGATTGAGGATACGAGTTTATCCAAAGAGTTGAGAAAATAATGTTTTCAACAAGAATATAATTCTTCCGACGAAGTGGGTGTATTTTGTAAAAGTATTTGTAGATTATAAGTCGTAGTTCTTACTAAATGTGAATAAAAAAGAGATAAACAGTATGAATCATACGAAATGTGTAAATAGAAATGATGGTGAACGTGTTTTTAAGTTTGAAGAAGTTATTGCAAATAATTACTTTGTGCGTCATTTCAAAGTTTCCTTTTCCCACCAAATATGAATTAACAATTTCATTTTGAGAATTTTGGAGTTTGAACATTGTATAATGGACACATTTGAACTTATCGTAAATGTTGAGAACCTTCCTTGCAATTTCCCATATATCCAAGTGACTCCCACCAGGTATATTCTTCCCTCTTCTCGCCAGTCAAGTTTTTCATCGAAATTATTCTAAAAAGCCCTCCAACCACCGTCGCCGCCGCCTGCAAATCTCTCAGTTAAACATACTCACAGATTTTTCCTCAAGGTACTAAAATGTCCATGCACAAGAGCACATCATCCTCTTCCCTAGGTCCCGGCGGCCTGGACTTAACCCAAGCCTTCTTCAAGCCCATTTCCAACGCCGAGCCACCGTCCCCCACCAAGCGCCACACCAAAATCACCGTCGTCGGAGTTGGAAACGTCGGCATGGCTATCGCCCAGACTATCCTCACCCAAGATCTCGCCGACGAACTCGCCCTAGTAGACGCAAAGGCCGACAAACTTAGAGGCGAAATGCTCGACCTCCAGCACGCCGCCGCCTTTCTCCCCCGAACCAAAATCCAAGCCTCCCTCGACTACGATATAACCGCCGGCTCCGATCTCTGCATCATCACCGCAGGAGCCCGCCAGATACCGGGCGAGAGCAGGCTCAATCTTATACAACGAAACCTCTCCTTGTTCAAATCTATTGTGCCGCCGTTGGCTAAGTACTCTCCGGAATGTATACTGCTGATAGTTTCTAACCCCGTCGATGTGTTGACTTACTTGGCCTGGAAGCTATCCAGGTTCCCGACGAATAGGGTTATCGGCTCGGGCACCAACTTGGATTCGTCCCGGTTTCGGTTCTTGATCGCCGATCATCTTGATGTCAATGCACAGGACGTGCAGGTGAGTTTCTAATGATCACTTATTTTTATATTTAATCCGTTATTTTCAGTATTTAATCCCTTATTTTTACTCAAGTTTCGATCGTCTATGCACTAATTGCTGCGAAATATGTCACTTTATATTCAAGTTTTAGAGGAGGAGGAGGAGGAGGAGAAGAAGATGATGATGATGATGAGGAGGTCGACGTGGTTGTCCAGATAGTAGTACTGGACACTAGTTAGTGGTTGTTGCAATGCACGTGCTTTATTTTCTTTGCTTATTCAAGCACGACAAAATCTGACAAGATTATGGAAATATCTAAGTTCGTGATTGGTTCAACTAAAAGAAGTTAGAGGGTGTTTGGTATTGAATTTTGGGGTAAGAATTGATTTTTGAATAGTGATATGATGAGAAATGTGTGGTTAAAAAATGAGGAAAAATTATTGATGTGATGAAAAATATTATTTTATTAAAAAATGTGTTGTTGAAAATGAGAATTGATTTTTAAAATCAATACCAAACACCCTCTTAATCAAAGTGAACCATTAGTGATAATTACACATTTAATGGATTCATAATTTTTATAATTTTGGATCACATATTTCATTAATTTTTATTGGAATCTACTAAAAATTTGAGTTTTAGCTAAACCAAATAGGGGCTAAGGAAATTGATCTCATAGTGTGTTTGATTGACTTAATTTTCTATGAAAATTGTCATTTTTCACTCAAGCACCATTTTTAGGGTGTTTGATTGGCATATTTTTCAACCACTACCTGCCTAACACGGTTGACTTCATAAGATAAGATGAAACTCAAGTCTTAATAGTTAATAGTGTAATGGCAAGCTTAGATAATATTCATACACCGAGTTTTAATAACTGAGTCTCATGCGTGAAAATTAGCAAGTTTCCCAAAGACTTCCCGACAATAGAGGCTCAGCTAATTTATCATGAAGCTTTTGTCGGCACGGGCTGATTTAGGTGGTGGCATGTGGGGTCAGCTGACCCCACAATTTTTTTGTTTTGTTTTGTTTTGTTTTGTTTTGTAAATTTTAATTTTATTTCACTTTTCCACAAAATTTAACTACGAGCATACTTTTGGAATGAAAAAGTGAATAGACTCATACTCTCATCTATATTACAAGGAAGGAATTATAATAATGATCCATTCACTTTAATGTTTGCATTTTATGTGCCAACAATCATTGATGTCGCTGTTTTAAGTTTTCTTTTAGTTTGTCGCATCAGCATCATTTGATAAAATATGTCCATATCATCTTTCTGAGGTTCATTATTTTCTACATCAGCTGTGACAAAGTATTCTGCTGACAAGAGAAGCAACATTTAATATAGAATGGTATTGTATTCTTAACGTGTCTCTATGGTTACCCGAAGGATTACCTCGAAAGAATACTGAATAAGTGGGTAAGTCTTGTAGGTTTTACGGAATATATAGATGAAAAGTGGTTGGACCGATTATAAATAGTAGCCAAACATGGGCTTAATTTGTTTAATCAGTATGCTGTGCTATGTTTTACTTGAATTTGTATTTATAGGCCTACATTGTTGGGGAGCATGGAGACAGTTCAGTGGCGCTATGGTCGAGCATAAGTGTTGGAGGAGTGCCAGTTCTAAGCTTCTTAAAGAGGCAGCAGATTGTGTATGAGAAGGAAACTTTAGAAAAGATCCACAAGGAAGTCGTGGAAGGCGCGTACGAAGTGATAAGATTGAAAGGCTACACGTCATGGGCAATCGGGTACTCAGTGGCTAGCCTAGTTCGGACTATACTGAGAGACCAAAGAAAAATACACCCTGTTTCTGTCCTTGCGAAGGGATTCTATGATATTGATGGTGGCGATGTGTTCCTCAGCTTGCCAGCACAGCTCGGTAGGAGTGGCGTCTTGGGCGTGACCAATGTGCATCTGACGGACGAGGAAGGGCAACAGCTGAGGAATTCTGCCAATGCGATTTTGGAGGTGCAACGTGAGTTGGCAATTTGAAGAACGAAGTGAAAAGGAGAATAAGATGTTTGAGTTGTATTATTGAGTACGTTTTTCACTTGGTCAAGTTTGAATGTTTTTCATTTAATTTGCTGTCGAAATGTTATCCTTAATGACTAATCAACATAACATTTGTTTCAAAATCAACAAAACGTTCGTTTCAATGTGCTGCAAAATTAACAAAACCTCTGTTTCTTATGTACATCAAAATACAAAACTTCGTTTTGTACATCATTACAATTCAAATCAAGAAAAAAAGAAAAACTAAGTTTCACCTCCCCGAGTACTTCACCATGGCAGGCTTAGCTTTTGGTGGGCTTTAAGGTTGTGGTTGGGATACAGCTTGCCCTCTGGGCGGTGGCCGGTGGTTCATATTGGATAATTCCAAGTGATCGTGTAGCTGATGTGGGCTGTTATCCGGCTTGCCTAGTGCATCTCCGTGCACATCCATTCCTACATATTGTTGCAGTATATTAGATCCCATATTGATTGGAGATCTAAAGTGGATCCAATTTATAAGGTGAGGGTAAACCTCCCCTAACAAGTTGGTTTGTTGGGTTGAGTTAGACCCAATATTCTCAACATGGTATTAGAGCCCATTAAACTCCAACGAGCAATTCGATCCTTGTAAGACTAAAAAATATAAGCATATGGATTTCAAAATTGGTCTGCTCAAATGAGTCAACATCTTGCGGGGGTATGTTAAGGGATGAAACCCCACATCGAATAATGATAAAAAACATAGACCAACTTATAAGGCTTTGAGCTACTCCTCGTAACAAGGTTGACCTTTTAAGATAGATCCCCAAAATCCTAGCATGGTATCAGAGCAGGCCCAGTTCTGCAATGTTGGGGCCCCTAATATCGATTTTCACAGTTGTTTGGTATAGTCCACGCTGTGCGTGAGGAGGCGTATTAGATCCCACTTTGGTTGGAGATTTAAAGTGGATCCAGTTTATAAGGTGAGAGCAAATCTCCCCTAACAAGTCGGTTTGTTGGGTTGAGTTAGGCCCAATATCCTCAACATGGTATCAGAGCTCATTAAGCTCCAACGAGCAATTCGATCCTTGTAAGACTAAAAAATATGAGTATATGGATTTCAAGATTGGTCTGCTCAAACGAGCCAATATCTTGCGGGGACATGTTAAGGGATGAAATCCCACATCGAATAATGATGAAAAACATAGACCAACTTATAAGGCTTTGGGCTACTCCTCTTAACAAGGTTGACCTTTTAAGATGGACCCCCAAACCTTTACATGGTATCAGAGCCCATTAAACTCCAACGAGCGATTCGATCCTTGTAAGACTCAAAAATATAAGCATATGGATTTCAAAATTAGTTTGTTCAAACGAGCCACCATCTTGTGAGGGCATATTAAGGGATATAATTCCACATCGATTAAAGATGTAAATATAGGCTAATTTATAAGGTCTTGGACTACTCCTCTTAATAAAGTTGACTTTTTAAGATGGACCTCCAAGTCCTAACATGGGTATGCGACCAAAGTCCCACATCGGATAAAAATGAGGAGGATCATGGGTTTATAAGTGTGAAAATATATCTCCATTGGTATGAGACTTTTGGGTAAGTCCAAAAATAAAGTCAAGAGGGCCTAGGCCCAAAGTGGACAATATCATACCAATGTGGAGATATGTGTGAGCCCATACTTATAACAAGTGGAATATGTGGTGTTACATATTCCTAACAGTGGTATCAGAGTTAAGCCCCAAAATTGGCCATGTGGATGAATTCTTGGAATGCCGAACAAAGGTGGTGCCTCGGTTAGCTTGCGATGGGATCCGTTGATGAGCTTTATTGGATAGGCGGTGTGCTCCGGATGCTTCACGTAAGGCGTGTGCCCGAACGCAGTGGAGAGGAGTTGATCTGGATAGAGCAAGCTCTTGATGAGGAAGATGGACGGATAGATGATCGTTTGAGGGGAGGTTCGGTGGTCCTTTGTTCGAGGGGAGGATTGTTGGGTATGCGACCAAAGTCCCACATCAAATAAAAATGGGGAGGATCATGGGTTTATAAGTGTGGAAATATATCTCCATTGGTATGAGACCTTTTGGGCAAGTCCAAAAGCAAAGTCATGAGGGTCTAGGCCCAAAGTGGACAATATCATACCAATGTGGAGATATGTATGAGCCCATGCTTATAACAAGTGGGATATGTGGTGTTACATATTCCTAACACAGTACGAGAACTGAATACGCTGATGCAAAATCCGATAATGCTAACAAATCTCCAATTGCCCCGAGCTCGAGACACTCACTCCAGTCCATAAGCCCGGCCGTGAGAGGAGATGTTTTTCCCTGAACCCTTCCTCCTATGAACAGGTCATGAATGGGATCTATTGATCTTATTGCTGCCACTGTCTCTTCTCCGTAATTCACCACCTTCTCGGTGTAAACTACTGAACCATCATTCTCGGTTCTTGCTCTGAACTCGTTGATGTAGTCCTCATCTAGCTGTTGTCTGTTACTACTGTCAGTATTTCACGCCCGCTTCGGTATGATCCATTGCGTGTCCACCCGGGACGAAATGCATGACAGTGAGATTGATTCCTGGATGCTCGCATGTCCTCCAGGCATAGGCTAATGCTTCTCTATCATCCGGGCCGCCAAAGAAAATTACAACTATGTGGTGGTTGATCTGATTTGTGGCCAATCTTATTGATCCACTGAGGCCTCTCTGTCAACAAGAATGCCAACTGAACAAAGTGCATTTGCTAATACGTTCTGGTTAATTGTTCCAAAGGTTGGATTAGTAGATTCCATTCCTCCGTCAACAGTTTGTTGTTCGTGAAAAGGGATGATAATGAGCGAAACACGTTTATCCTCTGCCACATTGCAAATGTCTTCGTGCATAGTCGAATAAGAGGAAATGGCAGTGAGGGGTTGAACAGAAACACACCCCACGTAATGTTCGAAATTTTCAAACGCGTTAATGATATGATCAGATTGCGCTTGAGTTCGTTCGAGTGCTGGCTGGACTGATTTCCGCTTGTTGTTGACAATAAGCATGGCAGAAGCACGCCCTGTGAGTACAACAAGGTGGAGTGCAAATATACAAATTGGTGATTTTTTTGTTGGATGGGAGGCTTCAAGGAGATTAATTATAGTCGGAACATTTCTAGGTGTGTGAATGCAAGCAAGTACTCGAAACTCTCCATCAGGTTTTGATCTTTTGATTGTTCTTCTTTTATCAGGTAAGACTTTCCTTGCCGGCTTGTATATACTCGTCACAATTGGTGCAATAATTGCCGTCATAATCACCGAAATTGCTACCATTAATGCGAAAGATTTACAATCAAGAACCTGCAGAATGTATTGGATTAGTACGAGGAAGTAATCAAATCACTTATCTGAATAATCACAGAGACTAGAACAAGTACCTTTTGGTCTTTGCCAACATTGCGGACAATCATTTCAAAAAGGCCTTTAGTGTTCATGAGCAAACCAAGTGTAAGACCTTCATTAAATGGCATTTTGTAGTAAAGAGAAACAAGTAGAGTTCCTACAACTTTGCCAATACACGCTAGAACAAAGACGAGAGCAAGAATCGCCCAGGTGCCGATTCCAGTTATTGCAGCAATGTTCGTCTTGAGGCTGATTATGGTGAAGAAGAGCGGTAAAAGAAGCCACGAAATGAAGTCTTCAAGTTTTTCTATAATGGTTATACAAATGTTCCATTTGGAATAAATAAGCCAAAAACGAAAGTTCCAAAAACAGAACGTGTTCCAATAGCATCTGTTAGGAAACCAGATATCATAACCCCAGCAAGAATTAGACATATACTGAATTCACTGATGGATTCGCCTTCCGGGGTTCGTCTTATCATCCATGAAATTAGAGGCCTAATTACATATACACAAAAAGCAACAAAGGCTACACTTGAAAAAATCACCCAAATTGAAGCAAAGGACTTAATATCATTCTCAGCCAAGGCAATGGCAAATGCTAATAGAATCCATGCACACATGTCATTAATAAGAGCGGAAGACATAGCAATTCTTCCAATCTCCGTGTTGAGAAGTTTAAGCTCTGAAAGGGTTCTTGCAAGCACGGGGAAGGCAGAAACAGAAAGTGCCACTCCAAGGAAAAGTATGAAAGTTCCCAGTTTTACAAGCTGTGTATCTTTATGCAACATGAAGGCAAATGTAACTCCTATTAGGAAGGGAAATACCATATCGGCAATTGCCATAGCCAAGCCCCTATTGCTCGTGCGCTGAATAACAGCAATGTCCATTTCTACTCCAACTAGAAAGAGGAAATAAAGAAGTCCTACATTTGCCATTGTCTCTAGTACCATTATACTTCAAAAAGGAAATATAGTGTTTTCGAATTTGGTGCTTCGTCCTAGTAATGATGGGCCCAAGATTATACCACACTGATACAATTTCGACGAATCAGTGCATAACAGATGAAATCATGAAATACAGTTGTCATTTTAATTTTCTTCTGCTGATAGCATGATAAATGGTTGTGCATTCTTGAAATTTTATAATTTTCATCATACATATCCATCACATGCACGTCGAAAAATCAAATTGCATTAACAGAAACAAAAGTTAGAAAAATGGAAAATCCAGAAGAATGATATAAACTTACAAGGATCTCAGAAATTACACGAGGCTGGCGAAAGGGTTTGAGGGGAAAAACAAGAATCCTCGTCGTAACAACAACCAATGTCCATTGCAAAATGAAGAGTGGTAAGGAATAATCCAATGGATCATCATCCTGCCAAATCCCATTTGTCGTTATCATAGTCGGGGCTTTGCTAAAGTGTAGACGGGGGTTGACATACGCCCACGATTTTTTTATTGGTCGTGGGCTTCCCTCTTGTGAGGGATCTGCACACTAGGGTGTCAACCCCCATGTACAAATAGAAAACCCAAAAAAAAAAATTGATGAGAGATGAAAGATGATCTAAGGCTTATAAAAACCTATGTTTTCTTCATTTGATTGCTGTATGCACTAAGTTTGAGCTATCAATTAGGAAAAGTTGGTATTAAGTTGGGGGTGGCAATGAGTCCGGGCAGCTTGGTGACTCTGGGGGCCGGTTGGTTAGACCTAGGGATCCACCTTACACTACAATGCAGCTTTTGCGCGCGCGCGGGCACACACACACACACACACACCATGAAAATGAACTATAAAAATCGAAGCTAGAGGGAAATTGCTCGGTTTGGACTGATTTTGAACTATTTTGAAATCAAATCATTTTAGTCGGTCAGAAAAAATTTTGCCAAGCCATTTTTAATTTTCCAAACCAAAATATTTTTTTTTTGCGATTTGATTTGGTTTCAACCCAAGGTTTTAGCAACCTAAAATGAAATATTTCAAACAAGTGAAAATAAATATATCCATTTGGAATTTCACTATAACACTTAATTAAAACATTCTTAACATAAAAGTAGCAATAATGCTAATATATTTGTCTCAACACAAGTCTAAACAAATAAACTATTATGAGTTCAATCATAAAACTTAAGCTTGCAATTTCATCTTTACATAAGAAAAATATTATCATAAATAAATTATTATTTTTTTTAACGAGCCAATAGAAACCGACTAGTTACTAAATTTGTTGTAGTCTATATTGATATAATAAAATTTATGCTGCGTTTCGTGTTCGTAGGCAATAATCCTCTTGAGAAGCCTCAAAGGCAGATTAAGTGCGTGCTGAACTGCATGCCTAACCAGCAAAACTCTTCTCAGCCGCCCTTAGCCGATTTAGTTCTTTATGTAAATTTTTTTTGCCTTTATGTTTTTGCTTTGATTCGTTGCTTATCTACGCTTATCAGGGTGGAAACCTTTTCTTATTGTTAATTTTAAATAGGAATTAGAAAAAATTACTAATCCATAGCTTTCGAGGAATCCAATGATTTCATCATGACTGAATTATCAATATTGTTTTTTCCCTTTTTAAGATAGAAACTAACCATTGGTTTGGAAGGAATGGACATTAATATTGGTTTGGAAGGAATGGACATTAATCAACCACTGCAAGACTCATGGTTATTATCAAACTTCAAGGCATCTTTTATTGGTTGATTTTAAAGTATAGAAAGAACCAAGTGGGAGAAAAGAAACAAAATTTCTATACTAGTTATAGTCACGGGACTTCATTATGTGGTCATTGTTATTACTTGTGACTAAATATTAGTTCTTATAATTATTTGATATTATTTGAAACTGGTAGAATCTCTATTAAAATGTTATGTCAGCCTTGCTTCACATGTCTGTTAGTGTAAATTGAACACTCTCTTGTACCTCGACAATAAATATAAAAAGAGATTAGATCCAACCATAAAATTGCAGAAAACATAAATAACATATGATTTTATTGAAATTGAAACACAGAGATTTACATCCCCGTTGAGTATTCACTAAAAGGAGGATCTTAGGATTTGACTTGGTATTTTCAGAATAAAAATAAGAATTGATATTTTGATGTTCTACATATAAAGTAAAGGATTGTCATGAATTCCACATATATATGGAAACTTCCATTAGATAGTCATAAACGGTCTATGAGTGAGACTTGGGGTATCCTTTGTACTCTCATTTAATATTTATATTTTCAAGTTCTATTTGGAGGTTTTGCTCATAACAAAATTTCACAATAATATTTATGGCCCGTGATTTTTCTCAGATTTTAGAGTTTTCCTTGTAAATTCTTAGGTTAGTGTTATTTCTGACACTCTTCACAATAATTCTTATGTTTTCTTGATATTTTCTCGTAGAGATCCGATTCCCAACAGGATATAGTACTAGCCATACTATTGGAGATCAACGTGAACCTGTAGTATTTCGCATATCTCTCAAAAATCCTTGCTCCAGGGAAGAATCAGAAGACTTTCAAAAACTAATCTCAGTGATTTACACATGTGAAAAGAAGAAGGGTTGAATCAAAGAGAGAAAATTGAAAGAATGAAGATGAGAGAGAAAGACTTACGAAAGGGCTTATCATACATGCACCACTATGACCCACTATTGTGTAACTTTTTGAAAATTGAACATAGTGTACTCTTTCAGTCCCATTTATATAGGCCGACTTTCTTTATTTTTTTTGTCTAATTATATAATCATGTTTCTTTATTGAAAATGTTTTGTTTTGTTTTGTTTGTTTATTAATATACCCTTATTTAATAGAGTAATGCTACAAGTATAGAGAATTTTCACAGAATTTTTAAAGAATTCAACATGGCACAGATTCATTGACAAATGACAAAAAAAAATTAAAAAAAATGTATGCAAATCACGTGCCGTCACAACAACACCTGTAAGGATTTTGTGAAAGAATCCCGGTACTTAAGGGAATTTTCCTATTTAATATGCTTAGTTATAACCAATTTTCTCTGCTTAATCTTGATATCGTACAAATATAAATAAGAGTAAACTAGAATTTTTTTTTTTTTGGGTCAAAAATTGCTTTTTCAATAATATTAGATAAAATTTCTTAATTCGTGTGAAAAATGAAACAAGCCTACATATATATGGGATGGAAGGAATATCATATTTTAGGAGAACAATTCATTCCATGTCAACTTGGAGATCCATACTGGACTTGAAGCATAGACAACCAATGGGCAAAGAATGACACAAAATCCCATGCCAATGGCAGTCACGGACTACAAACCCCAGTATATTGTATGCCCATTAGTTCTTCTTGTGATACGAAAATCAATTGTAAATTTGTAAATAATTGATTTTTGTTCAGACCTAATTCCAGGCCAGCCTTGCTTCACATGTCTGCTGATTTAATATCAAACACTTCACTACTTTTAGTCCTATAAATTAATACCGATGCAACTAGTAAATCTGTACCACCAAAAACACTGCAGTGTGAAAGTTTCTATCAATGGACTCCAAAGGCTCATCAATTGCTCTTTTCCTTTGCCTTAACCTTCTGTTCTTTTCCCTTACAAGTGGCTGTTTTACTTGTAATGCACCAACAGTGCCAAAGCCAAACCCATTCCCAAACCCCACCCCGGCTAAGGGAACTTGTCCTAGAGATGCTCTAAAACTTGGCATTTGTGCGAAGCTGCTCAATGGCAGCGTTGGAGCAACAATTGGAAACCCACCTGACCATCCTTGCTGCTCGGCGCTTGGTGGCCTTCTGGATCTTGAAGCTGCGGTTTGCCTTTGTACTGCGTTGAAAGCAAATATTCTTGGCATTAACATTAACATTCCTATATCTTTGAGTTTGCTTATTAATACTTGTGGGAAAACACTCCCCAGGGATTTCATTTGTGCTTAACAAATAGTTTAAGCACTCATTTGTTGCATGGTTTTAGAGTTTTTCAGTATCTTTGCCGTTGCGTTTTCTTCTAATTAGTGAGAGCTCAATAATTTTTACATTGAGATCATTCTTTCTCATTGTAATTCTCAAGCTCTCAACATGTATTTCCTCCATGTGATTTTCTGTCTGCTGATTAGTGTTGGCTTTTGATTACATCTAGCTTTTGTTCCAATTTTACCCTGCAATGAAAACAAAGAGCGATAATCCTTGGCAGTTGTTTTCACTTGTTAACCTGTCACCACAAAAGGTTTTATCTCTGGATCATGCACGAGAAAAGTTGATACAATCCTGGATGCTTCTGTATGTACAAACAATAAAGGACCGAACTCGACTGAATGAACCACAATTATAGTCCGTACACACAATACTAAACTGTAACTTGACTGATGCAATGAATGTCAGGTATGACCTACTCGATGCACTGAAGGTAGCATGTACCAAAAATACAAGATCATAACTCAACTCAATGCACTGTAGTTGTATTGCGCACAAAGAAAACCGGGCCGTAACTCCACTACATAAACTTCTATTTATGTGAAAATAACAGTAAGCACTAAGCCGACAAGCATGATTTCCGAGTTTATCTATTTTTGTGAAGTCTTCTATCCTGGAGTAGCTAACTTGCGTGTTGGATCAGACTAACATGTTGATGTTGTAACCTATTTTTAAAAGAAGCATTGAACCTTCAAATTAATTTCATTTTATTATTATTTAAGTTCAGTCTTATTTCCCTTGATAGACATTCCTTCATTGGCTAGCCAACCTGCCAGTTTGTTAAATATAATGTGACACAATAGAAGAAATATTTTTTCTACAAGAAGAAGCTATCTGATCAATAAAATTCTGAAGACTTTAATTAAGGACTACCTCCATTGTAGAGGCCAAAGGGATTCTCATTCTAGTGTTGATAATTGAATCAACTAGTATCCATTTATTTCACTCTAGTTAAACAAAATGCTATTTTTCTTGGAACAATTCGATGCCAAAAGAATTTATACGTGTTTAAATACTGTTTGCATTGAAAATTAGACTCCAGATATCCTTTGATATATAATTTCCCATCAACTGATTTGTTCCAAAATAACTTATCTGGTCTAGATTAATTTAACTCTTGTCTGAGAGGAAGGGCCCATTCGGGTGGTAGTTCTTGTTGAAGTTTTTTGTTAAATTCCACTCTCCTTGAATTAGGAAATCCTTTACTTTAGTGTCTGAATGAAGCTCACTCGGGAGAGATTCTACTGGACTCGAGTAACCCATCCAACAACCGTTCCAATATAACATCTCCCCAGGTCCTATTTTCCCTCTCAAATGCCTTCCAGTCTACTCTGCTACTACCCTGCGGATGTGAAAAAAGCCATTTGATTCAGTAGAGCTCAAAGCAATGTAGTCAATATATATACCTCCACGTGAGTGATGCTGCTGCAGGTATTAGAGACACTTTCGGCTGGCCAATTCAACAATATTTGTTCATGACAAACCAAGGTATGATGTTTTATCTAACCCTAGCCAAATTCCTTTATCCCATCTCTTGCACTCATATTTATCTCTCGTTCGATCGTTGACTTGATCGTCGGAGTGCAAATGATCATCGGACCTTTTTCTTGGTCGGGAGCCTTTGTTTCCTTACGGGGTGTTCGAGTGCGTAGGTGATGTCTACGTGGAGGGGAGGTGACCGAGATTCTGTTGGCGCATTTTTTTATGTCAACAAGTAGTATTTTCTTGTTTACTTTCAAGATGTTTCTTCCTTTTGTACCATATGTAATCTCTAGGTGTAGATTCTTATGTCTCCTTCCTGCCGCTTGTACCTTCTTGTTTAGCTCATGTTTGTTATCATTTACTTTATATTCTTTCTCATTATTTTTTCTATAGTACTCAATTTTAACCATACATTTTTCATTAAAATAATATTATACGCGAATTAAGGCCCCGTTTGATCCACATTTTCATTTTCATTCTCATTCTTCTACTCATTTTCAACCACACATTCTTCAATAAAATAATATTTTCCATCACATCAATAACTTTTCCTTCTTTTTCAACCACACATTTCCCATATATCACTATTTCAAAATTCATTTTTCCCAAATAATCTCTATCAAACACACTCTAAAAAAATTTCATTCTATTTTAACCACATACTCTCCATCAATCACTATTCTACAATACATTTCTTCAAATTAATAGGGCTCAAACAGGGCCTTAATATATATAAAAAATAAGACTAGGGAATCTAAACTTCCCTTATTAGGTTTAAGTGGACGCCTAAAAATTTCACCTATGCTGGTATTATAGCTAAAAAGGTTCTATCTTATTTTTGGGAACGCTACTATGTTGCTAGGGAGGGTTTGACACCCTCACTAATAGCACACTCAGAATAGGGGAGCACTTTTTTGGTATTTTTTATTCACTAGGGTCCTACTTCCATATGAGTGTAGGTCAAGTAGGGCATCAACTTCTTTCTGCCAAAGAAGTAATTCTATTTTTGGTCTTATTAGAATTTATTTTCAGCTTTAAATTGAGTCCAATTTTCAAATAATTTCAGAGTTTAAAATCAAGTTGTAACTACATTTACTGTTACATCTTAGAGCTCCTCATGTCAGGAGGAACATAGTTAACCTGTAAAAGGAAAACACTGAACGTCCAGGCCCAAAAATAGGGCAAAACACAGGGGGGGTCAAGTAAACAGGGGGGGGGGCACCACTTGACCCCCCTATTTTTTCCCCTGTTTTAGCTAGACTCCCTCTAGAAATACTGCACTCTCCAAAGAACAAATAAAGGGTACTTTCCTACAATGATTAAGAGTTTGAAGCTGAAGTCTACTTGCTATTATGAAACCTACTTGAGCTGTAGGATAGTAATGAAGAAAGGACCTGAGGTACAGTTGACAAATGTCGTGACATTTTATGGCACTATTGTCTAGAACTAGGGATGACAATTCGAACTGTTAAAATAAAAAATCACGGTTAACCGAACTGAATGGAGCGAAAAAAATCGAACCGATGGTGCAATGGAGTGATTATGGTTTTATTTTAATGACCCAATTCGTGGTGGGACGGGTATGGTATTTAGCGACGGTGCCCCGCCCCGAACCGATTACCCGTTAAAAAAATTAATTAGACAATTTTGATAATTGAGTTTCCCCAAAATTCTGGCTCAATGAATATTATTAAGTAAACCCTTATAATCCATAAACCTAACTCAAAGTCTCTAACCCTACATGGCTACACGTTAAATCTTAAAATTGAAAACAAAAGTTACAAAACACTCCTCCACTCAACAGATCCGTCGGCGCTCTGCTGTACATCAGCTTCCATCACCTGCTCGTCGCTCGCCATTGAGAACGTAACAATTGTCTTCGGTCGAATATGAGTAAAAATAGCAAAATATCAATGATGAAGAATAGATAACTAGCAACTTGAAACTTAACCCACTTTTCCATGTTATTTTTTTATTCATTCTCTCTGCTTTCTTGGGTACCTTAGATTTGCAAATCTTGTATCTTTACCAATGACATTTATAATCTCAAAGACGGTGTTGCTGTTGCACTCGAACCCATGAATTTGTTAATAAAGTTTTCAACTGAATGGTTGAAGTAATAATGATACTATTTGTTAATAGAAATTGTGACAGTGGTAATGTTTTAAATGTACTTAAAGCATTGATGGTTAGTTCATCTCATTGTTGCTAGATGTGAATTTCAGATCCTGGATTTGTAGACTAACATCACCTTTCTATGAAGACTTCTGAATCCGATCAAGTATCCTTTTTTATATGTTGATAATATTGTTTGTTAAATTAGAATTTTACATTTGGAAGTTGGGATATTGTTTGCATGTTCATTTGAAATATTGTTTGCTAAATTGATATTAAATAAATTGTGTTTTTGTTTTTATTGATTTTTCTTCATAATTTTTTTTTTTTCAATTTGACGGTTGAAATTTGGACTTATAAAAAATAAATTATTTTCGTGACTAGTAGTAGAACGAACCAAAATACAAATCGAGTCGTACTGAATCGACTTACGTGGTTATGGTGCGGTTATGGTATGACCAAAAATTTGGTGGTGCGATTATGATTTTAATTGAACCGACCTCGACTCGAACTGTTGTCATCCCTATCCAGAACCACCAATTGCAACATCTACACTTACAAAGTAAGTCAATTATGAGGTAATTTTTATAATTAAAATTACACATGATGATGTATTTTACTAATGAGATAAATTAAGTGGTATAAACTTGGTAAGCGCGATAGATTTTGATGCATCGCGAAATAAGGAATTCAAGCAAAAATTTTAAAAGCTCAAAAATTGGAATCCAACAAATTGTGAAGGAATAAAATAATGAAATTTTATTAATGAAAATATGTCCAAAACAACGAAAGAATCCCTTATTTATAAAGATTTACATGAAAACCTAGTTTAAAATGACTAAAATTAATGAAAACAAAGTTTAAGCAAACTAAAATTGAAAAGAACTCAAAATAAATTAAATGATAGAAATAGAGCTAAAACTTTAAAAAGTAATTTCCGACTCCTAAACGAACTCAAATGGTCGAAATTCACCGTACATCATGGCTAAGCCATGTGTCTTACTCGTCTCCTCATCTTCTTATCGAAATAATATTATGGGCCTTTATCGAAATTCGAATGTTCTCTCTACATTTTTACTTTTTTCCCATTTTGATCTAATCTTCTTTCATGCATTTAACAATATGTTTTATACCAGTCCATTCCACCTCTGAAAAACTTGACCCCAAGTTATAATGTGGATATAAAGACTCATAATCTTTATGGAACTCATACAAATTTGCAACATTGAACGTTCGAGAAATACCCATAGAAGCTGATAAATCAATAATGTAAGTATTGTTGTTAATTCACTTAAGCACTTTGTAAGGCTCATACTCTCTTGGTTTTAGCTTGTTGTAGGTAACAATAGGAAATCTTTCCTTTCTCAAAAATGTCATCACTAAGTCTCCCTAAAATTGTTTATCCCGTTGATGTGATTTTGATACTGCTTTATACTTTGCATTAATATTCTCTAACTTCTGTTTTATTCATCACTGCCTGCTAACATCTCTTTTTCCAGATGTTCAGTAGCAACACTCTTACTATTGCCCTTGGACAACTTTACTAAATCCACCACATGGTAAGGAACCTCTGTATACAAATAGCAAACAGAGACCTATCTATTGCAGTATAATTGGGCTATTGTATGTAAGCTCTACCTGAGATTGTGTGGAACTTAGAACACTTGATGCTTGTGTGTGTGATTTTACCAATATCATCACATTGAATAATAGGCTCAAAAATTACATGCTAGCTAGGATTTCGTTGATTACTTTGTGAAATTTATACTAAAGTTGGATTCAAATCGAAAGATATCCATACTCTATGCATAAGTGTCGTTAAATTTATGTTTGAACTCATTTCATATTTGAACAAGTGAGAAATTGTTCAAATATTGTTCAAATGACAATGATGAGTGATTTTGGATTAAAATTGGTTTGCTCGAGCAAACTATTTGTCATTGAAACCTTCAAGCACTTACCCCAATGATGACAAATATTGTTTGAAGAGAAGGATTCATAATCATGTTCAAACCTTCCATTTTGATGATTTCTTGTTGCTGATTTTATTTTCGTTCTTTATAAATTTTGTTCAACAATATGGGATACCATTAAATTGTTTTAAGATACCTAACATAGTCAATGGAACAACTAAAATAAATTACGAATTATTTACTTGAGATTTTAGAAGAGGAAATACAAGAAAATAAAAATAAATAAAAATTGGCAAGATATTATTTACTCGAGAGAACAGGAAATTGGTGAAATTAATAAATACATTTTGCAATATATAACTATTTAGTTGAGATTTCAGAAGATGAAATTTGGAAAAGAAAAAAAAAATTATTTTGCAATGTATAATTATTTCCTCGAGATTTGAGAAGATGAAATTGGTGATATATATATATATATATATATATATATATATATATATATATATATCAGTGCCTCTGAAAAGTGAAGCTCTACGCCTCTACCAATCCCAGTTGTCAATGAACAACGTGTAATAAGATTCAACAAATAAATAAATTGGCCGATGTCGGTTTATATCGACCACCACGCAGGCTTTACCGGGCTCAATTCACTCTCACAACCCACAAATCTCCAAATCTATCTCCCCAACTATGGTTGCTTGGTTTCCCACAAAGAGAGCTCACAAAGTAACCAATCAATACCAAGTAGTAACAACAAAGATTACAAGAACAAGAGGAGAAAAAGTGCAGAGAGTTCTCACAAAAAGAAGGAAGGGACGGCAATCTAAAGTGTGAGGGAGAGAGAGGACGGTCCAAGCATATAACAAGAGTCCAAGTCCAAGAAAGGTAAGTTAGGTTAAAAACCGGTTTGGCCCAATTGGTAAGGGCCCAAACATATTACTCAAGTGTCCCTCAATAATGAGTCGCCTATTATAGCCGTCCAAATAATCGGGTCGGGCCATGAGCAGTTCTAATAAATTAGGCTACTTCGAATGGCCCGAGAAGGATTGAAGTTGGGTCATTTTATTCTTAGTGTCGATATACCGATCAGTCATTTGGTTAAAGCCGACTGAATATAAAACCGAGTTTACATCATCGCCCGGGGGATTATTGGGTATCAAAATCCAACAATCTCCACCTTGATTCCCAATAAACCTGCAAGCAAACAAAAAACATAGTTTATACTTGCACAATCAAGGTAATCAATAAAATTGATTTCACAGACCTTACCTCGTGTTTCCGTCTTGAAACACATACCATACCTACTCCGTATACTTACCAGGGCTAAGGTCACAGTGACAGTCAAGAGCAGATAAAACATGCGATGCCGATATACTATAGGATAATACATAGATCTTTTTCAAATACGTTCACACAGAACAACAGATTAACACTAAATTAATCAACACACGATCAACACGTGTGCAACAAATGCATAAATGATCCCACGAAAAAGATCTCACCACACTTATCCTATCTCATTCTGTGTTACTTCCACCTTGAGAACACAACACATATCTCCACTCATCGCGCCAGCATGCTCACTAGACTAATCACTCAACTCATGTCTAACTGGTAAGTCACAATAGATCCTAAGTTCTTGGGATAATCCTTTATCATCACATCACTTCTCCGAAACTACATAGATAATGGGGCTCCACCTAACAGAAGTGATAGAAGTGTCCTCTCTCACACTCCACCTGATCAGATCTCTTTCTGATAAAGGATTCCAGACATTTGATCACATCTCCACTCGTGATCCAAATGTCACACTCTACATCCCCCCGGTACAAACCACAATGTACTCCTAGGCATCTATACTCCACCTCACCAATAGACCTCCAACACACACACACACACACACACTTACTGCTAATGCATCACAAACCCACTATGCATGCAAACACATACACTAAGTATTCGAGTCACATTAATTCATGCAATTACACACATCAAACACATTAAAAGCGTAACATACAACATGCAACAGAATCAAGCACTCATACACATGCAAAAAGGATTACACAAAGATGCAATGCAATAACTAGGTTTACACTCAATAAACCTCACTAGGATCATCACTCGACCCCATAGCCACATTCACCTCATCTCTCATCCTACGCTTCTGCTTATCTTTATTCTTAGGACAGTCCCTAATGAAGTGTCCAGTTCTACCACAACTATAACATCTTCTACCACTAAACTTGTCCCATCCCTTACCCTTCTTTTTACGATCCTCATCACTCGAGTCACTACTCGAATCACTATTGTCTTGAGCTCTACCCAAATTCATTTGCTTAAATTTCATCATATTCCTCATCATAAACAACTCACCACTCTTCTTATCTTCTTTTTCAGCTCTAAGTTCCATTTCCTTACTTCTAAGTGAATCATCGACAATTTCAGGCGTCAAAGTGTCCCTACCATACTTAATAGCATTTTTGACCTCTCTATATGATTCATGCATAGAATTCAGCAGGATTATAATTTTGTAAGTTGCAGACACTTTCTCACCACAATTAACAATATCTTGAACAAATTTGTTAAAAAAGTCTAAATTGTCGTCAAGATCTTTTGAAAGATCCATTTTAAAACTGAAGAAACGTTCAAGTAAGTAAAACTTATTCGGGGTAGACTTGAGCAAATACAATTCTTCCAATTTTTGCCAAAGTTCTTTGGTGGTTTTCAGTTTACCCACCTTTCTTAAGACAATATCAGACAAGTGTAAGATTATTGAGGAATAAGCAAGCTCATCGGCTTCTTCTTTTTGTTCTTTTGAAAAATCAGCTGAAAAATTATCGTCAATGACTTTTGAAACTTTTTGTTTGACCAAAATATCCCTCATTTTTTGTTGCCATATTGAAAAATCACATTTTCCGTTAAAAATTCCCAAATCAAAGTTGAGACTTGTCATTTTATGAGTTAATCAAAAAATACAGAATCACAAACACAAAACCACACAAAATAGTCCTAAGGTCACAGACAATATACTCCGTTCTAAATTCTCAGGGTTTCGTAAGACTCGTGGTCTTAGATCAAGAGAATGTTCGAACAGGTAAGGTCTAGGTATTCTAACGGAAGTAACAATGCAGCGGAATTACGAATACAACAAAATAGTTATATCCAATCACAGAGAGTTCCAAATAGCGACAATTATATCACAAAGATCAATAAGCTAATTTATCAAAACTAAATTCTCAAACGCAACCAGCCAATAGCAAATAATCCTAATTTCTAGCACAAGCAATGTTACCCCTTCCCGGTAACCACAATCTTATTGTCACCCACATGATGACGCGCTAGTGTTGAAATTAACGAGATAAGCCAATTTACCCGAGTGGACGTATCTAAGTCCGTGAATTACGAGAGATGCGAATCTGCTGCTTTAGGGCCACCACTATTCGCCCTAAAGATTCAGCAAATGTACCATTGTAGTAAGTCATGAGTCATCATTGTAGTCTGACACGAAGCAGACAGGTACCAGGGGCAAAATCGTTCAAATTTTCTTGCGTAACCTAAAACACTAAATAAATATTATCAGTACGTTCATCAGGTGAAAATAAAGATTCTGCCTGAAAAAATCTCACCGGGAAGCTGCCATACGCGCCACCGTCGGCGCCGCCGGAGAAATGCGCTCCACCACCGGGAGCGCCGCCACCTGCAGAGTCTGAATATGGGCTCAGAAATCCTGGACGGTCACTGGTTTGGCCGGAATTGCACGATTTCCGACTCGATCAAGTTGGAGAAATTGCGTCTCCTTTGCGATTTCGGCCGGTTTCTTTGCGAATCTTCAACCTATGGAGGACGACCAGCACCTGTAGAGTCCAATTCCGGTGTTTGTTGCACCGGGTCACCACAGGATTGGTCGAAAAAAATGATTGAAGGTTCGGCCAATATGAAAATCACGTTCAGACCTCCTTCAAACCGCTTCGAATCCTTCCTCAATCACTCAAAACTCGTTTTGATACCATTTGTAGGTTTATATCGACCAACATGCAGGCTTTACCGGGCTCAATTCACTTCCAATTGGCACTAAGAATCTCACAACCCACAAATCTCCAAATCTATCTCCCCAACTATGGTTGCTTGGTTTCCCACAAAGAGAGCTCACAAATTAAGTAACCAATCAACACCAAGTAGTAACCACAAAGATCACAAGAACAAGAGGAGAAGAAGTGCAGGGAGTTCTCACAAAGAGAAGGAAGGGACAACGGTCTAATGTGTGAGGGAGAGAGAGGACGGTCCAAGCATATAACAAGAGTCTAAGTCCAAGAAAGGTAAGTTAGGTTAGAAATCGGTTTGGCCCAATTGGTAAGGGCCCAAACTTATTATTCAAGTGTCCCTCAATAATGGGTCGCCCATTATAGCCGTCTAAATAATCGGGTCGGGTCATGAGCAGCTCTAATAAATTAGTCTACTTGGAATGGCTCGAGAAGGATTTAAGTTGGGTCGCTCTATTCTTAGGCGACTGAATATAAAATCGAGTTTACATCATCGCCTGGGGGATTATTGAATATCAAAACCCAATAGCCGACAAATTCCAATTCCTTTGGGCAGCATGAATGGCATTTGAAGATATCAAAGAGACAAGATGCACTGAGAACTCCAATTATTTTCAAAACCTGTACCAGCTAAAAGCTTCCTGTAATAACCCTGCATATTGTCCATCTGTTCAAAACTTTCCCAATATTATATTCGTAAGAGAAACTTTCAGTCCCATGTTGTTTGATAATTTGGAGTATAAATTACTAGACGAGATATTAAAATAAAATTGAAATGTTGTTCATTATGCATGTGCATTCCATTCATTGTTATCTAGGATGCACAGAGGTTCAAAGACTTTCGATCTATGTGTAATTGATGTTTAATGAATAAACACTATAGGTTCAAAATTGAACTACAATACATTCTATGAATTGCTATCTAGTTGTCTTTTATTTTCTTAAAATAATAACAAAATTACATTTAAATTTACATATCAAATGTAATTTTAGGAAGGAAGTATAAATTTTATTGAGTTAACACATTTAACAAAGCTTCTGAGGTACTATATTTACATTTTTTTTTTATGCGACAATAGCTTGATGGAGTTCTTGTAAACTTGCACCGGAGAGGAATTTTACCAAACATGGTCTATTTTGCTTATGTAACACAATTTTTTAAGCAATTCATAATTGCATTCAATCTTATTACATCAAATATTATATACCAAACATCTAATTATGCACTTCAGTTACTGGATCAAAGTTAAACAATTTAACTTTATAGTGATGGAACTTGAAATCGGACCTTAGTATTTATTTTTTATATGCTATTACTTCAAAGATCTCAGTTGATGAAGATGGAATAGAATTTGGGCTAGATGATTATTATTTTTTAAATGGCTCTTACATAGGTATTTTAATTGTTATTTCATCCAAGCCACAATACCAGTACATTTTTGTTGTTGTTGAATTTTGATATTAATAAAATATTACAAATAGTTTTCTCTAATTCCTAGATCCAAATCAGAATTTGTTAGAATCAACAATTTTGCCGATTAAACTAAATTCTCAATATTCGTGTGGTAATCTACGGGGTCTTGATTGTCATTTTTGAGTATCAACATGAGTAAATGGATTTTGATTTTAATCTTCGAACATTACTCAATATTCGATTGAAATCAATGAGTTTTGAGATTTGTGTAACATTATTGGTACAATGATCTTATCTTCGAACTTGATAGGTCAAAACAAAAAACATCAATTGTTAAGAAATTGATTGTTCAAAACCAACAAGGAAGAAAGTGAAAAATTGCACGATTGACAACTTCGGTTGACCGAAACTCTACAGGGTTTCAAAACATGAAGCTACAGGACGTTTTAGTTGACCAAAAGTTGTAGTTCGGTCGATCACTAGGTCGACCGAAATAACAAAAATTTAGTGACCGTTGACGATTTTCTACCGTTGATAATTCAATTTTGAAGACTTTTCACTTGATTTTTGGCACCGTTTTGTGCATATGAATAATACCTATATATAGTGGAGTCATGTTCAATAAGAAAACACTTTTGATGTCAACATAATCTCCACAAACAAGATCAAATCATTTCTTACTCATATTCTTACAAATTTTATTGTGTCTCTCAAGTTTTGGTAGAAATATTTTGTGCTTTAATATTTCTGCTACAAGGCTTGATAAATCTTTCAAATTATTTGCTGGAAAACCTTCAAGCATCTCAAACTTACTGGAGAGGGGGCAAATATTGTTTGGGGACAGCGATCACGCGTTTGAACCTTTTCATCGAAGTTCTGTTCTAGAATTTTTGTTGCTGTTTTGGTTTGTTTCTTCTCCCACTCCAAGTTGTTTTATACAACATCAATTACTAATCTTCATCTCGTTCTACATGTCATTCAAATCTTTTATTAGCCCCTATTGGATTAGTATATACGTTTCCTTAATTATGATCCCAATTAATATTAAAAATAAAAAGAGAAAGAGAAATTTTGTCCTTATAACTAAATCCATATTTGGCACCGATTTTTTAAAATTCATTCTCAATTAGACATTTCATAGGATCCACCTTTTTTTTTAATCAAAATCTATTAAATTAGCTAAGATAAACAGTGACTTCAATTTTACAAGGATTTACATGGACTTGAGGAGTCAATGATGGCATTAGTGGGTGTATATATGATCTTAACTTTTTAAAATATCATCCAAATGCATCTATCAAAACGACCCTTTACAATTTCTCTCTCTCTCAAAACGACCCTTTACAATTTCTCTCTCTCTCTCATCCATTATACCATTATTAATAGTCGAGAAAATGAAAGAGCAAAATTAATTGGTGAATCATCCAATCAAAGTGATTTTTAAACTATTGTGCATCGTCCATTTGTCACATCATGTCTTGAAGACTGGCTGTTGAAGCTCCTCAAGAAATACCAAAAAATACTTATTACCCAATAATTGTTCGATGCCTGGACCAGTTTGGATATGGATAGAATATGGACGTAATACTCACTTATCTAAATATAGTATGCACTCTAAATAGAGTGCATACTATATTTAGGATTATTATATTCATAGCATTATTCTGGATTATTATATTCTTAAAAGGGAAAATTGCAGTACTAGTTGTCAACCTATGCACTTGATAGCAAACGGGTTGTCATTCTATTTCCCTTGACATGATTAACATCATCAAGGTATCGTTTTTGTAACATCACGGTCCTTAGTCGAGGTAATCTATCTAATTAACAGCTAAAAGTTTAACATTTATGAAAAAGATGAATTTACCCTCTTAGTTAATTAATACGATGAAAAATGAATATAAAATCACAAACAAAAAAAGAAGAAAATAAAAATAAAAAATAAAAGTTTCATTTCCCCAATCTCCTACAAGTTGACATATGTTGTCCCTATTTTGATACTCTTGGCTGTCTCCTCATTAGGATTTTGACATTTCATTACATTCGATATTGTTAAACAATAGCAAGATGACAACATATTGCAAGTGAGACATTTGAAATGTCGTCTAGCTATTCGTTAACAATATCTAACTTAGTAAGCCGTAAAAGTTCTAGTTGTAAGACAACTTAAATGACTTCATATCTCAATTTACCCTATGTACCCCTAACTCATCTCCTACACCCCCACTCTTTCATCCTCGCTGATTATGACAATAGACAAAGTTGGAATCGCATGGTGTCATGTGGGGTTTATTGACCCCACGAAAATTTGAAATTTGAAATTTCTATTTTCTATTTTTTTAATTTTCTTCAAAATTAAATTTTAGTCCTCCCCTCTTTTTAGCATTGTGCTCGACTTTTTCCTTCATTTCCAAATTGAAATCACTAGATTCCTTCCTAATATCTTAGGTTTGTCAACTTCATCAAAATTTAGTCCATGTTTGGTACACATTAAATTTTTCATTCTCATTCTTCTACTCATTTTCAATCACATATTTTCCATCACATCAATAACTTTTTTTTTTCAACCACACATTCTCCATCAATCTACTATTTCAAAATATATTCTTCCAAAATATTGTAGCTCACTAATGTTTATCACTACCAACTCGGCAACGCCAACATCAATCACAAATATTTAGTTATCAGATCACTTCTTTTCTCATTTCTCATGCCTTAACCCACTATTAGGGCTACTTAGTTCAAAAAAAAAAAATTTATAATTTACTTTTCGACTCTGCAACAAAAAATATCCAACTCCACAATGAAAAAATCTAGCTTAACCATTGACACAAGGTGGAAATCTAGGTCGATCCCCCACATCAACTGACACCATAAGAATTAGAGGGTGATGAAGATAAAGGAACTGTGTCTAGAGATATGGCAGTGGGAGGGGCTACAAAAATCACTTAGGAAATATGGAGAATTGGTAGTTACGATGGTGGCCAAGGGAAGCTGAAAATAAGTAGAGAGGTTTAGAAGAAATTGATGGATTGGTTGCTGGGAATGACCAAAAGATAGTGACAGTTGTTGCAAGGATAGGCAGACCCGGCCGGGGGGGGGGGGGGGGGGGGCCCAGGACCCTCCATTTTTTCCAGTTTTTTTTTTTTTTTTTTTTTTTTTTTTTTTGGTGAAAAATCCCCCAATCCATTTAACCCGTGCTGTTACAATCATTAATGAGCAAAATATAGCTAATGAAACAATAATCTAAGTGGGAAAATATATAATGGTGAACAATTCTCGTGCTGTTCTGTAAATATAACAAGAAAGAATGGCCAAATGGATTTGGGTAGACAACAAATTTACTGAAATAATAATTAATTTGTTGATTCATAAGCAAAGTTGATTAATCACTAATTAAATCAAACATAGATAGACCAACTCACTATCAATATTTTATTTTATTTTGGTGAAAAATCCCCCAATCACACGTCAAAAATCGTCTGCGCAATCGAACCGGAGATCAATAATTGAATGATAGTTTGATTGCATATATTGAAAAAGATGTATTTGTCAAGATCGAAAATGATGTAATTGTGAAGCGTTATCAAAGTATGAGAACACGTAGAGAACGATTGTAATAAAATATCTCTTACTTTAATTTTTTGGTAAGTCTAGGACATTCATATATTGAGTTCTCTTACTGTTTCCATTCTTATCTTTGAGTTGCACTGAGTTTATTTTAATTGTACAGGTTCTTTAATCATTATGAATGTTTGTGCTAGCCTGATGGTGGTCTTGATCGTTGCTTTTTGTGTTCCTATGCAGACAAACAATTATGTTTATCTGTTTAATGCGATTTGTAAGACTCTCATGCATATTTAAGGGTTAATTAGATGAATTCCATCAAATAGGGACCATGGAGGAATAGAAATAACATTTGAGGACTTAAATGCCAAAAGAAAATAAGTGAGGACTTGTTTACTATTAAGTACATAGGGTAAGATTAACAATGCAATTTTCCCTATTCTTAATTATAATTTATGGTTAATGCCTAATAGAGATTATGAGTTTTGCTTCATGTACATTGTTTTTGATATTAAGTTTGACATTGTACTCACATACAAGGGGTGGAGCCCACGATTAATATATTGGCGGATCCCACACATTGTGAGTACAATGTCAAAAATAATGTACAAAAGACATTTCCCTAGAGATTATAAAGAAAGTTATCGAGAATGTGGGACCTACGTTTGTTAACCGACCCATGAAAGTTATTTATATTTTTATAACTTTATAAAAGTCAACACTAAAATTCTTTATAAAAAATTAATAATTCCTAGAAATTAATTTCGTGATTGAATTTTGTTCCCATGATGCGTCAACACAAAATTTTTAATTTAAAGACAAACATTTTAGCCATCTTAGATTATGAAAATATATGACTCTCATTTTACATATAATGATATACAAATATTAGATTTGTGTTTATTTCTATGGCCACTTGTTAAGCATTGATTTGAAGCGTAATTATATTAAATCCCAATTTGATAGAGATTAAAATCAAATTTTTAATAAATTTTAATAAAAGTAAATAAAATGTGTGGTTAAAAAATTGTGTGTCCCATAAAATGTGTTATTAAAATTAATTATTAACTTTGAATTAAATTAAAATTTTAATTTTAATTTCTATTAAATAGGAGCAGAATTTTGTTTCTCAAATTATTTACTCCATCCAGAAAAAAAAATGCAACTTGTGTGGTCATGAGGAATTATTCCCTAAGTACATGGAATTTATACAGGAAATCAAATTGGAAGCATCCTGTCCATCTGTATTTTATCTGTGCCCATCTGTATTTTAATCTTGTCCATCCAATTTGAATTATTGTATCAATTCTGTATATATTTCTTATACCCATGGCATGGTTCGGTCACGAGATCCCATGTTCAAGCAAAACAAAGAATAAAACACTTGCAGACATGTATTAATTTCTTCATGTTCTAGTCGGTGCAATGTTTCCAATAGACATAATTGGAAATAACAATAGGATTTTGAAATTTTTTGTATTATTTGTTTGGTAACTCCAATATTTCCAAAGGATATAATTGGAAATAACAATAGGATTTTGAAAATTTGTATTACTTGTCTGGTAAATTGGTAATGGCCCTTATAGACATTTTTGTTGAACTATTTCATTTAAAATTTTCATTTTAAATATGGGGAATTTTTTTTATTTAGAGTTAATTTTATTTGTTTATAATTAAAAAGATTTACGTGTACACAATTTTGATAAATAGGTAAAGCATATACACGAACCCAAAAACTTTATTTTCTTTCAAAATATTTTAAATCTTGCAACTTTTCGAAAAGATTGAGATATTAGAGATGAAATAAAAGGACAAAAAATAAATTTGAAATGTTTGTCTATCATGATATCCAATAAAACTCAATTTAGCATACGAAATGTATCGTATCAGTATGTTTAGAAATTTGCTAAATGTACACGGGCGTTTACACTCCCCTCATATTGGAGGGGGGGGGGGGACCGCGCCCAATAAAAATGTGTGTGCCCCACCTATTGTGAGGGGGCGTGTAGCACAACTACTTTACCCGCTCGTGTACACATAGCACGACTAGTACGTTTAGCGAAATGATTTAATAGTATTAAATTATATTAAGAAAAATAAAGGGAAAATACATAATATAATACTTTAAGTATATAATTTCATATTCAACAAACTTACAAAAATATTTAAAAAGTGATAAATCATATTAATTTATTTTATATTTTTAAGCTATTTTTGTAAATGAAATTTAGTAAAGTTAATTTAGGATATTTTCATCAATAATATCATATCCTAAAATATATCACTTAATAATGTTTCTCTCACATCTCACTTTCTTTCTCTCTCAATTTATAATTTTTTTTTTCCAGAAATTAGGTAGTCACATTTTGTGACACCTTATAAAATTTTATTATTTAATCAAACATGGAGGCTTCATTCGCTTCAGATATGACTCATATAATTTCTGATCACAGTCACATACCAGTCACAAATCACACAATGTCACATTTATAAAATATAATTTATTGGTCACAAATATAAATTTAGTAATAAATTAATATTTTTATAGATCACAAATTATCAAATTAACAGGTCTCAATTTTTCAATTAACTGTCCACAATAACTTATCATACCCAACCCCACTCCATCCTCCCCACCCACCACACTCCACTCCATCACCCATTGGCACCACTCAAATTTTCGTCACTTCCACCTAAAATCCACAACCCACCACTGTCACAACCATCATCATCACCTCTTCCTCCATTGCTCAACAACTATCGCAACCACATGACCTCATCCAAAACCACCAAATTATCATAACCACCTCCAATGCACCTCCATCCCTGCAATGTAACACCACCACCACTACCTCTACAATAAGAAGTGGCAGCGCCTACATCACCACACCACCTTTAGCTTCCATCAGACCACAACCGAGTGCAACATTGGACCACCAACGACATCCAGATCTACATTAAAAGGGGCTTCCACCATACCTCAAAGCCATAACACAACCACTATCATCGCTTCCACCTCAAAATAAATTAGCAATCCACAATCACACCCCCCATTTGTATGACCCAGAAGCCATACCTCAAAGCCATAAAACAACCACTATCATCGCTTCCACCTCAAAATAAATCAGCAATCCACAATCACACCCCCATTTGTATGACCTCGAACATCATCGAACACCACTATTCTCTTCTCACCGTCGACTCTTTGACACGATATAATGAGTAGAAGAGTCCTCGTTGACATCGATGACGACAACGACAACGACAAAGAAATTGATGATTCAGAGGCTAAAATTGATTTTAAATATGAACCAAGCAATTGGGGAAGAAAACGTAATAAATGATGGCGGAGTAGGGTGGGTGGCATGGAGGTACGATTCATATTAGATAATGAAAGCATTCCATTATTACCCGCCCAAAGAAATACGGCTTCTTTAAGATATGCGGTTTATGTTGAAAAGTACGAAATTGGACTAATTTGGAAACATTGGGCAATTTACTTTATACCTACTATTCCATCTGATTTTTGGTTCTTAGTCTTATTTTATTAGTAGTCATGATTGAGGCTATAATCCTGACTATGTATAGAACTAAGGTAAAAAGACGGGATGTATTTCAACGAAATGGTATTGATTTTAAGAGGACTATAATGAGGAGGACGACAAACCCACTCACGATCTACTAAAGGGCAAGTAGCTTGATTGGTTAGAGTCCAATTCGTAAAATGGCAGTGATCTGATCCTACATCTCGTATAGCATAGAAGAAGAATAGCATAGGCTGGTAGCATAAAGGTCCAACTAATGAATGCTCTCTTTTTTTTCCTCTTTTCCATAGGGGAATCGATCGGAGATGCGAACAAAGGTTGTGTAGGCACGAGTATCAAAGCTTCAGTACCAATGTAAACTATTGGTGACTCCATAGACCACTTCCGCAACCACATCAGACCACATTGTGGATAACACAAAAATCGTGAATGAGAATTCAACCACCCAATACAGTTCTGAAAATTCGAATCTCACCATGAACGAGAATCCACTTACTTTACGCAGCTCGGATAATCCGAGCCTCATCTTGGTTTCCAAAGTCCTTGAACCACACAACTATGGACAGTGGAGTCGAGCCATGTGCATTGGTCTTAGTGCAAAAAATAAGATCGGGTTCATCGACGGATCCATTGAGATGCCATCACCCACAGATAAAACCTTTCACTCTTGACAACGCTGCAACGACATGGTATTGTCATGGATCCTGAATTCTGTGGTCTAGACATCGCCTCTAGCGTGATCTACTTAGACTCTGCATTGGTTGTATGGAAAGATCTCTATGATCGATTTTCACAAGGGAACGAATCAAGAATTTACCAAATTCAGCAAGAAATTGTTGAACATTAACAAAACTTAGATTCAATCTCAGTCTACTTCAACAAAAAGAACGCTTTATGGGATGAATTAGCCTTTTATCAAGAACCGTTCAACTGTACATGCGGGGGACTGAAGAAAGTCTATGAAAGATTGGAAAATGAGAGACTTAAGCAATTTCTTATGGGATTAAATGAAACATACGCTGCAGTCAGATGAAGCATATTGATGATGAGTCCATTGCCGGATACTCGAAAAACGTTTTCCATAACCCTACAACATGAACGACAACTCGACGTCGCCTCACGCCATGAAGGAGCCAATGGTAATTTTCAAGCCATGGTCGTGAATCAGTCACGCAAACCATTTAAGGGAAGTAGCTCAAGAGAAATTATTTCTCGCAATGGAGGGGCATCAAGAAAGACGCCCAAATGCACTTATTGTGATCAAGAGGGACACATGGTGGAGTACAGTTACCACTTGAATGGTTGATAAGTGCGGTTTTCGCGCTCATTTAGACCGTTAAACTTAGATAGTTGTTAGTTTTCAATTATTAGTTTTTGATTATTTTTGTTACTTTTGTTCCTTAGGTGTTTGCCCGAGTTGTTGGTTATTTATATGGTATTTTGAGCGTGAATTGAGCCAAAACGATTGAAGAGAAAATACTCCAAGATTTGGCAACCAAGTTCATCAATTGGGAGGAAGAAATGGTGGTTTGAAGGGTGATGAAATCAAGTTTGGCAAAAATCAGGAAGAAAATGAAGATGGCACAGAAATGGCCTATGCGTACGCATAGGCCTGCAGGCCGTGCGTACGCACACTTGCCAAATTCAACTACTGAAGCTTAAATGTTTACACTATGCGTACGCACGTCCAGGCCTATGCGTACGCATAGGCAAAATCTGGAGGATTTCCCGGGTCGCGCTAAAACGCGATTTTTAATATCTTTCTCGACCCATTTCCACCCGACCCGTCTCCTATCTTCCATCCAACATAAATACATCACTTTGGGCTCATTTCTAGGGTATCAATTGGAGAGGGGGAGCTGCCCAAAACCAAGCCAAACCTTGGGAGCTCCATTTTTGCAAACATGGAGGAACTTTGGGGAAGAAGAAGAAGGAGCTAAATTGCCATCGATCTCATCTTTCCATCTCTTATTCAATAAGCTTCTCTTCACTTTATCTTCATTTTCTTTCAATGGGTTGTATGATTTTATTGGCTATTTGTGCTATTGTTGAATATCTCATGTGTAGCTAAACCATTTGTGATTTGGGGGTTATTTTGGAACCCTAGAAATGATGATTTAATCGATTTGTGTTTTATTGTGTTCTTGAGATTAATGTGATGAATCCATTGAGTTTATTGTTTATGTTGTTCTTCTCGATTGTTTAGGAGCGCTACTAGATGATTGGGTTGTTTCGATATTTGCTAATTTGGGATTTTTAGTCCGTAATTGCTAATTTGACCAAACCCTAGTAGCAACTATATTTTGATGGATTATGTGGAATTTTCTATTAAATGTAGATGGATTATCGCTTAAGTTAACAAACCGAGCTTGTGTGTTTGTACTTGATTCAATTCGACTCTCTTGTTTAAATGCTTTCGTTAAATTAAATCTAGCGATCTTATCCTAGGTTGTTTGATGATTAGGGTTGGGTAAAGAGCTTATTTTATTCAACTATAATCTAAGGAGAGTTTGAGGTAATCGAGCTTGTGATTATTCTCGAATTGTTGTTAATCTTTTGAACGAAAATCTTTTGTGAAAATGTATTGGAAAATCATTCTTGTGGTGAAGAAATATACCCCGATCACACTCTCTCTTTTATTGACCTTTCACCTTCGTTATTAAATTTTTATTGCATTCCAAGTATTTCGCCATTTCCATTTATAATTTGTTGTAATCTTTGTTTAACAAATCAAACCCCCCCCCATTTACTTATTTGCACATTTTTACTTTCTTATTGCAATTTACATAATTGAAAACAATCTTCTGCGGGAATGACCCTTACTTACCAATTACTACTTGAACGATAAAACTTAGAAAAGTAAGGAATATTATTTTGACCCCCTTTTGGGGCGTGTCAAATTTTGGCGCCGTGTCGCCGGGGATTGTTCTTCCAATTTGTCAATTGTATTATTTTTATTTTTATTTATGTTTACATTGTTTTTGTTATCTTCTTTGTGACTTAGGTTGTGATTGGGCAAAACGAACACATTACACCATAACCTAGGAGCAAGTGAAGAGGTTGGTTGAAAAAAAAAAATTTGTGAGATGGAGGCAACTTCTCAACTTGATCGTCAATTGGCCGACCTTGCATCTCTTGTACAACAAGTGGCTCATGGGAATAGCCAACAAAGCGCCTTTGAACGAGCGGATGTCATTGGGGGCTATCAAATGCAACCGAGACAAGGGTATGATTCATATGCCTATATGTATAATTATGAATTTAGTGATTACCCTAGTCTCGGATATGAAGAAAATTATTTCACGTCTCCACAAGCACAATATCATCCACATGGTTTCTATCAACAAGATCAACCTCAAGCTTCTAGTATGTCTCTTGAGGATATGGTTAAATCTTTGGCATCAAACACGGTGCAATTGCAACAACACACGATGCAAATCCAACAAGAGACTATGCAATTTCAAGAAGACCAAGGGCAATACTTCCAACCTAGTCAACAAACTCAAACTTCAAGTGCTAGTATGTCTTTAGAGGAAATGGTTGAGTCATTGGCTTCGAGCAATCAACAAGCTCCAACTCAAAGCTCGGATATGTCCCTTGAAGAAATGGTAAAGTCTTTGGCCTCAAACAATATGCAATTCCAACAAGAGACGATACAATTTCAACAAGAGGCATTTCAACAAGAGACAATGACTTCAATCAAGAATTTGGAGGCACAAGTGAGTGAATTGGCTAGCATAGCGGAGAAAATTGAGGCCCAAAGATCAAAAGAACTTCTTTCTCAAGAATTTGAACCGAGCGAAAATGTTAGTGTTGAGACACTAAAAAGCGAGGAGAGTTTTGATGAAGTAACAAAAGAGGTGGAAGATCTTGATGAGGAACCAACACAAGAAGAAAACTTAGCTTGTGAGAATATTGTGGAACCCATGGCATCTCTTGAGTCCTTACCGAGCAATCCACCAAGGTATGATTTCTCCTATATTACTATTCCAATTTCTAATGAGAAAATTCTACCTTTGGTGATGCAGGCTCCTATGTTTCAATTCATCCTTTTCCCTGAGCACTTGAAGTATAAAGATGTGCGAGAGGTGAAACTACTACCAGAGATCGTTGCAAGAAATCTCACCACCCTCCACAACCAACTTAGGGGAGTACTTGAACCCCTTGCCCTTACTCTTTCATGTTTTATTCTTAAGGGCTTTGTACAGTTTAAATTTGTGTGTGATGATTTATGCTTGTTTGATTGGATAGCCTTGCCGGCTTTGTTTTTGGTTATTACATTGCTTTGATTTATGGAGTGTGGACATGAATGCTATATGTTGTTTATTTTCATCCACTTATTCCATGTTTGACACTTTATGGAATGCTTGCGTCATGAAATTCATCACACGCACTTGTTGGTGGCACTTTAGGTTGTTGTGAACTTAGATGACCATAATGTTAACATTTCTCGAATCACTACCCATGAGAAAATAAGTTTGGGGGTGATTGAGCCGGTGAAGGAAATTGTTTAGAAGTGTATTATTTCCTTGTTCAAAAGATTGATTTTATAGAGTGCTCTTGAACTTCAAATGAAAGTTAGATGTTGTTTCTATCCCAATCGAAAAAAAAAAAAAAAAAAAATTCAGTAGGAAAAAGTTGCCCACCTTAAGGAGTGTGAGTCAGCATTGAGTAATCTGGCACTATGCATCTCCAATGTGTAGGAGACGATCTACCAATGAAGAAGGCTACCCTTAGGGACCGGAGCGTGAACTACCTACATTGGAAAAAGAAAAAAAAAAAAAAAAAAGAGTGAAGCAAAAGAAAATGGATGCTATATCCTTTGTGCTATTGTTGAATGATTGGTGATTTGTGCGTAATTTGCCTAACGATGAGTTTGTAGTTTGAGCACTCAAAGTTTTTATGGGAAATAATACATGACTAGATGATCTAATTTGCCAGTTCGATCCAACCAAACTCGAGAGGGAAAGATTGAGTGATTGGAGAGCAACCCTATGTTTTTGATACCTTGGGGCTATAGTGAAAATATCAAGTTTGGGGGAGTGCGCAACCCTCGAGCGAGAAAGGGAAATTTGACCATTTTATGGGTCGGGAACACCACCAACTTGTGTAATGCGATGAATTGGAATGACAACACACACACACCCGAGTCAAACTTGGTATAAGTTTCAAATTGTTTGTTGTAACATTTTTGTGTGCATTTCATAAATTTTTAGCATATGTGAGAATTGAGGCAAAGTTCGGCGAACTATCCAACCTTTATAGTTTTTGTTAATTTATAGTATTTTTGTTTGTTTTTATTTATGTGTTTGCATGCTTGTTTTTATTGCTTTGTTCGAGGACTAACAAAGATTTAAGTTTGGGGGTGACAAAATTTGACACGCCCCAAAAGGGGGTCAAAATAATATTCCTTACTTTTCTAAGTTTTATCGTTCAAGTAGTAATTGGTAAGTAAGGGTCATTCCCGCAGAAGATTGTTTTCAATTATGTAAATTGCAATAAGAAAGTAAAAATGTGCAAATAAGTAAATGGGGGGGGTTTGATTTGTTAAACAAAGATTACAACAAATTATAAATGGAAATGGCGAAATACTTGGAATGCAATAAAAATTTAATAACGAAGGCGAAAGGTCAATAAAAGAGAGAGTGTGATCGGGGTATATTTCTTCACCACAAGAATGATTTTCCAATACATTTTCACAAAAGATTTTCGTTCAAAAGATTAACAACAATTCGAGAATAATCACAAGCTCGATTACCTCAAACTCTCCTTAGATTATAGTTGAATAAAATAAGCTCTTTACCCAACCCTAATCATCAAACAACCTAGGATAAGATCGCTAGATTTAATTTAACGAAAGCATTTAAACAAGAGAGTCGAATTGAATCAAGTACAAACACACAAGCTCGGTTTGTTAACTTAAGCGATAATCCATCTACATTTAATAGAAAATTCCACATAATCCATCAAAATATAGTTGCTACTAGGGTTTGGTCAAATTAGCAATTACGGACTAAAAATCCCAAATTAGCAAATATCGAAACAACCCAATCATCTAGTAGCGCTCCTAAACAATCGAGAAGAACAACATAAACAATAAACTCAATGGATTCATCACATTAATCTCAAGAACACAATAAAAAACACAAATCGATTAAATCATCATTTCTAGGGTTCCAAAATAACCCCAAAATCACAAATGGTTTAGCTACACATGAGATATTCAACAATAGCACAAATAGCCAATAAAATCATACAACCCATTGAAAGAAAATGAAGATAAAGTGAAGAGAAGCTTATTGAATAAGAGATGGAAAGATGAGATCGATGGCAATTTAGCTCCTTCTTCTTCTTCCCCAAAGTTCCTCCATGTTTGCAAAAATGGAGCTCCCAAGGTTTGGCTTGGTTTTGGGCAGCTCCCCCTCTCCAATTGATACCCTAGAAATGAGCCCAAAGTGATGTATTTATGTTGGATGGAAGATAGGAGACGGGTCGGGTGGAAATGGGTCGAGAAAGATATTAAAAATCGCGTTTTAGCGCGACCCGGGAAATCCTCCAGATTTTGCCTATGCGTACGCATAGGCCTGGACGTGCGTACGCATAGTGTAAACATTTAAGCTTCAGTAGTTGAATTTGGCAAGTGTGCGTACGCACGGCCTGCAGGCCTATGCGTACGCATAGGCCATTTCTGTGCCATCTTCATTTTCTTCCTGATTTTTGCCAAACTTGATTTCATCACCCTTCAAACCACCATTTCTTCCTCCCAATTGATGAACTTGGTTGCCAAATCTTGGAGTATTTTCTCTTCAATCGTTTTGGCTCAATTCACGCTCAAAATACCATATAAATAACCAACAACTCGGGCAAACACCTAAGGAACAAAAGTAACAAAAATAATCAAAAACTAATAATTGAAAACTAACAACTATCTAAGTTTAACGGTCTAAATGAGCGCGAAAACCGCACTTATCAATGGTTTTCCAGTGAACCACAAATTTCATGGTAAAAATATCCAGCCAAGGAACAAGAGGGCTGCAGCAAATAATTCCAGCATGAGCCAAGAAGACCATCCAAAGGTGCAACCAATCAAGCAAGAAGGCCCAACTTTTACAACCAGCGAGTACAATCATATTATGGCCATGTTGAATAAAATGAATGGTAATGTTGTTGCAAACGCTACAGGTAAACAAAATTCACCCACAACTTTATATTGGATTATAGATAATGGAGCAATAGATCATATTTGCCATTTACAACCTATAAATCCAATTCATCAACATGATTTTGTGAACTTACCTGATAGTGGGACAACACCAATTAATTCTATCGGTTCCTGCAAATTATCCGAAGAATTAAAACTTGATGGGGTGTTACACGTGCCAAAATTCAGGGTGAATTTATTGTCCATAAGCAAACTTACTAAAGCATTGAATTGTACAGTAACTTTTTTCTCGGATTTTTGTGTTATTCAGGACTTGGATACGAAGAGGATGATTTGCTTGGGCAAGCAATATAATGGTCTTTACTACCTCTCACAGCACCAAAATCCACACCTTGCACGTCATGCCAACAATGTCTCGAGTCTTTGGCATCAACGGCTTGGCCATCCATCTACCTTACCCCACCAAGCATTGTCTAAATCCGTGCCTGAAATAAGTTTTGATAATAAACATGTTTGCGAGGTTTGCCCATTAGCAAAGCAAACTCATTTATCTTTTCCTTCTAGTTCAATTTCATTGTGTGCACCTTTTGATCTACTTCATTGTGATATATGAGGACCTCATAAAATAAAATCTCATTCTGGCGCAAAGTATTTCCTTTTCATTATGGATGATTTTTCACGTTTTACATGGGTTCATCTTATGGCTTTTAAATCCGAAACACAATCCCTATTGCAATCATTTTTTACATGGATTAAAACTCAATTTAATTGTGGAGTTAAGGTTTTTCGTTCCGATAATGGAGCTGAATTCTTATCAATGCAGCCTTATTTCAATGACCATGGCATAACTTTCCATTGTACATGCCCTTACACTCAACAAAATGGAGTTGTTGAAAGAAAACACCGTCACCTTTTAAATGTCGCTCGAGCCCTCCGTTTCCAAGCAAACGTACCATTAAAATATTGGGGAGAAAGCATACAAATGGCCTGCTATCTCATTAACCGATTACCAACATCATTACTGTCTCTTAAAACCCCATATGAAACTTTCCATGGTAAACAACCCTCATAATCACATATTCGAACATTTGGTTGTCTGTGTTATGCTACCAACCCCAATCCTAAACATAAGTTTGACGTTAGAGCTAAACGGTGCATATTCTTTGGCTACCCACAGGGACAAAAAGGATATAAAGTTCTTGATCTTGCAACTCATCACATTTTTTCCTCACGAGATGTCCTTTTCCATGAGAGCACGTTCCCCTTTACTCAACAACTCTCTGAAAACCAAGATGATGAACCCGTGCTTCCTAACCCTCTCATTTCATACCCATCTATCGAACCAAACCCAGTACATACCACCACCCATGATGCCCCAACGCCTAATACCTCGATTCCTTTACAAAACTCTAGCACCTCTTCGACCCCTCCATCGGAAGACCAACACACACAAGTTCCCTTACCACAACCTCACACTGAACAGATTATCGAGCCTACACACTCTCCACTATCGCCCCTGATAAGTGCACTTTTGCACACTTATTAGACACTTTTTGGGATTTAACTGTGATAAATTTGAGTATATTTCTACCCATAATTGTGTACTTTTTGTATTTATAGGCCAAAACCCTGAATTGGAATGAAACGGAGGCAAAACGAGTGAAAAAGGACTTCAATTGCACAAAAATGTGAAGTTGGGGACTAACTTGCACTTGACCAAAAGATGGAGGGCTTTGACTGCAATTTGGTAGGGGCTTAAATGAAAGAAAGTTCAAAGTATGAGGACCAAATTGTACTAATTCAAAGATGAGGGATGAAAACACGCAAGGACGGAACGTTCAAGGACCTGAGCTGCAAATAGGAAAAAATCCATGCGATCGCATGGATTATAACTATGCGACCGCATGGATTGGCCAGAGACGTCAAAATAATATTTTGTTTCTTCCATGCGACCGCATGGGATATAACCATGCGGCCGCACGAGTTTCCAAACCTCCATCCAAATTTCGAGACTTCCAAGCAAACCATGATGTGCTCTTCGCTCCCAGGCTAATCCCCTCTAACACAGTCCACACACGATATCTATTGCAGGGGTGTGTTTCTTATTCTTCTCTTTCCCATTGTCATCAGAATTTTGTACACAAGATCTTTCGTTTGGTCGAACCAGCTTCTTATGAGCAAGCCTATTCCGATTCTAAATGGGTTGAAGCTATGCAAGCTGAAATCCGAGCACTTGAGGAAAAAAATACATGGACCATGGTGCCTCTACCTGCTGGTCACCGTCCCATTGGTTTTCGGTGGATATACAAACTCAAATATAATTCAGATGGCTCTCTTGAACGGTATAAAACCCGACTTGTTGCTAAGGGCTTCACATAACGTGAAGGCATAGATTACAAGGAAACCTTTGCTCCCGTTGCTAAACTCATCACTGTCCGTTGTCTCTTAGTCGTTGCCGCTGTTCGAAATTGATGTCTTCACCAAATGGATGTCCAAAATGCTTTCCTCCATGGTGATTTGCTTGAGGAAGTCTATATGTGACCACCACCTGGCTTTAGTCGACATGGGGAGAATGATGTGTGTCGACTCAACAAGTCCCTATATGGACTAAAACAGGCATCTCGTAGTTAGTTTCACAAATTCTCTTCGTCCATTGCCAACATTGGGTTCAAACAGTCGAAGGCTGATTATTCCTTATTTGTGAAGGTTGAAAACACATTTCATACAACCATTTTGCTTTATGTCGATGATATGATCATTGCAGGGAATGATGAGGCGACCATATTTGATCTTAAACATTTTCTAAGCACATGCTTCAAAATCAAAGACCTCGGACAGTTGTAATACTTTCTAGCAGTTGAGGTTGCACGATCTAAGTCAGGCATCAGTATTTGTCAAAGGAAATATACTCTAGACATACTGGAAGAGGCTGGCTTACTTGGTGCCAAACCTACAAAATTTCCAATGGAACAGACCTTGAAGCTTAATTCAATTTACAATGATGCTCTTCATGATCAAACGCGATATCGCCGCCTTGTTGGGAAGTTGATTTATCTGACAATCACGCGACCAGAAATCACATACTCAGTTGTTACTCTCAGTCAGTTCATGCAACTTCCAAGAAAGCCTCGCCTTGATACAGTTCTTCACCTCCTTCGTTACTTAAAGAATGCACCAGGTCAAGGCCTTATTTTCCCCGCACATAGTTCGTTAAAACTCACGGCTCATTGTGATGCCAATTGGGCTGGTTGACAGACTACAAAAAAGTCAGTTACAAGTTATTGTGTGTTCTTGGAAAGATCCTTGATTTCTTGGAAAAGCAAAAAGCAACCCATTATGTCACGATCATCTGCTGAAGCGGAATATCAAGCAATGGCAGCCGTCACTTGTGAACTTACTTGGCTGAGATATCTTTTAAGTGACTTGTGCGTTAAACATCCCGAACCAGCAGAACTATTTTGTGATAACCAAGCGGCAATTCACATTGCAGCGAATCCAATATTGCACGAGCGTACAAAGCACATAGAATTGGATTGTCATACTGTTCGAGAGAGAATACAAAGGGAAGAAGTTAGAACCACACATGTTCACACAGGAAAGCAAATTGCAGACATTTTTACAAAACCATTGGGACAAGAAACTTTCCATTCTCATGTCAGCAAATTAGGTGTGATAGACATCCACACTCCAACTTGAAGAGGAGTATTAACGGATGCAAATCTGTTAATTATGTCAACTCCTAATCACACAAATTATAGGAGATTGATTGTATTTTACTGATTTTATTTTCCTAGGTTAGATATAAATCTTGGCTATATATCTCCTTGTAATGTATCTTCTTGAAATCAATATGCACAGAAAATCCATTCCCTATTCAACCGTTTCTAACATAAACGCCCTTTATGGTTTCGATACTAGTACCAGTAGCTTCCCTATCACCACCTCGCCCAAGATCAATTCTGATTCCTGTCCAAGAACCATCGGGCTGATTATTGACCCAGTGACCAGAGAAGAGCTAGTTGTAGATACATTACCTAGCCTTTTTTTTCCTTCGTGTCTCATAGATAAAGCAATTTCTTCCCCTTTCCATAACTATTAATTGAATCAGATTCCTAATCAGGCTCTTCAATCTAATTCAAGATCCAGTCATTCGACACTAGCTACCTTAGCAATAGAGGGGGTAGAAATACCTAATTTTTTTATTTAAAAAAAAAATTACTCATGCCTTTTTTATAAATTGAAATTCAATATGTAGGTGGTGAGGTAATTTTCTCAAAAATAAATGCATATAACTTTATCTATCAAATCGAGTCCAGCATATAAGAAAGTGTTCAAGATTATACATTAAACGTTTAAATTATTAGGTAAATTCAAAAATTTATAAAAAAGTTCAAACGAACAACATTATTTATGTCGGTCTATCAAGTATTGGTCGACACGTGTTAAGGTTAGGAATTCAATCGCATAAAGCTACGTCCCAAATTTCAAAAGTTTAGATAGAACTCATTGAATAATTGTGCACCAAACAATATTTGGGACACCATGATCGCATGCATGTGTCAGTTTTCATTTCACCAAGAATATTATTACATTGGAAAAAAAAAAAATCTTCAAATTACGTTGCTAATACTCTACTCGCTTGGTCAAGGGCAAACTAAAAAATTCATCAAATTTTGGACAATTTGTATCTGTCCAGCTTTTTTGTTAGTGACACTCTTAGGGTGTATTTGATTGTCAATATTTTTCATGAAAAATATATTTTTTTCACTCAAATTCCTACTTTTGTGCTTTTTTATTAATATTTTTTTCATAAAAAAAAATTTCTTACTTTTGTCACGTGACCATATTTTCCTCAAAATCAAGAAAAATACTTTATTTAGATGGAGAGAGATTTTATTTTTCAGTGAATTCAATCTTTCTTTCTCTCTCTCATCTACCTCATTTCTTATCTACCCACCAATAAAAAATAAACAAGTATAATATTTCTAGGTTAAAAACTAAATCAATCAAACACATTTAATTAATATTTTTCATACAAATAAGTTATAGACAAATTAATTGTCTAAAATTTATTTTCTTTTCATGCAAATTTCAAGTTCGTAAACAAACGCACGCTTAGAGACACTTTTAGGTTAACAAAGGTATTTAATACAAAATCAAAGAGAAATGGGATAATTATCTTCTATTTATCTTGAAAATGTCTTTGGCTCTTTTTCCCACCACATAAGGCGATTATCCTATAAAACAAAATGAATTGAAATTTTTGTTTTTATATGCAAAAAGTACAAAAAATAAAATAAAATTACAACAATGTAAAAGTTTTGTTGTGACAGAAATAATATTCCATTATATATTAATATTATAAAAAAAAAAAAAAAAAATTGTCCTCAATTCTATTCTTCGAGAGTCACAAGACAAAGATTCCTGTCATGCATAGGAATCATAAAATTAAAACAGAGATGGAATTATAATGTACAGCGGGAGAAATGGTAGTGCCATTTGTTCATAATTTTGGTGCCCACTCTTTTGACAAAGCAATGTTGACATTTTTTAAACAGGTCAATGACAGAAGTGTAGGATTTTTCTGTACAAATAGCATTGTCTCGGAAGAAATTAATTTTCTTCAGTCCAAAGATTTTTCTTCTTAAAATTCAAGTTTTAAGTAAAATTTCCATTATTGCTTTGAGATAGGTTTGAGTACGCTAGTTTCTTTAATTAAAACAACGCGATAATTAATTCCAAACTTAGTATTTATACATTGAACTCGGAAAATTTAGATACTAATATTAAGAAATATATTAAACATGCTGAGATGCTTTTGACTTATCTAAAAAATAATTAAAGATGTTGTCCACACTTATTCAATATATCCTTCTCTAAAAATTTTAATCTAATATAAAATTAATAATTAATTTTATGTTGTAAAAGGAAAGTTTATTAGGGTTTGTAGTGAATGACAATTATACCCCTGTAGCCCTAGAAATTATTACCATTGTATCCCTGATTCTTACCTATAAATATAGGGTTTTGATCATTAATAAAACACACACAAGTCTATTGACTTAATTCTCTCTTCTTCTTCTTCTCTATTTTATAACACGTTATCAGCACGATCGCTTTTATCTAACTACAATTTTTTCTTACAAAAATTTTTAGTGGCCTATTCATCCGAGCCCAAATTTGCACCCAATTACAAATAGTAATTTTGGAGCCTACTGTCTTTAGTTATAGGAGGCAGGTCAAGTAGGATTTGCATTAATAATGCTCCAACTGAATTTTGGAATTAGCACCAAAAAGGAATTGTTAAGGGGAGACCCTTTGGCAGGACTCTGTATATTAGATTTTTTCATGACAAATGCACCGGACAGACATGCAGAGGAGTTTCATGTGCGAGATCTTTCAATGAAACCAAGATATGCTCTACATTCGAGGACAAGCTTGATGTCTGCATATTTAATTAGTGGACTACATGGGAGTTTTGGCCAATAATACAGAATGATTGCCCAGCACGAGGCCATAAAGTTGTGAAACAAAATACGAAACGGTAAGGACACGCACAAAGGCATGGGTTGGTATATTTTTAATTTATTTGCTTATTGTTTATAATTCGATTAATTATCCCATTTTTATCCTTTTAATATGAGTATAATTTATGAATTTAATACTCATATATTTGTCTACTATAAAATATTATTTTTTCAAAAGTAATACACAAGGTATTGACTTTAACATCATTGCTTTACGTGTAATTTAATTCAATTTTTGCACCTTAATTGTTACTACCACTTCATTTAATTCTACTAAAGGACCTATATCGCTTTGGCCATCACGTCACTACTTTGTGTACTTTAATTTTCAATCCTTGTGCATTAATTGCTACAGCTACTTCAATAGACTATCTCTTAGATTTTTTATTGATTAATTACCATATTTTTATTCTTTTTAATACTCAATATAATTTATTAATTTAATACATGTAGATCTATCTATTATAACAATAATTTGTTATTTATCATGAAATAACACAACATTATATAATTAATATTCCAGAAGAATATTAATTGTAAATTTATCAATTACAAATAATTTATTGTTACTCCTGAAGTAGCACAATATTATAATTGATATTCTTGAAGAATATTATTACTCATGAAGAGCATAAATTATAATTTTCAATATTCCAGAAGAATATTGATATATTGTTCTTGAAGAAGCAATAATAAAATACAACGTGCTCCCGAAGTAGCACATATTTCGAAGTACATATTATTTTAAATTAGTGTTTATCCCTGAAGGAAAACACGTAACTTATGTTGATATTGACTTAAAAAAAAATGGTTAGCTAGAATAGATTTGTCTTCAACAACCAGAGGCAGCAGCTTAAATCAATGGAAGGTCAATTTCATGGCTATGCACCGATAATCATTGATAAATTGATGAGAAGAAATCAGAGTCATCGTCTGTGATAAATCAACGTCATCATTTGTTTCACGTGACATACCACATACCAGGTTTAATTTCTTTTCTTTCTCCATATCTATGTGCTTAGTAGACTTTATATTCTTTTTATATTATTATGTTATCCAAATAAAGCGCACATCTATACTTATTAATGTCCATGAAGAATATTTTGTCATTCTTGAATAATTCAAAATTTATGCATATTAAATTTCATATGATTTTAATATTCTAGGAGAATATTACTTATGCTAGAATAGCGAATTTGATGAGATTTAGTTTATTTCATGATTTGAGAAATTTTCTAGATCGATATCATAAATGAATATAATGTTGTTGCTCCTAAAGAAGCTCATCTCTACAAATAATACACGACTCCTGAAGAGCTAATATTTTCTAAATAATAATTCGTTGCTCCTGAAGTAGCACACTATTATTTATGTTCTAATAATATTTTACTTGCTCTAATTAAAAATTATGTCTTTACTCTCGAAGAGTAAATTCTTATACAATTTATTATTTCAAATAATAATACGTTATTGCTCTGAAGAGCAAAACACTCCGATTCAATAGTCCAGAAGAATATTATTTATAAATCTTTATATTACAAATATTTTTTTGCTCATGAATTAGCACAACATTATATTGATATTCTAAAATAATATTATTTGCTCCAGAAGAGCATGATATTACAATTTCAATATTCCAGAAGAATATTAATTGATTTCTATGTGAACCAGAAGTTCAATTTGATTGGCATGACCAGTTGCAAAGAGAATATTAAATAATTGAAATATATCTTCTATTGAACCAAAAGTTCAATTTGATTGGCATGACCAGTTGGACCATCGCTGGATCAATAATGATGTGAAATTTAAAATTCAAATGGATATTCAATGAAGAACCAGAAGATTCTTCAATCCAATGAATTCATATATATCATTTGTTCTCTTTATCGACAATTGATCATTAAACGCCACTAGCTAAAATAGGATTCAATTCACTACATTTCTGAAAATTCATTAGGGTGATATATGGGGCTCCGTCACCCACCACGTTGACCATCTAAATATTATTTGTAACTAACAGATTTGATACAAATATTAGATGATTGCATGGTGTTCGCAACCTGAAGTTTGCAAAATTATTGCTCAAGTTATGAGCATAATTTTTAAATTATATAATCAAGACTGTGTCTTATTAATGCTAGTGGGCATAAATCTCAATATTTGAATAAGTGTTAGTTGAGATGTCGATAAGTGATTTAACATTATTGTTTGTTAAATGCCTCCAATTAATTTAATTGAAAACAAAATGTTTTTCCCTTTTTGTTTAGGTAATTCTATTACGCATCATTGCCAACATCATAGTTCTCCCTATTACAATTGACTTATGGTCAGAGCCTAATTTTTCATCTAATTATTTTGATAGTGCAGTATGTGCAAAATCAACCCACCACAATGCACTGAGATGAAAAATAAAGAATGCTGAGAATAAATACATAGTTTGAACCCTTATCCCAAATAGGTGATATTTTATAATGCTGAAAAAAATTATTGTCAAATAAACTGGACAATTCTTTCAGCATTAGGGGGAGGAATTAAGAAGTTGAAAATAATGTACAAATGCATCATTATCTAAATTCTCGCAAAAGATCACTCGAACCAGAAGTTCGAAAGAAAATTTATTTAGATGCATTTACTGATCAAAAGGATCAAAGTGCTCCAATATGAATTGATGTCCTAAGAGGATAATTTGATATCATTATATTTGATATATCTATGGCACGCCTGAAACGTGATGTGTTCGATTCTAATACAAAAATTTTTGAACAAAATTGGAACAATTAGCAAAGATAGTTTCATTAAGGAGGCATATACTTTTAATGAGTATTTAGACATAACAAATTATAAAACCCCTGAAGAGGTTCAGGTACCTGATATATTGAATTTGAGATATCTTAATAAGTTATGTCGTTATGGAGTAAGAAATAGAATCGAAAAACGAAAAGTTGTCGACAACAATTTTGTACATGATGTTGCTGCATCATATATGAATCGCGAGAATCAAAATATATGCGTCAAAAATATATCGATCGAAGTAATATTTGGCCAAATAAAAAAGACGCAATACTAAATTGAATTTACTAGAGAAACATGATATTTTTGGACCTGTAGTCCAAAAATCTAAAGATATATATTTATGCAAAAAGAAAATGAGAAAAATAAAGTCAACTCATCAATGAAATCACGAGTCTATATCTTGACGATACATGAAATTAGAAATACGTGATAGTCAACTCATATGTCATGACTATTAATGTTATCTCTGAAAATATTTAATATGCTTGAAGCATAACTCAAATGATGCATGTCCGAGAACCATGTTCTCAATTAAATTGCAAAGATCATTATATGGATTGAAACAATCTGAAAGCATGCGATAGAGTCACCTTAGCGAATATTTGTTGAAGGAATGCTATAGAAATGACGATATCTGCCCATGTGTTTTCATAAAGAAAACAAACATTGGATTTGCAATTGTGGCAGTTTATGTTGATGATTTAAATTTAATTGGAACTCCTGAAGAGCTCAACAAAATTGCTAATTATTTGAAAAATGAACTTGAGATGAATGATTTAAGAAAAATCAAATTTTGTCTCGGGTTGCAGATTGAACACTTCCTAGAAGGATTGTTTGTTCATCAATCTACATATATAGAAAAAGTCTTAAAACAGTTTTATATGGATAATGCATATCTATTGGCATCACCTATGATTGTTCGATCACTTGATGTGAAAAAGGACCCATTTCGTCCACTTGAAGATGAAGAAAAAGTTCTTGGTCCTGAAGTACCATACCTTAGTGCAATTTGAGCATTAATATATCTTGCAAATTGCACTCGACCCGACATAATTTTTTTTGTAAATCTCCTTGCAAGATATAGCTCTACACCAAGTCAAAGACATTGGAATGGTGTTAAACAGATTTTTCGTTACCTAAAGGGTACGGTTGATTTGTGATTATTTTACTCCCAAAAGTCGGGATCTACTTTAGTGGGATATGCAGATGCAGGTTATCTATCTGACCCACATAAAACTAAATCACAAACAGGATATGTGTTTACACGTGGAGGAACAGCTATATCATGGAGATCTGTGAAGTAATCCTTGACAGCAATATCCTCAGATCATTCTGAAATTATTGCAATCCATGAAGCAGGACGAGAATGTGTATGGTTGAGGAACATGGCCCATCATATCCAAGTATCATGCGGGTTAACTTCAACAAAAGATAGTCCAACAATTTTGTATGAGAACAATGCAGCTTATATTGCACAACTCAAATGAGGCTATATCAAAGGCGATACGACGAAGCATATTTCTCCAAAATTCTTTCATACACACGAGTTTCAGAAGAATGACGACATCGATGTTCAACAAATTCGCTCAAGTGACAATTTGGCCGATTTATTCACAAAAGCACTGCCAACATCTACATTCAAGAAGTTAGTCCATGAGATTGAAATGCGTCGACTCAAAGATTTGCAGTGATCAACATCAGGGGGAGTAGCTGTACTCTTTTTCCTTCGCTTAGGTTTTATCCCACTGGATTTTCCTAGTAAGGTTTTAATGAGGCAGGATTTATTTTTAATACTCCAAAATAACTGTTCTCTTTTTCCTTCGTTTGATTTTTTTGTCCCATTGGATTTTTATCAAACAAGGTTTTAACGAGGCAGATATTTTGTAATGTGTCATTTAAGGGGGAGTGTTGTAAAAGGAAAGTTTATTAGGGTTTGTAGTGAATGACAATTATACCCCTGTAACCCTAGAAATTATTACCATTGTATCCCTGATTCTTACCTATAAATATAGGGTTTTGATCATTAATAAAACACACACAAGTCTATTGACTTAATTCTCTCTTCTTCTTCTTCTCTATTTTATAACATTTTAATCATATATTTTATCAAATTTTCCTAAAAATTTGATTTTAATTCCGTAAGAAAAGCATAATAAAGATTACATAAATGATCCTATAAAATAATTGGAATTCCAAGGCAACAGCTAGCTATAAAAGGGATCTTGGAATCACTACAAATCTGCCAGATCGCCCACCCCTTCTCCGTTAATTTCCTTCTGCTAAAATACAAATCTCATAATCCAAAACTTTTTTGCATTTGAATGGCACTCCCTGAAACCCAACAAGAAGCTGCTGAAACTCTCCCGGATGCCTGGGACTACAAAGGCCGCCCCGCCCTAAAATCCTCCTCTGGCGGCTGGGCTAGTGCCGCCATGATTTTAGGTCGTGTACTGCATATACCAAACATGTACTGTGCATTTAATCCCGTTTGTAATATTTGGCTTGTTATCCATTTGTGATCAGGAGTTGAGGCTTGCGAGAGGTTGACAACCCTTGGAATAGCTGTTAATCTGGTGACATATTTAACTGCTACCATGCATTTGGGCAATGCTAGCTCTGCAAATACAGTCACTAATTTTCTTGGAACTTCTTTTATGCTGTGTTTACTTGGTGGCTTTGTCGCGGATACATTTTTGGGAAGGTAAATATGATGTTTGAGGATTTAATTTACTTACACATAGATTATATACTTAATTAACATTTTTTTTTATTTTTTTTTTTTTTTATTTTTTTTTTTTTGGTTCATTAAATTTATTGAAATTTTCTTACAGGTATCTGACCATTGGCATCTTCGCCACTGTTCAAGCAATGGTTAGTTTATCTTGTTTTACTGAACCCTTCTACTTGTCTGAATTTTTTGGAGAATATCTTGTATAATTCTATAATACGAGATGATAAAGCCTGGTTAACTTTCCAAGAATCTGGCTCTGTAGAATTTTTCTTAAACTTATTGTACATTTTAAGACTTTTTTCTGTGTGATATCTTGCTAAGACATATCAATTAGTATATGAAAAAAACGATCCAATTTGTTCGAGAATACTGTTTTTATTTCTTGTGAAGAGGGAAAAAAAAGTGTACTAGAATGAAAAAAGTATAAATAATTTCAACGCTAGTTGGGAATTTATTATACAATCTGAATTTTTTATATTGTTTTTATGATTAGGGAGTAACAATCTTGACAATCTCAACGATAATTCCAAGTCTTCGACCTCCAAAATGTTCCCCGGGCAGTGAATCATGCATCCCTGCTAGTGGGATGCAACTAATTGTTCTTTACATAGCATTGTATCTAACCGCACTCGGGACCGGGGGCCTAAAATCGAGTGTTTCGGGTTTCGGGTCCGACCAATTTGAGGATTCGGACAAGAAAGAGAGAGAACAAATGATCAAGTTCTTCAACTGGTTCTTCTTCTTCATAAGCATTGGATCACTTGCTGCAGTGACAGTTCTTGTTTACATTCAAGACAATTTGGGAAGGGAATGGGGTTATGGAATTTGTGCATGTGCCATTGTTGTTGGTATAGTTGTGTTCTTGGCAGGCACAAGACGATATCGTTTCAAGAAACTTGTGGGAAGTCCGTTGACGCAGATCGCCTTAGTGTTCGTGGCCTCGTGGAGGAAGAGACGCATCGAGTTGCCGTCCGATCCTTCCCTTCTATACAACGTTGATGATATTGAAGTGAATAGCAAGAAGAAGAAGCAAAAATTACCACACAGCAAAGAGTTCAGGTAACTTACTTTACTATAACAACTGTCTCCTTGTAGGCTTTAGGTTTCTTATTAGTATATTTCTTTCAAACGAGGTCATCAAATATAAAAATAATTCATACCAATAATCTAAAAAGAAAATCATACCTTCTTGTTTTTATCAATGATTAAATTGTGTCCATTATTTGCATATGATGAAGTAATATACAATGAATTGTAGCCCACAGAATGCAAATGAATTGTAGCCCACAGAATGCAAATGAATTAATTATTGGATACCTATCGAGGCCAGTTAACCTGGAAACTTATCACTATGTGGTCCATTTGACAGCAAACTACCAACCAAGAAAAGAAAGAGACGTCATATCTATGATTGGTTCCTAGAATTATTGATAAGAATATTTAATGACCAATTAAATAATATACTACATGGCATGCTGTTCAATATTTTCCATACAGAAAAAGTGGGCCAGCTATGGGTTAATCACAAGAAAAATAACGTGGTTCTAATTTCTTGCCTTGGACCTTTGGTTGCATGAATTTTTTAATGTTACGTTTTTGTCTAGTACTTTGATCGTAGCATGACATCAAATGATTGATTACTAAAACTGGTAGAAAAATCAGAGAGTCAAATAAATTGGTCATATGTCTTATAATTATTGACCAAAAAAAAAATAATATAAGACATACTTAGCATACAAGATTCAACAATCATAGACTAAAATTAAACCAGATAAAATCCAAGATCACGAGCCACTGGACCAGTCTGTCGCCTATTCGATCACGATCCTTGTTTTTTGCATCAATATAATTACAAACACATATATAATACAGTTTATACCTACCCCATTTATGACCAAGGTTTGGTGGATCCCTTTTGGTCATCAGATGAGACAATAAACACTCAGCATAAGATTTAGATAACTTGGTTTCATAAGGATAACTTGTTTAGCATCGAAAAAATAAAAATATTACTTTTATGTGTTTTAACATTTTATTATTTTGGTTTCAAGGTTCCTTGACAAGGCTGCAATAAAAGACCCTGAAATATCTGTGGTGAATAAGTGGTACCTTTCGACTTTAACCGATGTAGAAGAAGTCAAGTTGGTGATTAGAATGCTACCCGCATGGGCCACAACAATAATGTTTTGGACTATCTATGCCCAAATGACCACATTCTCGGTGTCACAGGCCACCACCATGGATCGACACATCGGAAAATCGTTCCAAATTCCGGCTGCCTCCCTAACTGTCTTCTTTGTCGGGAGCATTCTCCTGACCGTCCCAATTTACGATCGCATCATTGTTCCGATTTGCAGAAGGATTATAAAGAATCCTCACGGTCTCACTCCATTACAACGTATAGGAGTCGGCCTAGTACTATCGATACTAGCCATGGTTGCAGCTGCACTTACTGAAATCAAGAGACTAGACGTCGCGCGTAAACATGGTTTGACGAATGACCCAATAGCCACGGTTCCATTAAGTGTGTTCTGGTTGGTACCGCAATTCTTCTTGGTGGGGGCTGGTGAGGCATTCACCTACATTGGACAACTCGATTTCTTCCTAAGAGAGTGTCCTAAGGGAATGAAAACAATGAGTACCGGGTTGTTTTTAAGCACACTTTCACTAGGGTTTTTCTTTAGTTCTATTTTGGTTACTATAGTACACAAAGTCACGGGGGACAAGAAGCCATGGTTGGCTGACAACCTTAACCAAGGAAAGCTTTATGATTTCTATTGGCTTTTAGCAATTTTGAGTGTTCTGAATTTGGTAATATATATGGTTAGTGCAAGAGGGTATGTGTACAAGGAAAAAAGGCTTGCTGAAGAGGGGATTGAGTTGGAAGAGACAGATGGACCTAGCTGCCATTAGTTGCAGTTTTTGTGTCTTGTGTCTTTATATGCGATCAAAGTCCCACATCAGATAAAAATGAGGATGATCATGGGTTATAAGTGTGGAATGAAAACTCAAAAAGCATGTGTTTTAACATTTTATTATTTTGGTTTCAAGGTTGCTTTTTGAATTTATTGGATTATTGCAGCTCTTTATTAGAATACACGTGCTGTCATCTTTATACTGCAAATTACAGGCCACATGACCACGCTGGTCTCTTTACAACATTTGAATTTTTTATTTTTTTTTATTTTTTCAATTTCTTTGTAACCTCATGGGACCTCGTCTACTTCTCTTTACAATCTAATATTTCTTATGATAAATGGCTATTTTTATTTTTTTATTTTTTTAATATCAAAGTTGGTCTAGCATGAAAATAATGAAGCAAAGTATGCAACTTAAAATATACTCAAGATAGATTCCGTTGCCTCTCAAAATCCTATACTTCTTCTATAATTAATAAGCACAATATTATCTTTGTTAACGGACCAACATGGATTAATATACTATGCATAATTGGATGATTTTGAACACTAAGAACTCTTAAATTCTTGAAGATTGATTGTTGAGATTACATTTTAAAATTTTTAAGGCTTCTCATCTCCTCCAAACAATGTCTATTGATTGCACCCTTACATCATTCAAAAACCCTTGCTAGCAATAATGCGTACATGCACCTCTAAAGCGCCGGGTCGGGGAGAGAGGAGTTCAGAGCGATCGTTTTAAGATGCTAAACTGGATTGATAATTGACTCGACAATTTTTATTTTTTTTTAATAATTTCAGAAAATTAGCCCATAAAAAATTGTCCATGTCAAAAGTTTTGTCAAGCACAACTCTAAGCCCTTGTTTGAGCCCCATTAATTTCCATTTTTTCTCATTTTCTTGAGTCAACATTGGTAGGTAGTGGGACCACCATTGTACTTGACTGCAGTTAAACGTACTGTGGTCCATTAGTTTGCTCAATTTATATTATCTTAATACCACACTTTATTCCATCATGGACAATACTACCCCTTGGTTTGTTTCTAGTGGGAACAGGTAATAAAAAACCACGTGTCCAAGTAATATACAAAGTAGACTCGTAAATCACAATATTAGATGAGGGTGAAATTGTCATTCTGGTGCCAACGGTAATTAACCCCTGACACATGATGGAACGGCTGTCTCTGACTAGTGGGTTTAAAAAATGTGAGGAAATGAGAAAAAATGGAAATTAATGGGGCTCAAATGTACTCTAAATTTTAGCGAATTTGAAAAATTTATTTGTAGTTCGGTACCGATGGTTTAAGGACCGAAAAAACAAGAGGGGGTTAGCACTTAGCAATGCTTTCATAGTACAATAATTGATATCTTCGGCAATAAGATTCATGTTTCCAAGTTGAAGCCGAAGGAAGCACATTTTGACTCTACAATTTAAGTTAAAAATAAATAAATAAACAAAAACTTAACTGAAATAAGTCTCGACCTCTCTTTCTAAAAGAAAAACTGTAACGCGTCAAGTTGCAATCACCTTTTTATCTTCTTTTTGACTTTTAGGTGATGATTATGATTTCAAGTTAACATTTTGCTACTGATTTCCTTTGGTCAGTACTTGAAGCAAAAGCGATGTGTTGGTCCCAGATTTATATTTCGAACACAAACCAAATAAAATTGCAGAAAGTACCTCTCTAAAAAAATAAAATAATAATAATAATAAATTGCAGAAAGTAAAAATGAACACGAATGAATTTTTCATCACAAAGGGCCCGGATGTTCAACCGTAAGGCCTACTCACCACATTGAGCATCTACAAAGTAGATATAGCTCTAGATCCACTAAAAGTAACTAAGAAACGTTACAAATGTACGAAGAAATCAGGAATTTATTCACTATTTTCTAGACCTGGACACGGGTCGGTTCGGTTCGGTTCTGAAGAGAACCGAACCGAACCGAAAATTTTCGGGTAGTTAATAAACGGAACCGTCGGGTCCAAATATAATTTTGGAACCGTTCGGATTCGGTTCCATTCGGTTCAGTTCGGTTCGGTTCGGTTCTATTCGGTTCCATAGTATAATTAATTTTTTTTAACATTTATAACAATACTACAGTCTGACATGTTCAATCTTAACTTTTACAAATTAACGTATTCCAATTTAATAAAATATAAATAACAAGTTGTCCAATAAAATTAATTTATCAATATATACAAATAACAAAAAATAGATAGTAAATTAGTAATACTAAAATATCGGCGATCCATATAAATTAAAAGTCATAGACTCGTAGAGATAAAATATTTTAAAGTATTGCTAATACAGTAGTACTTACTTAACAACTATTTGATTTAACCATCAATTACTTGACTTGCCATACTAGATACTAAAAAAACTCTACAAGAAAGATTGAAAAATCACAATTAACAGACATAAATAAACAAAAAATTGTTCAACTAATAAAATTTAATAAGAAAAAATATAATATATTTTTTATTACATGTCTCAATGCCATCATAGAACCCAGTCTTTTCATTGCAAACTCTATATTTGTTAATTTTTTTTAAAAAAAATTAAATAATTTGATTTATCCCATATATAAAAATTAAAAAATTTTAAAAAAACTCGGTTCTTATTCGGTTCTTCGGTTCTGGGTCTAGAACCGAGAATCGACCCGTACCCGTCGGTTCTTGATTCTGATACCCGTTCGGGTATTTCATTTGCGAAGAACCGCTCGGTTCGGTTCGGTTCGGTTCGGGTCCGGTTCGGTTCAGTTCGGTTCGGAATATATGCCCAGCCCTACTATTTTCTCTCGCCTCAAATCACACAGATTATAGTATGCAATCTCACACAACTATACACTAAGTACAACATCTCAAGAATCACTCAGATTACAGAGATTGAATTATCTCACTAAGAGCGCACAAAATGGCAGAGAGAAAAGATGAAACCCTAAACACACAGATTCCAGTAGTATTTCCAGAATGAGGTCCAAATGAGCCTTTAATGCACAAGACCAACAACCACAGATTAACGGCTGGGAGATGCCCAAATGTATGGCCAGATCACAAATGCAAGAGAGTGAAAGGGACGTGTTTATAAGAACCATGATTTCACTTAAGTGGCCCACAACCCGGAACCGGTAACACAGGCCCAACCACAAAGGTGGACCAAAAACTTGAGGCAGCCCAAATACTTGACACGATGGATGTTTTCTTTTGCAAATCCGTCAAAAAATGAGTTATATTAACACAGTGATTAATATGGACTAACTCATCTAAAAATTTAAGTTTTTAAAGAGATGGTGCATTCATTTTTAATGTTCAAGACCCTCTTATTCATGAATGCATATGCACACACAGTCGGGAACTCAATAATAGAAGTGTAACTTCTAGTGACAATATTAATAAGCCATTCCTTAATTCAAAATAACAAAATGAATATTGCCAATTCATGAACTGATGCAAACATGTATCTGACATAATCGAAATAGTACACACCAAAAGCAACTGGTCATGGTCTGATAGCCACAATATTATATTTGATCTCCTACACGTAGTAGACAGGACACAAACTTCTCACTGCTAACGTGAGAAGAGAACATCAATTATGGCTCTCTAAATTTATGAATATTTCAGATAACCATTGAAAGTTACTAGTTCGATTTTAAAATCACCTAGAGGGGGGTGGATATGTGAATAATGCGGAATTAAAATTATCAATTAAAAGCAACAAGTAATTTTTAAATTGTTTCTAGATGGTTAATCAATCGCGTCAGATTATCTTATAGTTTGAATGTCACGATCAATAATATGAAAGCAATAAACAACACAAAATATGTTGACAGACAAAACTCAACTGATTAAAAACTCTGAAGCTAAGTCAATAGCATCCACTATAGACAATATGAACTTACCGTATGATCCAACATAGAAAAATCCACTAAATTTACTGATCTAATTCTTGCAATCTCCAATACCCGCTAAAACGTGCTTCACTCACGCTGTTCTCGATCTTCTAGAATTGTCTATCTCCTATAGATCACCAAGAACACCTTGTTATTGTACTCTTCATATGCTTCTGGTTCAACCTCTCTCAATTTTCAACAACCTCAAAAAGCTATTGAGAAGTACTTCTTGTATTTGTATAGGAAGTGGTGTTTTGGATCACGTAAATTTGATGTTTTCCCAAAGTTGTGGTTGAATGATCTCAAGAATCAAATGATTAATCTTAATGCTTGAATACATTATTGGATCTAGGAATGATGTTATGAAAAGGTAATGTAATGAACAACCACCCCACAAAACGTGTTAAGGTTTGGGTATATCTAGAAGGCATTTTGGTAGCATGGGCAAGATAAAACTCTTGAAAAACGCGAACTAGGGTTTTATGCATAACACCGTCGGTCGAGAGCCATACTAGTGACAAGCGAGCGACCGGTGTGTCGCTCAAGCAAGACCTGGACGACAAATGGGCGACAATGTTTCTATTTTTTTTTTTCATTTGAGCATCAAATAGGCGATAGGTTACAGTAAATCAAACACCCTTTCCTTATTATTCCAAACTCAAACCATAAGATACTTAGTTCATCTATATAACATTCCAATTGACTCATTGACTTTTACAACTTTTTATATTAATTATTTTGTCTAAAAAATTGTCAATATTATTAAATCCTAACGAACTCCCCATTTGACATTTTGTGACAAAAATATACAATACAAGTCAATGGAGTAAAAACTAAAACTAATCTAACCATGCTCAAATTGAATGACTGTCTCTTCCATTCTTTGTTAAACATGTTTCCTAAAATCAACAACTCAAATATCAAATGTAAAAGCACGTGATAGAGAAAATATAACAATTGAAACACGTTATCATAAATATGCTAGTTAGATTGAGAAGTAATACTAATGATAATTAAAACACCAACTAAAATATTAATATCACAAAATATCAAAAACTAAAAAAAGTTATGCATTATGATATGGGATGTTTTATCTTTCCCTTACTGCAAACTCTCCATAAATAATCTCTCTCTCTCTCTCTCTCTCCCCCTCCCTCCCTCCCCCCCCCCCCCTTTTGTGACAAATGACGAAGGAAACTTTTTCAAATACAATTGAATACCAATATATAATAACTCAAAGATGTAGTTAATAGTATGCACAAATATAATCAATGATCAGTAAAATTGTCCACATACTTATTTCAAGTTAAAATTTAGTAAATTGTATAAGTGACTCATGTGTGTAAAGTGTCACTAATCCGTTGTAAGCAGGACTTCAAACCTTAATTTTATGAGAAATGACAAGCTAAACATTATTGTCAATAAATTTATTCATCTACTTATGAAAAACAAATTAATAAGAGCATATATGACCTATAATAGAAGTTCATTTTGCATGTATATTATTCATTTCTCCCCCTAACTTTGAGCATATATATATATATATATATATATATATATATATTTATATATTTATATAATGTCTATATTTTCAAATCATCATTTTTTCTTTTCCATTTTTTACATCTAATGTGCGGGCTCTTCTCCATTAAGTGACTAAGATGACCATGTAACGAGTTTTAGGCCGGTTAATCCGAGTCAGTTGATCATAAACACTAGGTTATGAGAAACCCCTCAAACTTAATTGTTCGGGTCAAATAAGCTCCGAAAAATAGCATAAGATATTGAGTTTTTTCTTTCAATGGAATATATTCGAGCTTAAGTCTACTAAAATAAGGTCAATTCATGTTCAAAGTCACATTACCAACATGTGACTGTCATCTCAAATCTCACACACGCGATCAAATCCCACTCAAAATATCATAATGTGTGCAGTGCAGATGGTATATGAAGAAAGCTATACTAAGTACTCCATAAAAACCTAAGCAAGTAATAGAAAATATGATACTGCACATCAATTAAACTCATACTTGGTCACAACACACAAGTTCAAGTATATCATATATCATGCTGTAGTTTAATAAACTTCTCCTCTCATTTTTAAATGAATGCTCCAATCACACAAAAAATTATTATATATATATATACACACATACATGCATGTACTTATGTAAACCTGATGAAGATGCACAATACATGAATCTAATACCTACAAAGCAAATACAAAAATGAGATGTATGTTATAATGAATGAATCACAAAGAATAAGCACAAACATGCATAAAAAATACTTAATCAATTAGGAACACTAACACTCTTACCTTTAAAAGTATTGTGATCTATTTCAAGATTTTTCAGATAATTTTTCTTCACCCAAACTTACCTAGTGGAAGAATTAATCCTAGTTAACTGTGTCATTAACTCGGTCAATTAACTCACCTGATTAGTAAGGAAGTCAATCTGGTTATCAAAATTCTGATTTTTATTTCTATTGAAGTTCTGATTTTGATTTTTGTTCAGAAATTTATGACACCTGAGCCTTATATATCCTAATTCACCACAATTGAAACAAGTAGGGATAAATCTAGGACCAAGATTATGTGGTCGCTAATTTGTATTCCTAGGTTGGTAGGTCATATGCTGTCTAGTAGGCCTCTGTCCTACCATTCCCTTATTCTTGGGTTCAGGATTAGGAACGTACATAGGTTGGCCAGTGGTAGGGATAATAATGGTCTGGGAAGTACTAGCAGCATTGTGATCATTCTCGTTATATTTTAGACCTCCTTTATTACCAGCAAGCTTGCTTATTCCTAAGATGCTATCAAGTTTCAACATACCACTAGAGAATGCAAGGAGTTGGGTGTTGGAATTCTCAAGAACGCTCAGAAAGGTCTTAACCTTATTTTCTAAAGACTCATCCATGCTCAACTCACCAAGTCTCCTAGAGGACTCCTCAACATCACTCACAAGATTCTTGATCGAATATCTAAAGATTCATTCAAAGAGTTCAACTTACTCAGGGATAAGATAGATTCCTGAACGTCAGCTATTAATTTTTCTTTTTCTAGCTCAAGATTTTTTACCATCGTACATAAGGTTTTATTGGCAGTCAATATCCTAAAACTCTCATCATACAATTAATCATAAGCCTCATGTATGTCTTCCTACTATTTAGAATCCTTAGATTTTTCATCAATCTCTACATCGTCAACCTTCTCACTCTCATTAGATTCACTCTTAATCCTAGCAGTGAAGGCTACATATTTCTCGTTCTCATAATGAGTGGACCTCTCACTTTGATTATCCGAGTTAAACTCATCATCATTGAGAGTAACATTCATAACTTTATCCTTATTTCTCTTACTGTTAGGGCACTCACTCCTATAATGGTCAAAACCTTGACACTTACGATATTTTACAGATTGAGATCTCTTTCTAGATTCACTGAGAGCACCTCTGTGTCTCTCTTGAGACTTCTTCTTGTTTTTAAACATTTTCTCGATTTTCTTAGCAAAATAAACTATCTCGTCATCATTAGGTATCTCTGAATCAAAAAACTTATTAAAGTTATATGTAACAGTGTTCAGGGCCAAAGACTTGTCTTTTGTAGGTTTAGCTAAAGTTAGTTCATAGGTCGGGATAGATCAAACCAACTCTTCCACCTTAATGGCATCTATGTCCTTACTCTCCTCTATAACCGTAATTTTAGGTCTAAATCTCTGAGGTAAAGATCTAAAGATTTTTCAGACAAGCTTTGGCTCAAGAATTTTCTCACCTAGGTTGAAGCTAGAGTTAACTATGTCATTCAAGCTCGCATAAAAGTCATCTAAGTTATCATCCTCCTTCATTATAATATCTTCAAATCTTGTGGTCAGCATCCGTAACTTAGAATTCTTAACTGCTTGAGTTCCCTTAGTTGTGGTCTGTAAAATATCTCAAACCTCTTTTGTGAGGACCCGAATCTTTGACTATTCGAGTATCACTAAATAAAATTCAAATTCTTTCATAAAAACATGAAATAAATATTTATTTTTTTCAATAAGTAAATAAATTCAGGTTCCATCATATAACTGCGAACAGTTAATAAAAAAAAAATTCCAAGATAACAACTAAATTAGAATTCAAAGTTGTATTTTAAACACAAAATAATTTAGTAATCCTAGCCTGTTGTCATATCCACGTTGACTGCCTCGAACCATCAATTGCCTGAAATGAGAGAATATCTTAGAGTGAGATTTATAAAATCTCTATAAGTACGCCATGAATTAATGTCGTGTATAATTTAAAGGAGCATAATAATCATAATCAACATAATGGAGACACAAGGATTTTACCAAACATAGGTGGTAAGAATTCTTATGTGTAGCGCTACTAAACTCCAGTTCCCTTAACATAATCATAATCATATCGTATCATATGTGATCCATAATAATTTTCTTGATATTTATAACATAATAATAATCCAAACATAGGTAGCATACTCACCATGAAAGAAAGAGTAATAGAGACCGAATAAAATTGTTTGATCCCTCTACAATTCCCACCTCGGCTATGTGCATGTATATGTGTATATTATTTGGACTAAAAGATAATAGTGAGTGGTAGCATGTGAATGTGAATGTGAATGTGAATGTGAATGAGAGGCTTAAATAGGACAAGACTAGACATTCATCATTAATGAAAAACCTATGATGGTGGAAAGCTATTAATTCTAGCATTGAAAATTGTTCCTTGAATTTTGTGAAATGAGCTAGAATCTCTCCCTCATTCCTCGTGTGAATGCTACATGCATTCACACTACATATTACCCTATGTTAGGTCAATCATGAATAATACAAAAAACATAAATCAAGAATTCTATATAAGGTTTTGACCAAGCATTCAACCCTTCATCAAAGGATGAAAACATGTGGAAAATTGTATTTATAATAAGTTTGCTATAAGGTCATAGAAGGTGGATTAACCCTCAAATGAGCCCCTAAATTTTCAATTTTGAAAATTAGACCAAAAAATTCGAGTGCTGTTATTATATCTTTAGCAACCTCATACATAGATACTCGCCTAAATTCTTTATGGGACACATTCATAAATAAAGCATGTAGGACTTTACTATTCCTATTGCACTCATCTAAATTATATTTCGACCAATTAGTAATATAAGTGGGGGTGATGACATTATTAAAGGTACTAGAAGGGACCATCCAACCATTTATCATGCTTAGCGAAATACGCTCGTCCATCAATTTTAGGAAGACTCTTATTCTAACCTTATCATTATTAGCAATTACTATCATCAAAATATGGCGGGACAGATAATAAACTACACATAAAAAAAAAAAAAACTACGGTCAGAAATCGAATTTGAGCGCTAATACCACTTGAAAGTTATTAGTTCGACCCTTAAATCACTTAGAGGGGATGAATAAGTGAATAACGTGGAATTAAAATTACCTATTAAAAGCAACAAATCACTTTTTAACTGTTTTTAGATGGTTAATTAATTACATCATATTATCCTATGGTTTGAAATGCTACAATCAACAATATGAAAACAATAAACAATACAAAATATGTTGATAGAGAAAATTCAACTAGGTAAAAATTTCGGGACCAAGTTAGTAACCTCCACTAGAGAGAATATGAACTTACAGTATAATACAACCTAGAAAAACTCACTAGACTTGCTAATCTAATTTCTGCAATTTTCAAGACCCACTGGAACGTGCTTCACTCACACCTATTTTCAATCTTGTGAAATTGTCTATCTCATATGGATCATCAAGAACACCTTATTCTTGTATCTTCATGTCCTTCTGGTCCAACCTCTGAAAACTAATGAGAAAGTACATTCTTGTATATATATATATATATATATATATATATGTGTGTGTGTGTGTGTGTGTGTGTGTGTGTGTGTGTGAAGTGATTGTTTTAGATTATGTGAATTTGATATTTTTTCAAAGTTGTGGTTGAATGATCTTAAGAATCAAATAATTAATCTCAATGCTTAAATGCGTTATTGGATCTTGGAATGATATTATGAAGAAGTAATATAATGAAAAACCATCCCACAAAACTTGTCAAGACTTGGGTATATATAGCATAATGTATTTAGATAGCATGGGTCGGATAAAACTCTTGAAAAAAGCCAACTAGAGTTTTACACGTAATACCGTAGCTCGAGCAAGAGTAGGGCGACAAGCGAGCAACAATGTTTCTATTTTTTTCGCTCAAGCATCAATAGGAGATAGACTAACATAAATTCGACGACTCTTTCCTTCTTATTCCAAACTTGAACCCTAAGATACCTAGTTCATCTATATAAGATTCCAATTGACTCCTTGACTTTTACAACTTTTTATATTAATCATTGTCTTAAGAATTGTCAATACAATTAAATCCTAACAACCATAACTAAGATTCTTTTGCTATTGGAAATTTTTTGTCCTGCCCACTGGGTGTAAAATATCAAGAATTGTCGCAACACTGGCAACCCAATTTTAGCCGAACACTCACCTGCGCTTAGACAACTATAGCCAAAATCTTTCTGTCCTCACTAATGACCACTACCAAAATCTCTATAAATCTAAAGTCAATACACTGTAAACTTGCATGTAATTCAACATGTAACCAAAACTCTCCAATTTACTCCCAAGTTTATCAAGAGTTTTATATGAGAGTTTTGCAGATTCATTGTTGCAAAAGCCCATAAATATGTAGTCGTTTGCAAATTAGATTATTTCTTGTATACATTTTCTGTTTATTTAGGGCACCAACGTTACAAATAACTAAAGTAAATGCATAGCTCACAGCAAGAAAAGCCGAGAACCATAACAAATGGAGATGAAAGCTTACACAGACTAAATTCCGTTTCAGAAAATACAGTAAAAGCTAATTCTCTACACTACAGAATAACCTATCTAATGAATTCATTGTTCATTGTTATTGTACTTTTTGATCGACAAATTTCTAATTCGAACATCATCTCCAGCACAGGGAAAACTCAGAAACATTTGGTCTGTGTGCTCAACAATCCTCCAGGTTTTTCTGTGTCCTGCATTTACCAGCAACATGAAGCAAAGTCAGAGTAATACTATTAGTCCAAGATACGAAGATGAATTTATTTGCATAGTCAGCAGGAAAACGAATATTCTGTGAGCATCAATAGTTTATAAACATGGGAGCTATCATGAGAAGAGGGATGCCACGAATTTGCAAGATAAGATCAGAATAATTTGGAATTCTATTTTAAAAGGTCATCCTTGTTAAAAGTAGCACGAGCCCTTGTGTGTTGGTTAGAATTTTTTATAATTGATTAGATGTTGGAGTTATTCCTTAACATGCTCCAACAAGAAGATGGCGCATTTGAGCATATCAATCTTGGAATTCGAGTGTTTATCTCAGTCTTAATAGGATCAAATTGCACGTGCGAGCTTAGTGGCTCTAATGCTATACCAAGACTTAGGGTTCATCTTAAAAGTTTAATCTTATTAAAAGTAATAGCCCAAACCCTTATATATTGGTTATAATTTTTATGTTTTGGATTTATCCATTAACAATGTAAACTAAGAACTGAAAAGTTGAGGCAAGCCACTTACCTTTTCAGAATACAGGATCATTCGAAGGAATTTACGAGGTCGTCACTAATTTCGCCAAAAATATTTGGGCATCCATCCCACTTTCCCAGCTCTCGGGCTTCCCAATATCCACCCACAGAACGGAAGGATCCTCCTTCACCTTCTCTTTCAAACCATCTAGGCTTCCAACCATTTTCTTGTAATTTTCTGGACTGTCAAAGATACGAGGAGCTCGAGTATAAATGGTATAACCAAGTCATATATAGTGCAACATCAATTGTAACAAGTATCCTAAAATAACTACCGAAGAGAATTTACAAGTGTATTTTATGGACAATAGTGATATTATTACATGGTAGAAGCCTTCTGGAAATGATCGGTTACCTTTGCTGATACAATGTAAAAGTGCAAAGTGCAACAATTCAAATGATGATACCTCATTGAAGATCATGGATAACGGTAAAAGTGAAGTATAACAAAACAACAGCAGTAGTGAAGAAATCTTGCAATAAACTACGTTATTTTTGGGGATTAATTCTGTTGGGGACACCCTCCCTTACCCCATCAAATGTGAACAGGCCTATACATCTGTCAAGAATTTATAAATTAAAGAACAATGCACGCTGCCTGTAATATTAAATATTTGGATTAACATAAGTATAGCGTTCCATAAAACAGTGGAGACTTGACTGTCATCACTGTCTATAGAAGTTGGTTCACATAGCACATAGAAATTTCACATACCATCCTCTGTCGCATTTCCAATCGCAGCTTCTCTGCATTGGCCTTATCATATTCCCCATTCTCCAAATGTCGTTGGTCAGGTCTTAATCTTGAATCTGTAGGTGGAAGCTTCTCCTTCACCAGTGATCAAATACCCAAAATCAGATGGAGTTATAAACAACGACGACTAAAAATAAATTATAGAGAAGAAAAAAAGAGGGATGTGCATACATAGTCCATACCTTAAGTCCCGGTGTCAACTCATTTAAAGTAATTGCAAAAGAAGTTAAGTTGTAGCGAGTGAAATTTAGAGGTGGGTCGTTCTTTTTCCACAATAAAGATGCATCACACTTATCTTTCACCTTGCCATTCCAATCTCCATTTACAAAATACATGCTTTCATCCCACTTTCCGAATAATGTAGCAAATTTTTTTCCCGTCACATCTTCAACAAATCCATGAACCTGTTCCAGCAGTATAGTTAAGAAAATATATTTATTGAATGGAAACAAATAGTCAAATGAATGTGTTGATCTCATCTAGAAGTTTGTGCAAATGAATTCATATAAACCTGGTGAGGATTGCGTTCAAGAATAGACTGCTCTTTGAATTTGAGTTTGCACGAGTACTGGCGATTACCTCGAATGTGCATTGTTCCATGGTGGTCACAGTATATATTACCTAGGATTAGATTGTAGATGCTGGTTGTGACCTGAGGACACCACAAATAAAGTCAATGTACTTTGCCATGTAATAGAAGGGCTATTACATCTCATCAATTTACTCGTGATAAAGACGGGATGTGCACACCTTGTTCCACTGGAATATCTCCCCATCATCAAACTCTAAAGTAAGAGTTCCAACTGGATCAAGTTGAATAGATCTCCCCCAAAATTTTGATCTAAGGTTACTGTCACCCCAGAATTTCCAGCCTTTACCTTCACAATGACAGGCAATGAGTGTAGGGTGGTGACTGACCTATTTCAAAAAAATTCTGGTCAACGATTTTAATAAAAAAAAGTCAAAGAATGAGATAAATATTACTTCACGGTCTGGAAGCGAACAAGCTAAAGTAGAAATAATCGATGCAACAACAATTTGATAGATGAATATCGGATGTGTGAAAATCATCTCGTGAAATGTAGAAGTTTCAGCCCAAATCAGACTGGATTCAATGGGGTTCATATTAAGTACCTTCTCTGAGAAAAAACGTACTCCTTTTTCAGGATAATCAGCTTCATAAGTCTCACCCAATAAAGGGTTGAAAGGTTTACAGTGTCTGCCTTCTGATGAAGCATATCCAGAAACAGCAAAAGCTGCAACGTACAAAATTCTCTGAAGGCTGTTTCCCTGGGAATAATAAAGAGCACACCATTGAATCTAGAAGCCCTTGCTTCAATGCTTTATTTACATTCCAAACTTTAGCAGAAATACTAATCAACTATATTACACAATTCAGACATTTTCCTTGTAACTATTTAATGAGACTATCTTCAAGAAAGTAAATTCAAAGTTCCTCTGTAACTTCAACTCAGTTCGAGTACATTTCATAAATTAAATATACAGACAATTCAATCAAAATTCAGTAAAACATAAACTAATCCAAGTTCAGAGAATGCAATTCGAAGAATAACAAAAGCAACACCGAAATAGCAGAATCATAGCTGCTGACACTGGTAAGGATCGAAATTTGATTTGAGATCGAAAATTTGATAAGGGAACTAAAATTTTGATTTGAGTTACATCTGTTCTAACAGCTGCAGAGATTATGGAGTAATCTCATTGAAGTAGTCAATACAATAAATTTTTCAACATTAATGTTTTCTTACAATTATGCTACAAATACCATTGCAAAAAGGAAAGTAAAGAAACACTGTCTTCTTTCAAACTCATAGACAATTTTCTGAAAAGAGATCAAAAAAATATTCAGAGAGAGAGAGGAAAAAAAAACTGTTTTAACAAAATTAGAAGGCAAACATATATGTACAACTATTACTACCAAGTATTAATCCCATTAAACTTTGGGTTGTTTACATGAATCCTATTTTTCCATTATGTTCAATGTAGAGCTACCTCTTCTAAAAGATTCAAGAGAAATAAATGATTTGACATTATTTTTTAGAATAGATTTTGAGAAAAAGTAATATTTGGAGAATGTGTGGTTGGAATGAGTTTGGGGAAATATGAGCATTAAAAAACTGAACAACATCGGCTTAATGTCATCATACCTTGTAGTTTCAAAGTACAGACAATATGCCTATTTAACGGCATAATATTTAGTATCATCATATACAAATTATCTAAATAGCCACTGCATAAATATTTCCTTTAACTTGACAGGTATTTTTCGATCACATAAGATCCTATAGCATTTATGTGTTTTGTCCCACCTTCATTCATTAATTATTTAACTCATATACCCATAACAATTATTCATTAGGACACCATAATTGTTATTTTGACTCCATTATTCATACTGAACTTTAAAAATCGTTAGTTTCTAAAGTTCTAATTCAAATTTCTAACATAAAATTTCTTTCATCTGAGTCTAGTCATATTAAAAATTATAACATCAACGAATAACATACACCAAAAAACTTGTCTAGAAAAGAATAGTAGGTTCATCTATTACTAATGCTTGTCTCTTTCTCATTTTCTTGCCTTCAAAACTCTATCCTTGGGGAATTTTTTTGCATTTAATCAAAATCGTTAAACAGGTAAAAAAATAGTTTAGTGTTTATAAAATACGGTGAAGGGCTGTATCTATGCATCAAAAATATTTTGCAATATCATAAGGTAACTGGTGCCAGGAATTATTTAGCATCTTCCAACAGGTAATGGCAGGAAGCAGAAAGCCAACAAGATGCCATGAAAGTATATTGAAGAACAAAAAAATACATGGTCTCTTTTTTGAAAAATTTAAGCAAAAAGAGTGATAAAAGGTAATGTAAACCGAACATACCGCTTTCCCATGCTCAAATGCCTGATCCAAAAGATAAGAGTACTCGAAATCTTCGAAACACTTTTGCAGGGATGACAATGGTTCATTAAAATATACAGGGAGACAAACTCTGGTCAAATCTTTTCCAATGTTATCTTTGATCATAGACCACAGACTAACCCCTTTCTCTTTTTCAACAGGATCTGGTAGCCGATTTCGTCTTTCGACTTGTGGGTATCTACAAGCAAATACATTTTTCTTTGCCTCTGCCTTGTTCACATCATTGGTTTGGTTTTTCAATCTTGGATAATTATCCATGTGATCTACACCTATTGATTCACAACTAAGAGTTGGCTCAGAAAAATAATCATTTGTGTCAAAAAAGTGAGTTTCCTCTTCATCTGATGCTTCCTCAAGGTCTTGTTTTTCAACGTCATCTGATGATTCTGTAGGGCTCCATTCTGCTTATCAGAATAAGATGTCACGGAAAGAACAATATAGTTCCAAAAACAATAACCAGATTAACAGTTCTAAGGTTTGTGATACACATAAGCCAATCGTAATTGGAAAGCGTACAGAAACTACCAGTGTCTAACTTATGTACTTTTTACAGGGTCCGCAGGTCATTGGGCAATGCTTGCTTAATATTTGATTTCACTTGTATTGAGAGGAAGTTCCCTCTCTGCATCCCACGAGGCATGAAAAACTTTCCAGGTGCATATATTTGAAAGTAAAATAATGAGTAATCTCATATTATTACATATTACTGCATTTTAACAATGGTTGATAATAACTGCAATCAGATTAAGTCTTTAGCCATCCAGTACTAGATAGAAAATAATTCGGTTTATGGTTAATTAGCATAATGTACCATAATATGTATAAACAGAATCATATGATAAACGCTTTATAATCAATAATTTCTTCAAAAAAAGGTTTCAAGAACCAAATCGATTTCGTTTCCCATTGTCAATTTTCTAAACCTGAAAAATAGTAGTTTTTGAAGTTCTCCTTTATCATGTTTATCATAAGAGAATTTTATAACATTATATCAGGTCAAGTTTGCACTCATATAGATGAAATTCGAATTAAGGGTGCCTCTGATTTTATGGTCTTTAGAAACACTAAGTAGAGCAAAATCAATAAATAGTCAACAATATCCTGTAACTCAAAACATGAGAGTTCGTACCAAAAACTTTATTTCCTTACTTTCAAAAACCAAACTTCATTTTAATTGGACCCCAAATCCTTAAGTTGTATATACTTGAAAGTACACCTTAAACTTAGATACAGAATCAAAAATCAACTCAAGGGCAGAAGGCAGTGTAAAGGAATATAACATACCAATGTTTTTTCCACGTGATAGATTCGAAAATTCTTGCTTCATCAATTGGTATTCACCATCATTAATTCCAGAGGCTTCAGCTTCAATATTCGCAGCCTGGAAAATTAAAATGAATTACATTTTCATGTTAAGGCAGGGGATTAAACGCTAAATGAAATGCAACATAATAATGTGTAAGCATCAATAACACTTGCTCTGCCTCATCATTAAAAAATCTTACCTATATTAACATCGCCACATTTCTGTATTAGTACTTGATAAAATTTAACTACTAAAGGTGTTTTTACCTCGATTGCAAAATACAGTAGACTCTCCAATAACCAGAGATTGCACAAAGATGGAAACTAAAAAGATGTCACTATAATTTCCAACTTCTATAGGATTTTCTTTTGATATAGGAAAAATCATAGTTCTTCTACAATTGAGTCTATTTGTTTACCCTAGCATAGTTTGGTCCCTCCGTGATTATGAGTGTTCAAAAATATTGTCCATCACAAATGAAAATCATAGGGGCATTTTTTCAGGGTGCATAATAAATTATTTTTGAATGAATATGTAAGCTGTTCGTAGAGATAGTTTCATTGGAAAATGCAGCTTAACACTTGAACTGGTATGAATTATCATCAAAATGCTGGCAATCAAATTTGTTACCTGATTTTTACGTACAAAATAAAATGAAAACATGAATACAACCATCGAGAAAATGGGTGTTTTTAAAGACAATAAGATCTAGAAACAAGCCGTATGCATCTAACCAAGCAGTTTGGAAAAATGTTCACATAATACAAAAGAAGAAAAGTAACCAAATTTGGAAAGAGAGCTTCAAACGATTCAACTGAACACATGATCTTGTAAAAAAGGATACCTCCAATTGTCTTAATGTGTCCAGCAAATTGGAGCGCTCATCGCAAAGAAGTTTATACCGTCCCTGTATTTCTGAAAATTCTGAAAGCATGATCTGCTCGCAATCCTTGACAAGTCCCTCGTCAATTCCCTCTTCAAGCAAGCGTCCCTTTAGCCTTTCAGTGGATACTGATAAATCTCTAATAAGAATGGGGATATTGTCATTCAGTGGTCTCAAGGAAAAGAGGCTTCTTGTTGAAATCAAAGCACGTATCCAGGCAGCTCTTTCTTTGTTTGTATTAGTCCGTAAATGAAGTGTCTTTGTAGCCGTAAATAAGTAAAATCGCCTGTCATCTGATTTACTCTCACGAAATGACGAGATCTGCAAACAAAACCAAGTGGCATTATGTAAATGCAATAGTCCTCCTAACATCAAATAGCCCACACACACACACACACACACACTTATTGACATCAAATGCGAAGTTACATTAATTATAAAATCAGTGCTTGAAGTAAGGAATTATCAACATCAGGCACTTCACTCAAGGGATAAATTTCTGACATCATAAACTATTTTCCCTAGGAATAAAAAAATATATAGAATATAAACTTTTAAATTAATAAAACTTATTACCTTTCTGGCCAACTAGCAAGGAAACCCGGGTGAATTTAGGATCATAATAGGTTTAAAAAAAAAAAAAATTGACAGAGTTCTTGGCTCACCAAGAATATCCATTTCAAGATTCTCAGTTCTCTTTCCTTGTATCAATTTTCTAATTTTTCTTCCAGAAAATGTCAATTTCATTCATTTTCGGTCACCTGCTACAGTATGAAAAAAGTTTAAAAGCTCACGAGTTCTTTTACTTTTATAGATCTACCTTTCTTGACGAAGGAAAAATCTTGACTTTGCCCAATTCCCACTTCAAAACACCATTACTTTATACACACAAAACAAATAATCAAATCTACTGCATTCTGCATCAAAATGGGTCCTTTTTTTCTCATCAAAATACTAGGTTTTTTTCAGATCAGAACAAAAAAGCAAAAACCCAATTCCCACCTCATAACACCATTTTTTATACCCACAATACAAATAATCAGATCTGCATCACTTTGCATCAAAATGGGTATTTTTTTTCTCATGAATATACTAATTTTTTTTCTTCTTTCTCGGATCAAAATGGTGATGTGACCAGAGGCTAAAAACCATGAATAAGAACTTAGGTAGGTATAGGCCTACACTAGTTTTGCCCCAGATTTGGCCCCGCACTATTCACCTGCTGATGTGACGTACTATAGACTAATGCCTGGTTAATTAGTGAAAAAACTGCTGTAACAAAATTATACAGATGGAAAAATCAAAAAGCTCAGATTTCAAAGCTATTTGGTGCCTGACAGCACACAGAGAAAGAGATATATGAGAGAAAGATGAGAGAGAGTTTTCTTGCCATCAAATGGTAACAACCATAGTAATTTTCACTGGCTCAATTCTTTGCCAATAGAGGGAAATTCTCTATTGTACATTTGTACCACAACAATAAAAGACAAGCCCCCACTTTCACTCTATCTTCCACAGTTCCACTGCACACTCATCATCCTCTACCCCTTCAGAGAACCCTCAATCACATCCCAATTAATGCATTGCTGTTTTTCATTCATCGTGAATTGAATTGAGTGTTATACTCGCCTTTAAATGCACGATGCCAACGGCTTTGCTGCGTTTACGACTAGTAGGTGGCTTGACGTGGCCGATGAGGATGACGTCATCACCGGAGTCTATGTCGGGGCGGCGTGTTTTTGAGTATGACAGTACGCCGTTGCTGCGGAGGGTAAACCACCGGGATCGCCATCCTTTGCCGAAGTTCGTCCATTTGTAGAGGATCCCAGCTACACTCGTGGTGGTGCTACTGCTGCTGACTTCAGATCCTCCGGCATTGACTTCAGATCCACGGCCGGAGTTCGCCACCGCCGACCCAGTTCTCAATAGCATCGGCTCCGGCGAACCGTTCCCAATTCCTTGACTCTCCAACGTTATGCAGCACAAAGGGTGCATTCCCTTTACCCGCATTTTTATCCTGTTGATTAAATTATATCTTCAAAAACATCAAGCCATCCCCCAAAAAAAAATAATAATAATATTAATAATAATAACTGCAATATAGAATACCCGAAAAAGATTCATCAGAAAAAAAAAGGAACTTGAATAGACACACATGTCAATATGCATGTATCTATTCCTCTATATATTGCAAGAAAATGAAGAGAAAGAGGGACCTGAGAGAGCTTTGAAACTGTGGGATTCTGACGAGTAAAGAGAGAGAATTAGTTAAAAATGAAGTCTTTATGAGTTGAATTTGTAAAGAAGCAAGTAAAACATATGGGTTGATTATATATAAATCAGAGTTTGTGCAGAAATGTATGCAAAGACAGATTATAAAAATGCATTTTTCTTTTTTTTTTCTTTTTTAATTTTTTATTTTTAAGGTAGAAACACCATTATGGCTATACAAAATTCTACGTGTTTGAATTTTCCGACCCTATAGAAAGGATTGTATGAGGTGTTTGAATTTTTCAACCCCAAATAAATTAAGCTTAGTGTGTATAAAATAAATGGTCATTTATTTCGTGGGGTGCAATGAAAATGTTTGTAAGAGAAACGACGTTTTATTTTGTTTTTGTCTTCATACAGACATACATAGATGCGGAGATACAGAGGTTGAGTGATGCCACTAATTATAAGGGTACCCCCTCACTCTTTGATTTTTTTTATGACATTTACTCAATAATTCACACTCTTATCAATTCTTGTGTTTCAAAAAATTTGGTTTTATCTCTCTCTTATTATTATTATTTTCTTCTTGACAATGTCACGATCAGACATTTATATAGTTTTTAATACTCATCAAGTTATACGTAGAGATGCCACTTTAACTAGTTACGTAATTTGATCATCGAAACAAGGGTTTTTTCCTAAAATTCAAACAAAATATATTATTCAATCATTTGTCACGAACGATTAGTATGAAACGAAATACAATCATATCAAATTCGATCATCAATCCTACTGTCTACAACATTTTCTTGACAGGTTGTACAGCAGTAATTACTATAGCCCACTTCTTCAAAGAACGCTACAATGCCTATTCAAATAAGGGCATTAATAGACATGTTACAACATACTTAAGATATGCAATGCTTCATTTTTAGTGATGTCTAGAACTAAAGAAATAGACATTTTGAACTTTTATCTCAAGTTTTTAAAAATGTGGATCTCTAATTTTTCAGCATTAAGTTATGCATATCTTTTTTCTCAAAAGAAAACAACAATATGATAATATTGAAATTGTGAAAGGAATTTAGGAAAATGATGTTTATAGATTAACATTTAATTGTATAACAAAATATTCTTCTCTTTGGCACGAGAAGACATGCCAAATAAAGAAGTATAGTTGACAAAAAAAAAAGATATTAAAAATGTATGAAATTTCACAATGAAGTGATACAAGGCATTTGTTATCAAACTATAAAAGAGCTTTCTGATTATGTGACTATTTGTGTATACGGTTGTGCTAAATGTACATTATGAGTGAAATGTGATTGGATTAAATTTCTTCGACTAGGAAAAAAATTCCCTCTTTTTGACACATTACCTTTATGTAAACCACTAGCATTATTCTAAATCTTGTGTGTATAGGTGCATGTGGGGTATAAATATTAGGTATTTATTTATTTAGCACTAATAAATAAATATGGATATATACAGTGAAAAATAGGTAGTTAATAATGATTATATTTGTTATAAAATAGAGAAGAAGAATAAGAAGAGATAATTAAGTCAATAGACTTTTTGTGTATTTTATTAATGACCAAAGCCCTATATTTATAGGTAAGAATCAGGGATACAACGGTAATCATTTCTAGGGCTACAGGGGTGTAATTGTTATTCACTACAAACCATAATAAACTTTTCTTTTACAACACTCCCCCTTGAATGACACATTACAAAATATCTGCCTCGTTAAAACCTTGTTTGATAAAAACCTAATAGGACAAAAAAATCAAACGAAGGAAAAAGAGTACAGTTATTTTGGAGTATTAAAAATAAATGCTGCCTCATTAAAACCTTGCTAGGAAAATCCAGTGGGATAAAACCTATGCGAAGGAAAAGGCGTACAGCTACTCCCCCTGATGTTGATCACTAAAAATCTTTGAGTCGACGCATTCCAATCCCATGGACTAACTTCTTGAATGTAGATGTTGGCAGTGCTTTTGTGAATAAATCGGCCAAATTGTCACTTGAGCGAATTTGTTGAACATCGATGTTGCCATTCTTCTGAAGCTCGTGTGTATGAAAGAATTTTGGAGAAATATGCTTCGTCCTGTCGCCTTTGATATAGCCTCCTTTGAGTTGTGCAATACAAGCTGCATTATCTTCATACAAAATTGTTGGACTATCTTTTGTTGAAGTTAACCCACATGATGCTTGGATATGATGGGTCATGTTCCTCAACCATACACATTCTCGCACTGCTTCATGGATTGCAATAATTTCAGAATGATTTGAGGATGTTGCTGTCAAGGATTGCTTCACAGATCTCCATGATATAGCTGTTCCTCCCCTTGTAAACACATATTCTGTTTGTGATTTAGCTTTATGTGGGTCAAATAGATAACCTGCATCTGTATATCCCACTAAAGTAGATCCCGACTTTTGGGAGTAAAATAATCCCAAATCAATCGTACCCTTTAGGTAACGAAAAATGTGTTTAACACCATTCCAATGTCTTTGACTTGGTGTAGAGCTATATCTTGCAAGGAGATTTACAGAAAAAGCTATATCGGATCGAGTGCAATTTGCAAGATATGTTAATGCTCCAATTGCACTAAGATATGGCACTTCAGGACCAAGAACTTTTTCTCCATCTTCAAGTGGACGAAATGGGTCCTTTTTCACATCAAGTGATCGAACAATCATAGGTGATGCCAATGGATGTGCATTATCCATATAAAACCGTTTTAAAACTTTTTCTGTATATGTAGATTGATGAACAAATAATCCTTCTGAGAAGTGTTCGATTTGCAATCCGAGACAAAATTTGGTTTTTCCTAAATCCTTCATCTCAAATTCATTTTTCAAATAGTTAGCAGTTTTATTGAACTCTTCAGGAGTTCCAATTAAGTTTAGATCATCAACATAAACTGCGACAATTACAAATCCAATATTTGTTTTCTTTATGAAAACACATGGGCAGACATCATCATTCTTATAGCCCTCATTCAACAAATATTCGCTAAGGCGATTATACTACATGCGTCCAGATTGTTTCAATCCATATAATAATTTTTGTAATTTAATTTGAAACATTGTTCTCGAACATGCATCATTTAAGTTATGCTTCAGGCATATTAAATATTTCAGAGATAACATTAATAGTCATATCAGATGAGTTGACTATCACGTATTTCAAATTAAATATATTATCAAGATAACATGATATAAATTTGTGATTTCATCAACGACGATCTTTGCGAAATTCACTATGTTGAGAGTCGTATCTTACACATCATGACTTCATTTTTCTCATTTTCTTTTCGCATAAGTATATATCTTTAGATTATTTGGACTACAAGTCCAAAAATATCATGTTTCTCTAGTAAAATCAATTTATGATTGCGTCCATTTTATTTGGCTGAACGTTACTTCAATCGATATATTTTGACGCATTTATTTTCATTCCTTGCTATTCATATATGATGCAACACATCATGTACAAAATTGTTGTCGACAACTTTTCATTTTTCGATTCTATTTCTTATTCCATAACGACATAACTTATTGAGATATCTCAAATTCAATATATCAGGTACCTGAACCTCTTCAGGGGTTTTATAATTTGTTATGTCTAAATACTCATTAAGAGTATATGCATCCTTAATGAAACCATCTTTGCTAATTGCTCCATATTTGTTCAAAGATTTTTGTATTAGAATCGAACACATCACGCTTCAGGCGTGCCATAGATATATCAAATATAATGATATCAAATTGTCCTCTTAGGACATCAATTCGTATAGGAGCACTTTGATCATTTTGATCAGTAAATGCATCTAAATAAATTATCTTTCGAACTTCTGGTTCGAGTGATCTTTTGCAAGAATTTAGATAATGATGCATTTGTATATTATTTTCAACTTTTTAATTCCTCCCCCTAATGCTGAGAGAATTGTTCAGTCAATTTGACAATAATTTTTTTTTTCAACATTATAAAATATCACCTATTTGGGATAATGGTTCAAACTATGCATTTATTCTCAGCATTCTTTATTTTTCATCTCAGTGCATTGTGGTGGGTTGATTTTGCATATACTGCACTATCAAAATAATTAAATGAAAAATTAGGCTATGACCATAAGTCAATTGTAATAGGGAGAACTATGATGTTGGCAATGATGCGTAATAAAATTACCCAAACAAAAAAAGGAAAAACACTTTGTTCTCAATTAAATTAATTGGAGGCATTTAACAAACAATAGTGTTAAATCACTTATCGACATCTCAACTAACACATATTCAAATATTGAGATTTATGCCACTAGCATTTTTAAGACAGTCTTGATTATATAATTTGAAAATTATGCTCATAACTTGAGCAATAAATTCGCAAACTTCAGGTTACGAACACCATGCAATCATCTAGTATTTGTATCAAATCTATTAGATACAAATAATATTTAGATGGTCAACGTGGTGGGTGACGGGGCCCCATGTATCACCCTAATTAATTTTCAAAAATATAGAGAATTCAATCCCTATTTTAGCTAGTGATGTTTAATGATCAATTGTCGATAAAGAGAACAAATTATATATATGAATTCATTGGATTGAAGAATCTTCTGGCACTTCATTGAATATCCATTTGAATGTTAAATTTTGCATCATTATTGATCCAGCGATGGTCCAACTGATCATGCCAATCAAATTGAACTTCTGGTTCAATATAAGATATATTTCAATTATTTAATTTCGAAGAATATGAATAAACATTATATACTCATATAATACTCAATTAAAAAGACAAACTAATCAATATTAATATGACATGAGTTATATATTTTCCTTCAAGGATAAACATGAATTCATAAATATTCTTCGAACAAATTCCACGTCGAGAGAACATTATATTTAATTATTGCTTCTTCAAAAGCAATATGTCAATATTCTTCTGAAATATTGAAAATTATATATTACGCTCTTCGGCAGCAAATAATATATTATTATTTAGAATAATAAATCAGGTAAGAATTTACTCTTGAGGGATAAAAACATAACTTATATTAGATCGTATTTATCATACTCTTCTGGAGCAAATAAATTTTAACTATAACATCAATATGTAAATACGTATGCAGAAGAATGGACAAGTAAAGAAATTGAGTAATTTAATTTGTGATTTTACATAGAAATCAATTAATAATTTAATATTATTCTAGAATATTGAAGTTGTAATATCATGCTCTTCTGGAGCAAATAATATTATTTTAGAATATCAATATAATGTTGTGCTACTTCATGAGCAATAAAATATTTGTAATAGACGGATCTATAAATAACGTTCTTCTGGACTATTGAATCGAAATGTTTTGCTCTTCAGGAGCAATAACGTATTATTATTTGAAATAATAAATTGTATAAGAATTTACTCTTCGGGAGTAAAGACATAATTTTTAATTATCATTTTCGAGAGCAAGTAAAGTATTATTAAAATATAAATAATAGTATGCTACTTTAGGAGTAACGAATTATTATTTAAAAAATATTAACTCTTCAGGAGTCGTGTATTATTTGTAGAAATGAGCTTCTTCAGAGTATCGAATCAATATTCTTCTGGAATATTGAAATTGTAATATCATGCTCTTAATGAGCAAGTAATATTCTTCTAGAATATTAATAAAATAAAAATTTATTTTCCCTTAAAATTATAACTCAATATTGAGTAATTTAATTTGTGTTTCTTCAGGAACACAACTACTATATTATTTTAGACTTGTGCTACTTCAAGAGCATACTATATTTTATTATTACTTTTTAAGAGTAATAGATCAATATTTTTTTGAAATATTGAAAATTCTAATTTGATGCTCTTCAAAAGCAATCAAATATTATTATAATAAATTATATAAGGATTTACTCTTCGGGAGTAAAAATATAACTTACGTTACATCATATTTAACTATGCTCTTTGGGAGCAAGTATAATCTAACTAGAATATTTGTCAATAATAGTATGCTACTTCAGGAGCAATAATATTCTTTTAAAATATTAACAACATTGTGCTACTTCAAAAGCACCAACAATAAAAACATTAACTTTTCATGAGTACGTTTTTTTTTTTTTTTTAAAGACAAATATTAATATTTGCAAAGTTGTACTTATTTGTGAGTACTTTATATTTTACTATTGCTTATTCAATAGCAATAGACCAATATCTTTATTTAAAATATTTAAAATTATAATTCATGCTCTTCATGAGCGAGTAATATTCTTCTATAATATTTGTTTGTAAAATAAAATAAATTTCAACACATAATTTTCATCGTGTAAAATGAAAATTAAGCCATAGCAAGAAGTCAAAATTAAGCAGGCATAATTTTGACACACTAAAAGCATAAGACTTGTGGAGAAAAAGTTACCTCAATGTATTGAAGTCCTATCACGTGTATTGAAAATTCGAACCAGGGTCCCTTTGTGCTAGTGCTGGCAAGCAAATTTTCATCATAAGCCATAATCTTGTCCCTTCTGTAGCCAGAGACAAACCAATACAAATGAACCAACCATGTGTGACGCTAGCCTCTTAGGGTTTGCAATAGGTTCAACCTAATATAGTAGTTTTAAATCAACAAACTTATACTAAAAGAAATCTTATGCTGAAGGGTAACTACAATACGAATTTTTTTTCTTGGGCAGTAAATCAGATGATAATTTTGGAACTTGAATAAACTCGAAGGTGATAATATTGGAATTTGAATAAATAGATAAAATTGAAGACAAATAATTATTGAATTAAAGCTATCGTGCTGATAACGTGTTATAAAATAGAGAAGAAGAAGAAGAAGAGAGAATTAAGTCAATAGACTTTTTGTGTATTTTATTAATGACCAAAGCCCTATATTTATAGGTAAGAATCAGGGATACAACGGTAATCATTTCTAGGGCTACAGGGGTGTAATTGTCATTCACTACAAACCCTAATAAACTTTTATTTTACAACAATATTAAGAATTTGCATTTACCTACCTTTTTTTATTTGGTAAACGAGATTTAGAATTCATTTAAAATTGATTTTAGAGTACAATTTCCAGTTATAAAGAATTAGAAGTTATTTTAGGCGTTTGATATATATATATATATATATATATATATATATATATATATATTTTTTATAAAAAAAAGAGTGATTATAGAGGAAACATCAAATTTTGAGAAACGTCTTAAGGGTAGCTTCTCATATTCTGTTATTAAAATAAAAAATTTAATCTTAATTAATTAAATTTATTCTTTTATATCCTATATTTATTTGTATTCCAATATTAAAACATTTCAATTCTATAATTCATATTAGATAATTCAAATTTATTTGATATCTTTTCTTATTATATAACAATGAAGAAATTGAGAAACAGCACCTGACGAGCACCTGCGGCTGCCCCTGCTAGATCTGCCGGAAGCAATTTTTTTGTTGACAATAGATTAATTTTTAGCTTATATTACTGATAATTCATTTTATTTTCAAACATTTTTTGTAGTTTAGTTGGTTAGAACTTGCAGGTACATATTGGAAGTCTCGAATATGAATCCCTTACCACAAATTTGTTGTGCAATATTTTTATTTTACAATTTTTATCAAATTTCAATAGGAAGGGAGACCAAAGAGGATTCGAACATGTGACCTCTTGTAAGAATTATTGTAAGTTTGACCATTATGGCACTTTTTGAATTTTGACACTAAATTTAACAAAATAATATTTGTGGGATTTTAACTGTTTTAACGCAAGTATAATTGTAAAGATTTGAATCTGCACTCTTCCTTTGAACTATACAAAACTTGTCAACAATGTCATTTGATAAGTCCCATTTATTCTTATAACAAGATTATATATGTTCAATTTAAACAAAATAATTGTTATATTTGAACTTTAGGCATTGTTTGATTCCCTTTTTTTAAAATACATTTTTTCTTTCTTATTTTCAACCACATATTCTTCAATAAAATAATATTACACGCAAATTCAAATTTTTTCTTTATTTGTAGCCACACATTTTCCATCAAATCACTATTTCAAAATGCATTTTTTACACAAACAAAAAAAAGGTATCAAACAAGCTCTCAATATTTTATTGCGGACGATGGTAGATGTTCAACGATCGTCAGTGCTGGCTCAAACTCATTATTCGCCCTTGGCTACAAGTTTGATTTATAAAAGATAATATGAATATTTTTCTACTGTATGGATTATGTTTTTACTTTGTATATACTTTATTTTGTAATTTCGAGTTTCATAGATGTTAATTCTTTTAAATTTTAAATAAGGGATAGTTGCAGCAGCGTCCCAATCCTTTCACTTTTTTACAGACTTAACATTAACTTTCATTTTGCGCCAACCATAGTTCCAAACCTTTCAAAAATTAGCATACGGAATTATGTTAGTTAGACCGTTCGTTGACCCATAAAAATACAAATTTGACCAAATCGAAAATGGTAAAATTATATATATTTTTTTTCATAAAAACACAATTATGATAATTAAATCAAAAATAAAAAATGAAACTCTGCACCCAATCCCCCAAGTAGGAATGGGCGCGATCCGATTTGGTCTGATTCCAAAGGGAACCGAATCGAATACCAATGAGAATTTTAGAAATGGAAGCATTGGATCCAGAGTTAGCTTTGGAATCGAACCAATCAGTTCCGATTCGGTTCGATCCGATTATTTACATTAAAAATGTCAAAACAAAATATTCACTAATAAAAAATCTAAAGATGCTATCAGCGTGATACTTTTAACAAAATATAGAAGAATCGAACATATTATTTAAAGATTAAAAAAACTAATTATACAAATTTAAAAACAATAATCAAATAATATAAGTTACTATCATCAAACAATCATCAACTTATATAAACTGCATAGTACTCCAATAATTAAACAAACTTCCATAAAAAATTAAAATCCTACATTGAATTGGACACTCTTTAAAAATTTATTGCAACTTTTGGTTCTGTCAGTTATAATTTGTAGAAATCTAGATGAAAATTTTTCGATCGGATCAACAACTATGTAATCAAAGTTAAAACAAAATAAAAATTTCGCATCTTAGAAATGAAATTATAAATTGTAAATAAATTTATTTAAGTATAGATTTACCAAATAATCTAATTTGGCGTGAGAATCAATTAATCCAAAAATTATAAGAAGAGAGAAAGAAATAATCAAAAGAGAAGAAGGAAAGTGTTGGAGTCTAAAATAAAGAAGGAACCCGGTTATTTTTTATAAAAGTGATTGGAGATTGAGTAATATATTTTACCCAAAAAATTCTATGAGCAGCAGTTCCTATACTAGAACCTGTCGGTTCTTAATAATTTGCCTTAAAATCAAATTATTTTTTAAAAGATCCGGAACCGAACCAACCGGTTCTAAATGGTTCCGATCTGGTTCCACTGGTTCCGAGAAAATATGTCCACTCCTACCCCCAAGTCTCAGACCTACCCCCAAACTTCTTCTTCATCATCTTCTCCATCCCTACGAACCCCATCGAACATGTTAGGGTCAATATTGTAATTGACATGCTTGTGAACAAAAAAGATTAAAATAAAAACTTGTAAAAGTCAATGACCTAGGTGCAATTATGTCTAGTTTAGTTAGGGGTCGAGTTCAAGTTTGGAACTAAGTTAAAGATCTGCTGGAATTTTGCTAGCTGCTCGCCAATAGATCGCTCGAGCAGTACACGTAGAGACTTCTTCGCTCGATGTTTACTTGGCCGTCGCTCGAGCTACGGACCCTTCGCTCGAGTGACAGTCTTATTCGGTCAATTTGGAGACACGATTTTAAACAGTATTTCATGACCCATGAGACTTATTTTGCCCCACATATAAATAGAGGCAAGGTGCACAATTTCATAGACATTGCTTTATTATTATTCAAGAGAGGAACATCCTATATGATTTGAGAGATCCAAGAACATAATTCTTCAGCGAATTCATTCATTCAATCTTGAAATCCAGCAACCCGATTTTGGAAAATATCAAAGGTTCCATAATTCAAAACATCTGGCGTTCTTAATCTTTTAAGGAACTGACTCTTTTATTGGGATTTGGAAGAGATGGATCAAGCACAGGAATAATACAAGAATACGAGGTTCTTAGAATTTCACTTGTAGAGACAATTGATAGAAGATCAGGACACTAGTAATGCGATAGCGAATCTTGGAAGCCGCAAGATGTAGATCGTGAATCTAGAAGTTAGACAGTGAATCTTAGAGATTGCAGAAACTACAACAGCTAGAACTAATGAAAGTTACTAGTCTTGAATCACACTGTAATCCTTATTGTCGATAGTGGAGGTAACTGACTTGGTCCCAGAGTTTTTTCCTTGTTGGGTTTCTCCGTCAACATATTGGTGTTCTTTACTGTTTTCAATATTACTACAAACTACGGTATTCAAATTTAGGAAATTGGAATTGTATGCTTAATCATCTAGAAACTAATTAAAGTGACTTATTATTTTGGTTAGATTAATTCTGCACATAAGGTCAAATTAAAATCGGGTAACTAGTAACGGTCTAGCACTATCCCGTAACTTTCAAGTGGTATCAGAGTCAAATTACGTGTCCTGGCCTTAATTTTGTCTAGATGAGTAGTTCATTACATGTCCCGCCCTATTTTGATGGTAGTAATTATGCATATTGGAAAGTAAAAATGAGAGTATTTTTGAAATCCATGGATGAGAGAATATGGATGAGTGTAGTGAAGGGTTGGAGTCACCCTAGTACAAAAGTAGGTGATGTTGTCACTCCCACTCTGATAGAAAATTGGTCTAAGGCTGACTTAGATGAATGTAACTGGAATAGCAAAGCTCTGCATGCCCTTTTTATGTTTGCTTCTCCCGGTGAGTTTAGGAGAGTGTCTATATGTGAGGTAGCCAAAGAGGTTTGAGATATTCTAGAGATCACACATGAGGGAACACATGCTGTTAAAAATTCTAAGTCACAAATGTTGACCACGAGGTTCAAGGGAATTAGAATGAGGGAAGATGATAGCTTTGATTCTTTCTATGCGAGCTTAAATGACATTGTAAACTCGAACTTCAACCTTGGTGAGAGGATTCCCGAGCCTAAGATAGTGAGAAAAATCATTAGATCCTTACCTAAGCGTTTTAGACCGAAAGTCATAGCCATGGAGGAAAGTAAGGATATTGATTCTATCCATGTAGATGAGTTAATCGGATCCCTGCAAACTTACGAGCTAACCTTAGAAAACCATGTTAAGAAAAAGTCTATAACTTTGAAAACTATTAGGACCAACCATAATGAGTCTTCTTATTCAGATTCACCAAATATTGAGGAGTTGACCTACCTAGCTAAAAAATTTCGAACAATGTTGAGGAATAAGAACAAACTTCAGGAGAAACACAGAGGTACCTCGAGTGAACCTAGGAAAAGATCTAAAGGTGTGAGGTGCCATAAGTGTCAAGGGTTTTGTCATATGAGAAATGAGTGTCCTAGCAAGAAAAAATCTCAAGAGAAGGCTATGAATGCTACTCTTACTGATGAAAAGTCTGACTCGGATAATCAGAATGAGAAATCCACCTATAAGGAGAGTGGAAAAATTATTGCATTTGTTGCTAGGGTTAAGAGTAGATCTGACCATGGGAGTAAGAAAGATGAGGAGTCTGGTGAAGATTATGCGAGTGAGGTAGATGTTTATGAGGTGTACGATAATATGTATGAGGAAAGCCTCAAGATTCTAGATACTAACTAAGCTTTAAATAAGAAAGTAAAGGACCTTAAACTAGAGAAAGAAAAGGTTGAAGCACATATTCAGGAATCTACTTCAATCCTTAGTGAATTGAAAACCACGAATGACACTTTGGAATCACATGTTAAGAACCTCACCAGTGAGCTTGAGAGGTCCTCTAAGAAAGTGAGTGAGTTGACCATAGAGAAAGAGACTTTAGAAATCTAGGTGAAGAACTTTCTGAGTGATCTAGAATATTCTGAGTCTTAGTTGATTGCCTTCTCTAGTTGTTCTGAAAAGCTAGATAGCATTCTAAGAATGGGCAAGCCGGCTGGAAATAAGGGAGGTCTAGGTTTTAAGAAAGACAATGCTAGCACTTCTAAGACGACATTTGTCTCTGCTACTAACCAGCCCACACATGTGCCTAACCCCAAGTCTAAGGATAAGGTATTTGCTAGACAGAAGACTACTAGACAGCATAGGACCCATTGACCTAGGAATAGACATCAGAAGGTTGTTGGTCAGATAGGATTCCTTGCTATACAAGTGATTTAGTTGACCAAGTTGGTGACACAATTGTTTGAGAATCATTCTCCCACTAGACAAGTTTGGGTGAAGAATGGTGATCTGAATAACTTTGATATAAATCACCGTTCTCTTAGAGGTAAGAGCATTCATATACCTACCTGATTAAGTATTTTTGGTGCACGTCCGTACTTAATTATTATATGTTGTTGCCTTTGCATGCATCACATGTGATTTAATTACTTTTTATGATGTAGTTTCTTGCATGTGCACTTTCTTTATATTTGTTTTGGCACATGCACGTTTTGTTTTGTGTACTTGATTTTTTTATTTTGATGCATTTATTGCTTTTGAAAAATGAAAAACACAAAAAAAAATTGAAATTTTTGAAAAACAAAAAAAAATTGGAATGGACAATTTGTTGCTGCATGATGTATGACATTCTAGACCTTGCATGTTGTGGTCATGTTTGGGTATAATTGATTAGCCGTAGCATAGTTTACATTACTTGCTTATGTTGATTTGGAGTACTTAGTAAATGTGTCTTCATGTACTATCTGCACTGCATACACTATGACATTTTAAATGAGACTTAATCGCATGTGTGAGATTTGAGATGACAATCACTTGTTGATAAGTTGACTTTGAACATGAATTGACCATCACTAGTGGACACAAGTTTAATTATACTCCCTTATGATAAAAAGCTCATATCTTAATGTTCTTCTTCGAGGCTATTTGATTCGAGCAATTAAGTTTGAAGGGTATCTCAAAATCTGATGTCTATGGTCAACTGACTTGGGTTAACCGACCTAAAACTCGCTACAGGGGTCATATTAGTTGCTCAATGAATTAGAACCTGCACTTAAGATGAAAAATTATGAGCTATTGAAAAAAAAATATATATATATGTCGAGCTAAGTACAAAATTGAAATTATGACAAACGTATATGCTCAAAGTAAGGAATAGAAGAAAATTTTGATATATATGCAAAATGAGTTTCATGTAAAAGGTCCTACTATTTTTCAAGGTTTGACTTTCATTAGTAGGAGAATACACTTAGTGACAGTTATGCTTAGCATGTCCCTTCTTACAAAATTAAAGGTTTAAGTCCTATTTGTCTTGGATTAGTGACACTTTACACACATGAGTCATTTATGTAATTTACTCCATTTCGACGTAAATTGAGTATGTGGGAAGGATAATTACCTGTTAAGTATGCATTTGCATGTGATCAACTGCATTTCTAGATTGTTGTATATTCATGTTTTACATTGTGTTTTAAATTGCACCATTAGTCATTTGTGAAAAAATGGGGAGATGAAGTTTATAGATAGGGGAGAAGAATATACACGGTTTATAGATATGGGAGAAGAATATATACATGGAGCATGAATTTGTTTTCAGTTTATGTCTTTTGGAGTCGATGGGGAGAGACGGATATTGTTTAAAGATATTGTGATTTCACTTGATATCTGCATATTTGAATGTCTTGAGGGGTCGTTGGGGAGAGAGAAATACATTTTCTTACTGCATAAAATCATTGAGAGCTTACAATCAAGGGGAGTATGTGCATTGCATATCGTGCATAACTGTTTGAGTTTTGATTGTATTTGTGAAATTTTTGATTTCCTGTATCATGTGTTTTTACACTGGGTATTTGAGTTTTGATTTCAGAAAACATGAATTGTAAGACACGGAAGAATCTTGTTAGATTGTTTATGTTTGGTGTCTTTGTTTTGTTTGTAGAGTATCTTGACTTTATTTATTTAGATTTGTCACAAAATGTCAAAGGGGAAGATTGTTAGGGTCAATATTGTAATCGACATGTTTGTGAACAAAAAGGACTAAAATGAACACTTGTAAAAGTCAAAGACCTAGGTGCAATTATGTATAGTTGAGTTAGGGGTCGAGTTCAAGTTTGGAACTAGGTTAAAGATTTGCTGAAATTTCGTTAGCTGCTCACTAATGGATCGCTCGAGCAACACATGCAGAGACTTCTTCGCTCGATGTTCGTCCGGCCGTCGCTCGAGTTACAGACCCTTCACTCGAGCGACAATCTTATTCGGTCAATTTCGAGACGCAATTTTAAACAGTATTTCACGGCCCATGAGACTTATTTTGCCCTACATATAAATAGAGACAATATGCATGATTTCATAGACGTTGCTTCATTATTCTTCAAGAGAGAAACATCCTACATGATTTGAGATATCCAAGAATATAATTCTTCAATGAATTCATTCATTCATTCTTGATATCCAGCAACCTGGTTTTGGAAAATATCAAAGGCTCCATAATCCAAAACACCTGGCGTCCTTAATCTTTAAGAAACTGACTCTTTCATTGAAATTTGGAAGAGGTAGATCAAGCACAGGAATAGCACAAGAACAGGAGGTTCTTGGAATTCCACTTGTAGAGACAATTGATAGAAGATCGGTAGACTGGTAATGCAACAGCAGATCTTGGAAGCTGCAGGAGGTAGATCGGGAGTAATGTACGGTAGTAGATCGTGAATCTGGAAGTTAGACAGTAGATCTTAGAGATTGCAGGAACTACAACAACTAGAACTATTGAAAGTTGCTAGTCTTGAATCACACTGTAATCCGTATTGTCGATAGTGGAGGTAACTGACTTGGTCCCGGAGTTTTTTTCTTTTTGGGTTTCTCCGTCAATATATTGGTGTTTTTTATTGCTTTCAATATATTGGAATTGTATGTTTAATTATCTAGAAACTAATTAAAGTGACTTGTTGCTTTGGTTAGATTAATATTGCACGTAAGGTCAAATTAAAATTGAGTAACTAGTAACGGTCTAACTCTATCCCGTAACTTTCAGAACAAAACCAGTCGCCATCACCACCTCTGCCATCACCTTTTTTCTCAACCATTTTTCTTTTTTCTCCATTTCTACCACCAAATCAAACCCATCTTCGAACATTTTTAGATCTCAAACTTCAAAAGTGCTCGAAAATTTGAGGAATGCATATTGAAAACCCAACAATTTCTTGATGGTCAAGAGTCCAAGTAAGTGGTGGAAGTCCAACTAAATGGTGCCCAAAAATATTAAAGCTCAGCTTCAACATTAATGGTGGAAGTCCTAGGATTTTTTTCCAAGTATTTATGTTTATACAATTTGGTTTGTTGGAGATTTTACGCTTTACTTACTGAAGTAGGTCTGGGTGTGCCGATGGTGTTTTGTAATGCATTACTACCTAGCTTGATGGGGTTTTGGTGGATGTCACGACAGGCGGTGAAGGGGTTGTGGTGGTGGGTTTTTTGGTTGGGTTTAAGAGGAGGTGGGGTGTGGGGGTGGGTGTGCGAATGAGAAGATGAACAATGATTGAGTTTTGATTTTTAATTTTAATTCAAAGTTACCACTTTACCCCTCTTTAATTGGTCAAAGTCAATTTATTTAGTAAATTAACAGTAAAACTAACAGAAATCATTTATTTGGACCCCGTGTGCTAATTTTTGAACTGTTTAAGACTATGAGCGGTACAAAATTAAGGTTAAAGTAAAGTCTACTAAAAAATGAAAGATTTGGTACCGCAGTTGCATTATCTCTTTAAATAATTATATTGAATATATGGTCTTGATAAATATTTGATAGTATTACTTATTATTTTAATTTATCAAATGTACAAATATTGATTTTCAAACATACAACAAATTTATGTAAAAGTTAACCAAACGCTTCTCTAAATCTTTCCACAATTGATATTTTCTTCTGCACGGCTGAAATTTATGTAATTAGACATGGATTCTATGATTGTTAGATAAATAATATATAATTTTCTTTAATTACGTGTATTTTAGGGGTTTATTTCATATATTTTAATATTCGATTGTGTCTATATTTGATTGGATCAAAATTTCAAAAAACAAAAAAATAAATAAATAAAACAAAAAAATAAAAATAAAAACCGTCCACTCTCATTTTGACATTTCATCAATGTGTTAAAAATTATGTAAATGGTAATATACAATAAGCATTTTCTTTGAATATTTAGGATTCAAAATTTACATCATCGATTATAATTTATAAACTATGTATATCCCACATGGGAGGATCTATTTATAGTAACACATTTGGGATTGAGACCGTTAAATTATATTATACGTGGCCTCATCTCATTTGCTAACCAATCACATCTAATCACATTCTATGACATAATGGCAGGACGCATTTAATATTACACACAAGTTGCAGCCACCCTATGACAAGACAATACATTTGAACTCACTACACAAGTTTCATCAGTCATTCCTTGAAGATCTTCACTTGAGTGCACATCTTCTTGAAGCAGGTCGACCTTAAGATGCTTTGTTTTTACTTTGCAGGCTTCCTTGAGCATGAACTGTCTCGGGTGTGAAGCGACTCAGATATGAAGGGGCCTCAGAGTTAGGTGTCATGGCTATGGAGCGCCTCGGAGGTAAACTACTTCAATTTTGGATCATGATTCATTCTGCTTTGGTGAAGATAAGGTGGGCTTCAGTAATCTGGACATATGGACATTTGCCTATGGGCAGTGAGCTTTTGAGGAGTGGGGCCCACGACGCCAGTGGGTCATCCACATAAAGCCACATGTGACGAGGCGTAACACTATCAATTATAATCAATAATCAATTATGTTATCTTACAATAAATCTATAAATTATTATCAAATAAGCATTGCTAGTTTAGTCTCCTTCAATCTTCAAATGCTATAATTTGAAAGGGGAACAAAAATAATAATAACGTGATGTAACGGTCTAAATCGAATTTTAATGTAATGAATTGAGACATTTAAATATTCAATTTTAAAATCCAAATACTCTTGCTCATGTTATTCGAAAAGAGTATTATCAAATTTTATTGTGCATGAGATGGTAAGTGTCTTTAATGTACCACCATTTATATTAAAAATATTATTATTTTTGGGAAGATAAATATCCATTATCTCGTCAAGTTTATATATTTTCATTACGTTATTAACTCAATTCATAATATGGAATTTCAAATTAACATTATTTAATTTAAATAATAAAGAATTGAGGCTTCGATATTATAATTGAAATGAATTAATTTAAACGGAGTCCTCTGCAAAAAAAAAAAAAAAAAAAAAAAAAAACTCTCTCTTGGAAAAGTTCAAAAAAATTGGATGGAGGCTTGGAAAAATCGTAATCGGGGTCTGAAAAACCTGTTAGTTTAAATTGATGCTTTTACTTTGCACATTTGGTACAGCTCTCCAATCCCCACGCTTCTTAGGTATTTTGCTCCCAATTCCTGAGGCACGTAAAATGTTGGAATAATATATATGGTGCTTAATATCGATGTGTATAGTGCAATGATAATTACTATCTCTAATGAATAATGTTATCTATGTAGACCATGGATTAGAGATTCACCATCTATAATGAATAATGTTCTCTCTGGATTGCAGCCGTTTTGGTGGCAAATAAGTGGAATTAAGTTATTGGACCTCTTAAATGGAAGGATAAGACCAATCATATTTAAGTTGTCCAATCACTTAATTATAACCTAGACGATTGATCATTAACAGTCTAGATAAATAACGTTATTATCTACAATTCGTGTGCGGATAATGCTATTTAACAATTGACATAAGTAGTGCTAAATATGGTAGTGGAATTTACTATCTACAAATGATTATTAAAAAAAATTACAATTGATTACTAATTGTAGATAGTGAATTTTACTATCACATAAACGGATGCTAAATATCACTGATATTAAATTTTATTATTTTAAATGTATTTACAATTTAAAGCGCGTGTAGTAAAACTTGTATAACCAATCACGTAAAGTGTCATTAACGACCTACTTAAGGTGAATTTGTTAATTTTGGTGAATTAAAATTTCAACTTTCTTGAGAACTTTGAGGCTTGATTCAATGGTTGGCTTCAAGCAAACTCAAGTGCTCTCCAAAGTCCAACCCCAGTCCTAAAAGCCATCACATAGATTTCAAACCAAATTATTTGTTATTAGAACTTTTTTTCTTTTTTCTTTTTAAATTTATTGGAGATAACATATAAATTGCTCATGCTGAGATTTTCCTTTTTCATTTTTCTCTAATCAAATCGTGGCGTGAACTTTTGTATGTCAAAAAAATACAAATTTAAGAAAAAGACAGAATCAAAACCCAAGCAAAAGAGGTCATAAATCAAAAGACAAGCTAAAACTCTTTAGAGATATTCGCCGCTGTTGGAACATGACCTAAATTCCTATTAGGATTAGGATTAGGTTGATTAATTGAAAAAGGGAACAAGAGTCTTCTTGGTTTGAAAGTCCGGTTTACAAATGGATCAAAGTTCACCAAGAATTGGAAGTTTGATTGGTAAAAAAGACTTTGGATATTTGAAGACCTAATTTTAGGTTTTGGACAGCAAACTAGCGCCCAAGAGCTAGGTTCGAGGCACCTAGGCGCTCATAACGGAAGAAACGGTGAAATTTGGCCCGAAATGCCCTAGTGCCATGTTGCGGTGCCTAAGCGTTGCGATCGCTGCTCGCTCACTGCTGGATTGTCGCTCAAGCGGTAGTGTTATTCAGACGAGAATCCCTTTTCGATTTTGCTTTGTTTCTTGAATTGTATTTCATCCAAAACACTTGTATTGAGTTCCTATATACACTCCATGTAATTTAGTCTTGAGATGACATAGCAAAACATTTTATAGTATTGAGAGACTATCAAAGCGAAAGGATCTAGTTTATAGAGAAAGACTTGCATATTTTAAGATAGGTTGAGAGTCTAGCGAGATCATTTTGTACTTCTTTGCTATTGATTACAGTGAATTCTCAGTCTCTGCTCATGAATTTCCCGAATTTAGGTTTCCATGTTAGATCTTGTGTAATTCTTTTCATCTTGTCATATTTTCTTGGCTTTAATATTTATAACAAGTAGTATAAGTTATATCATCGGGTTATTGTAAATTGGCTTTTGTTTTTTTTAACAAGTAGTATCATAGCCAAGGATTGAAGTTCTTTGGGGAGCCAATTTGGTCTTCTATTAAAGCGAGGTTTGATTATTTCAAGATAGCAAGTATGAAGTTTGAAATTCCGCTTTTGAATTGCAATACCAAATTTTCTTTGTGACAGTTTAAGATGCGAGCATTGCTCATCCAATCGGATTTGGATGATGCTTTGTTAAGGCTTAATAAAATACCTCACAACTTTGACATTGGAGGAGAAGCAGTGTAAGGATCAGAATGCCCTATCATAGATACATTTTCATCTTTCAAATCAAAATTTTCAAGACGTGGTAAAGGAGAAAATTGTCGAAGCATTATGGTTGAAATTAGAGCAGTTATGCATAACTCGAAGTCTAACCAGCAAATTGCATCTAAAGTAGAGCTTATATTCTCATCGCATGACAGAATGTAGATCTTTGGAAGATCATCTATCTATATTCAAGGACGTCGTAGCAAATTTAGAGACTATGGAAGTCAAGTACGATGAAGAGGGCTTAGTATTGTTTTGCTATGTTCATTGTCCGTTTCATATATGACATTCAGGGACACCATTTTGTATAATCAAGATATTCTTACCATTAACGAGATTTATGAATCTTTGCCAATCTGCAATACATCTTAGTAGAAATCCTGTTTTTATGATAGGACTAAATATATAGATGTTAAATTTCATTTTGTAAGAGATATTATAGAAAAGAAAATTATATTGATTGAAAAAATTTCAACTAAATGTAATCCAGCAGATATGGGAACAAAAATACTTTCTTTATACAAATTTAGAAATTGTTTAAATCTCATAAATATCATTACTGACAATTTTTTTTCAAGTACTTAGAGTGAATGAAATCATAAAGAAGAGTTAACCTCTAATCCACATGAAATGCAAAATGTCAAGCAAGGTGGAGATTGTTATATTCTAGGTGCTTAACAATTTTGGCCCTATGATGCAACCCACTATAATTTGAGACATGGCCCAATTGTTGGAATGTGACTCGTCTGGCCCTATATGTGCTAACTCACATTTTACTGAAACACGACTTTGGCTATTGAATTAAAACAGTTGAGATGGTGACATGTGGTGTTGGATGGATCATTGGATGCATTATGACTATTGATATACTCATCTCTCATTGACTTGGCTGGATTATTCGAGATATTCCTAAGGTTTTTCTCTCTGTAATTTTCTCTCTTTCTCTTTGTGTGAAAACCTTTGATTTTCATCTGGATTTCTTGGTGAGGTCTAGTATTGATTACGGTATGGTTATGGTTTTCTTGTTCTTGAATGAGCAGTAACATTTGGTTACTTGTGTGTAACCTGTAAAGAGGAAAATAGGAGAGGTTTGGTCTGAGGGCTTTGAGTTGTTTAATTTTTGAGTCTCTGGCATTCTTGCTAGATTATAGTAGATTAGAGTGATAACCACTTAGGTGCATGCTCAACGTGGTGATTAGCCCTTTGTGAGTGCACATTCGGGTCTAAGAGCGAAAATTTTTTGTGTTATTTAATTTCTATTGATTTGGCTTTAATTGGGACTGTAAAAACCAACAATTTCCATAAATGGAAAAGTATGGAGAACTATGTGTTGACATATGGTTGATTTCATCCTTAATGTTTTGATCATAACAAACAAGATTAATATTGTTTCTAACAATTGATTTTGAGTGATGATAGTTCAATGATAAAATCAATCAAGCATTATAAATCGACTCGAAACGAAGATTAAAGTGAAAGTTAAGCATTCAAGTCAAATTATTCGAGATGGGAGCTTGAAAGATTAACGCCAAGAAAGATCAAGATCAAGAGCATGAAAGACGACATCAAAGAATGATCAAGATCAAAAGCATGTGAGACGACATCAATGAAAGATCAAGATAAGAAGTTAAGAGTCAAACACCGAAGCAAGATCAAAGACTATGCATTCTAGATTATATGTAAAGGTATAACACATTGATATTTAGTAATGAATGACAATAGCTCAAAAATCATTTTGTGCACGAAAAGTTATTATCACTTGCATAAAATGTTTTAATCAAAAGTAAGATTGATTTTTAAAATGAAACCGTCCTTCATAAGCCTACATTTTTCAAATCAATCAAAAAGGAAATTTAAAAAAAAAAAAAAAAAAGGTCAAAGGTCAACAGTCAATCGGACGTCCGGTTTACCAGGCAGATGTCCGGTTCGCCAGCGGTCAAATTTTTAGCTGTTCTGATTTCTGACCTACAACGGCTAGTTGGTCGTCCGGTTCATATCTTGTCTTCCGAATTGGCAAATTTTTTTCGTTTTAATGGCTATAAATATCATTTCACTTTGCATTCATTATAACAACTATGAAGAGAGCTTCCTTGTAAATATATTTGTAAGAAATCTTCTTTGAGCTTAATTTTTGTTTTCATTTCATTTATTTCTTCATAACAAAAACTTTGATTGTTGAATTAATTTTTTTGAATTTTTCATCTCTCTTTGTATTTAAATTATTTATATCAAATCATAAAAGATAAATAATTTTTGAAGAAGATTTTTGCATTTATATTGTATAAATCTTTCTAATTCTTCATATTCAAAACTTTGATTGTTGAATCAAACTTGTAAAATCATCATATTTATCAAAGTTTCTCATTTATCTCTTAGTACTTAATTTATTACAATCATTCATTATAAATAAATATATATATATATATATATATATTGAAAAGATTCTTTGAACTTACATTGGATTTATCTCTTCATCATTTTCTCATTGAAACACTTTGATTGATTAAATATAATCTTTAATTATCATATTCATAAAAAAAAATTATGTAACACTTGAGCTATCATGTATTACTATTCATTGAAGTGTTAGCCTCTCTTAGTACTTAACTTGATTGTGTTATTTATCAAGAGAGAAATTTCATTGTGAAATCATTTTGATAAAGTGTGGGTCATATTAAGGTCCCGTAAAGCTCAATAGTGTGGGTCGTGTTGAGGTCCTGTAAAACTCAACATTGTATAAGAATTGGTGCTCCTTGTTTGTAAGTCATCGGAAGCGTTGTAAAAGGTTTGATTGCACCATAAGTCAATTAATATAGTGAAAAGGTATTGCTCGTGTCGGAGAGCTTGGTAACGAAGGACATAGATCATTACTTTGGATCGAACCTCCAAAATTATATCGTTTGCAGCATCTCTCCCTTTTACTTATCGCTTTTATATTTAAGCTTATTATTTAAATTAATCTATTTAATTTTTACTTGCTTGAGTTTAGATTAATTTATCACTTTTACATTGTGCTCATTACTTGTTCTTAATTGGTTTTATACTTGTGCATATTTGTTTAATTGTTTCATTGAATATTACATTAAAACGTGAGTTAATTTTCGAAAAGGTTTTAATAACCAATTCAACCCCCCCCCCCCCCCCCCCCCCTCCTCCTTGGTTAGTCACTCTTGAGCTTTCACTATGTAATCTTGGAATGCATACAACCCAAATGCCTTAACTAAACTATACCTTTCTTTGCTTAAAATTATTGTGGACAATAAAGAGTTGTTGCAAGAACAAAAAGTACCATTCATAATACTTGAAAACTTTTTGAAACATGTGTAGTGTCGTGTTGGGTTAACTCCAAAAGACGGTAGAAAGTTGTTGCAAGAACAAGAGAGTGTCATTCATACAACTTGGATACTTTTGGAACTTTTATAGTGAGGTGCCATGTTGTGTTAGGTTGGTTCTAAATAACTAAATCATGCTTTATGTTGTCCCACTACAAAATAAAAGAAAATGGATCTACTAACCAAAGATTTAACGATCAAATAAAATTTATTGATATATGACACTTTCACCAACCATACTTTGGTTGGTTCAGTTCTTGGTCGATTAAGATTGGATCAATTTTATTTTTTTACGTACTATTGCAACCAAAACTTGGTTGCTGAATCCAAGTAGGTGGTCGCTAATGGTTAGGGTGACATTTAAACCCCCTTTTTTAACTTGTGATTGGCGGTTTCAGTGACCACAATGAAATTAGTTGGGGAAACTATACCTTGTAGATTTATTCTATATAATACGTACATCTAAATTTTAGATCACTCTTTCAACTAGGGTTACATTAAGGACAAATAGAACAAGTAGTTGATATTTACCCACAAATATATATTTTATTGGTTGAATGATGAAAAGTGTTTATGTTAATATATATATATATATTACATTAAGGACAAATAGAACAAGTAGTTGATATTTACCCACAAATATATATTTTATTGGTTGAATGATGAAAAGTGTTTATGTTAATATATATATATATATATATATATATATATATATATATGTATATGTATTTTTAAAATCTAGATCCTTGAGTACGCAGATTTGGTTGTGGATGCTTCAGAAAATTATGACTTTACGTTTAGAAAATTATATCGATGTGAAAGAGCTTTTTGTTGAGGAAAAAACTTAAAAAAATATTCATATTTTTCCTAATTAACAATTTTTTCATCTCCTAAAATATTATTCATAATTGAGGACTAAATGTACAAAAATGCTATGTGTACAAAGGAATTTCTTATAGAAAACTTACAGACACTCACATAGGTAGGTCCCATAGTGTAATAAAAAAAATGTCAAAAAATCACCTACCCCTGCATTGTGAGTATTCTGTGAAAATTCTCTGAAAAGAATTTCTATACACACGGCATCTCTCCTAAATGTAACATAATCTCACGCAATTCCTCTTTGACATATAAAATGCAGATCCACAAATAAACTATGAAACTCAATTGATAAACTCCACCCTTTTTAAGTTGGAAATTATTGTTGGCATTGGCAACCCTTTTTGAGACCAAACTCCACCCTTTATTCTAACAACGTTTGGAAGTAAACCCTATTAATTTTGGGTCCACAAAAGCTTTAGATTAGTCCCAATCACAAGTCTTAAAAGCAAAATCAAAACAATCGGTGCCACATATATACAAACAACATCAAATCTCACTTCACAAGCATGAAATTAATGTATTTTTATATATATAGTGTTGAGGCCTACTTGAACTGTTTGGGATGGGTATTATGTTTGTTTTATACAATCAATGAAACTTTTATTAGATTTTTTATACCAAAAAATGTAGCTTAGGAGAGAGGATTGAGGGGATGGCAGTGGGAATCCACATGGAGGTTCATACTTAAAAAGATAAAAAGGGAATGACAGTGACTTATGGTTCTTTTGACATGATTTTTGAAAATTTAAAAGAACGTTTTGAGATTAAATGTTGTTTTTGAACTTGTTTGATTAATTTTATTAAAATGTTTCTTCCAATTAGAATATTTTTAGAGGAGGGTAGTCCAATGTAGTTTTCTTTAAAATTCTTCCGAAAGAGAAAGTTCTTTTAAAATTAATTTTCATACACTAAATTAAGTAGATTCATCATGTAACTCTTCTATAAGTATTGAAGTAAAAGTAGAAGTCTTATCAGACGAATCCTTAGTACGTGAGCGTGTGAATGTGATGTGGGGAAGTAAATTGAGGTTTTCATTTGACAGTTTTGATGCATTACCGCCTAACTGTTAAGGTACATTATGATATGAGATGGTACTAGACATTTTGACAATGATAGTGATTGGTAATTGAAATAAACTTTCAACCTCAACGATGTTATATTTGCATTAATTATCATAAAATAGAGTCCTCCATGTTATAGTATAACTTGTATAGATTATTTACATTAATATTTCGAAAATAGATTAAACTGGTTAGAACTGAAAAAATTTCAATCGATGTTACTCGATGAGGTATTCTTACAAGAAAAATTCTGTTTGTACAGAAAAATATAAATACTCACATGGGGTTGTACAGAAAAATACAAATACTCACATGGAGTGAGCCCCATGTGAGTATTTTATTGTCCAAAAATTACCCACACACCCCCTATTATGTCTTTTCTGTACAAATTTTGTAAAAAAAAAAAAAATTGTACACCAAGACAAGTTCTTCTTACAATATATTTTGTTTTCCTAAAAACTAGACACATATATAAAAACACATTAATCAAGGAAGCCCCATTTACCGATAAAGAATAATAAATAATATTTAACTTTAGATTAAAAAAATATACACGAGTAGATCTAGACACTCTTGCAATATGTTTGCAAAAGCTTAAAAGTAAATAAAATTTACTTTTTAACATAGTATTCTTTTGTAACTTGTGACGTGAGTAAAAGGAATTATGTATTTTGATGGAAATTGTGGAATTAGTTTCAACACAATCAACTTTCTTATATTTAGGTTTGATCTAGACAAAATTATTTTTTTATAAGTAAAAGGTTTAAGCTTTGTGAAACGTGACTTGGCATCCACTTGGGTGGAGCGTCTAATACTACATTTGGACGTGAAGGATAGTCACCTTTGCAATATAAAAATTATTATTTAAAATTGAGGATAAATATGTTGATTTTGTGTTGGTCTAACTACCAGCAATAAATAAATAAAAACAAGTTGGCATGTAAGCGAGTACCGAATTGCATCGATTTTCTATATAAAGTACAATTTTTATTATTATATATTCAATATGTGGATAAAGAATTATTGCATAAGTGAAATATTTTGATACCTTATTTTAGACACAAATTATCTTGAACGGCACTAAATTAAGTGGATATTACTCTTCACGTTTTCGTGTCGATGATATATTTGTTAACTCATGCATTCTAAGATAGAATATCGATATGCTTGTTAAATCTTCATGTCTAAAAAATTACATCGTTCATAAAGAAATATACTCGATTAATAAATCTTTCAATATAATTAAGTCAAGAGTATCTGAACTTATTTTTCATCGAGACCCAGGTACGAGATTCCGAGATTTTATCTAATAATTTAATTGTTAAACAACATAAATATTTATTATGAAAATTGATTAATAATTTAAAATATTAATTTTATTATATAACAAATTTAAAAATCTATTGAATCGTATGTATACCCAATTGAATCAGAATATAAAATGATAACACCAACCTATTAATATTTAATTTTAATTGGCGGCACCGACTTATTAGTATTCAATTTTAGTAGCATTGTTACATATATGTCATTGACAGAAAATTTGATAGTATTGTATGTTCCAATATGTCATTCTTTTTTATGAAATTGATTGTCACGTAGGTAGGGGCCATGTTATCACAAGGCAAATGCACATAGCATTCATATGGTCATGTCTGCAACGACTCGGAATTCCATTCCACAATGTTAACTTATTCTATTAGGCAGAGTAGTTTAAATCCATCGTTGGCCATATATTTTAACGACACCAGACTTTGTTGACACATTCTCAACATTTCTAAATCGATCGAATCATTTTTATATTCGATCGAATCATGTTTATAATCGATCGAATCATTTTTTTTTTTTATCCAGTTTGTGCTACCTACAAGTATCATCTATTTATAATTAAAGTTGGTTATAAATAACTCTCAAAAAAATCAAGAAAAAAGGGGATAAAAACGACCTAACTTACCTAAATTTTCGTGTTATCACCAAATTCAAATTCCTGTTGGAAAACAACTCAATTAAGCACTAAAACGAGTCCCCCACAGCATCAAATTTCTTGTGTTGGTGAAGCCATTTCAATCATGCTCCCCTATCATTTCAAACTTCAATCCTCCAACATGACATGTGCAAACCCATACTATCAATCTCAAATGCCGTGTCTTTCAAACTTTTGCATTCAAAGTTTTATTATCAGTTCTTATCATCTAGACAATGAGTAATGCAATTCAAAATACGAAGAAAAGACTCAATTTTACTAATGAAAGGTCGTGCATACTTTAACATTTTTAATAAAAGAACTTCAGTAACATCAAATAAGACATCAAGAACAAATAATTAGACGAACTAAAAGTAATAACGTACCAAAAAGTCTAAAATAAATTTTAGAAAGCAAGAGTTCAATTTGTTTGATTGGAATTCGGGAGTGTTTGGTGAGTAATGGGGCATGGAACAATATGTTTCACTTGTACGTACTTTTAACCTTTTTAATAAAAGAACTTCAATAATATCGAATAAGACGTCTGGAACAAATAATTATTCGAACTGAAAGTGATAATGTACCAAAAAGTCTTTATAAATATCAAAAGCAAGAGTCCAATTTGTATTATTGGAATTTGAGGGTGTTTGGTAAGTAATGGGGGCATGGAACAATATGTTTCACACTCTGATAATTGGAAATTACAAAACTAAATAAATGGCCTACTTTGTTTTTTCAATCTTTCTTCGAAAGTGCTAATGACAATGACTAACTGAAGAAGCCAAGAATATATATTAATTATGTATTAATTCAAGAACATCTAGGCTTGCATGCATAAACAACATGGTCTCAATGTCTTCTCTACAAATGGAATTTTTTTCAACTTTTATAAGTAAATTGTATAAAAATATAAGTTTTTAAAGTAAATTATTATTTATTTAATTGTCCGTTCAAAGATCTCTAAATGGATATATCAAAATTTGGAAAATATTAATAATTTTGAATTTATATAATTCAATAGACGATCAATCAAACGACTAATCATTATAGGATTTTTCTCGTCTTTCTTAAAAAATGGTTGTTGACCAATTTTGTTTTGTAGTTCATTAAAAATGTTTGAGCGGGCACATATAATCCTAATTCATAAATAAAAATATTTTATTTTTGCAGCATTTTTTTATTTATTTGGTTGGTGGGTCTTCAAATTGATTTTTAAAAAAAAAGATTTATTTAAGTATTAACAAGAAAAATAATAAAGTACGTACTTGTAGTCAAATAAGTATCTGCTTTGAGTGCGATGCAATCATATTGTATTTGATGCATTAAGCTTTCTGCCTTCCTTTTTCTTCAGTCAATTGGTCCATCGAACAAAGAGATTCTAAAAGCAACTCGCAATTCACTTCTGTTGAATTTGAAGGGGTAGCGGCTACGGATTCCACATAAGGAAAAAAAAAAAAAAAAAAGAAAGAGGACCAAAGAATAATGTTTACACAAGAAATTGATTAAGAAGTAAAATTACTCAAAATGATGAAAATAAAAATAATCCAAACTGTTCTTGTTGCATTAATTATCACATATGGTGAAGTTAATTCTTAAAAGACTCAAATATATATATATATATATATATATATATATATATATAGCATACATCGATGGTTGTTTTTAGTTGAAAACGCAGCTTAATCCATTAAGCTTCTACTGGTTTGGTTAAAAATTAATTTTTGAGTAGATATTGATAAAAGTTGATAAAATATATGGTTCAAAAATTGATAAAAATTGTAATATCGTAAAATATGTGATTAAAATTAATTATTAACTTTAACTTACATTTTTGTTAAAATTGAACCATAAGTCTAAATAACTCAGAAGTTTTTTTATCCAATTAGAAATTTTCCTTCGTGATCTTATTTGATATTTACCTTTTCTAAAGTTTTTTATCCAATTAGGAATTTTCCTCCGTGACTTGTTACTTGTTATTGTTCTAATTATTTGGATCTAAATTATTTGATAAATTTAACCTTTCAATTATTTCATTAATATTTTTGATAATACATTGTTGAATTCTATCCCGTGCTACATACCAAATTTTCATTATATTTTAAATCAAGCTATCCAAGGATGACACTTGTCAAAATGGCCCCCTTTATCTTCATCACTTCCTTCAATTCTAACACATCCCTTTCGGTGACGTCTTATGAGATATTTTTCTTTTTTCTTTTTTTTTTATGACGAAAAAATCCACAATCGCTATCTTTTAAGTGCGTATTGAGTAAACCCTCGAGTTAACTCAATAACCTGCAAACCACATCAGGTTAACCACAAGCAAGTTCGATACGACTAGCTCGATCAAGAAAGTGTTAGTAAGAGAAATCGAACTCGATATTCGCGCTCTCCTATTTCATCAACTCCTATTCCATCAACTCGACCACACCATGAGGAGTTATGAGATATATTTCTTCTCAGTATTTCTGGCCGACTCATTTGTATTGCAGTCATTGACTGCAAAAAAAAACTGGTAAAGTTACGTCCAGCGGTTCTTTTGCTTTCAACATTAATGCAAAGTTTCCAATCTGAGCCACAATTTGCCCAAGTTAAAATTACATTTTGTACAGCGCTGAGTTGTCCTCAACAAGACACTGAGTTCAATCTCAGAGGTTGGTCAAACTTACGTCGTAATCAAACCTCTCAAATGTTTGACCAACGCCAACCATGGCAAAAAAGAGTATTTTCTCTATTATTATTATTATTATAAAAACACAATAGGTGACATGTTTTATTAATAACAAAGAGTACAAAACATATACGTAGGGGAGAGGTGAGCTAAGCTCGAAATAATGGTTATCCCATTCAGAGACGGGAAGTTAAATATAAAATCTAAAAGACTACACTTTCACGCACCCTAACCATACTTCTCGTTGTCATTACGCCAAGAATATTGTATCTTCCCCACCCCCGCATTGTATAGTCTGATCCAGTCCACTTCTGCATATCAAACACGTCACCCCGTAAGAGTTGTTATCGCACACTTTTGACAAAAGCCAAATGCCAACATCTCCATAAGTAAAGCAAGATCAATTATCAAGGCAAAAAAGGGATGGGTCACATTATGCACAGCTAGCTATATTTTGTACAAATTGAACTATATGGGGACCAGCATAAGGACATCCACAGACTACCATTAGCTTAATGAAATACAGACAATATTCACATCTTAATGTCCACATGAGTGACCCCTACAGTGCCTTATCAAATAAAGCTATCATTAACTGTAGGCACTGGACCACCTATAGAAATTTGAATAGTAAAAACCCAACAACATTTAAAGCATGTGAGTGCAACTTTTCACTTATAATTAGACAGAAAATCAGTTCTTAATCCAACAACTCAGGGACACAGAAAGTTTGAGATTCTTTTAGGTCACTTCAAGGCATGAAGAGACACCCCAACTCAACACACCCCACCTGTCATTTCAATAGGTTGTTATGAGAGGTAGATACAACATTTATAGATTACAGTACCAATTAGAGGTTACTAAAGTGAAAAAGAATAATTATAAAGGTACTTGACATGAAATGATAATAAAGTCACATTAGGAAAGCATCGAAGTAATATTTCGAAGACATGGTCAATGAATGATGACGAGCATTAGTATAAATAGAGAAACACAAGTTGGAGACATCATATAATGATTTTGTGGCCACGAAAAGGACAACCATTAACACATCTGCAGTTTTGAGAGAACTTTTTAATTAGCGAACGTTCACTTTTCCATAGCATAATGAATGACGTCCTCTCCCTGATTCATGAGAAAAAAGCCTTGGTTTCTAGATCCTAAGTTCAGATTCATTTGGTAAGCAAGTGTTATGGCCCAAATAAGATGCAATACCCAACCTAATACATTGGATGAAGTCTACAACAATTCACTTAAGTTCCAAGTATGCCAGCAGTGTAATTCCTGTCAATCTTTCACACACTTCTATCATTTTTTCTTTGTTTCTTCTTCAGATTCCCATTAACTAAAATCCCAACATACTATAATTATACTCTGCTACTAGAATTTATGTTAAACAAGCCCTCCAGGAGAGGGGGGACAGAGAGAATTTAGTTGAACATCATGCTCATCAACCACAGACTCAAGATGAGATAAAGGATCACCAAGGGTAATTGCATTCTGAAACCACACAAGTCAACAACAAGATGCCTATTTTGTATTATATCTCAATAAGGATAGATCATAAATTTGACTCACATCTTGAGACTGATAACTGCCTTCACTCAAGAATACATTTTGGGTGATTCCCCAAACCAGCCATTCAAAGTTAAATTTAAAACCAATTGTCTCATTTTCAACTATGCGATAAAACTTTTAAGAACTTTGGGAGAGGAAAGTAGTTAAAACAGAGTTCCTTAGAAACTTAGATCTTATTTCTTTCACACACTGACACTAGTGAGGGTCTGAAGAAATTTAAATTCAAAAGTTTGAGAAATTGTACTACAAGGGAGGCAAAGCAAACCGAAGATCTGTCCTAATTATTCTCACAGAACTGCAAATGAGATATGTAAATTGCCGTCCTTTTAGGACTTTCCCTTGTGGACTTCTGCACCATGTAAAATGCACCTTTAAAGTTATGACCAAGCTCCATTATGCATGAAAAAAGGAGGTACTCGGGTGAAAAAAAAATACTGGAATGCAGTAATTCGTGTTCAAATTAATTCCAATTAAGTTACACATCACAGATACTAACTCTGAAAGGAATTCAAACTAATCATTGGATCAGCATTCCGAAAGTTTCATTTTGAATCTACATCAGTCTCTGACTAAAAATAAAAGTGCACATGTTGTGCAAGAGCCAGATACTGGATCATCAGTACAAACCAAGAAGGTAATTACCCTACTCTATGCCCCTGGTAGTCATTTTTGGGAAGAAAATGCATTTTTGAATAGTTGATTGATGGAGAATGTGTGGTTAAAAATTAAGGAAAAGTTTTGGGTTTGCGTGTAATATTATTTTATTGAAGAATGTGTGGTTGAAAAGAAGAGAGTGAAAAATACATTTTGAGAAAAATGACTACCAAACAGGGCCTATATTTCTTTTTCTTTTTACCAAAACTTTGAAGGGTTTTTAGGTCTTTCAGATTGAACCCCATAAAATATACTAACGGAACCAGTTGTAAAAGGACAAATCAGTCATCAAGGCATTTTGCTTCCGTGAGGCACAGCGTGAGCTCAACATAAAGAACGAAAAATAATTATAATTGTAATAAATCATAAATTTTTAAACAATCTAAAGCCTTCATAATAAAATTTTTAAGGTAAAATTAAAGTATTTGCGACTCAAAACTTTAGAGGGAACAATAAATTAGCAAATAATAAAATTAACATGGTAGAGATCACATAAAGAGACTATTAATCTACAACTAGAACTAAAAGTTCAAACCAAATGAAACAACTGAACTAACTATCAAGAATTTTGCTTGATTTAACTTTAACAGAAAAGAAAACAAAAACAATGAGACAACAAACGACAAGACTATGAAAGAAAGAAAAGAGCGTGAAGTTAATTGTCACAAGTCTCCTGTCACCGATTGCTCACCGTTGAAAAGTTGCAACTTCAATTGGAAGAGGGGTTTATGGCATTTAAGTTGTAGGATGCTAGGACATGCTGGCTTCCCTTGCACTCTTTTATAGTCTCTCTTTTCTAGTTCTTAGGGTAGAGTTGCATTTAAAATAATCCAGAAAACCTTAAAACATTCTAAGCTACATAAGACCAGCCCAAAAAGCTGAAGCCAATAGTTAAATAGCACAAAGCTTATGCCTTGAGGTGTGTGCCTGAATATGTTGAGGAGTAAGACTCGACAAGTGACACTAAAAATGTAAGCTTTGAGACACTAAGAAAGCCCTAAAATGATGTTAAACCAAGGTGTTTTGTCTCAAACTCATTTTCAATCACACATTTTCCCAATAAAATAATTTTGTCCATACAGTCAAAAAAATTTGTTACTTTATAACCACACATTCTCCAAAAAAAATTCACTATTACAAAACTCATTTTCGCAACAAAATGGGCTTAAACAGAGGCTAAAAAGACAAAATTTAGGAATATCCTAACATCACAAAGTCGGAGCAATTCATAAATAGGAGCAATAAAGTAAAGAACATAACCTATGAAGTTCCACCAAGGATCATCAAGCACTTTATGTTTCACAAAAATATCCTTAAAGCATCATTTTCTCAATGGGATGATTGTTTATCACTTATAATCATGGCTTGGAGGCTCATAAGCTTAAATTTTTTTCGGCATAAAAACTAAAGAAATTGCAAGTATGACGCAAAAAACTACATTGAAAAAATTTAACATTGTGAGTCTTGTAGAGCCGTCATAATACAATATTATTACTCAAATAATTTAACCTTATCAATGGAGGTCTCCAAGCTATGAATGGCCATTGGACGAGAAGCTCACATGTTAAGAGCAATTTTGTAAAAATTAAAGTAATTGATGATCTTTGGTGGGTCTCTACAGGTTATGTTGTTTCATTCATTGCCCTATAACATGCTTAGATTTTGTGATATGAATCAATTCTCTTCATTTAGGGTGTGTTTGAGCCCATTCTTTTGATAATAGGTTTTGTAATAGTGATTATTTTGAGAATGCTTAGTTAAAAAGTAGGAAAAAAGTTTGGATTTATATGTAATATTATTTTATTTGAAGAATGTGTGGTTAAAAATGAGTTTTTATGGAATGGGGATCAAACGAGGCCTTAATTTGACAGGTGGGGGTACCATGATAGAGAGTAAAAAATAGTAACCTATAAGAGCATCTCCAAAAGACTCTTTAAAAGTGGAATACTCTCTATTTTAAAGAGTCAATTTTTAAAATTTTACTCCAAGAGACTCTTCAATTTAACATTTTAAAATAGAGAGGGGGTTTGACTCTCCAAATTTAGAGAGTCAAACACACCTCTCTATAATTTAATGTTTCAAAGATTCCAACTTCCAATGTATAGTTTATCGACTTAATTAAATAAAGTGATATAATTATTGAAGGAAAGATAGTAAAAATAAAAGAATGAAAAAAAATAATAAATACATATTGGGAATGATAAAATTAAATGTTAAAAATAAAGAGGCTATTGGAGCATTTTAAAATTTTTGCTCTTTAAATTTATAGATGCTCTTTAAATTGTAGAATATGCTCTTTAAAAATAGAGGGTTTCTTGGAGATGCTCTAAGCATGAATAAAGACATCAAGAAAAGTTATTATTTGTACCATGTCATTCACCAAGTGCTTGTCGATAAGTGGAACAAAAACAACACTCCACTTCATTCATCATTATGTGGCTCATTTTTAAATTCAATGTCATTGTTAAATGATACCTTCATTCACATTTTTGTATTTTTTTTTGCTATTTTCAGTTATTTTTTCTCTCCATTTTAGATGCAGTACATTAATTTCTCAATTTTGGCCGAAGATTTTGGCAAGAATTAATATGACCCTATCCATGATGGTTACCACATGGACCCAAAGACTAAGAAGGTTATCTATGGTGCTTATATTCCTATTTTCAAACATTGGACCTGTCTGGGCACGGTCCGGTTCGATTCTGAAGATAACAGAATCGAACCGTAAATTTTCGGGTAGTTAGTAAATGAAACTGTCGGGTCCAAATATAATTTTGGAACCGTTCGAGTTCGGTTCCGTTCGGTTCCATACTATAATTAATTTTTTAATATTTATAACACTACGGTCTGACATGTTCAATCTTAACTTTTACAAATTAACGTATTCCAATTTAATAACATATAAATAACAAGTTGTCCAATAAGATTAATTTACCAATGTTTACAAATAATAAAAAGTAGAAAGTAAATTAGCAATACTAAAATATCGGTGATCCATATAAATTTTAAGTCATAGACTCATAGAAATAAAATATTTTAAAGTATTGTTAATACAGTAATACTTACTTACCACTTATTTAATTAAACTATCAATTGCATGACTTGTCATACTAGATACCAAGAAACACTACAAGAAAAATTGAAAAAATCACAATTAACAAACATAAATAAACTAAAAATTGTTCAACTAATAAGATTTAATAAGAAAAAATATAATATATATTTTATTATATGTCTCAATACCCTCATAGAACTCAGTCTTTTCAATGCAAACTCTATCTTTGCTAATTTATTTTAAAAAAAATTGATTTATCCCATATATAAAAATAAAAAAAAAAAATTTTAAAAATCGGTTCTTATTCGGTTCTGGGTCTAGAACCGAGAATCGAATCGAACATGTCGGTTCTCGATTCAAATACTCGTTCGAGTATTTCACTTACAAAGAACCGTTCGGTTCGGTTTGGGAAATATGCTCAACCCTATGAATAAGCTTCAATAAGTAAATAGGATTTAGACTCCGTTGATAGAAATATTCGTCTCTTTTCAATGATGAGTTCACAATATTCCCAAGGAGGGACTTATATGAGGCATTTGGATACCAAACTGAGAATTGATTATTGTTGGAATGAATTATTCATTATACCCCAAGTACATTTATACATGATATATTAGAATTTGAGGGTTCATTTTAAAATGTCAATCTTATGAAAGGGGTAGCGTCAAATCCTTTATAAATTGATTTATATTTTCATCACCAGCCAATGTGGGACTTTAATATGATACAAATCCAATTTAATGTAAGGGCCGTAAGGCAACTATTTATATTAGTATGCTAATTCCTAATCAAATAAGGAATGCATTTGATACAAAAAAAAAAAAAAAAAAAAAAATCTTATGCATTCTAACTCATACATTTAGTTTACTTGGAAATGTTGGTACGATTGAAGTCACTAATTTATCTCTACACAAATCAGAACTAGGGGAGGCAATATTTAATCATAACAGAGATGAAAATGTTGGAGGGGCAAGTGAAGATGAATGTTAGAATTTAATTTCGTTGTTATGTGAAAATACGCATGAACTTGATGTCATGTTTGGGTTTTATATTTGTAACATACACTTTGATCCAACAAGTATACAATGTCCTATTTTCTTTAAAATAAAAAGCTTAATTTATATTATTTTCACTAATGTATCCCCGACATGTCATATATTACTTTTTTTGAAAAACAACATATTGGTGTGTCATGTCGTGTCCGTGTCTCTTAGACTATTTGCATCGATGTTTAGTTAGTCATTCAAAACTATATTTCACTTCTTATCGAATGGTATTGCTGATGCCAGAATAGAATTAAATAGCAAAGATGACATCTTAAATCGTGCTCTATCAAGCTATATAACATTATGTGACATTAATAATGGTTTTTCTGCTAAAATTATTTGGACCTCCCTGTAAACTGCAAAATTTTCAAAGTGATGTGTCATAAAGGAAAGACTTTGTTAAACCAACAATGGCTATTTATATATCTCACAGTACTCAGGGTACTAAAGGAATCAGATAAACTTGTAAACATTAATGTATTACTCGCTTGCAAATATACTACATTGTCAATAACACGTTGGGGCATCCATTGACTACAGTAATAATTAACATTTAAGCTTAATGCAGAAGTAATCCACATAAATCTTCTCCATCAATTTGTATCCTAACAAAAATTATTCGAACAAGAATGATGAAAAATGCAAAGGAATCTGAATAGCTTACAGTTGAGTAATGTCATCCAAGGAAGGATTTCAATTTCTCGTAATTAAAAACTCTGATCACAAAGATCCCTTCAAGAACACCCAAACACGCTCCGGCCACAACATCAAGCACGAAATGCCGGCCCAGAAGCACCCGCGAAGCAGAGGTAATTGCAGCCCATACCCCTACAATCACAACAAAATACTCAACAAGCATACTATCAGCATCAAACTTCAATCGGGTCACCAAAATTTGTTCCACTGAAACTGAATGGAAGTAAATGAGAGTGGCAATGAAGGAAACCCTAGAGGAGTGCCCACTGGGGAAAGACCAGTGGTCAACGGCGAAAGAGAGGAACATGTTCTTGTTGTAAACTGGGCGAGGGCGTTGGATGAGGTGTTTGAGAAGGCCAATCAAGAGAAGGTCCAAAAGGGATCCGAGTAAAAGGTTTAGTAGGAGGAGAGAGGTGACGGCGAGGGTGGCGGTAGTTGTGAGGGTGCTGACGGAGGTGGTGGTGTAGAGGAGTGAGAGAATGATGGGGAAGAAGAGACGGCCATCGCCGGAGAATTCGAGGAATTTGAGGACCGAGAAGGGTAAGATGGGGTGAAAGAGGGTGTAGAGGTGGAGGGAGATTGCGGTGTCTAGGTTTATTAGGCGGCGGACGAGGGTCGGAGAGGGTGGTGGTGGTGGTTGTTTAGATTCCATAATTCTTGATTTTCCGGTGAACCGTCCCGTCTAGGATGTTAAAGCATTCAAGGGCTGGCCCAACATGTCATTGATTTGGGTTCAAGCATGTCCAAACAATGTCCATTAATGAGTCCAGATTTGCTGATGGACATCTCAATGCTAGATTTCAAGTACATCTTCTGAAGTAGTCTTGACTCTTGAGAGTCCAATAGGAGAAACCGATGACCTTCACTAGAGGTAATTGAGAGCAAGGGATATGTGAAAAAAATTCACATTTCTAAAGCAAAATATGTTGAGAAATATAGAAAGAAAAGAAAATTATACTAAACTTCTCGTGTGGTTAGAGTTGATAAGGATATAGATTATTCGAGCTTGTTATACTTTTGCACTTTGCACCACACAAAGTATAGAGTTTATTTCGTCTATTTTTCCAAAATTAATAGTTTCCTAATTTGGTTGATTCTTAACACGTCCTTTTTCATTTTTTTTTTTTTTCTTTTAAAGTATTCTTAAAATATTATAGGAGGATGCCAATCTTTTGAAATACCTAGATAATAAGGACATGAGTTTGATCTTATTTCAACATCAATAAATGAAAGACTCATTTAATGTTGAGCGACGCTCATCAATGCTTTGTGTACTTGGTTGGTGGTCGACCATATGATTGCTAGGCTGCATTTGATACGATGGTATTGTATTAGGATAGATAGTATTAAGGTGATTAAGTCTTTGTTTGATCCCTCATTAATTTTAAAATACATTTATTTTTCTCTTATTTTCAATCACTCATTCTTCAATAAAATAATATTACACGCAAATTTAATATTTTTTTTAACTACACATTTTTCATCAACCTATTATTTCATAATGCATTCTTGGGGGAGGGGAAATGGGGCTCAAACATGTACTAATATTATGTGAATACTATTATGGTTGTGACTTGTGACGTAAGATGTAACAAAACAATTATGGGGGCAAGGAAAAAGGAAGAGAAAGGGAGAGGGAGACAGAGAGAGAGAGAGAGAGAGAGAGAGAAACAGAAATTGGGAGAGAATATTAATTTTTATTTATTATCAAAAAGTTGTTTTATTACAATGCAAAAGACCTTTTAAATAGGGTTTCTAATATATCCTATTTTGAGTAAGAAATCTATAATAAAAACTATTAAATCTAACCTTAATTATGTTTTCTACTAATAAACATCAAAATGGAAAACTAAATAAATAATATCTCTTATATTCCATCAAATATATTAAAGTGTACAATTACTAAATTGTGTTTGGAGCGACACTTACTAGAAATATGTTTCAAGTATTCTAAAAATAAGAATTTCATAACAATGTTTTTTGCTAAGCTTCTAAAAGTTTTATCCTTTTTTCCCCTGAAATCAAGTAATTTCTTATCTATAAATATGTTTAGATAGCTTACTTTTCTCCTACTTTTTATAAGTAATTTTTATGTTTGTGCGGGTTGGGTGGACAGAGTCTCTATAAAAGCAACCCGACGCATTTAGTAGTCTCTGCATTGTTTTTCATCTTGCTAGCAACGTTGAATTTTACCATGCAGCAAAGCAGTTCCGATGCATTATTACACAACATAGCAATTCAGGTTTTAAGAATTCATTAGTCGAAACAATTAAAACTGAGACGAGAATTGCCAATTAGAAAAATAAAATAAATAAAAGCTGAAATATATTTCTGAGCCTTTAATGTGGTTAAAACAAAAGCATCCAAAAGTCACATCATCCATCCATGAGAGGAGACATTTTCTTAACGAATAACTCTTCTCAAATAGGGCGCGGCAGGCACCCTACCAATAGGGGGACACGTGTCCCCCTGTAAAAACAGGGCGATTTAGCAAAGCTCTTTCTTAACAAGCCATTTAGCATAAAAATTCCTAAGCCAAAGTGGAAAATAGACTGATTAAATTATGTAAAATCCCACTAGTAGGAGAAATGAAGGGGCTAAAGTGAAAGAATATTCCTGGGCGATAATAGCCTTCCAATGTATAGCAACAAAGGTCCATATCGTCGTCTGATGCTTCTACTGAGATTCCACGAGAACAAATAATGGCTTCCCTTTCAATCGATCCCTTCCCTACAACATTCAGAAGAGTCGAGAGACAGAAACAAGAGAAATTAATCTAGAATGAAATCGTTGTAAACAGAAATGACACAAGAAAATATATGCTGCAATTGATGAGCATGCAGAAGCTTATTGCCCCTTAAGCAACTAGATCCTAAAGAATTTGGTCTAGCTAATGAGATCCCAAAAACAACTAAAATTTCACATATAGTTGGAGAATTTCAAAGAAAGCCGAGAAATGAAATCCGGACATTAAGTAGAGAAGAAGACTAAAAACTCAATATCTCTTCAACTAAAACGTCCATACTAACTAATACAACATGTGCTTTATCATTTTATGTAACATTTTATGATTATTAATCAATATTAGGACAAAGATATAAACCAGAACTGATTACAAATATAAACTAATCCTTCTTAACGTTCTATGGGATAACAACAGGAGGGAGTTTAAAGTCATTCACATATTACGTCAAAAACTAGATTTAACATTGCTGTTTAAATAAACATTAATTTCTGATCGTGTGACGAAAGTCACTAATCTTTAGCGGTCATTAGTTAACAAAGAGTGCTAAATCACAAGGGAATTTTGCATTAAACTGATTAGTTTACTTCCCCTGCCCCTCAACTGCATTTTGGAGGGTCTACACATTATAGTTGCATTAAATCCAATGCAACATTATTTTCGAGTGTAACGCTACTTGTACATAATTGTTTATAGATCTCTTTACATAATGATGATATGCAAAATTTAGTGACTTTTTGTTATATAAGTAGGCAAAATTTAGGCAAGTTCCGACTGAGCGGTGATCGACCGAAAATTATGGTTCGATCAACCAAACTAGAGTTCCGGTCGACCGGAATAGACTTAAATCCGGTATTAACAGATCAAATACCATATATGCTGTTGGTACTTCAGAAATCCGGTAAATTGCACAGAAATTCGGTATACGCGAAATTAGGTATGCAATTTAGCAATATAATAACTACGATGAACGCAAATTCAACATACATATATCATGTTTAATACTATATACGTACAGAATGTAAACATGAACAAAGAGAAATCGCAGAACGAATAATAGAATCGAAAACTTTTAACCCGAGGCCTGTGTTGCACACAGTTTCCTTAAAACAGATTCGCCCCCTCACCGTTCGTGCTTGAGGTTTACAACGAGCGTCCGTTTCCCAGGATACAACGGTAGAACCAGTAGCTTCCGAGCACCACGGGAACCACTCCGGCGAACTGAACTAGTGCCTGAACTACACCACCACCAAGACCGAAATGCAGGAAAAAAAAAATAGAACTCTATGCAAATGAATTTCTTATGTATTCTAGACTTGAAAGCCTTTGCTTTTTTTTTTTGTGTGTTGAAATGAGGAAAATGAGCCACTATTTATAGGCTAGGCTACCATCAATGACAATGACCTTTGGAGTTTCTCATCTTTTTCCTATGTGGGACAAATTCATTTTTTTCCCACATAAACTCCCTTTTGAGTGGTGCACTTTGAGCCTCAATTTCTCATTCACCCGAGCATCAACTTTGGCAAGTAAGTATATGATTTCGATGTACTCACGGAGGAGAACACAAATCAACTTTCATCTTCCAAATTGAACAACCGGATCCCACTCAAAACTCGTGCCAAAGTCAGCCCATAAACTCAGTTTTTCCAACAATCCCCCACATGAATGAAAATTGGGAGCGACTCATGCATGTGACACATGACGACTTATGAATGTGACACATGACGACTTGGTGATATAGTTCAACAGTTGAAACCTGCATAGGATAGGTAGGTGTTACCCTTTGAACCTTCCCTTGTGAAAGCATATTTACTTTACTGGCTGATCAGTAGACGCGATGTCCTTGAACTGTTCTGCTGTTTATGTAAACGATAATACACTTCACACAGGATTCTTCCTAACACATTTCAGTTCTCATTATTATGTTCGTTTTGGCCATGAACATATGCCTGGTTCTGTGAAAGATCACTAAAATTGCGCCCTACACAATTCCCTTAGAAGCGGCCCCACTTCTCTCTCACATAGGTGATTTCTTATTACAAGTAACCCGCATTACTCGGCTCGATTTCCGACGCATAAGAATCATTAAAAGCCAATTGCTTATCCTCCAACCTCACGAGCATCACTGTCGCATCACAGGAATGGACATGAGGTAATATCCCCCACAGTGATTACATCAAGTCTTTACAATTAGGTTGTCCATTTGAACCTAGATCTTGGGATCTCCAGTCAACTAGGTTGGGTTTTCCTTTGTATTGACTTATCCATTCAAGGGCTTAAGTCCCATTCCTCTCGATGATTTCTCAACTAACTCTCGATTTAACCCTTTGGTTAGCGGATCCGCAATGTTATCCTTTGACTTTACATAGTCAATAGTGATAACTCCAGTTGAGATTAGTTGTCTTATGGTATTGTGTCTACGACGTATATGTCTAGATTTACCATTATACATGTTACTCTGTGCCCTTCCAATTGCTGATTGACTATCACAGTGTATGCAAATTGCTGGCACAGGTTTTGACCATCTTGGAATATCCTCTAAGAAGTTGCGTAACCATTCAGCCTCTTCACCACTTTTATCTAGAGCTATAAACTCAGATTCCATAGTGGATCGTGCTATTACTGTTTGCTTAGAGGATTTCCAAGAAACAGCTGCACCTGCCAATGTGAACACAAATCCACTCGTGGATTTTGAGTCTTTCATATCAGATATCCAATTAGCATCACTATATCCTTCAATGACCGCTGGATATTTGGCATAATGCAATCCATAATTACGAGTCAATCTTAAGTACCTTAGTACTCTTACTATTCCTTTCCAATGATCAGCTCCTGGATTACTCGTATACCTACTTAGTTTACTAACTGTGTAGGCTATGTCTGGTCTTGTACAGCTCATTAAGTACATCAGACTTCCAATGATTCTCGAGTATTCTACTTGAGAAACACTTTCACTTTTATTCTTGGATAGGTGTTGACTCGTATCTATCGGTGTTCTAGCCATGCCAATATCATCATTACTGACCTTTTCCAGAATTTTATCCACATAATGTGACTGGCTTAGAACGAGTCCATCTGATGTTCTTGAAACTTTGATTCCAAGTATAACATCCGCCAAGCCCATATCTTTCATGTCAAATCTTGAATTTAACATATTCTTGGTGGATTTGATCATCTTATCGTTGCTACCAACAATAAGCATATCGTCAACGTAAAGACATAAAATGACATAGCCATTTTTCGTGTCTTTGATGTAAACACATTTATCACACTCATTGATTTTAAACCCACTCCATCATGACACTATCGAATTTCTCATGCCATTGTTTTGGTGCTTGTTTTAAGCCATATAATGACTTCACCAATTTGCAGACTTTCTTTTCCTGCCCTGGAGATGAAAACCCCTCGGGTTGTTCCATATAGATTTCTTCATCTAAATCTCCATTTAAGAAGGCAGTCTTAACATCCATTTGATGTACTTCAAGATTCCGCAAAGCAGCAATCGCAAGTATCATTCTAATAGATGTTATTCTTGTTACTGGAGAATATGTATCAAAGTAATCAAAGCCTTCCCGTTGTCGGTAACCTTTTATTACTAACCTGGCCTTGTACTTTTCAATAGTTCCATCTGTTTTCATTTTTCGTTTGAAAATCCATTTGTAGCCTAGTGGTTTACTTCCTGGGGGAAGATCCACTAGCTCCCATGTATGATTTTGCAAGATGGAATCTATTTCACTTTTAATGGCCTCTTTCCATTGAGGTCCTTCTGAGGAGTTTACAGCTTCTTGATAGTTTCGAGGTTCACTTTCTAGCATATAGGTCAGAAAATCTGGACCATAAGATTTTTCTGTTCTTTCTCTTTTTGCTACGTCTTGGTTCAACCTCAACTCCCTCTTCTAGTTCTTGGTCCTGACTATCTTCAATCATAGTCTCATACGTCCGTTTAGAAGAGCTTGCCTCTTCTTTGGACTTATACGGAAATACATGTTCAAAGAACGAAGCATTTCTCGATTCCATTATCGTGTTTTTGTGTATATCTGAGATTTTCGATTCATACACAAGAAACCGATAAGCACTACTGTTATGAGCATATCCAATAAAGATGCAATCTACAGTTTTCGGGCCTATCTTCACCTTCTTTGGTGTTGGGATAGCCACTTTAGCAAGACACCCCCACACTCGTAAGTATTTATAGGAAGACTTTCTTCCTTTCCATAACTCATACGGAGTCTTTTCCATTTTCTTTCGGGGCACCTTATTTAAAAGGTAATTTGCTGACAACACAGCCTCCCCCCACATGTTCTGAGGTAACCCAGAACTTACTAGCATTGCATTCATCATTTCTTTTAAGGTGCGATTTTTCCTTTCAGCAATGCCATTTTGTTGCGGTGAATAAGGTGCGGTGGTTTCATGTATGATTCCGTGTTGTGCACAGAATTCAGCAAACGGTGCTTCATACTCACCACCTCGATCGTTTCTCAACACCTTAATTTTCTTGCTAAGTTGATTTTCAACTTCCGTCTTATAGAGAATGAATTTCTCTATCGCTTCATCCTTACTTTTTAGCAAGTACACATAGCAGTATTTTGTGCTATCGTCGATAAAAGTAATGAAATACTTGTTGCCACCTCTCGTTTGTACAAAATTTTAAATCACATAAGTCACTGTGAATTAAATCAAGTGGTTCAGTATTCCGTTCAATTGATTTGAATGACGACCTTGTCAATTTTGCTTCAACACAAGTTTCACACTTATGTTTCGAATCAACATGGAACGCGGGTATGCAATTCAAGTTAACTAATCTACGTAAAGAATCATAGTTAACATGTCCTAGTCTACCATGCCACACATTGGAAGACTCAAGCAAATAAGCAGAAGAGTTCAATTTATTCATTTTTGGCTTAACAACCATTACATTTAGTTTGAACATGCCATCGGAAACATACCATTTTCCGACAAACATTCCACTTTTGGACAAAATAACTTTGTCTAACTCAAATACAATACGAAACCCATGCTTATTCAAAAGCGACCCGGACACTAGGTTCTTGCGGATTTCCGGCACATATAGCACATTGTTAAGAGTCAACTCTTTCCCTGAAGTCATCTTCAGAACCACCTTCCCTTGTCCTTTGATTTCAGAAGTTGCTGAATTTCCCATGAACAACTTCTCTCCATTTTCAATTGCTTCGAAAGCATTAAACATCTCTTTATCAGAGCACACATGCCTTGTAGCACCAGTGTCAATCCACCACTCTTTCGGGTTAGAACCCACCATGTTTACTTCAGAAATGACGGCTGCGAGATTCATCTCCGACACGTCATTTGCCATGTAATCAACCACATTTGCTTCCTTCTTCTTCTTTGGCATTCTGCACTCCGAAAACTTGTGACCTACTTTGTCACAGTTGAAGCATTTTCCTTGAAATTTCTTTTTAGAAATTCCACCTTTTAGTCCTTGCTTGGTCTTTCCCTGAAGTCATCTTCAGAACCACCTTCCCTTGTCCTTTGATTTCAGAAGTTGCTGAATTTCCCATGAACAACTTCTCTCCATTTTCAATTGCTTCGAAAGCATTAAACATCTCTTTATCAGAGCACACATGCCTTGTAGCACCAGTGTCAATCCACCACTCTTTCGGGTTAGAACCCACCATGTTTACTTCAGAAATGACGGCTGCGAGATTCATCTCCGACACGTCATTTGCCATGTAATCAACCACATTTGCTTCCTTCTTCTTCTTTGGCATTCTGCACTCCGAAGACTTGTGACCTACTTTGTCACAGTTGAAGCATTTTCCTTGAAATTTCTTTTTAGAAATTCCACCTTTTAGTCCTTGCTTGGTCCCTTTGCCACCGGATGACCCAGCCTTACTTTTGTAGGCCTTACTGCTTTGACCATGCTCTACCACATTGGCTTTAGCAACATCAGGACTGAACCACTTCTTCTCCGAACCCTTGTTGTCTTCTTCAATTCGAAGTCTAACAATCAGTTCTTTGACGTTCATTTCCTTTCGTTTGTGCTTCAGATAGTTCTTGAAGTCTTTCCACGCGGGGGGCAATTTCTCAACAATTGCTGCCACTTGGAAAGTTTCACTCACAACCATCCCTTCGGCATGAATTTCGTGAAGAATCACTTGGAGTTCTTGCACTTGACTGATTACTGGTTTAGAATCCACCATCTTATAATCCAAGAATCTGCCGACAATAAACTTTTTTGCCCCGGCATCTTCAGTCTTATATTTTCGGTCCAACGACTCCCACAGCTCCTTAGCAGTTTTCATACTACTATACACGATGTATAGCGAGTCGGCTAAGCTGTTCAATATATAGTTTCGGCACAGAAAGTCTGAATGTTTCCAAGCATCAACCGCACTGATCACTTGAATATCTCCTTCACCCTCATTGAGTATTGGAGCAGTTTCAGTCAAGAATCTCGCAAGATTCAAGGTGGTCAGGTAAAATAACATTTTCTGCTGCCACCTCTTGAAATTCAAGCCATTGAATTTTTCCGATTTTTCCCCATGGTTAACCGGAACATTAGCCACATGTTGGCTCACAACACGACTTGGCACCTGAGCCACAGTCTGAGCCACAACAGAGCTAGGCCCTGCACCTATAGCTGCACCCATACCCACAGTTTGGGAAACTTGGGACACATCCATGTTGGTTGGTTCGATTGTCATTTCTGAAATAAAACACACAAAAATTAGTTTCCAAAGACTAAATATTAACTTGTCTTTAAAAAAAAACAAATCTGTTTTAAGCTTGTTATAGAAGTAGGCAAAATTTAGGCAAGTTCCGACTGAGCGGTGATCGACCGAAAATTATGGTTCGATCAACCGAACTAGAGTTCCGGTCGACCGGAATAGACTTAAATCCGGTATTAACAGATTAAATACCGTATATGCTGTTGGTACTTCAGAAATCCGGTAAATTGCACAGAAATTCGGTATACGCGAAATTAGGTATGCAATTTAGCAATATAATAACTACGATGAACGCAAATTCAACATACATATATCATGTTTAATACTATATACGTACAGAATGTAAACATGAACAAAGAGAAATCGCAGAACGAATAATAGAATCGAAAACTTTTAACCCGAGGCCTGTGTTGCACACAGTTTCCTTAAAACAGATTCGCCCCCTCACCGTTCGTGCTTGAGGTTTACAACGAGCGTCCGTTTCCCAGGATACAACGGTAGAACCAGTAGCTTTCGAGCACCACGGGAACCACTCCGGCGAACTGAACTAGTGCCTGAACTACACCACCACCAAGACCGAAATGCAGGAAAAAAAAAATAGAACTCTATGCAAATGAATTTCTTATGTATTCTAGACTTGAAAGCCTTTGCTTTTTTTTTTTTTGTGTGTTGAAATGAGGAAAATGAGCCACTATTTATAGGCTAGGCTACCATCAATGACAATGACCTTTGGAGTTTCTCATCTTTTTCCTATGTGGGACAAATTCATTTTTTTCCCACATAAACTCCCTTTTGAGTGGTGCACTTTGAGCCTCAATTTCTCATTCACCCGAGCATCAACTTTGGCAAGTAAGTATATGATTTCGATGTACTCACGGAGGAGAATACAAATCAACTTTCATCTTCCAAATTGAACAACCGGATCCCACTCAAAACTCGTGCCAAAGTCAGCCCATAAACTCAGTTTTTCCAACACTTTTTTCTCTTTCCTTCTTTTTCTCTCTCTCTCTTCAAACCGTGTTTGGAACTTGTTTTATTTCTCTCTATTTCGAAATCATCTTTTCCTTTCTTCTTCCAAATCCCCTAAAGCTTCATCACAAACAACAAAAATTCTAGTTGTATAGAAAGATATTAGGAAAACCTCGTCTTCAGCAACATCGATTCATAGGTAAATTATTTTTAGGTTTATTTTATGATATTTTTAAGTTGATTCCAGCAGCACTAATAGAACACCCGATGGAATATGAGAAACAATTCAATAGGGAAGAAGAATTAGAGGTAAAAGAAAGAAGGAAAAAGGAATGGAGGAAAGGAGAAAAAGTTTGCAACAAGCCACCATTAATTTTATTCAATCTGTTCAATTTCAGGACAAAATAGATTTAAATAGCAAAACAAAACTCTAACAAGAACGGGCCTGGACCAAACCCCTTATACAAGCCCAATTACATAAATAAGAGACCAAAACATAAATAAAAGTCCAACTAGAAAAATAAATAAAATAGATGTCCTCATCAGCACCAATTCAATATATATATATGATATTATTAATTATGATATATGATTTTAAGTTGAAATCTGCATTGATGCTGCTTTTATTCTTGTGCCAACACTTCTATTGCATTCTTTTTCTTTACATATTCTATATATATTTGCAGTTCTTTAATAATTTTTGCTTCAAGAAAAGCCTTAACTTAGTCCGGAAATATTGTGTTTATTGCTTTTGTTTATTAATTTTGTGTAATTCTGTTAATAAATGCTGCAATCCTTTCTCTTAAATAATTGATAGCTTATAATGATTCTTGTGAGAATGGTTGCTACCAGTTCATGGCGTTTGAACATTTCCATAATCTCTTTCTACACAGCTAGAATTTTGGCAATTTTGGATGAAGGCCTTGGGTGATTTGGAAAATTTGGAAGATCTATTTTGGATGAAAGGAAAAAATGATTTCGAATGAGAGAGAAATAAAAGAAGTTTCAAACACGCTTGGGAGAGAGAGAGAGAGAGAGAGAAGGAGAAGGAAAGAGAAAAGGTCTAGTCAATTTTGCCACGTCATCATTATGTAAAGAATTTTGTAAACAATTATACACTAGTAGCATTGGTCCAAACAATTGAACTTGCTTTAGAAAACTATCCAATGAGAAGTTTGTCACTACCAGAGCCTTGTTTGGTGAAAAAATGGAATGAAAGAATAAAAGAAAGCCAATTTCGAGTCTTTTTCGCAACCATGTGTTGGAAGGTCATGTGATGAGGTCATCTAATCGTACTAGCCCCCACCATATTTCATAAATAACGAAATCCACATAAATAAAAAAGTACTCAACATCAACAGACAAAAGAACATAAATGAACTAGACGATCACATGAAAAGAAACATAGACCAAATTCTTGTTGTGATGGTTAAACACTAAAAATTTGAAAAATGACCAACTTAAAGTCATTGTTCTCAAGAGGATAGGTGTTCTCAAGAGGATAGGGGAATTTGGAAAATAAATTGGTAAAGCACACCTTTAGAACTGGTATTTCAATGACACAAGCACACTCTACAACTTCAGCTCCGGCACGTTCTGAGAAGCAACAATTTCAAGTCAAGCCGGCAACATGTACATTGTTCTTGACAAAAAAGGAGAAGACAAATATAAAAAAATGTAACTATTTATATGGTTTGAAAAAATTCCCACAGTAATGAAGATATGAAGGACGTAATAACCGATAACCAATTTCGAATGTACCTCACAACATATACTAAGAAAAACCGTGTTTATGTAAAAGAACATTTCATAGAAGCATCAATTTCTATAAAAAAATAAAAATAAAAAATAAAAAACGGAAGGAAAAACGTAAAGATTATGGAAAACCTACATAACATAGATATTAATAAAAAGTATGGAGTACCCAATAAGTTCATGGCAGCACAGAGAGTGCCACCAGTAGCAATCAGATCATCAACAACCAACGCACGCTCCCCAGATTCTACTGCTCCGACATGCATCTCAAGACAGTCGCTTCCATATTCCAAGTCGTACTCTTCCCTGAAAACTTTACCTGCGATTAAATGAATTTACAATAAGATAGTAACCACTAATAAAAAATGAATAAGAAGGTTGCATGAAGCTTTTGTCAATTAAGAGTGAGACGAAATAGTTTTAACTTCAAAAGTTGAGAATTTAACTGGCATATGCATGTGTAGATCGTCAGTTAACACTAAAAAATGGATAAAAAGATTAATCCCAACAAAAATTGGAACCCATGCATCAGAAAAGTATGAGCTAACAAGCAGCTTCGATAAATCACAGAGCCGAATGAGTTGAGCTAGAATAAAAATGATGGCTTCAAAAATGGATCTAAATCAATTGAATGAATAATAGAAGCATTTTTGAAAGTATATGATGGGCAAAGAATCCCCAATTTGACAGAGATTAAAATCTAGATTTTTGTCAAACTCAATAATTAATTTACGCACAACTTTTCAACCACACATTTCATCAATTTTCATCAAAATCTGTTAAAATTTGATTTTAATCTCCAGGAGCAATATGGTTGGCCTGAAGCAAAGCTCAAGGAAACATGATTCCAATCAGTAGATAATGAGAAAACACTATGGTTCACAATATATATTCAAAAGTACAAGATAAAAATGTTGAGGTTTTTGCCTAATTAATTGAATAACACTTAGGTAAACAAACAAATAATCCTGCTTTTTAGATAAAAAAAGTTTCCAACAACAATTGTAAATTAGGAACACACTATAAGGAGAGAGTACCAGGAAGTTTCTTTGGCTTTCTCAAAGGAACAAACTTCGCTCCAATTGCCAATGCAATGGGAGGGCCGAATATAAAGCCCCGGGCCTCTATCCCTGAGTGGGCGAAAGGAAAACAAATGTGAGACCTTGATATTACACGATAATTTTTAACTTGACTATTAATTCTTCATATAATCTCTGTGACAAGCAATAAAGGAGATGCTACTTTATCTGCACTCCTTTGGAGAATGTAAACAGGCAGAACAGGATATGTGGAATCTGTATATTTTACAAATTTACAGAGAAGAAGGAAAAATATGCTTGAAAAAATGCCACACTTTTAAAAGCATGAATTACCCTTATCAGACACTTGACACCCAAATAAATGTATAGGGAAATTATCAGACATTTTGCATCCTTCGTAAACTTAGAAAGTACATACGAGCTATTTAATTTGTTTTTTAACTATAAAATAGATTAGACTATGTTTTGGGTCATATTAGCTATCATTTTACCATAGAAATAAGGTATAATATCAAAATATATAAATACCATGTTGTATGACACATACCCACATTTCACACCTGTTTCTAAGTCCAAGAACATAGCTTGAATCCTTGAAATATGAAGATAAACTTACTAAAGGTGAGACTCCCCATTCTTATGTTATAACTTGTACAACAATTACATGGAACCCTCGGACAAGGGTGCATTTGTTATGATAGACCAAAAAGAAACTAGAAGACAGAGATGGGAAAAGGGCCCCCAAAACAGAGAATGTAACAATAAGCAACACAATTACATATATTACTAGGTTAGAGACTTTAACATTTACTTCTTAGAAGGTGACTTAACACCATTTCATCAAGCAGTTGAAAGCCCTTATACATTCCAAGACAATATTGAACGAGCATAATTACAATAACAACAGTCATCAAATGAATACAAACTGCAGAACATACATTTTCCTCTGAAGTAAAACAGCAAATATAGTACTAAAATGGCACCAAAGTCTTGTATCTTACAGACATCTGACTCGTCTCATGAATCTATTTTATATATATGGAAATGCAATACATAACCTTAAAAGAATGAAACAATCATTTAAACAAATAAACAAAACAAGCTCAGCTTAATTATTTAAAAATGATATTGAAACATCATAATCCTTCAGATGCCAAATGTGTTGTCTTTTGTTTCATAATGTGTTAACCAAGACATACAAGTTTATGGTTCTACCTCAAAGGACGGTGAATGAAATAACATAAATATATAAAACTGATGGTAGGACTTTTATCTTATGGAAACCACCACTGCTCTTAAATGATTGCATGATTTCATGTTACCGGTGCTTATGTATATATAATAAGGAAAAATAACCATTATTACCAGTAAGCTGAAATGCAGAGGGGAAAAAAGAAAAATTGATGAGTACAATTAACTTATAATGGATTATTAATTTTGTTTATTTTCTAGTGCTCTTTTTCTTTTCTTGCAATCATTCGTTATTGTACGACTCAAAGGTCAGTGATTCACTTCAATTCCACAAATTTAGCCTAAATATATGGTAAAGGTGAAACAGGAAATACACTAGTCACTGTCACTTTCACAAATTTGCCATATTGAAGTTTCATCAATGATCAAACTATAGCATAACATAATAAAAGAAATACCAGTGGAAATAGACAATGAGGATACAAATTATAGTGGAGTCTGGACCTCCATAAACAATCTTTCCAACAATAATAGACCATCATTGCTCAATAGAAAAACCATTAACAGAGTCATAATTCACCATCATCATAACATATAATAAGGTTTCTCTGTTCTTCCCATAAGTTGAGAGGCTCAAAATCAATACTTTGAACAGTGAATTGTCCAAACCCGGATTAAAATTTGACAAAAGAATTAGAAAAAAAGAATTGAACCCATCATTCTGGCCCACTGCCCTGCACCCTTATTTCAACAATGCGGATTGTGAGCATCCACCACTAACATTTAACTGTGAACCGCTGATATTCAATAACACATCCCAGTTTAAAAAATCACTTCTAAACAATAAATCCCATAAAAATTCAACCCAGAAATTTGTTGTTTCTACGTTCTCGAGTATCGTATTCTCCTTCAAACAATATGAAGATACTTAGTCTTGCAGATTTAAAAACATTTACAGTCCAAGACACATCCACTTAGCCTCTCACCACCAAAATTAAAAAGACAAACAATAAAGTAAAAGTAGAGTGATACATTAATACCAGTATTTAAAAAATAATAGAATAAAGTGCGAAAAAACACATAAAACGGGACGACTTTCGTAGTATAATACAACAAGGCAAAATGAAGAACGTGTACCGGCGACAACAGTAATGTTTTTGCTTTTGTATCTCTCAACGAACAAATCAAGGGTGTCCTTGAAGGCCTTTCGATCGAGTAAAAGTGTAGTAATATCTTGAAACATTATCCCTGTTCAGAACCCATAAAATAAAACACTAAACAAAGCTGTACATTTACACGTGGCTATAAATATAAACAAGTGCATACAGTGTGCTCATGTGTGTACCTGGTTTTGGGAAATTTGGTACGACCCGGATTCTCGATTGAATGCCGTCAATACGTGGATCATTCTCTTTGCAAGCTGACATTATGCTGTAACAAGAACACAAAAAATTTCTTCGCCCTTGTAATTCAATCTTTCTCCGAATAAAAATGAGGGAACTGAAGGGAGAAAGATATATGAATGTGTATGGGAGTATTTATAGGCAGAGTGAGCTGAGTATATGAATGTGTGTGAGAGAGAGACAGAGAGAGTAGGGAGGTGTTTGGGCCTTGGGCACTCTGCACAAGAAAGAGGCAAAATCTACTCAGATAAGCAAGAGGATCATCTAAATCATAACGTTTATTTGTTTCTTGTTTCTTTTGAAGGATTCAAGTGTTTTGTTTGACCCACCTTATTCAAAAATTATTTCCCTTAAATTTATTTTCAATCACACAGTAAATAAAATAATTTCATATGTGAATTTATAATTTTTTGATATTTTTTAATTACACATTCTTAAAAAAAAAAAAATTATTTCACTTCAAATAATTTCTCTCAAACAGACACGAGCCTGTTTGAGCCTCATTTTTGTTCAAAATGTATTTTCAAAATGTGATTTAGGAATCCACGATCTACTTGAAATATATCAATAAATTAGGTGTGCTAAATTGGACCCTCCACCCACTTTACATGTTATTGGCACTTGGTAGTTTGGCAACTAACAAAATTTTAATCCCTTTATATTCATTTGTACTTCAATGATGATAACATATTCAATTTCTCAATACCACTTGAACCCTTAACGCCGGCTTATTCCTCTTGAATGAACCCTCACTTTGATAGGTAGATTAACCCATAATCAACCTTTCCCTTCATGGTTGAAGGAATCTTAACCAGAGTGTCTTTTAATGCAATTTTTCCAACAAATCTTGTTCATCAACAATGAAGGACATGGACTGCCCTACGTACAAATGTATGTTATGATCATCGCATTGAGCTCAAGAGTCTCGATATCAGATTTCTTGGCATATGCATAACTTAATTGTGGCACTGGAGTACTAATAATTATTTTTAAAGTTTCAAAACGCTCACAATTTACAATGGGTGTTACTGTCTCCTCATCATCATCATCATCATCATCATCATCATCATCATCATCATCCTCCTCCTCCTCCTCCTCATAATAATAATAACAATAATGCTATGGGTACAGGACCTTTTTTACAGATTTAGTACAGGGTTTTGAATTTTCTGACGTGGCAACATATTAAAAAAAAAAAAGATGAAAAAGACGGGAAATGGGGGAACCGGGAAATATATTTCCATTTCCCACCAAGCAGAGAACCCAGCAAAATCTTCCCCCAAAATAGAGAGGGCTCCATTTCACCGGCGAGACTCTCTTCATTTTCGGCGAACCGGAGACTCCATTTCCCGCTTGTAACAAAGATCAACAACTTTGAGTTTCCCATTATTTCCCCCAAATCAACTCAAAAAATTCCACCAGAAACATTTTCCCCCAAATCACTCTTCCGCTCACTGCACACCTCCATCGATGCGAACAGTCCCGGCAACCACTCACCTTCATCCCCAACGCTGCACTCACCACCCTTCACTTTCAAACTCCGGCGATTTGGTTAGTGAATTTTTTTTATTTTTTTGTCCTTCTTACTTTTTGTAAAATTAAGCAATCGTTGGTTTGGGGGAAATAATGGGAAATAATTGTTGGTTTGATGCACGCCGATTTGGATTCTAATTTTTTTTTTTTTTTTTTGTCTTTCTTACTTCTTGTAAATTTAAGCCGGAGATGGAGGTTTGGGGAAATAATTGTTGGCACCATGCTGTACATCGATTTGGTTAGTGATATATATATTGTCTTTCTTAGTTCTTGTAAATTTAAGCATTCGTTTGTTTGGGAAAAAATGTTGGTTTAATGTAATCGATTTGGTTACTGACAGTAAGTTTTTTTTTTTTTTTACAATTTTTTTTGTGTTACTTCTTGTAAATTTAAGCATAATTGTTGGTTTTGATTGGTTCATGTGAGCTCTGCATACTTACCTAATAGTATCTTAATGCAAATGAAAGGCCTTGAAAAGGATAAAAGAATCTGTCATTTTTTTTGCGAGTTTGTTGATTAATGTCAATTCACTTTGTTTAATTTTCAGTCATCGGCTAGAGAATGAGAGGAAAAAAATTTGGAGTTCATCACGGTTGCAGAAGCAACACTCACTACTTCAGACAATGCCTATCAAAACGCCGATACCTTAGTTGTGACCATGGATATCGAAAATGTTTTGAGGTAGAACGGGATATCGGTAATAAAGGACGACTGTTCTACACCTGTAGTGATGAATGTGGATACTTCGATTGGGTGAAAGATGAAGATTTAGGCGGCGAATCGAGTTCTGTTAATATAGTTGTAATGAGTCCCCATTTGTGTTGCAAATGTTGTAATGTGGATTGATTTAAAGTAATGAATGCTGCTGGAAAAATTGGGTCATTAAGCAGTAATGTGTAAACTTTTGTTGTATTAACCAAATGCTTGCTAAGCTTTCAAATGTGGATTATCCATTAAGAATGAACATTCATAAACAAGCTATGCTTCATCATCCACTTATATAATTCACAGAGAACAAATTGCATCAATTCAAATCTGTGTTTTGCTCCAATGATTCCCTACCAGTAACATTGTAGTTCAAACTTCAACGTTGATACTTCCAAATGTATTTAATTCTATCCTTCTTTGCATTCACGAAATAGAAATAAATTGTCCACAAACATCTCTAAAAAATATATAATAGAGAGATAGGAAGAGAGACAGATTCACTATCCAAAAGATCAATAACGTAAGTGCCCAACTGAACATATCATAACTCAAAAATTCCACAATTAACATTTCTGACACAAACGGCAAAAATATGAAATACCACCGCCGAAAAACAAAGTGCCAAAAAATCTGTCTCTGAGCTCCTCTAATTACCGCCAATACAACACAACAACACTACAGATCTAGCACCAAGTAAGAAACTAAAACTGGAATTACCTAAAAATCCACTTGCAAGCAAGAGCAAGATTATACCTCCCAATACAAACATCAAAAACCTAATTTTACACAAATTAATCAGACCAAAAGTAAGTTCAATGTAAGTACTCAATTATTAGACCACAATATACGTTCTGCTGTCTCTACAAACACAGTGCTGCCAGAAGTCAACTTCGAAATTTCTGCAAATCAGGAAAAGAAACTACAATCATCATAAACTTTGTTAAGTCTTCATATTGTGAATAAATCACAAGCAACCAGATAACAAGTCCAATGTCATGAAATTAATGTTGCAACAACTAAACAGGAAAAATTATTCGCAAGAGACCAATCCTTCACATAAGGCAATTTGTCCACTTAGTCGTGAAGGGTGAATGCTAGCCGGAAATGGAAATGGAGCCGGCGGTTAGACAGAGATGGAAAAAGTATCGCCAGTGAATCTTGATTGAGTGGCGGGGCGGCTGGGTTTCGCTCTATTTTGGGGAAATGGATCGCCGTAGTTCTTGAAGGGCAAAGGCTAGCGGGAAATGGAAATGGAAATGGAGTCTCCGGTACACCGGATATGGAGAGAGTCTCGCCGGTGAAATGGAGCCCTCTATTTTTGGGAAAGATTTTGCTGGGTTCTCTGCTTGGTGGGAAATAGAAATATATTTCCCGGTTTCCCCCATTTCCCGTCTTTTTCATCTTTTTTTTTTTTTAATATATTGCCACGTCAGAAAATTCAAAATCCTGTACTAAATCTGTGAAAAGTTCCTGTACCCATAGCATTATTGTAATAATAATAATAATAGGCCCCTCATGGGGTGGTCGAGTTGGTGGAGTAAGTGAGCGTATAGATCTTTGGTCACGAGTTCAATTTTTTCTACCAACACTTTCTTGATCGAGCTTGTCGCACCGAACTTACCTAGTGTGGTTAACCTAATTGGGATGATTTACAGGCCATTATGTCAACTCGAGGGTTTACCCAACTCGCACCCGAATGGTAGCGACTGCCGATTCCCTTGTCAACAAAAAATAAAATATAATAATAATAATAATAGCATTCAAAAACATGTCATCTAATATACAATATAGCATTCACATAATAATAATAATAATAATAACAACAACAACAACAACAAAATGTGTACTTGGCAAGTCCTGCATGTACTAGTATGTTTCCTAAATTTATTAATTTGTAGCATTAAAAAAAAAAAACACAAACACTTGTAGCAAAATCTATAACTATGTCCATTTTTATATTTGTTAATGAATGGTTGTGTCCATATGTTTTTGGACAATATTATTACTCTATATTCTTTCGTTATAAACTAGATGATAAGATCCAAACATAAGTTGTTTCGTCGTGAAAATATTGATTAAATTACGTCACGTGAATAATTTCTATTTGTTTATGAAGTTCAATATTTATTCGACCAAACAACATTGTTTACATGTTAAACACGTCAATATTCGAGGTTTATAAATGTGGAAAGATGTGAGAAATACGACGACTAGGAAGAATAAAAACAAAATATGCGATGCAAACAAAAATGAGAAAATAATTTAAACCCATCAGAGTCAAAAAAAAAAATTCACAATTATTATTTTAACAATTTTTATTTTTGTCCCAACTGTTGTATTTATGCATTTGCTTGTGCATCTTTCAATTAAGACTGAAAGATACAATATATCTGCATAATAAATTAAAGAAATTAATTGTGATAATAAAAAATAAAAAATAAAAATTTGATCTTGTCATTGTCTAAAGAGGTGAAACATTGGTCCATGAAAACGTGATTTAGTTTCTAAACACAGTGATGGATATCAAATCAAGAGGGGTTGAGCTTACCTAGTTCAGTTAATGAAATGATTAATTTTAGTTGAAATATTTTTTGTATTGAGAGTTAAAAAGTTGAGTAATAATAATGAGCGGGGTAATGAATTTGTATTCATGGCTCAAACATTTCGAGGCATTACAAGATTGTGAAAATTGGTAATAATTGTTCTTTTAGACAATTCGTTAACCTAATTGAATCAAATTGTCTAGAAAAAAGGAGCCTATACCTCCATCTCGTCGAAGTACTCATTTAAATTAATTTATTCCACGCTAATACTCTGAAAGTGAATATCTCAACAATGTGTGTAAATTGTCTTAGCATTCAGTGGCGGACCCATTAAGGACCCAATGGGTACAATTGCATCCATTGAGCTCTTAAGTTTTGATATTTATAAAGTAGCCCACATAATTTTTTATTCCATAATTTAAAGTTTTAATTCATAAATTTTACATAATTCTGCCTTGTCTCCACTGAATCATATTTTTGAGTCCGTCCCTGTTAGCATTACCATCCACTCAAAGGTGTTTAAACTTGAAAGATGTTGATCAAGTGCAAACAATACTTGAAATTGACTGTGGTCTAAATAAACCAAAAGTCAATTTGAAAGGCCAATGTGAAGGTTGAAAGATTGCTTAGTTTGGCGTGTAGGCTAGGTCTGGGTAAAAAAAAAAAAAAAAAAAAAAGCGAAAAATCAATAAAATCAATTAAATCGAATCGATTCGAATTGGTTTGACATATGTAATTAGTTTGATTTAGTTTTCTTTTAAACAAAATCGTGGTGAGTTGGTTCGGTCATGATTTGAAATCTCAAATCGTTGGTTAACCGAACTAATTCAACTCACTTACATATTTACCTTTTTTTCTTAAAAGAAAAATATAAATCATAATCTTATAAATATATATATCGATTCCTTCTAATCTATGATATTGCCGATAAATAATAGCATTGTAAATTTTATTTCACAAGTTCATTATGTTATACTTAGCCTTTTTTTCATACTCGGGCAGTCAGACTACATAATACATTAAAAAAATAAAATGCTTAAGTTTTCTATTGATCTGTCTCTATTAACCTAATTTTATTTGTTAATAAATAATTCTTGTAATATAAAGTTATGTAGTAATTTTAATTCTTGTAATCTAAGTGGACTCAAAACTTAGACAATTTTTTTAAAAAAAAAAATCAATTTTGACTAAAAGTTTAAACAGACTAATCGAAGTAAACCAGACGTTCAATTCGATTTAAGAACTAGAATGGGTTGATTTGGGTTGAAATTCACCCAAATCGAATAATTTAATTTTGATTTCGAGTTGGAGTTTAAATCTTTTCAAATCAAATCGTGCACGGACCTACTGTAGACAACATTGCCATCTTTTTCTCGGGTGCAGTTCAGTTGCTTTCAAACTCTTGATATCAATATTCTGTCGGCAGAATCTGGTCCTTTCCACTTCATTATATCTAGCAACAACAATATATTAATTCGTTTAGTTTTTATGTACGTACGCAGCTGAACCCAACTCACATTCGTACTCATATGGAAGTGCATATATTGACAAATCTATTTGTAGCATGAAAATTGAGTCTAATTGTTTTTTTTTTTTTTTTTTTTTTTGCAAATAAAGCTGAACCCACATTTTTGTATTGTATTTATTCTGCAACAAAGGCTATCTAGTTGCAACTTGTTATGTTGTCCTATTTATCCGCCCACAAGCGGTAGAGGTCGAGAAAAGCGCTAATGTGAAAATTGTAACATATTTCTATAATAGAAATGTATTTATCTACTCGTCTTAGCTTGTAATTTATTTGAGATATGACCTCTATCTCCTAAAAATAAATGAAGAAAATGTATTGACAAATTGGAGACATTGCCTTTTCTCGTAGAAATAAGTAGAAATATATATAGCCATATTGTTGGGTTTTTGATATTTAGAAAATTCAGGTGATAATTTAAAATAGATGACAGATAATTTATCGATATCATAGATTTGGCTCGATCCGAAACAACCAATTGACTTTAGGTTGGCCCTAGATATGAGGTGGATATATTTGGTGATAGGTTTTAAGTTAGCCTTTGGATTTTGTGGAAGCCCATTTGGTGGATTGTTTTGTGGCCCAACATTTAGAGAAATTTGTCTTGGCCCCAATTATCTAACCTAAACAATGCTTATGTATCCATTCCTTCACTTAGTCATTTTTTGTGGGTTGACTGCAATGGAAGGAAGGGGTAAAGAAGGCAGTCGGCTTGGGGGTAAATTTGAGAGATTCCATCATTGTTGTTCATCCTTTTTTCTCCCCATTACAGTCACCATCTTGTATCCTTTGAGGGTAATAAATAGAGAGCAACCGAAAGAGGTAAAGAAGGTAGCAAAAGTGCAAGGAGGTTGTAGGTCGAGCCTTGGTGGTTGTGGTATTCATTTGGTTGATTTTTCTGAGCCCAGATCAAGATTTCTCAAGGAATTTTCGCAACAAATGGTATCAAAACTTGTGTTGTTGAGAAATTAGTGAACAAATCGAGCAAAAAGTAGCTGAAAGTAGGCTAAAATCGATCTAAAAATATGGAACAAAAACTATCCATATTTTGAAAATTTTGCTTGAAGCTGTAAACCCATTTTTCTGACCAAATGATTGACCAGTGGAGAACCAAGACTGCCAGCTGACTGCGCAGGCAAAGACGATCAAGGGTGGCCAGTGCGTGTGGAAGGCGGCGACACGTGGGCCTCCGGTGATCACGCGTGTAGGCACATGGAGGGGATTTTATCGATAAGTTCTTAGGCAGTTTTCAATTTCGAGCAATATGGTGAAATTTGAACGATTTTGCCCTTTGGACGTTTGGGTACCGCGTTCTTTAATTAGTTGTCATAGTTGCTAGAAACTTTAGGACGAATAGTAGTGACCTTAGAGTGGTGATTTTGCAAATCTCCTTTGTTACGGACCCGCAAAATATGGTCCACTTGATATCGTATTTTTTGCCTTTATTATTGTAATTATGGTTATTGTGCAGGCAAGGACGGAACCATGAAGGGTCCATTGCAAGCAAGTGCCTACACTAAACTTTGGGACACACCCAGTTCATTTTCAAAAATCATGTGAAGAGTGTGAAGAAAATCCTCCATGGTGTATATTACTCTACTCCTTTTTTTTCGGGTTTAGGACCAGCTACAATCAATGTAGGAGGAGTTAAAATTGTACACAAAAAAATATTTCGTGTACTATTCTTCTTGAAACAAATAAATTTAAAAATTAATTATTTTTTTGACATTAATTAATTTAAAAACTTACAATATCTTACGTTTGGATCTGCTGCAATTCATCGCCATTATACTGTCAACTTGTTCTTGAATACGTACTTCCGTACATTCTCAGTCCTTCAAGCATATTAAAGCCTCCAATATATCTTCTTTTAATCTCGATCGTTTTGATAAAACTCGGCCACCTAAACTAAATGCAACATCCGATGTCGCCGTAGACATTGGAGGTGTTAGTTGATCACGTGCAATTTTTGATACGATTGGATATTGCCTTTTGTTACACCTCCACCATGATAAAAATTAAATTCTTGTAATTGTTCTGGGTTTAACACACTACGAATGTCCACGTACATGTACCTAGCTAACTTAGAGAGAATTTCAAAATTTGTGCCACTAACATCTATCACTCTAGACATTGATGAACTAGAACTAAATGAAGAAACACTTGTATTGGTGTCCAAATAATTTCATAAATTTTCTGAATTTGTTGAAATATTTCTTGAAGAAGAATTTTGGGAAGTATAGCTGTCATGACCTTCTTTTTCAGCGTAATAGTTATGTATTTGACATAATGTAGCTTCTATATGCACATGTGATAATTCCATATTCATGAAATTAGAAATCCCATTTATAGTAGTTTTTGTGTCATTCACATTAAGTCAATGGTCCATCACCGAAGTTAAAATAAATAAAGATGGTAATTCTTCCCAATATTTACAAAATTTTAACTCCATAGAGTGGACTACATCAACAAACAATGGCAAACTCCCATATTTATGAAATGCTTGTGAAATATAGAAAAATGATGTAAAACAAATGAAAATGTATGGTAATAAACGCCGCCACATTTCTTTGTGGCGTCGAAAAAAGATTTTAAGAATTTTTTCACATAAAATGCAATAGACAATTTATAATCTTCCAAATTATGTTCAGACCCATATGTATACCTACCATTATAATATATTGAAATAATTTTATCATAATTTTCACATGAATGTAACATAGGATATGTGGAGTTTCATCTATGTGCTACATCAGTTACAAATGATTTCTCTTGTAAGACTTACTCTACATACAAACTGTTAAATGTTTACTTTCTTGACGGTGGCACACTAATAAAATTTATTATTTGTCTAATTTTATCTAAATGTGATTTTATATGTTCTAATTCATCTTTTACAATCAAATTGATAATGTGACATACACAACGTTGATGAAAAATAAATTTCCAAATGAAGGGTTAAGATCATTAATAAATTTTTCGATAACACGTTTGTTCATACTAGCATTATCAAAAGTGAAATTTCGAACCATATATTTATACCATATTCTTATATAATATATTTTAAAATCATATATATATTAGTGGCATTATGATAATATTCTACACATTTGAATGTAATAATTCTTTTATTTAGAATTCACATGCGAACAATGTAATGAGCCGTAGCAACAATATAACTTTTTTCATTACCACCGGTCCATAAATTAGAGGTAAACGATATAACACTATTAAGAGTTTTTAGTTGTTCAATAGCAATTTGTTTTCTTTTATTGTATAATTTTATAGTATCTGAACAAAGAGTATTTCTACAATAAGGAGTATATCTGAGTTGGAGATACTGCTGCACGAGTCGGGTAAAGTGTGTTGACTCTATCATCGTAAACGACATCTCTGTTGTAGCCACGTATGCAACTATTCTTCATGAAATTTTTCTTGTGAATATACAAAGGTGGAAAGAGCATGACCAAAACTGTCAAACACTAGTTCGGTATGTTTCGGGTTGTTACCAACTAGTTTCACTTTGCAACTCCTTAATATGTACCTATTCAAATGCAATGTACTTGAACCGGGCTTCCAACTAAATTCTTTGCCACAGTAATTGCAACATGCTTTCTAAATATCAACTTCATTTTGAACACCAACTTTTTTACATGTCATATGTTGCCAACAATCCAGTGATTCTTTTTTCGACTTCTTTGTCTTGAGTACTTTTTCTTCTTCGATATCCTTCAAATCAATAGGAACATTTTGAGATGCATATTCGTAGACGGCTGGAGTTAGAGTACTCGAACTACCCCTAAATTGATTAATCTCATCACTAGTAAAATTCATCTATATTTACTAGTTATTATAGTAAAAGATCTTGATTGAAGTTGAAACTAAAATAATAGAACAAAGAAATTGAATATTAGAGCAAAAAACTTAGAATATTAGGAATGTGAATATTAGAGCAAAAAAATTGAAGTTGAAACTATAATACTACAACTCAAAACTGATTGAAGAAAATTTATATGAAAAAGTAAAATTTAACTTTTATTTATAAAAAATAAAAAAAATAAAAATAGCCTTTTCAAATTTGAATTTTCAATTTTCAAATTTGTTATATGAATTGCCAAATCCAAAGTAAAAACTTGTACAATAGTTACCTCAACAGGCAGATATCTAGCTGTCTGTTGAGGCAAAAAAAAAAATTGTCACAGGCCAAAAAAGCTTGTGACACAAGCCGGCCTTGGCTAGAGCCAGGCCTGACTCAAGCTTTTCCTGAGTCGAGGCGGCCTGAGCCGACGAGCCTTTTTGTCATTCCTAATTGTAGCTTCTAGCATTTCCAAAAAAACCTATAGAATTCAGAAATCACCAAATTTGCTACCTCAGTCTTTAAATTTAGGTTTGATTGGAAGATCCTGCTGTAGTGAGTACAAAAATGAAGCTTTCAAGTTAACGAGTGTTACAATACCAGCCCTATAAACTTTGAAATATTGGCCCTGTAAAAAAAAACACGATTTGAACTCCTTGTAGTCCTTGAGGATGTTAGGCTCTAACATCCTCTTTCTGTTCTCTACCGTTAATTCTTTACTTTCTTTGATCTTTCCTTACATAATATATATAGAACCAGCGGCGGAACCTGAAATATTAGAGTTGGTGGGTCCTAAAATGAAAGATATTGAGATGAAGGAGGGGGGGAGCACGGGACTGCCCCCGAAATTTTTTTTGGAGTTGAGGGTAGTACAAACATTCATAATGATTAAAGAACTTGTACAATTAAAATGATAGAAATTTGAAATATATATTATTTTCCATTCTTAAATTGCTGCAAAAATGAAAAAAATATTAACTCGGAAACGCTCATCCGACCAATTATAGCAATAGGCTGGCAAACTGAAATCAGAACTACTTTTTAATTGTGTTAGGCTGCTCGAAATCAAATTCAAATATGTAGACAAGAATTTCTATCCAATTTCGAGGCCTCAACCCATGCTACCAAACAGTTTCTTCAACAATTAGACAGATCTACTACAATAGGTGAAAGCACTTCGTTGCTACTGACAATTAATAACCTCAGGAAGAACCAAATATACAACTAAACCAACAAAACGGACAAAGGAACAACACCTTAATATCAAAACAAATCACAACCTTCAACAACTCTCTGAATTCAAATCTTAATTAACTAAAATTCATTTCCAAAGCCAGATTTTCGATTTTCCATCTAAATCTATACTTATATCTAACATGTTATAATGAAAAATTACAGTATACTTTATAGATGTTATATCCCAAAATCTGTACTTATATCTAAGATCTAACATGTTATATCCCAAAATTGTAAAGTATTTTAAATAAAAAAAATGAAAACTATAAAAAATAAAATAAAAAATCTGAAAATCTGGTTGGTCCTAGGACCCACCAGGTCCACTGGTGGGTCTGCCACTATATAGAACCCTAGCCAAATCCCTTATCTGTCTGTTGCATTCATTTATTTCTCATCGGCAATTGATTTGATCGTCGGAATGCAAACGATCGTCGGACCTCTTTATCAAGTGGCGGCCTTTGCACCCTAACGAAACCCCCATTTGGCCCTATTATTTGAGATTATAATTTTTGAAATATTGCTTTTTTGAAGAATGTATGGTTTCCTTGAGTACAGAATTCATACAGGAATTTAAAATTTAACTCACATGGGGGTGGCCCCACAGATTAAAATAATGTCAAAAACTTCCCCCCACCCACCTATGATGAGTGTTGTCGGGCAGGTACAAGAATTTAAATTCATGTACCTGTAGCTTAGTTCTTATTACTTGGGCTCGGGACCCACTACTACCATCATGGCGTTCTCAAATGTCATTTGTTATCAAAAGACGAAAGGGGTGCCTCATCGGTCGCCTTTGTGTTAAACATTAGAAAAATAAAGAATTTACTAGCTTATAAAGAAATTTCAATTGTCAATCCCATTTTTTTGTGGAATATGCTTATATTCATATTCGTGTAATAGTTTGTCACAGTTGTGTAAAAGATTCGTAAAAATATTGTAAATTATATAAGGTTATCATTAATATATGAGGAATTACTAAGAATTTGGAGAATAAAATAATCTTCACTTAATTGAGAAGTTTAAAAAAAGTTAAAAGATCAAATTGAAAACGTTTCATTCTTAAAAGGACTTAAACGGAAATAATAGAAAATATTTACTTAAGCCGGAAAATGAATAATTATAAATTATAAATTTATAATAATAACAGAACTAGAATTCTTGTTTTCGAAGAGCACACAATTTTTGCGTAAAAATGTTGAAAGTTGCTCTCTTTAAACGCAAGAAAACTCAAAAGCCATTCAAGGAGTTCCACAATGAGTGGTTCGCCACCCTCGCCACCACCCTCCTCCCGTCCCTCAGCCGTGCACTTTCACCAGTTTTCCTATCTCCGGTCATCCTATCAACCCAAGTTGAGCTCATGCACCACCATTTCAGGTCATACTACGACGCCCTCGACCAGGCCGCCGCCGCAGACGTGGCCCAGTGTCTCTATCCCGAGTGGCGGAATTCCATCGAACGGTCCTTCCTATGGCTTGGCGATCTTCATCCTTATCTCTTCACCAACCTCCTCCGATCGTTTCTTGCTGATCAAGAACCGCCCGTCGATGAAAATGTCACCAAATTTCTTGATAAATCTTGGCAAGTAGCGATGGCGTGGAAGAATCCGTCCAAGACTTTGACGTCAAGAGTTGATAAGATTGAGTGTGGGTTGAGGCTGATGGTGCCGGCATTATCGTCGCGGTGGCGGAATGCGCAGTCGGCGTTTGTGGAGAATATGGGGAGGTGTGACAAGGCGGCGATAGGAGAGGCTTTGGCGGAGGAGATGGAGGACATGGTGGGGGTGTTTGTGGATGCTAATAGGCTGCGGCGCAGCATTCTGGCGGATATTCTGAGCGCAACCGATCTCTATCAGGCTGCTTTGTTTCTTGAAGCACTTGCCCAATTCCTAGTTGGGTTCAAAGATCAAAAAATGCTCAATGAATTTGAGAAATGCAAAATTGCAATCAATTAATGAAGAGAATTTTATGTGAATTGGGCACTAAATGGGGTTTTGATTATGTAATTTTTTTTTTCATTATTCAAGAATTTTTGTATGTTAGAATATAAATCTTGAAATAAAGCATGATTGGTACGTAAAAATCGAGATTTTAGTTTATTTTTCTTTTTGCTATTCCATCTGATTGAATCCTGGGAACATGTTCTCGGCTTTTCAATGCTATTTTGGTCGTTGCTGCATTTAGGTAGTAATTGCTGTTACTGATTTACACACTATGTGCAGATATTCCAGCCCAGGTTTGGAGTCAAAAGCATTGAACTAAATAAAGCTACAAAAAACACTTTACATCGACAAAGGAGTAAAAAATATAAAAACGACCCTTTTATAAAATTAATTGTAGGTTTCGATGAAAATTTAATTTTCTCAATCAATCTAGTCCCCGTTTGGCCCACATTTATTGGAATGAAAATGGGTGGAATAGTATTTTTTTGAAAAATGAGTGATTGAAAAAGAAAAAAATTTCGATTTACGTGTAATATTATTTTATGAAAAATTATTTAGTTAAAAATAGGAGAGAGAAAAATGTAATTTAATTTAATGAGATTCAAATGGAGGTAGATGGATATGGCCCTAGGACAAGAGCCCTCCTGGGGAGCCCAAACTAAATAAATAGGGTGTTCGAAGAGAAACAACGACATATAGTTTAAATATGTTTGCTTTGATGATAAATAGTGGAGTACCAAAGCATTTATGCATTGAAGAATTCATTATTTAACCAACATATTTCTATTTTTTTTTTCAAGATGAAATAATGTTGAGCTACGAGATCTTCTTTTGAATTGTTACGACGCTTAAGTCAGTGTGTGATTGCCTTTGGTGAAGTAACACTCATGCTATCTCTCCGGTCCATAACGAATACCCTCTTGCTAAAGTGAGCTCTTTGGAATAGAATGTTTTGTGTTAGAAAATGAGAATCATTTATTAGAATATTGTCGGAGATGATTCATTGAGTGAGTCGCATACGGGTGGATAGGTTGATTAGGTGCACCTCTCACCTTGTGGGAAATAATGAGGCTAATCCCTCCTCCCCAAATAAAAGAGTATCGACCTATTGGAAGTAGAATTGTGAGATCTTCACAAACAGAAAAATAGTATAGTTTGCTTGATAATGATCGAGTCATAGTACTAATAAATTAATAATAATTATAATTCAAAATACGATAAGTAAGAATTCGATGGAATTATTCCGTCTTGGTCTTATATTTAACTTAATTTTTTGATTTATCCTTAAATAGGGAAAGTGCAGTATTTTTTAGTTCAATTATCTAAGACAACTAATTAGCCTAATTTTCCCAAATCTTTTTTTTTTTTCCCTTCTTGAAAAGCTCTATGCACGCCCTATTTCAAACTATAGGTAAAATCCAGTATGTCTTTATGGCCCAAACATTTCCAATTAGTATTCAATTGGGCCAAAGATCAAAGCGGACTTTGAGATTTTGGATGCCCAGTGTAATATTTTAAAGTGAAAATTACACAATACCCTACCTTTTAAGATCCAATTTCAAAAATAAGATAAAAAATTTGGTTATACAAAAATCAGATATTTTTTTATTAGTTAATATATTTAAAAATCAATTAATTAATCCTACACAATCAAATCCTAAATTACTTATCCATCACTTCCCCCTCTCTCTCATCTCACCTCTTAACCTCGCTTCTCTCTCTCTCTGTCGGAAACGACATGCTGACGGGAAGAAGCGGGTTGTCGTTGCCGAAGACCACAGCTTATTATCGTGGCGACTTCGCTCTTTCCATCACTCTTCGATTTGGGATGACGATTTCACAGTGGGATATCACCGTGGGAGATCACCGGCGATTCTCACTTTCCTCTCTCTCTCTAATCTCACCTCTCTCTACAGAACATCAAATCTCACCCCTCTACAGAACCTCGCTTCTCTCTCTGCAGAACCTCGCTTGGGTCGGCGATTTATGTGTGGTGTATACGGTGATGGTGTGGTTGCGTTGGCGGCGGCTCTGTTGTGTTGACGGTGACTATGTTGCGGTGTGGTTGCGTTGGCGGTAGCTCTGTTGCGGTGTTTGCTGATGGTTGTTGTCGCGGTAGTGTTCGATGTGGGTCTATGGACTGTGATGTGGGTGTGGTGGTTGGGTGCTGTAGTGGTGCGGTGTTTGCTGATGGTGTGGTAGTGTTTAATGTGGGTGCGGTGGATCTGGCAGCAGTGAGGCATTGGTTTTGGTTGTTGGAGTGGTGGTGGTGGTGGTAGCTTCTATATTTTGGCGATGGTGGTCGGCGATGGTAGTTGTGGCAGTGGATGCGGTGGTGATGATGAGATTTTTGTGGCGATGAGTCTGTCGGGTGGATGCAATGATTTGTTTAAGATATTGGTGCTCTCGAATGGTAGCGGTGGTTCTGGCGACAATGGTAACAGCGGTGGTACAGTTTGAGGCAGTGGTTATCGCAAGTGTTGGTGGTGGTCACAGATTATTTGGTTGACTGTGATCATTAAATTGTTAATCCATGACCATGTGACCAATGATTTGGATCATTTGTGACTAAAAAATAATATGTGACCTAAGAAATTATTAATTTGTGATCAATAATCTGATAATTTGTGACTATATAATAAGTCGTGACTTATAATAATTGTGATTTGTGACCGATGAACAAATTGTGACTTTTGAAATCTGTGAATCGTGACCGTAAAATAATTTGTGACATTAAAATTTTGATTTGTGACCTATAAAATATTTGATTTGTGATCTCGAAAATAAAACTGTGACCTATAAAATATTTAAGGAATGTGCTACATGTACACAATAGTATACATAATACTCTACACTCCCAGTGAGGGGGTGTAGGGTGTTATGTACACTATTGTGTTTACAAGTAGATTTATCCAATATTTAATTTGTGACTCGAAATAATTTGTGACTAATTAATTTGACAATATGTGACAAATAAATGAATTTGTGACTAAATTGTATATATTTGTGACATTTATATATTTTATTAATTTAATATATAATTAATTTAATAAAAATTAATAAAAATCTGATTTTTGAAGTTTGAAACTTGTTTTCTTATTATTGAAATTGACCATACTTATACTCTTACTTATGAAAATTTCCCTATTTTAAACCCCTTTCATGTAATTAAAAATATATATTTCATTGCAAAAGTATAACATTTAAATATTTTCTTTTACTTTTTTTATTTATCGTGAATAAGAAAAGTACAAGTAAAACTCAAAAGCACCTCACGAACTTCATCAAAATTCATATGTGATTAACAAAGAGCAATCCATGCCACTAACCTCTTCGAACAATTCTATATAAGTAAATCTTGAAATTAAAAATAGTAAATACCATGTATAAATCTTGAAATCAAACAAATCATATAAAAATATTTCTTCTCACATTTCTAGGAGCAAACTCGCTAATTAAACTTTCATAATTAATATGTTCTAGCAAATTTTATTGAATAGATATCAAAGTTAATCCATTCAATCGTTCTTGTAACATGTTCGATCATAAATAAGATTATAACAACTTCAATTTTGAAAAATTTCTTTTGATAAATGCATTAGTAATAGGATTTGTCAATAGTATTCTATAAGCAAAGGAAAACGGGGAAAGGGATTTGGGATTAACTTTTCACTAGTCACTTTAATTGATTGAATTTTGGGTTACTTATTATTTTTGGGTTGGTAATTTGTTAATGAAACTAATTGACCATTTGAGATTGTGCTGGTAAAATAAATAATTTAAAAAAAGTTGAAAGCAAGATAGTTTAAAATTAGAGAAAAAAGATAAATTTGTTTCAATAATGTTAAATTAAAGACAATATTAATGTAATATTATTTTATTTTATTTTTACTTATATTTTCATAAATATTATGCCCTTTAACTTAACATAATAATAAAAAATTAAATTTTAAAAATTAAAAAAATAATTTAAATATATAATTATACATATATATACCTATAATTTAAACATGGGCTTGTCAAAAGCCCATGTTTGAGTAGTAGGGTTGAATTTTTTTTTTTCCTGATTATGGGCACCAACCTTTACCTTATGAGTAGTAAGTAGTAACTAAGAAGTGCTATTTTTTTTTTTTTTAATATTAAAAGAAGGAAAGTTGCACAAATAACCTAGAAAAAAAAAATTACTTATGAAAATACTGTCCAGACCTTTTCTCTAACCAAAATACTGTTTTTCTTGAATTATTGTTTCACTTTTTTTATAATATATAATATAATTATTACACTTTTACACCGCACTTTGTTACACGCATTTGGGTGCTTATTTCCATCACCTTCTTAATCCAATGTGACCTCAAAAATCAGAATAACTCAATATCAAGCATCTCACTACCATCACCGCTACGTTTTAGAAAGAGAAATTGAGGAAAAATTTAGAGATCGACCATCAGGTATTTGGAGCAATTGGGACTTTTGAAGAGATTGAGGTATTTTTGAAATATTATAAGGTGAACAAGTGTTGTGGAATTCAAGAAATTTACTAAGTGAATGGCGCAATTTATTCTCATGGGAATAGTGATTATATTCTAATCCCCTGTTTGATTCCCATTTTCTCAAAATTTATTTTTCTCTCTCTTCTTTTCAATCACACATTCTTCAATAAAATAATATTATAAGTAAATCCAAAAATTTTCTTTAATTTTTAACCACACATTCTCCATCAATCAACTATTCAAAATACATTTTCTTCTCCAAAATAGAAATCAAACGGGGCATAAATATAAGATAAAATATGTCTTTATAAAATTCTTACGTTGTCCTCATATAATCTAATAATGAGATTAAAACAACTAATCTCGCAATCACAAACTGATCTTATTTAATATTATCTACTTTGTCCACGACAAAGTAATCAATGACTCACTTATGGTGCAACATTTCCTAACGTTCGATCAAAATGTTGACATCGTACTTCTTCCATCATTTAACAGACAAGCTAAATTTCGGCTTGCGGGGGATTTGTTAAATATAATTTTTTTTCTTTTTTAATTAAGTTCAATCATACTACAAAAATATTTCCTCGACCAGACTAGTTGTTTCTTGTGTGGATTGATCCGACTTGGTGCCTACACAAAGATATGCACCGAAAATATCGGATTTTTTGTCGTTTATGAATATATTCATATATCTTAAGTTACAAAGAAAATGCAGTATCAACAAGTATAGTTTATCTTGACAACTCGATATTTTTAATAAAAACTAAACTTGACAATGTATTATTATCCTAGTTATCAGAATTATAAAATATAATATTTATTTACATAATTAATTATTTCAGGTGGTAACAGTTAAGAAGCTGTCTTCTTTTATAATTTTACGAATGGTACAAATTCCATGTTTAGTTATAAATTACATATTTAGTTCACATGGTAGCGACTTGAGATTTGTAATTTTGGCAACACTAGTGAAATTGTGGTTTTGTTGAGAAATTCAATGAGGTTTTGTTGAGAAATTCAATGATGAGGGTCGGCCTTGAGATTTTAAGTATCCTTTACAAATTAAAAAATTTTAAAGAGTACTTTTTTTCATTTATTTAAGAAAAATACATAAACAAAAAATATCAGCCCCTATTATTTTTCATTAAATTATACTTCATTTTTCTCGCTCTTCTCATTAACCACACATTCTCTAATAAAAAATAATATTACATGTAAACTCAAAAACTTTTCCTTCTTTTTTTAACCACACATTCTCCAAAAAAATTACTACATCTCTCATTATAATGTAGAATAACGGAGGTCAAACAATACTAAATCGACTAAAATAATTCTTTAAATTAATAAAAAAAATATAAAAATGTAATTAATTAAATAATTATATACATAGCATCTCTATAATTATAGGGCCTTGTGAGGTTGCACAATCAGTACACCATTAAATATGTCTTGTTAGTGACCGTTAAACTTTGATCATTTCGACAAATGGTTTATGGCACCAGTATTTCTCACGATGGCTAAGCATTAGTTGTCATGAAAAAAATAAAAGAAACGGTGAAGTTTGGTTAATAATGTTATTAGTAATTCTAAATATTTTAATTGGTTATGTGACTTGTTTTGTTTCAAATAGGAACCTTGCTATAGGTATTTGACGGTTTACCCACCTGATTATTTGTCTCTCACATAAGGTCAGACACATGCATTAATTGGGCGTGGGGCCCGACCTCCTTTTGTGTCTGTAGGTACTCAGCATACGTTAAAAATCTTCGTATTATGCTACTCAAACATGGGCTTTTGAGTAGTAGGGTTGAATTTTTTTTCCTGATTATGGGCACCAACCTTTACCTTATGAGTAGTAAGTAGTAACTAAAAAGTGCTATTTTTTTTTTAAAAAATATTAAAAGAAGGAAAGTTGCACAAATAACCTAGAAAAAAAATAATTACTTATGAAAATACTGTCCAGACCTTTTCTCTAACCAAAATACTGTTTTTCTTGAATTATTGTTTCACTTTTTTATAATATACTAGTTGTTGTCCGTACGATGTACGGATTATGTTATTTTATAGGAAGTGCTAGCATATTAAATGCGTGAAATTATGTTTTATTTTGAGGTGTGAGATAAGATAGAAAAAAAATTTATTTTCAACATATAAATACATTTTTGGATTCATTTATGTTAAAGCAGTAGGAAAAATAATGTGTTATTTATAGAACGAGTGAAAAGATAATAACTTTTTCAATGTGAATAACTACATATTTGTACCTTATGTTATGTATGCATACAATAAGAAAAACAACTACATATTACAACTGTATAATCAATAGACAAATTATGTTGTAGAACGAATATACAAAATATAAAAAAAAAAAAATGAAGATTTCAATGAATATGAAGCCAACGATTTTGAAACATTATAATTGGGTAGAGCTTCATTTTATTTTATAACTATATTCAAATTAAAATGATTAAAAGTACAGGATAAAGGGGAAATTTTTTTGAATGTTTATGGCTCATTACGGAATATTAAACGAAGTCGAAATATTACATTCTTAATATCATTTTCAAGTACTCACGCATATTATTTCACGACATTGATGGTGTGTGAAACGGTCAATCGTAGCAAATGATACAGCGCTTCAAAGTAGGTCGTTTTAAACTAATATTTCAAACTAATATTTTGAGAATTTTGATAACAATCTAACTTTAAAAATTCAAACGAAGTCGAAATATTATATTCTTAATATCAAACGAAATCTAAATGATATAGAAGATTTATCGATTCGACCAGCGTACAATCGTCTAGGAATTTTTAAAGTTAGCTTGTTATCGAAATTCTCGAAATATTAGTTCTACTTTGACGCGCCGTAACATTTGCTACGATTGACCGTTTCGCACACCATCAACGTCGTGAAATAATAGACCGTGAGTACTTCAAAATAATATTAAGAATGTAATATTTTGACTTCGTTTGATATTCCGTAATGAGTCTGACAATGAAGACAAAAATATAAGTAATATATTCAAAAAGACGAGTTATACGTCTTTTTTAACATACGCGTTTGACGTCCGTTTAACTATTTTCGATATTTATTTAGATTATTCGATATATCTGCGATATAGTTCTCGAAATGAGTTTCGAGAGAATATAGAAGATTTATGGATTCGGCTAGCGTAGAATCGTCAAACAATTTGTAAAGTTAGTTTGTTATCGAAATTTTCGAAATATTAGTTTGGAACGGCGTACTTTGACGTAACGTAACTTTCGCTACGATTGACCATTTCACACACCATCAACGTCGTGAAATATTAGGCCGTGAGTTCTTCAAAATGATATTAAGAATGTAATATTTAGATTTCGTTTGATATCCCGAATTAAGCCCGCAAATGAAGGAGAAAACATAAGTTTTTGAGAAAAAAAAAGGGTATTGCTAACCTCGCACAAGGCGAGGCAGTGCCTCGCACTGTGCGAGGCACTGCATCGCACAGTGCGACACAAATTTTTTTTTATTTTTTTTTATAACACTCACATTCTTCTTCTTTTTTTTTTTTTTACAAAAAATATCTAGTTATTTTTTTGGAGTGTATACAGCAAAATAAAAATTAAATAACAATTTTTTTTTTTTAAATAATATATAACAAAATAAAAATAAAAAACTCAAAACCACACGGTATATAAAACGACACCGTTTAGGGCAACTATTTTCTACAATAATAAACATCTCACTCTTTTAATATATGTAGGATAATATAATTATTACACTTTTATAACGCACTTTATTACGCGCATTTGGGTGCTTATTTCCATCACCTTCTTAATCCAATGTGACCTCAAAAACCACAATAACTCGATATCAAGCATCTCACTGCCATCACCGCTACGTTTTAGAAAGAGAAATTGAGGAAAAATTTAGAGATTGGCCATCAAGTATTTTGAGCAATTAGGACTTTTGAAGAGATTGAGGTATTTTTGAAATATTATAAGGTGAACAAGTGTTGTGGAATTCGAGAAACTTACTAAGTGAATGGCGCAATTTCTTCTCATGGGAATAGTGATTATATTCTAAATACAAGATAGAATTTGTCTTTATAAAATTCTTACGTTGTCCTCATATAATCTAATAATGAGATTAAAACAACTAATCTCACAATCACAAACTGATCTTATTGAATATTATATACTTTGTCCATGACAAAGTAATCAATGACTCACTTATAGTGCAACATTTCCTAACGTTCAATCAAAATGTTGACATCTTTCTTAACATAATCTTGTTGGCGTACTTCTTCCATCATTTAACAGACAAGCTAAATCTCGGCTTGCGGGAGATTTGTTAAATATAATTTTTTTTTCTTTTTTAATTAAGTTCAATCATACTACAAAAATGTTTTCTCAACCAAACTAGTTGTTTTTTGTGTGGATTGATCCAACTTGGTGCCTACACAAAGATATGCACCGAAACTATTGGATTTTTTGTCGTTTATGAATATATTCATATATCTTAAGTTACAAAGAAAATGCAGTATCAACAAGTATAGTTTATCTTGACAACTCGATATTTTTAATAAAAACTGAACTTGACAATGTATTATTATCCTAGTTATATAAAATATAATATTTATTTACATAATTAATTATTTCAGGTGGTAACAGTTTAGAAGCTGTCTTCTTTTATAATTTTACGAATAGTACAAATTCCATGTTTAGTTATAAATTATATATTTAGTTCACATGGTAGCGACTTGAGAGTTGAGATTTGTAATTTTGGCAACACTAGTGAAATTGTGGTTTTGTTGAGAAATTCAATGATCAGGGTCGGCCTCAAGATTTTGAGTACCCTTTACATATTTAAAATTTTTAAAGAGTACTTTCTTTCATTTATTTAAGAAAAATACATAAACAAAAAAATCAGCCCCTATTATTTTTCATTAAATTATACTTCATTTTTCTCTCTCTTCTCATTAACCACACATTCTCTATTAAAAAAATAATATTACATGTAAACTCAAAAACTTTTTCTTCTTTTTTTAACCACACATTCACCAAAAAAATTACTACATCTCTCATTATAATGTGGAATAATAGAGGTCAAACAATACTAAATCGACTAAAATAATTCTTTAAATTAATAAAAAAAAAATATAAAAATTTAATTAGTTAAATAATTATATACATAGCGTCTCTATAATTATAGGGCCTTGTGAGGTTGCACAATCAGTACACCATTAAATATGTCTTGTTAGTGATCGTTAAACTTTGATCATTTCGATAAGAATTTGTCTAACGGTACCGAAAGGGGGGTACCGAAACGTGTACCCCCTCACATAAATGCTCGGGGCCCTCATGTATTAAATAATGCAAAGGCGCAGGCCCCACTCCTATGTGAGGGAAGTACACGCTTCGTCACCTCCTTTTTCGGTACCCTTAGCAGGACTGTTTCGACAAATGGTTTATGACACCAGTATTTTTCACGATGGCTAAGCATTAGTTGTCATGAAAAAATAAAAGAAACGACGAAGTTTGGTTAGTAATTGTAAAGAGCATTTCCATGATATCATCATGGAAATTCTAAATAATTTTCTTCTTTTTAATCGGTTATGTGACTTGTTCTGTTTTAAATGGTCCTTCTTGACTTTCTTGGTTTATAGTTGTGTGTATCCCTATAATGTCTACACAGATAAACAGTAAACACATGTACAACAATTATTATCATTATCAAATAGCCTAACATGTTTGCACTTGTCAATGTGGTAGTTACATGAATACAAAATCTAAACAATAACTGATGCATGTTTGATTAATATTTCATTATGTAATGCAAAATTAATCTGTCATTAATTATCCCTCTCTACATGTTATAAACTATAAATTTATATCCAAATAATCACATTTATAATTTTTTTTTTGTTAACGGGTGAATTCGCAATCGCTACCCTTCAAGTGCGCACTGGATAAATCTTGGGGTTGATGCAATAATCTGCAAATCACGCCAGCCAGATTAAACACAATAGGCAAGTCCAGTGCGACAGGCTCAACAGATAAAGTATCGATAGGAAAAATCGAACTCGTGACCAAAGACCTCGATACTCATCTACTTCATAATCATATGATATTATTTACATAAGTAATTGTACCAGGTTATAACAGAAACAGTTAAGAAACTGTCTTCTTTTATAATTTTACAAATGGTACAAATCCCATGTTCAATTATAAATTATATCACTTTGAACTGTCTTTTTTGAGTAATTAATATCCATGTTGCAACTTGCCCAGATTTGACTATATGCCTTGGATTAACCAGATTTCATTATTATTATTAAAAGAGATATTGTAAGATGTCTCTTTATTTTCTATTGATCGATAGTATCCTTTAATTAATCTATCTCCTTCTCGATTTGTAAGCACGTGAAATTTGTATGTGCAACTAATATAATCCTTTTCGACTTTCTTGATCGGTAAACACACTATGTACAACAATTATTATTATCATCATTATAAAATAGCCTAACATGTCTAAAATACTAAATTAAGAATCAATAACTTATGCATGTCTGAATAATTAATTAATTATGTAATGAAAACTTAAATGTGTCAGTAATTATCTCTCTCTCCATATTACACGAGAGCCTTAAACAAGTGTAGACGAACAGATGTCGACATTTTATTCACAAGTTGCATCGAGACGACAAGATTCTGCACAAGTTGCTCCTAGGAGAATGAAAATTTACAGTAATTAATTAAGATCCACCTTCCCCAAGTAGTACGTACAATGTAAAATTCAGTCCCATCTTAACTTTTCCATTTTTGTGCAGTTTCAGTATAGACATGGATCTTGGTTCTTGAGTTTCCTTTTTTGGTTGCACAATGCCCATGTGCAGCATCTGTCCCATTCTATTATTATTATCTTCAACTACAAGTATTAAAAACTCATGAAATTTCTTTTAAGATCGAGCTGGGTGTACAGGCCCACTCATATTCATGGGGTGGAGAGGTTTTTTTGGGATATTTTTAATGGTGCGGGATCCACCTCATGTGAGAGACCTACTTTGTGAGGCCTTTTACAGGCCTGGTAAAGCAGGTTAATCCTTTCTTTTATGATATTCAACTATCCACTAATATTAATTACGAAATCGATTCACCAGATGACTTGTCGGAGCAAGGCAATAGGTGAGCTACATATAAAGATTAGGCTAAACAACATAAAACTCTTCTATCTATTGGACAAACAGTCTAAACTTCCTACTTTTTTTAAAATAGCACAAAACATCCCTATTTGACACCTATAGTGCTAAATACTACCTTTCCGTCCATTTTTTCAATAAAAATTTTCAAATCGATAATGACATTGACTGAACCACTAACCCACTTGTCCAATACTTTGGCTGAGTCACTATTGGGTAAGTACGATAACTATGAATTTAAATAACTTCATCTATTCAAAGAAATTGACCAATTAAAGTATGCATATCAATAGATAATTGATGATTTGAAACCTTCCAGATTACACAAAACTGATGGTCTAGAAATAGACATTTGAGATTGCGACATTGGCTTGAAGTACACTTTCCACATCTCTATATCCCACCAATTGTGTACTCAATTATTAAACCCTAAAAAGTCTAATTGCCTAAATGTTGGGCACCGCCTAAATTAAATCATTGGTTAGTCTGATTCTTGAAGACTCTAGATTCTTAGACCTAATTTATATAATTATTATAAAAGAGGCATTTTCTTCATGCTTTAAAGATTGTAAAAGGTAAACTATCAAATTGGCTTGCAAGAATTTTCTAATGAAATCATGCATTACGAAATTGATTAGTCAATCAAGAAACTTCATGTGGAAGAAGTGAAAGTAGGATTATTTATTTTTTCTATTAATGTATTTAAATGGAATTTCTATATTTACATCTTTAAAGATTAGTACCTTTTTCATTAAATGTACATGTATTTAGGTAGAGAATTGATGTATACCTACCCATAGTAATTTGTTAATCGAAGTCATAAAAATTGTACACTCAAACACGCAAAAAGTTTCTTATAGGCACATTGTAAAGTAAATGGTCGAAAACATGAATTTTGTATATTTGTCATATCTTATTTCTGCTCATGATTTCATTAAGGTCAAGGGTGTTGTTGATTGAGATGGAAAATGTTTCCATTATTTTGAGGAAAACAAAAATCTACTTCTCCCAGATAAAATATTTTTTTTCCTCAAAAACAATGAAAATTATGCATATTTTAAAAGGTTAAAAAATATTTTTCAAGAAAAAGGGACAATCAAACACTCCAAAAGTTAGAAGTCGGGTGAAACATTTTTCAATTTTCATGTCAATCAAACACACTCATTGGAGATTTTTTTTAATAAGGAAGATCAATTTGACCCTTGAAAATTAATTGCATATACAAGACTTTTACTTTATAATCCTTTAAATTCAAAAAAAAAACAAATTCTATGCACCTACCACACCACAAAGAGTAACGAGTTTCACGACAATGGAATCTTGAGGTGACTTAATTGAAAATTATTGGTACTTATTAGGTGAGCTGTTGCTAAACATGGCATGTTTTGTGTGTTTGCAAAGTAATTGGACAATTATATTTATATGAATTTTTTTAAATAATACTCAAGTTTTGGTTGATGATACAGCATTTTATAATTATTAGGAAAATTGGCACTTTTCGTCTCACTCGATAGCTTTCTAGCTTTATCGAATGAAGTTAGTCACCTTCCAATTTTGTTTGCCCCCCTCCAATCAGAGGGCATCCGAATTTGACCCGGGTGAAATCCCCCGGGCACCCCAATAGGGTTCTTCTTAAAGTCTATTCTTCTTAAAGTCTATTATCACTATACATTTCCAACATTTACATAATTGCAAATCACACCCCTATTGGCTTACCATTTACCAAAAAAAAAAAAAAACTGTCGTTGTCTAACCCACGTACACCACACATGTTATTTCACTTTTTCCATCGCGTCTCAGATAGAAAAGGGTAAAATGGTACATCCATGAAAAGCTTCCCTCCTTTTCTCCCCCGTATATTTTTGTCTTTTATTATTCTAGTATTTGTTCATGTCTTGTTCTTCTTCTTCATCTCTCCGTTTTGACAGCTGGAATATGGGATGGAGGGTTTACTGATGTAGAATTCAAATGTCTAGATGATTTGTATAGAAGCAGGGACTGTTAAATAGAGCGAGTCAGAAAATTAAACTTTCTCTATCTTTCTAATTTTAGTCAAAGTAAACAATTAATTTTAATCATATATTTTAAGGGATCCACACACAACTTTTTAACCTCACATTTCATTAATTTTTATCAAAATATACTTAAAAATTCATTTTAATTCCCACCAAATCGGACCTAAATAAATTTGATTTACAGATAGAATCATGTGAAATGATTACTTGACCGTCTAATTTACTAAAAATCAATATTATAAGAACAGTAAGGGGACGTTCTCTTTGTTGTTTTCGAACCGTTTTCTGTTTTTGATTTTTCAAAATATTGAAAACGTGTTCTCTTTCCCATTTTCGAAAATGAGTTTTTGAAAATGGCTAAAAATTTTGTGAATAAAACAGAAAACAACTTTTTTACGTTTTGACTGTTTTTTTCATAAATTGGCCAAAACTCAAATAATATGAATTGGAAAATATTTTTTCAAAACGATAAAAAGAACGTGTTTTTAATAATCTTAAAATGAACACTCAAAATACAAAATACAAAACGAATTCAAAATTTAAAATACAAAATTAAAATACGAAGATAACGTCTCTAAATTTTTCTATTGGAATTTGAGAGTGTGTTTGATGGAGATTATTGGAGAATAATGAATTTTGAAATAGTGATATGATGGGAAATGTGTGATTGAAAAAAAAGGAAAAGTTATTGATGTGATAGAAAATAGTATTTTATTGAAGAATGTGTGATTGAAAATGAGTAAAAAAATGAAAATAAAAATGAGAATGTGGATCAAACGAGACCTGAATTTTCCTATGCATTCTGTTGTAACCTCAACTCAATTCAAAACGGCACCGAAAATTCTTGCTTTTTACTTCTCCACGCGTTTGCCACTCAGATCCGAGTCATGGCCGTCACTTTCTAGAACCCCGTGCAACATTTATTGCCCCAAGTCAAGCGTTAATTTCCGCCACGCCAGTGGACCGGGGTTGTCGTTGTCGTTGCAAAAATTATATTGTTGGGGTCCACATATACCTTGTCCTCCACGAAAAGACAACTTTTTACCACGTATGTCCGAGGTGGCATGTACTTCACACTAGTTGTTGTACTATAACTTAATCAAGAAGGTTTTTGTGTGAAAATATTGTATTATTCCTAGATATTTATGTAAACCTATTGACAAGTAAATAAGACCTAGGTGGCTTTCTAAATTTGATTGATCAGATATCTTTTTTTAAGAATTGAAATATTAACACTTAACTACACTACATTTTAGTTATAATGATTGTTATTAAGGTCCTGTTTGATTCCCATTCTCATTCTCATTCTCATTCTTCTACTCATTTTCAACCACACATTCTTCAATAAAATAATATTTTCTATCACATCAATAACTTTTCAACCACATATTCACCATCATTACATTAAAAAAAATGCATTTTCTTCAAAATAATGTGCATCAAACGGGTATTAATCTTTGGTCATTTTTGTACTTGTCTCTTTAATTTTTTCGACACCTTCTCATCTTCAATCTTCAATTAATTTTGAATAACCCTTGAGGCCCAAGCTTAAAGTCAGGGTTTTTGGAGGCCCGACTTAGCCCCCTATTTTTGGCCCTGACTTTTAGCCAACGCCAATAGCAGGGTTCATTAATTTTTATGTCTTGTCTTGTCTTGAATGATAAAAAAAATTATTACGAGGGTTTGAACGAAGGTTTGTAGAAAATTTGGCCAAAAAATATTATCAACAGTAAGATATGTTAATTGAATTGAAAGTTAGTGATAAAAATGTGATGAGAAAAGGTTGATATTGTAAACGTCAAAATAAGTAAAAATTGAGAACATTAATCGTAATTAGAATATGGTGCTTATAATAAAATGGAGCAGATTCCATCATTTGATAAGATTAAACTAGTTGTACACACTTAGTGTACGTTAAATTTGACACTCCATGTGTAGTCAAAATTGCGATGTTAATTGTTTAAAATATTGTTAAAATCAATGTGTAAAAAGCTGTTCACTTACAACAATGTAAAACTTATTTATACCATGTTTGATCACTATGATTTTCAAAATACATTTTTTCTCTATTCTTTTCAATCACACATTTTTCAATAAAATAATATTACACGCAAATCGAAATATTTTCCTTATTTTTCAGTCACTCATTCTCTATCAATCTGCTATTTCAAAGTGCATTCTTGACCGAATAATGTGGCTCATACAAGGGCTAAATATCATATCAAGTGAATATTTTTTTTAAGGATAATTTTGTCCTTACTATAATTCAATTAACTTAATAATATCTTACTTTTCGTTTTTCCATATGTATTTATTTAATCATATTTGACAGAATCATTACATTTTCATTTTTTCAATGTATTTGATTTATTTAACCATTTGAACAAATTATTTTGTCAATTATTTAGTTATAATCAATGTACATTTGACATGTTCATTCCACTTGATTGGATAATAAATTAAATTCATTAAAAAAAATTGAAACAAAAGATGAATATATTTAGAGTTTTTTTTCCAATTGATTTATTCAACTATTTAAATTATTTTCACAAAGTGATTTTTATTTCATTTGAATTAAAAGTTCATTCCGCATAAACGATCTGTATTAATTATTTTTTATATTCTCACATCTTATCATTTTTATAGAACTTATAAAGCATTTGAGTTGCACGTTCAACTATAACTAGTGTTAACAAAAATGTTCATATAGCATGATTGTACTTGTTAACACATTCCATCAAAACTAGTATAGAGTATTAAGTAAAGGGTTTTGTTATGTTGTAAACTCCCTCAATTAGTTTCAATTAAGCATTTCTCATGCTTTGATTGAGAAACGTATATAAAAAAAATCTCATGGAATAATATTTTGGTTGTCATCATAATAGATTAGTATTATTCCATATTGCAAATCAAACATGACTATTGAAAACACGTTAGAGACTTTGTCATTCGTTAATTTTATAATATAGTCAAAAGTCACATAAGTGTGAAATGACATGATTAAAAGCATATTGAAATTGTAAATAAATTGTATTAAGTTTATGAAAAACAAACTTGGTCAAAAGGGCAAGAGTTAATTAGGCTTTCAAGATGTGGAAATGTGAATTAATTAGCCGAAAGTCCATTACCTAGCAAATTAGGCTTTCAAGATGTGGAAATGTGAATTAATTAGTATCCTAGAAAAACGTAACGTAGTGATACTCAAAGTAATTAGGGCCTGTTTGATGGCCATTTAATTCCATGGAAGTAAGCAACTATTTTTCATTTTGACAAAATAAGGTCGTTTGATGGCCAACAAATTCTTGGGAAATGAAATTCCCCCCCACCTAATTTTTTTTTGGCAATTGAAACAAATTCTAAACCCAATGGTAAAATAATTTATCACTTTTATTGACAATTTTCTTGCAAAACAAAGTCAAACTTTCAACATTTTTCAGGTGAAAAATTATATCAATAAAACATAATTAATCACAATTCTTTGTAAAACAAATTTTAGGCAATTCAATTCTCTTTAATTCATTTTCTTTCTACCCAAATTTCACATTTGCAATCAAACGAACCCTTATAGATATCATGTATTTTAATTGGTTGAAATAAAAAATAATAATTACAATATTTAAGTAATTGTAAAATCTGGAATTCATGTTCTCTGATATTGATGCTACATAATAATTAATAGGGGAATTTACAAAAATGTCATTGTTTTTGAAAATGCACTAAAAAAAAACATTGGCACTTGATTTTTGCAAAAATGTCACTTTTTGTCGTGAAATGTCCAAATTACCCTTAGTCTCAACTTTCTAGGAGCATTTAATGCTTATTAGTACAACCTTACAACATAATTAATGCTTTGATTTGATAATTTATTTTTGACATAATAAAAATAAGATATTATATTATTTATTATTTAATTCACTTGTTTATTTAAATATATCATTAATTATTTTAATTGTTTACATATATTATTTATTTACTGTTTAATTAATTAATTAATTATTTATTTATTTTAATTGTTTATGTAATATTTAATTTAATTTTAATTAAATATTTCATTAATTACTTTAATTATTTACGTATATTATTTACTTCACATATAATTAGTTATTTTAATTGTTTATTCAATATTTAATTTAATTTCTTTAAATATTTCATTAATTATTTTAATTATTTATGTATATTATTTCCTTAATATTTCATTACTTTATTTAATTATTTTTTTTAAATTACTTATTTTTTATTGTTTATCTAATATTTAATTTCATTTTTATTTAAATATGTCATCAATTATTTTAATTATTTATGTATACTTAATATTTAATTAGTTATTTATTTTAATGACTTATTTTAATGACTTATTTCATATTTAATTTAATTGTTTCTTTACTTTTTAAATAATTATTTAAATAAATAATTAAACAAATAATATACATAAACAATTAAAATTATTATTTAACTGTAATGTTGATTGATTTTATGCACCCATCTGATTAACAAGTCAAATTTTATCTAATTTTATGCACTCATCTGTCGAGAATTATTGAGGTAAACTGTCGGGAACGACATTTTATCTGTCGAAAACGACATTTCATCTGTCGAGATTTACCCATCTGTCGAGAATTACTGTAGCGACGGACTAAAACTTTCAAGTACAATTGTGATGTGATTGTTTGTCATATTTTGGTACAACTTTTTCACTTTTTGTATAATTTTTTATGTTGTCAACTCAAGGAAGTATAGGGTATTTAAATTCTTTACAGGGGGCAAAAATGTCAAAAAATGTCCAAAAATGACAATTTTGCAAAGACACTCAAAAAGTGACATTTTTGTAAATGACAAATCAAAAATTGACATCCAGTGTAATTTCCTCTAATTAATATTATTCAATACTAAGTTAAACAAATTTTGCACGTTAACGTTTTTAATTACTGAATTTACAAACCCTAGGAGAAGAACTGTAGAGGGAGTTTTGAACTTTTCAAACGGTTTGACCACTGCTTGCGTAATATTAGGAAATTACATTTTAAAAATTTTTGTTCACAAGTGGATGATGGAGATTCTTATAAATTTTTTTCAGGATGTAACTCATAATGAGTTTGAGGAGAAATAATTTTTAGAAAAATTGTCTTAAACAAATGCTTAATACCAAATAAAAGCTTAACGAGTCAATCAACATTTCAAAATATTAACAATATGTCTGATAGTGCTTTTAAGTTCTTATAAATAATTTGTCTTGGAAATGAATAAAAATTATAAATTTTATAAAATACGTGGATAAAAAACTTGAATTATAATAATTTAAAATTTGTCAAATCTATATTACATAGAATTATGCTATGTAATATCGTATTTGGGTCTAGCCGACTAGTGTTTCAGGCAATCCAATTTTCTAAAAAGCGAGCCCTAAACGCGATATTGAATACGATAAAATTTATTCTAAAAAGCGAGCCCTAAACGCGAAGCGTGACTAAGGCGCTTCGCCTTGAGTTTAAGCGGGAGTTAAGCGATTAACGAGAATGTTGACCGCTTAATTTTTATTTTATTTTTAAATTTTATACTTTTCATCTTCATGAAATGTACATTTTTTTTGTTTTTTTTATTTTTTTTGTTAGATGAAGAAGAAGATATTGAATTAGAGTTTGATAAAGAGTTAGATAAGATTTAAGTTACAAGTTATCTATGTTATATAATTATGATTTTGAAACTTATATTTTTTGTAGGAATTATTAAGTACATACAATATTTTATAATTTTAGATATTTGGTATATATTATATGAATTATTGAATGTTTTTTACAATAATTAAAATTTTAAAATAAAAAAACTCTTTTTTACGTCTAATCTTCTCCTAGACTCGCCTAAACTTGTAATGCTTGAAGTTTGGCCTCAACGTCTAACTACGTTTTACGCTTTTTAGAACACTGATTTTACTAGAAAATGGATGACCAAATGGTTGACATCTTCTCACATGCACGTGGGTCTCACGTGAATAAAAAAGTCACAAAAAGTGGGCCTGTCAATGTGAGTATTGATTATCTTGTATGTCAACAAAATTCGATCACTGTAGGACATTACATAAGGTGGACTTTGATTAGTCAGAAGCTTCATTGCTAAGTTATTGCATAAACGGTTATATGCGTAGTTACAGAAGATTCCAACGTAATTTTCAAGAAAGAAACAGTATTTGTGGGCCCACATTGACAAACCCTAGCCCCATAAAAATGATATATTTATTGAAAATTAAACTATTATAATAATCTAATTCTAAATAAAGAGATTCCTCCAATAGGGGGTCGTTACGTGTCTATTATGGACATCGTACCTCAAGAATATTTCTAATTTTGTTGTAATCTTAACTAACACAATTGTTTTTTAAAAAAAATGTAGAAGAGAGAGCCACTTTCTAATGGGTCACATGAATCAAGAGAGCTTTAAAAAGCTACTTATAAGTTATGATTAACGTGACGGACCATGTTCTTTACCATGTAAAGTCACGTGGCGTGGAAACTACATGGCATGAAATAATCTACAAGTTGCCCATTGGTGTCACGGCCATTTCATTTGCACCACTTTTTAGATTTTCCTTCATTTGTAAAATTCTCAATTTCAATTTTAGCTTTTCACTGAGAATAATTATTTAAGCATTCGTTGAAAAAGAATTTATAAAAATAAAAATGAGTGAAGAACAAGCACTTGAAAAAGAATTGTTTATTTCGCAATTGGTTCAATTTGAACTTCAAATCTTTTTTGAAAAATTACATATTTCAAGTTTTACTACGTTGAATTAGAAGTATAATTTTAGTCCTTGTTTGAGTCCTATTTTTTTTCCTATCAAAATATATTTTTTAACAGTGATTTAACTTACTTCAACCACACATTCTTCAATATAATAATATTATACACAAATTCAAAAATTTTCTTTTACTTTTTAATCACACATTTTTCATCAATATATTATTCAAAAATTCATTTTCTTGACAATAATGGAGCTCAAACAAGGGCTTACTATGAAAATTGTATCTCTTACCCCCCTCATTGTTCAAAAATGCCACAATTTGAGTAGTTGGAGATCTAAAGTGTCATAATTTAAATTAAATAGATGAATATGTACAATTTTATTATTTAATGTTTCAAGAAAAGTAAATTATTTCGGATTGTTGTATAATGAACAAAAGAGTTGAGAAAGTGTATGGTTTCCCAATCCAACAACCAGCAGAAAAGGTTGGCTTGTTTGACACGTCTTTTCAGCTATCAATCTCTATAAATTCACCGTATTTTGGCCTCTATTTTTCCTTCTTTTTCCTCTTCTCCTTCTCTCTTTTTTTGTTACAATATTTTGCCTGTTTCTAGGGTTTGTTTAAGCCTGAGGTAGATTTTCCTTTTTTTCTCTTTCTTTTCCAATCATTTTCCATTTCTTTTCCCCTTTTTCTTCTCTTGATAGAAATTCTTTGAATGTGGAAAGGAACCTTTTTGTGAGGCGGTGAATCCCATATTAACTATTCTAGAAAATAATCAGGTATGAATTATAGCTTAATTTTTTGTTATTTTCTTCACTCTAAACACTATTGAGTAAATAAATACTATTGGAATTAAGCTGAAAAAGAATTATTTTTTTAGACCTTTCTTTGTATTCTGAAGATCTGTATATCAATATATTGCTGATCTTTTTTTTTTTTTTTTAAAGGTCAAAACATGCAAATTTTATGAGTTTTCATCAGGACTGCTTTCTTGATGGGGTATCTATGAACCCAATGAATATCTGGTTCTGGGGTGTAAATTTTTTATGTCCATATTTCTGAATTTTCTATGATGTCTGTAAATGTTTGTGTGGGCTGGGCAATATAATATATACATGTGTGGGCTTTAGTGGATTTGACAGAAACGTTATTTAGTCTTTATTTGTCAGTTAATTGTGAATGTATGATTTTGTCGATTGCTGTTTAGATGTTGAAATATTGGTTATGTGTCTTAATCAACTTTCGTAGATTGCCACGGAAAATGGAAATTATTATTAATTTGTAAAGTCATTAGATTGTTGTTTATTATGTGGTTATCAAAGCTTTTAGAATCCCTGTTTGTGCTTCTTCTTAAGTCAAACGGCGTTTCAAGATCCATGGGGCCGGATTCATTTTCCAGTCAACCTGGCTTTATATTGGTAGGAGGCTAGGAGCTTTTAAGGGGTCTTTCTTTTTTGGCGTGTGTGGGGGCCGGGTTGGTGGGGGTGGCAATAATGAAATTAGAGAATTGTTGGGCCATCTCTATTTCTATTTTCAACTGATTTTTCGATAATTTCAATGTATTGGGAGTATACAATATTGTGTATAATTTTTTTTAATGGTCTTCGTGTCCCTGAATCTTGATCTCTTCTTTTCTGTTTTCCTTTTTGTAGTTCGAAATCTGAATATCAACCTTAAATTGAATTGATGCAAAGTTTTGCATTCTTATTTTATTAAAGATATGGGCCTTCCCATGTGTGGTTTATGATAATATCTCTCTCTCTTTGGTGGCCGTGGCCATCAAATTAAATAGCTGTTGGTAGTTGTGGAGTCGTGCCATTGCCATAACAATATGGAAGCACTTCAATTCGGTGCATTTATGTATTTTTTTTGCTTTCCCAAGATTTGAACTTTAGCCTGCATAGAGTTATTACTGGTGCAATGTGGAAGTCGACAGCTAATATACACAGGAGACTGTAATTGTCTTATTGCTTTAGGGCATCTGGACATGTTTGATATGTGGTACTCGATACAATTTGATAAAATAATGAATAATATTTTAATTTTCATTTTTCTTAACACTGTTCGACCCTGTGTACAATTCTTTCTGATCACAGTGCAATTATGAAGATAACTTCTGTTTTCCCCACTTCGAAGAAGTAATGTAAAAATTTGGTAAGAAAATTGAATCCTTTAGGAGAATGAAACTAGATGGTGACATTGAGGGCCATAGCCCGGTTTTGGTTGAATATCCAATTTTATGTTTGTCTTGTACTGAAATAGATACACTGAAGATTATGGCTCTTGGTGTTCAATCTTAGGTAGATTGTTAACATTTGCATATGCTTTGCATTTCAGGAGAAAAGTGATTGGCGTATAATATATTGATTGGTTAGAAGTTTGCAGGCAAAAATGTTTCAGTTTGTGATATATACATTGTAGCTTTGGAGATGAGGTATCATATATTTTTTATTTTCGTATAATTGGAAGTTCAACCTCTCGAAATTGTAATTGACAACAACATGTTGGCGTTTTCTTTATCATCAGATTTTGGAAAGCTTGTGCTTGATGGACTGCTCGCTCAGCAGCAATATCAAAAAGGCATTAAAGAGGTGGTTTTTCATAGATAAGAGGGTTGGATAAAAAGCTACTCATTACGTATTCTGAAGTAACGCATCGTCATTAAGTACAGTAGCACATTTTTTGGTAACAATCGGTGGAAATTTGTTCGATTTCAATGGACTTAAAGTCGACAAAAGTGTCTCCTGTTCTCACTGATCCTTCTCCTGTAAACAACTCTAGACTGGGACTCCATTCCAGTCTCTTTCCTTATTCACAATCAGGGCCGTCTTTCTCGACGAGCAAGCTATCAATTCCAAGAAGGAAGCCAGGGAAACTGGACGATGTTCGGTCCAATGGGTGGCTTGATGCAATGAAATCTTCCTCACCTCCCAGCAAAAAGGTTCTGAAGGATTTCTCCAATGTTGAGCTATCTTCAGATGATGAAGAAATCGTTTATTGTTCTTGGATGGTACATTTGGAAACCCTCAAGATTTCCTCCTCCACAATCTTGTTGATAATAATTACAACAATTTAGTCTTCAAAATTTTATTTTGCAGATCAAATATCCGTCAGCCCTCAATTCCTTCGACCAAATAATGGACCGTGCAAAGAATAGGAAGATAGTGATGTTCTTAGATTACGATGGAACTCTTTCTCCTATAGTAGATGACCCTGATCAAGCTTTTATGTCTGCTGATGTAAGCATCTTCTTAGCTCATAATTATTTTCTTCAGGTTTTCGAGCATTTTGTTCACTTAATGGACCATGCTAATATTAATTTCAGATGCGCTCTGCTGTTAAAAATGTTGCAAAATACTTCCCAACAGCTATCATCAGTGGAAGAAATCGTGATAAGGTCAATATAGGAATTTCTCCATTATACCATGCTCTCCCAGTTACTTAAGATTATTCATTTTCGTGTTAATTGCAATATGTCTTATTTTCTTTAACATTATCAGGTTTTTGAGTTGGTAGGACTAACAGAACTCTATTACGCCGGTAGTCATGGTATGGACATCATGTTCCCAGCCAGGGAAACAGCGTCTCGAGACCATTTAAATTGTGTCAAATCTACTGACCCGCAGGTATTACACGGCAGCCTAGAGACTTATTTTTTCATTTTCGAAAGATAGATTGTTACATAAAGTTGCACTCATCTAATTATCCACTTTTTGCATTTAAAGGGCAAGGAGGTAAATCTTTTCCAGCCTGCTAGCGAGTTTTTACCAATGATTGACGAGGTGTGTGTTTGTTTTCCATTGATGAATTTATATAATTTCTAGGAACAAATGATGACCGACGAACATCATTAGTAAAGTTTCTTGAATTTTCCTTTTAATCAGGTATTTAGAGCCCTCGTTCAGATTACTAAAGGTATCAAAGGTGCAAAAGTGGAGAACCATAAATTTTGTGCCTCCGTACATTATCGAAATGTTGATGAGATTGTAAGTATTATTTTCTTCCGATCTCCTTCAATGTCATTGAACGCGTCACATTTCATTTGTCATTAGCTTAGCTAATAATATTTTCTGTACTTTTGCGCTTCCACATTCAGATTTGGCCCTTAATTGCACAATATGTTCACGATACCTTGAAAGATTACCCTCGACTTCGGCTAACTCATGGACGAAAGGTAATTGACTCCAATCCCTTGAGTACAACGAGAACTTCCTTCCCCTCGTGTTTCTGGATGATATTTGTGTATATATATTGAATGGATGAATAAAATACTTATGTGCAGTCTTTGTTCTTTTTTCTGTGCATAGGTTTTAGAGGTTCGTCCCATGATCGACTGGGATAAAGGAAAAGCAGTCGAATTTTTGCTTGAATCCCTTGGTAAGTAACTTGGTTTGATTTAAACGTCATAGATTAGCAACACTTCATTTGTTTATTGAACAATGAACCATGATCTCGCAGGATATAGTAACGATAATGATGTGCTTCCAATTTATATTGGAGATGACAGAACCGATGAAGATGCATTCAAGGTAAATGCTAATCTAACGTCCGAACAGTTTAGTAATCTCATTTATCGACTTAATAATGTGATTTTCTTCTAATACAGGTATTGAGAAAGGGGAATAGAGGTTACGGAATTGTAGTATCTAGTGTCCCTAAAGAAAGCAATGCTTTCTTCTCCCTCGGGGATACTTCCGAGGTGAGAATTTACATCAATATTACACTTTATTGTTTTTCCGAATATATCAGAAATAATTTCAATTCTCTTATTTTATCATAGATTATAATATAAAGATTAGCCATTTTAATATGTGCAGGTGAAAGAATTCCTTGAATCCCTTGTGAGAATGAAGCAACATGATGCAAAAATACTTGAGAGGAGCAGAGGGCCATCTGCATATAATACAAATTCATCTTATTTTAATTAGGTTTTTTAATTTATACAATTCCTACTGTTATGGCAGATTGGAGCTGTCATATGCCATTAGTTTTTTCAATTGTTTTTTTAAATATCTTTTTGTTTTAATTAATACCCAAAGAACTTTTGCAAACTGTAAAGCTTTGTTCTTTACATTTGATGGATTATGGGGGATCTAATTATGATCACTCCCTCTAATTTGTTATTTCTTTTATTGTGTTAAATTTATTATCATTGGATTTTGTAGAATGTGTAAATGTTCTACTAGTGCTTCATTGTGAGGTCATTGTATATTAGTGCATATTTGTTACGGAATACTGGTAAGTGTTTCGTTGTTGGATACATGTTGATGACCTTGTAATAGACATCAAGTATATTCGCTTTTGTGCTCTGGATCAACATATCATCTACATATGCATTCATGAATTTTCGTATTAGTGGAGCAAAATTTGTTAACGAGTCTTCGGTATATAGCTTTTACATTTTTTAGTCAAATGATATTACCCTATAAGAGAAGCTCCATGCTCGATCAAAATAGAGTCCACGATCTATGCTAAAAGAAGTGTGTCCTACAATTGGGGGATGTCAGAATTAAATTGTTTGTGAGTATGCGTCCATAAAACTAAGCAATTTGTGTCCAACAATGGCATTCATCAGGTCATCAATTCTTGGCAAGTGAAATTGTCTTCATCTGAAAAATTGATACACATTCTCCATTTTCAAATAGAGTACTCATGTTTTTATCAAGACTAGTCGACGCACGTGCAAGGCACGTGCTGTAGTTTAGTTGACTACGTATTAGCATGGAGCGATTTTTCATCATTTTACGCAAACTAATTTTGAGCTATAGCGCATTGAAATTAATTAAAAAATTAGAATATATTATTGCAAATGTTTTTTTTTTTCTTTGTGTGATATAGGTAAGTAAAGCAAAAAAGGAAGACGAATGTATTATTAAAAAAAAAAAAAAAAATTGTTTTCCATAGTGTTGAGTTCAATTAATTTCACCTATTATAATTACTTATAACCATGCACCTCAAACTAAGCTCTATTTCAGAGGAAGACGAATTTCAAGACCTAAGAGGTATGGATAAAAGGAAGAAGAATAGCAAATTTAATGAAACCACGACCTGAAATCATTCAAATAAAATTGGCCAGAATCGTTTGCGTGCAAACAAAATTTGTTGGGAAAGCTAGGTTAAAGTTGGGTTGTTGGTTTGGTTTATAGGTTATGGGCTTTTGTGAGTTTCTATTTTGGAACAACGATTTCAGCATTGCAAGGGTTCGGAGTCACGGCGGGTAAGACCACGAGCCGACGGGTGTAGAATCTCAGGAAAATTTGAGAAAACCTAGAAACGAAAATACGAAGAGGAAGAAGACGAGAAATTATAGAAACCAAAAGAAGACCCCCCACGAAAAAAACCAATGCCTTAGCCGACTACAAGCCGACCAAGAAAATCATTCATGCGTCGAAAACTAAAAATAAAATCATATTTCTAGTCACTGAGATTCTGAATAAATATTGTCGTCTGACATTGGAATCAACATTCAGTCATTATCGTAATTTAAAAATCTCACTAAAAAGGTACTTGTGAATAGCATTACACATATACAGAGTAATCTCGATGTATATGATAAATTTATGGGATGTTTAAGTATCTATTTCATTAGTCATCAGAAAAAATACATACAGTGAGATTGCTAATTCCCTTTAAATTTAAAAGTAATATATACACAATGAAATTGGTATACTGTTTAGAATGTGAATGAGACAGAGACCTCAGAATCAAAATTTCAGCAGCATGGCATCTAATCTTCTCTTCCTTGCAGCATGTTTTAATTTCTCAAGAGCAACCAATCCCACCTGCCGAACTCTCTCCCTCGACAAACCTATCCTGAATTTCATGAAAAAATACAAATATAAATATTATACGAACTTCATTATCAAGTACTGATGGATCAAATGTCATTTGAAAACAATATGCCTCACCTTCTGCTGATATCTTCCCGAGTGAGACATTCATTGTCTAGACCATAGTAAAGACGGATAATCTCTTGCTCCCGCTTCCTTAGAGTTGAACTAAGGAGCTTATCTACTTCATCCTGCAAAACGATATATAAGTATAATCTCAGGCGATTTACTTTGAAAACGTAATCATGTAACATCACCAGCAATCAAATACTTGAAAGGCTTATAGATAATTACTAAAAAGCATTAAGATATATAAATAATATCACATATGCAGTTCTTCACTAAAAGTCTCCCCGGTCGCATATTCTATTACCCAAAATAAGTTTTAATAAAGTACCGTAAGAGCCCATTCGTCAACTTCATGCCATGGGTTATTCTCTATGTGAGTATCAGCAATGTACTGCCAAATAAGAAAAGGAACATATAGATTATACCTAAATAAATGATAATAATGAATGAAATAACAAATTCTTTTCCTTACACTATGAAGTGTTTCTCCCGGAAGACCATTTAACGAGGGGAATGCTTCCCTGTCAAGTGAGAATACCTTGCTAATAGCCTGGAAACATAATGTTCAGTAATCATTCGGATGAAAAGCATTATCTATTGGACTAATAGATATCCTAAAAGATATTCAGTACCTCAGTGGCATTCCTGACTTCTTTCTGTGACATGTTTAGACATTCAGCAATTCTCTGGAGCATCAAACAGAACATGAGAAGTTGAATATACTTTCATAATCAATCACCGGTATAAACAGTCTTATTTTTCAGTTTGAAGGTCTGATAACATTTTCAAGGAAAAACGATGAATCAATCTTAACTGTAAGAGATTAGATAAGACTTACATCAACTGATGGAGTAATTCCTTTCTCTTCCAGTTTGGCCTTTGCATTTCGAATCAAACTTAGTCTTTCGTGTAGATTGGTAGGCAACCTTAAGGTTCTTGAGTTCCTGACTAAAGCCCTTGAAACACCCTGGGAATTAGTGAAGGAAATGGTACTGTTAGGCCCTCAAAAGTTTACTTACTTCATTAAGAGGCTTAATAAACCGAATATTTACATTGTCATTGGGAAACTAATACTATTACTGTCAATGAAAGTGGCTATGAGCTTAACAGGCTTGACTCTAATTCTGAAACCTAACCTACTTAACAAATCGAATATTAAAAAGGCGATGCTATCTTAGTAAAACACGCTAGAGAGGGAGAAAGAATCAATATTCAAAAGGGTTTGGTGTGGTTGCAAAAGATTTTATTTCTTTAGACATTCAGCATGGGTAAATCAAATGAAGTGGCGAAGAATGATTTGTGTACTTGACAAAAATGTATTTGAAGTAAATCTTCACTTATTGCAAGAAATTAGTAGATTCTTCCTAACTACAGAGTACCTTTATCTCCTTCATCTAGTAAGCTTGTAGGATGTGATTTTCTTTCATTATTCAGAAACCAATCTGTTAAGTTTTTCTATGCTCGTTAATGGAAAATGGAAAGAGTTTTAGAGGTAACTCTTCCCTCGGGATATAAATTATGCAAAGAGCTAAGACAAACACCAGAGCATACTCATTGTTGGCCCTCGCCTGTTGAATCCACCAATAAACATAAGTTGAGATCTTGTATCCCTTCGAAGAATCAAATTTCTCAATTCCTCGGAGTAATCCAATCAAACCACCCTGCAAAAAAATCGAAGAAACCCCACATTTGTGCTGCTTACAAATGCAAAAGCACAAGACTTTTATCAGTCAGAAAATGGTGGAGAACATTAATTCACCTGAATAAGGTCAGCCATTTCAGCACCCATGTTATCATATCTTTGAGCAATAGACATGACAAGACGAATGTTGCTCATTGTCAGCTTCTCTCTTGCCAATGAGCACTCCATGAATTCTGACTGTAATTCAGCCCGACTAATTCTCAGGGAAGTCGCAAGTTGCTCATCCGAGGGATCACATCCCAATCTCTCTTTCAATCTACAATTTCAATATCAGTAAAACCAAGTGAAACACAATCGTTGTACATAGAAATAGAATGTAGACAAATTTAATCATAAATTTCACCATCTTTTACAATATTTTACACAATAAAAAAACACATATGTAGAAGGAAAACAAATTGTATGGCTATGATTCCATAGCCTAATGAAATATAAACAAATAAAAGGAAACATAAAGTTAATTACCATCACATCACACAGAAACTTAGGGGATCCCATGGAGGAGGGCCTTGCCAATCATCTGTAATTTCTGGTCTCTTTTCTTTGCACATCAATCCAGGAGAAGATTTTTTAACTTTCTTTTTCGAAGTTTTAGGCTTTCTGTCAGAATCCTTTAATAAAATTCTGTCACCATATTTTCTAATAATCCACAAGAGTGCCCCATCTACTTGTTTTGTAACTTCACAAGACTTTATGGAATCTAACTCGGCATCTGTTTGTATGGTCCTGTGTAATTCAGGTATATTGGCACGTAGCATATCTGAAGCTTCACAAAGTCTAGTCGTTGTTACCAAATTACAACTGTCAGGTGTCTCAAAAATCTGCTTCAACCCCAAATCAAAGTTAGATGACCAATGTTTATTGGAATTTTGAGAAGAATGTCCTGCAAGAACCAGAAAGTGCTCAGCATAACAACGAAGGCTATAAGAAAGAGAGGATGAACAATGCAACATTTGCTTAGATTATCACACAATCAATTATACTGCCATGTGCCAAACTTCTGCAATATTAAAGTTTAGTCAAAGACCCATCATGGCAAACTCAGGGCTTCAGATGGAGAACAATTAATCATTCATGTCAAATTGGCTGCAATATGGTAGAGCATCCATCATGGGAAAGATAATAAACCAGATGCCCATTAATGTAATCATAGTGCAAGATTTTAATTTTTTTGAAAGTTTCACATTCATATGGTCATCTGAAGAATGTCTCGACCATAAGTACATATCTGGAAAGCAGTATTGGATCATATGGATGGTACAAAGAACAATTTTTTTTCTTATTTAATACTATCAACCTTATGAAAAGTGCCATAAAGGTATTGAAGGAATGAGATGTTCAACCTTCTCTAACAATTTTGGCCTGGAAGACCTTAAATATGTGAAGCAAACAATGAACATCTACAACTGCATACATCTTCTGCTCTTCGGTTAAGGGGCGCTGTGACCAGTCACTACATTGAAGTTCCTGTACAAATCATGAAAACAAAATGTCCAAAAAATATATATATGAATACAGAGACTATAACTTAACTTTCGTAACAAGTGAAACAGGAAATTCCCAAAAAGGAACCCAACCTTTGAAAGTGAAATGCCCAAAACTTCCTTGCAGATTGCAGCCAAGCTCTTTGTTTGCTTTGGTAATTTTTTTCCAAGTTGCTTAGGTCGTTGTAGATAGTCATATATGCTTGTAATATCCATAAAAGGTTCCACCTAATCAAGAAAATTTGACAAAGTATATTATTATGAATGAAGCCCCAATCTCTACTTACGGGAGCGATAATAAATAAATATACAAGGAAAGCACACCAACAAATTATAGTGGTACAACACAACGCTGCAGGTCTTCTCAGTGTCGTTCACATTCAAGTGAATAAATGACAGTTTGATTGGACTCCATACGTTCCAACATTTTTTCAGCTAAATACGAAGAATTGGGCATAGAATCTGTACAGCTAAATGCAAAAATACCAGCTAGAGAAAATTCTCCAGGAATTTCTGCTTGAGCTTATTAAATGCCAAACATAGATACTTTGATTCAACCATCTTATATGCATTTCTTAGAATCTCACTCTTAACCCCAAAATCTATAAATTAGATATCTTCTTACCAGATCAATGGGGGCTTTTTGATGTCCCAAAATAACCCAATTATGCAGAAAAATTCTCCAACAATATTAGCTTCTCCTTGAAAAAATCAAAGAAGTAAGTTGAATTTTGTTCAAACCCTTAATCTCTATTTATAATAAATCAACTCTATCAAAACCAGTAACAAAAGAAATATAGTAAGACATAATTTTAACCAAATTTTAGGCTTTGACCATTGAGAATCCTCCGAAAACAAAACTTCCCACAACCAACTAAAACTTTCACATCTAATTTTATGAACCTATACACATTTCGTTAGTAGTACCTATTGATGATGTGTTGTTTCTTAAAAAACACCAAATATCGTGTAGCCACTGAGACCCAGAAATAGATAAGATAATATCAGCTCCAGCAAGCTCAAGACTTAAGAAATAATCCATGATCAAGAAGACAAGTATTATTAATACAAAAACATGAAAAAGAAAAAGAAAAAGAAAAAGAAAACAGATAGATTAAGAAACAATAAATCAAAAACACAAAACCCAACTTTCAGCACAGGTAAGCCCAAACTTACCACAATAGTGCTTGTCAAAATGATTGGCTGTGAAAGTTTCAGCACCGCACTCAGCGTTGGGACACTCCCTGCACAGCCTCTGGACCTAACCTAAGTCATCAACCTTGTAGAACTGGAGGATGACGAGCGCGACCTTCTGCTGCTTGTGCTCGATCTTCTTTTCACTTGGTGTACATTTTTTCTTGCGCTTCTTAGCTCCACCACGAAGACGGATATGAGATGAAGGCTGGACTCTTTCTCGATGTTGTAGTTGGCGAGGGTACATTTGTCCTCCAGCTGCTTTCCGACGAATGCAGCACAATGACATTGACATTGGATATCATGGGCATGTTCACTCCCGTTCAAAACTTCTCATGAGTACTTTCTTAAATTACAAAAGCAATTCACCGACACAAACAATACCATCATCCATCAACTCTTCAAAGAAATTATTCATTAAATCAGTGTCTATGCAGCTAAGCTTGCCTATTTTCCAGTATTTAGTACCCTAGTCAGCTTGAAGAATATCTGAATTCTACTTCAGCAACTTATGATCTTCCAAAAGAACTTTGTAAAAAAGATACTCATGGGCTATCTATATCAGCAATTCAAATCATTACTAACAATAAGCTTACCATCTGAACTAACCCACATTGAGTCTAAGAATGAGTTCGTATTAAAACATTTAAATGCAGTCACTCATTAGAACTCATAATACAGGATCCCAATTACAAGATTTCTATTAAATCTCAACATGCCCAACAGAAAAAGTTGCACAAGAATTAATATTTGTGTCAAAACCTCAGGTTCACTGTAAAGATCCTTCCTTTACCACACCATTTAAAAAAATAACAAATCCTTAGAAAATGATCAAACATAATAGTTTAAAATTAATTTAAACATATAACTTAAACTTGTTAAGCAAAATAAATAAATAATAGACAATCAATAAGCATTACTTATTAAAAGAATAGATATCATTTCAGATATGATTTGACTGAATTAAATAAGTAAAGATTGACGATAAAGCAAATGCTGCAAACCCATCTCACAAACAACTCATTGAGCTAAAATCAACACTTTAAATCCAATATCACAAAATTCAAAAAAACACGAAAACTCATATCAAAATTTAATATAAGGGATCTAAAGAAGCATTATTAAGAGTCATTTGATCAACAAACCTTTAAGAGATCTCTTCAAATTCTCTCTTTTTTGAAAAATACGATGATAGGTGGAGACACGGACCGTGCCTCCGTCGCTCACGGAGCCACGCTGTGTCTGCGTATGACACGCTGGAGGAGAAGCAAAAGGGAAGCTCAAAGGTTTTGGAAGCCTGCTTCGGTTTGACGGTTCAAAACATAACGAAATCCTTTCAAACTGCAAAAAAAAAAAATATATTGATTAATATGCGAAAAGTATATCAATCAGTGCCAAACGAGCTAGCAACTGAGTTACAGCGGAATGAACTCAACAAGTTTCATTTTCCATTTCTGCTTGAAAAAAAAAACTGAGAAATTAAAGGGCAATGTATTAAAAGAAACATAAATTAGAAGCTCAATCCAATCTCAACAAAATTTGTTTTAATATCAATGAAACATCAGCATACCACAGGTAGATTGAGTGCAAAAAATAAAAATAAAAAAATAGAGAGAATCATCAAACTTCTGAACCCCCAGGACAAATTCTCAAGCCCTGTAAAGAGACTCCTATTTCTCTCATCAAACAACGTAAAACAGACCAAGCATTTCCATATTCCACCACCTCAGACAATCTATCAAAATAGCAAGTATGATATGTAATGGTCCTTATAAATTGAAATGTAAGATATTAGAGCAACAACCATAGTCTGTATAACCATCTCAATTCTTCTACAACTTTTAAAACATTCAGTTGGCAGAGTCAATGAAAATGAATAGATGAAGTTTGAATACCAAGCCTTTTGGGCTCGTCATTTTTGCCTTCAACCATAGTGGAGATAATGTGACCAACAGTTGGATGATTCTCATCAATTACAGAAGTCGACATAACCTGGAATGCAAACCAAACAAATGCGCCAATGCTTAAATAAAAATTAATTGAAACACAACACAATTCGCCAACTAAAACCAATATCACACAAGTATGACTATATTAATCAGAGCATTTGTTAACTAATGAATAGCAAAACATACTTGGAAATGTGAAATGCGGAAACTCGGAGAGTGAGAAGAAAAAAAAACAGAATAAAAACATTCAGAAAAGTTGCAAAACTGAGGAAAAAAAACTCTCTTTCGAAGCTGGAAAAAAAGAAACAAACCTAAACTGAAGAAACAATAAGCCAAAAATGAAACCACTATAAAATTGACATACCTGAGGTCGCCGGTCGTCTATTTCAATACCCATTTTCTCGTTCTTTTGGAAACATGAAGAAAAATTCGAAATGACAGAGGAAAAGAAATCCCATTTAACAATAAATCTGATGAAAATATCACAAAATACAGAAGATTATTAAAATGAAGCTAAAATTCGTAATTTTCAGATTTTGTGCAAATAATTTGGAAGTAGCCTCTCGGCTTCTCGGGGTTAACCACCAAATTGATTCCATCCAACCCCTTCTCCACCACCTTTGACCCGTCGATTGCACTTCCATCCCAACTCCAATCCACAGTCGAAGCTCAAATAAAAATAGAGGAGGGGTCTAAAAATCAGGAGATGCTCTTCTCAATGGGAAGAAAAAGGGAAAGGGGAAGAGGGGAATTACTTTCTTCTTCCTAAGCTCTTAGGGTTTCGTTTAGTTGTCAAATCACGTAGTCGAAAAATCGCCGGCGGTTGTGGGAACACCGGAGACAACCCTTGAGGAAGATTACCGGAACTTCGGCAGATTGACAACGAAGGAAAAAGAGGTAGAGTTTCTTCGGCAATTGAGAGATGAGAGAGTTTTGAGAGAGCGAGATAGGGCTTTGTGGTTGAGAGAGAAGATAGCGCGTTTCGATACGGCGTCGTTATGGTCGACGATGGGAGGTCGCGACACGTGTTAGGGAAAACTGGCTCTTTTAATATAGTTAGGATAATGAAAATCAACATGAACAGAAAAACCTACCAGTTGATATGAGTATTCAATATATCAAGTTGGTGCATCGTGCCTTCCCAAATTATCATCCTTGCTATAGTTGAACACCTGAAGCATAAAGAGCACCATTTTTAGGGACAATAATAAAAGCACACAACCAAACAATTACATAGACAGATGAAATTAAAGAAGTATGGTATACATTTTGAGATAATCAACTTCTTACTAAACAATCATCCCAAAACAGGCAGCTGAATTAGAAACTAAACTGAGCTGTAAATTGATAATAAAACAAAAAATGTAAAATGATTCACATATAAAAATGAAAAACTAAATCCCTGAGATATTATTAACTATAACCTTCTAAAGTATGGTAGCACAAGCAATGAACCCCAAGGAGTCGTCTTGGAAGCAGCAATCAATCACAGAACCTCAGTGCATGAACTCTCCTCTCAATGCATTGCCACTCGCATCGTATAGTCGAACACTCTGTTAATCAAACAAACATCAAAATACAATCAATTTTCCTCAAAAAAAACACCAAAAAATTCACAATGAAGATCTAAAAATGCAAAAGCGAAAACCCATAAAAAAGTTAAATCGGAGAAAACGGGCGTGACAATCAATATAGAAGATACATTAAGATTATCCAAAGCGTTACTCGGTCCAAAAAGGGGTTCTTACCGTAAGAACATTTGCATAGTGCAAGCTGGAATTCTTCCTACACAAGAACAAAGTGCTAAAATTAAAGTTAAATTATCAGAGATTAAATATATTGGCTAAATATTGGTGCTACAATGTTGGATTCAAATGAGAAACAAGGCAACCAAGTTAAATAAAATTCAGTCGTTAACTGATGCAAGTATCTTACATATGTAATATAAAGGTCCTCCATATTAAAAGCAGGATTGAAGAATTCAAGTGAAAATGAAGTTGGCCAATAGCTCAGTCTGAACATTAACAAAGCAGAAATGAAGAACAAACCTTTATCAAAAGTTGTAACATATCCTATATTGAGGAAACACACTCCTCCGTCAAATTTTCGACCTAAACACCACTTTTGACGTGTTTTCTTATTTGAATGAGAAAAATTGGATAAAAAGAAAGACATTTCAATGAGGTAACACCAATTACATATGATCTCCATTGAAGTACATATATCTGATTTTTTACCTGGAGATTTTTTTTTCTTTTGGATCCAACAAATCAGTAATTTGCTCATTATAAATCTAAAAAAATGTCATTCAAAGGATTCAATATTGAAGTCATATTTTCCTTAGAGCACAAAAGATATCATCAAATGTCCTAATGAATAAATAATTAAATCTGGTTCGAACTAAGTTCATTCAACTAAAGCCACAAACAAGTATGAAGACAAAAATCAGCATTGCCGCGGGCTCAAAATCCAGAAATATCACGCACAAATACTGATTAATGTCAGCTGAATAAACAATATAAATAAAGACAATGAAGGGTACAATAGTTATCTATTGTTACATTATTTGAAGAGATACAAAGTACCAGCTGCAACAAGGATGACATGGAATGTGGAGAACCACCTGCAACAAAACCAAATTCCAATTGTTAGTTTGTTACGTTATTTGAAAATTCATTTTGAAAGGGAGGACAATCTCATAACATCAAAACAGAAATAGGCACAAGAAACAAAATAACCTGTGAAGCTTCTCATTATGATTGATATCACATACTCTAGATGTCACCTTGTAACATCAGTACGTTCAAAATAGCCAAGGAAACATTATTTTACATTCTTAACAGAAGCTTCTCATTTATGGGACAACTTTCATTTTTTTAAATTTTTTTTAATAACTATTTAGTTGCGGAAATTTCTGAATTGGGACTGCCCATTTTGCAAATTTGGATATATGGAAACAGCCTCGAGCCGTTTCTTGTGGCTGTGGTGGTACCAGAGAGAAAAGCACTCGAAGATTGGGCTGCAAATAATGAGGTGAAGGTTGATTTGAGTCTTTGTGCAACTTGTAGGCCAGGAAATATTTTCTAGATGAGCTCAATGGCACTGCTAAAAGATATAATGTATGTACTTGTTTTCTATTTTCCTCATTGATTTCATGTTCTATTTTTGTTCCTAGTTTGATCCAAATGTTCTCTAAGCTTCGAGGCTTCGAAATCTTAAGAGCAGTTCATGTGGAGCCAATTCCCTTTGACATTGATCGCGGTCTAATCACTCCAACATTTAAGCTCAAGAGGCCACAATTGCTCAAGTATTACAAGATATGTCAAAATGATTGGTCCATCGCTCTTTTTAATGCCTTACACCTGACTTTTCATTAAGATATGTTCAGTACACAGACAATACTCTAATATATTTTGAATGAAAATTATACTACATTCTAAATTTGTTATTGGTTCATCTGCAGGATTGCATTGATAAACTTTACAGTAAAGCCAAAGGAACAAAGGCATGGATGACACCATCAAATCGATCTGAGCTTCTAAACGTTTCTTTCAGGAACTCCATAAATACAATTCAGTCCATCTTATCAAGAACTATTGAAGGACGAAAAAATACATTTTCTCCTTCCAGTTTTCTATATTATAGGGACAGAATAATACGTACGGTGATTTATATTTCATTGGTTGACTCTAAATTCACTAATAATAATTTAGATTACTGTGTTGATAGAATATCGATAGAAGCAGAATTTTGTTATATACACACAGTGATAAACTCTCTCAATCTCAGGTCCAATGAAGCTGCTTGTTCCACAAAAGAACAAATCACCTTATTCGTAACGCAAAAGCAATACAGATTCATGCAAACCTTCACACACAAATTATACTGAAACAATTCCTTCAAAGAATGTAAAGTATGAGTGCCCAAACAGGATATACCAACTGAATGACTATCCCGACAGAGTTGGAAATCCCGTTTCCCTTTGTAAATGAATTCCTGAACCCACCCGATGCTCGGATATGTTCCTGCAGCAAATAGCAGCCAATGACCAGACAAATTAAGATACCGATCCAGTTGTCCCTTATGGTACCAGCAAAAAAGCTCGGAGCCACCACAATGAGAAGGATCAAAGATCCAGGCAGTTCTAGCCAATCTGCATTAACAATTTTATCCAATTGATGATATTACTCCGAAAAGAAAAGGGGCATGGGAGGACTATGTCGACCGACTGATAATAATGTCACACCTGGAAAATGTCGGGGGAAGAAAAGGCGAAGGACAACAGCAATAAGAGCAATCCACTTCCCAATTTCTCCCCTGTACTATCAGTGTAAGTTTTTACGAAAAGTTGAATTATCAAAACAACCAGAAATATTGAAGTTACAGTAAGGATCGTTACCTGAGCACGTTGAATATAAGTGAAGGAAGACTCAGGAAAATGTAAGGAATTAAAAGGGGCGTGAGTATGTTGGTTTTCCAGTTTGTTCGATCTATGATCAACAAGTAACTGCACACCAAATAGAAATGTTAAGTACAGCTGATGAATCGATGATATAAGGCAAGCAACAAGTAGTGTTAATGGTAGTAAGCAATTAGTATTGCGATTAAATGAATCGAGAAGAAGCAACATATAAGAACTAATAAAGGGGACGTGTAAGCAAGAAAATTTCCCTTTTGTCATGGCTTTGTCTTTTGCTCAGTATTAACAAGCAAAAGAAGCGCAGAAAACGTTAAAAACAGCAATATAATTAGTAATAATGAAGTTCGACTACCCATAACCCATAAGTTTTACCTATTTTTTCTCAAACACATTTTCAACCACGTGCTTTTGCTCAAATAATTTTGCAACTTCTCCCTACTTTTTACAACTATGCATTCTCCAAAAAAAAAAAGCCATTTTTCATATAATCGCTTCTCGAAAAATAAAAACCAAACAAGGGCTTCGGTCAACAAATCATCATTCTTGAATAAAACTTATTGGAAGATATAATCTGATCCAAATATGGAGTTACTTTTAACCACCTGATAGAGTAACATATGATCTCTCTTGATTTTTTTTTATTCATAAACCATTAGAAGTTATTTTCCTTTTTCATAAGAGTGATAATTGACACAATTTTATCTTCTTCACACTCTTCTTGAACCTAATATAACTTCACAAAGACACATATAATCCCTAAGTGGTGATGAATGGGATTGAACAATACTTTCAGTCTCGTCCCAGACTGTGTAACAAAAATTTAGTGAAGAAATAACACAAACAGGTGGTAGGCAAAGTGTAAAACTTACATTGCAGCAAATGAAGCAATCCATTTGAGGAATATAGTCCCAAATCCAAGGGAACCAAGCTTTACAGCATGATTAGCAAGTGAAAATAAAATCTATCACCAATATAACATCAACACAAACTTCATGATCAGTGCTTCTCTGTGTAACAAAAATTTTGTGCAGAAAAAACGAAGATTTTACAATCAAGAAACCATTGGAAAGAAGCAAAGGGTGAAGTGGTAGGGCGGGAACGAATCTACCACCGGGTGGGGGCGCCAAAAGAGCATAGATTGGCTTTGTTTGAAGTGGGGCAAATTACCCAGCATCATTTGGGTTAGAATCAAGCACAGTCTGAGATTTTTCATTTTAGAGAACTGATTTTGAATACTTATCTGCGGCGAGTCGAGCAGTTGATTGTCTACTTGAGGTGACTCCTTTTCCTCGGTGGCGACTGTGACGACGTAGGCTACAGCGGCTGATTTATGATGCCAAGAAATCGTGACCGTGTCACTAAAAGATCTGAGTCGAGCAGTTAATTGGCTCCTTCCTCGGTGGTGACTGGCAACGGCTGTCGATTTATGCTGCCAGAAATCATGACCAGAGTCATTTTCTTTGGAATAGAGCGAGAGAGAAGACGTTTATTGCCTTGAATGAGAGTAATTAGGGCAATTTCAATATTTCTCCAAACGAGATCGTAATGGTTAACGATATAAAATTGAGACGCGTGTCCAGGAACAGTGCCAAAGTGAAGTGCCTCTTTTTATATAGTTAGGATTAGACTGGATATTGCTCAATTTGGTTAGGAAAATTCACAAATAAATCCATTATGAACCAATTTTCAACTTCTTCCTTCAGAGTTTCGTATTTTCCATTGTTCAAATGACATCGTTTTGCCTTATTGGTACAACTTGTGGGTCAATTCTATTCTTTACTAATGTCAAGCTACTTTCTTGTAGTCCACTTTTTCGGCAAACTATTACATAAATTTCTCAATTCTAAAATGATGTTGAAGAGGAAGAAGGTGGTGTCTCCATAATCATTGAAGTCTCCATAATCATTGAAGATACTTATGATATTATACTTATTCTGGTTATGTATTTATCATATACCTTGTGTTCAAAACACAATAGTTTACAGATTTTATTTTTAGGATCATTGATGAAACCTTGTCAATTCTTTAATTAAATAAATTAATCATTTACATTTTTTAAAATTCTTTTTGGGTAACGCGCCATCACGAGCGCCCTCACAATCTCTGTCCTAAGACCTATGTAGAGAAGGTAAATCGCAAGATGTGCAACGTAGAGCTAGGAATTGAACCTGTGATCATACGGAAGCACCGTCATTACTAAGACCGTCATTTGCCATTGCACCATATGCCCCCGAGAGCTACATTTTTTAATTCTTGATCAGATAATAGTTTGTTATCGAATTGTTCTGACGTCCTATTATCTAGTTAATTTCAAGATTGTTCTTGGATTCATGTTGTATCGAGATGTACTTCCTCGCTTAGAGTAATCTTGAATGATATTCTAGTCTTGTCTTATGTGTTTATATAATTGCATTTTTCATAGAGTTATAGTGGAATCATAGATTAAAATTGAACTAAATTATCAAGAGAAAGAAAATTAGCATGTAAGGAACATCGACTATCAATATAAAACAAGGATTAATTATTAAAGTTTAATTGCGTATTAAAGTTGTATATGACACCGTCCATTTATGGGATAATTATTAGTTTATTACTTGTGTACGATATTAACAAGAAGTCTAATATTTACCTGCTAGTTTAATTAGTGAAATTATTCTAATTGTATAAGTTATTAATTAGAATTCTTAACTCCCTCTTTATAAAAAAAAATCATATATAAAGTCCAAGGTTGAAAACTCTCTTAAGTATAAGAAATCCGAATTCGAATATTAAAAAAAATCATATATAAACTCCCTCTTTTTAAGTTATTCATTCATATTGAGATCTTTACATAGTTAAGAAGACATTGTTCTTGCCATTTCGAATAACTTATCCTAACTATTAATTGTGAAAAACCCATCTTATAAAATATAAAATTTGTTTGAATTCGAGCAGTTTTGCACATGGGCTCGAGTTGAATAGCAATAAATGATTGTAACACAAGTCAACTATTCCAAATTATGTTGAATTCACTAAACAAAGTGGGTGGTGAAATTTGCTGGCAATCATGTGGAGCTTTCACACAGATGGTGTACAATTCTTTCATCAAAGGAAAATTACGGTTGGGACCATCAACTTATGCGAATTAGAGCAAGTAGGTTCTCAATCTTCGATTTATATCAAATAGATTCTTACCCTTAAAATAAGCTGGGTTGTAAAAAAAAAAAATTAAAATTCTCATCAAAAGACAATGGATAATTATATTGACATCACATTTTTCATTTTAATTGCATTAAAGGTTCTTAATCTTTACTTATTTTCGCATTTATATTCTTGCCTTTTTTCGACGTATTTTATCATCTTCTATTATTTAGCAAATATCTTAGTATTTAATCATGGTTTATGTTTAAATATTTTGTTAGCATACTTTGAAATAAGGAATAAATATTCTTGGCACTTTTCTATTTATTGTTATTCTTTTTATTTAAAAAATATGAGGAACAATTAAGTTTTTTTTTACCTCTCGTAATGGACTTTTTGGATTGAGTCGTCATCAAAGACACGATGCGTTGATCAATGAAATGTTGATTATATGAATGTAATGAAAAAAAAAAATTTGATCTCAAGTGCAACAATGAACAAGGATTGAAAACATAAATTTGTTATGTATGTATAAATTGATAATCTGATTTTAACTTAGTTAATATCAAGAAAATAAATCAACAAAGAAATAAGGAAAAAAAAAAACTTTCTACCTTATTCCCTACCATGGATCGCAAAGGGATCAAGACCGATCTACTTTTGTCATGTCGGATTTTATGATTTTGGGGGGAAACAAAAAGGAGATCATGTTCCACATCTTCATCCCCAATCCTTGACGAGGTGGGCGATATAGGAAGGGCCAAAGTACTTTGCCATCCCTACCCATTACCCCTCCCCATTTCCAACAGCGAAAAAATAGTGGTTTCCCCCTTGTTCTCTGGCTGCCAATGGCCGCGAAACCAAGGGTAGGTGAAAAATCGGACAAAAAAATTGATTGAAAACATGATCACTACTTTGATCAAAGATTAAGGATCAAATGTGCAATATACCCTATATGATATGGTGACCATGGACATGCAGATATGGATATTAACAAATAAACTCTTTGTTTATATTTATTAAGAAAATATTGTCTATAATCAGTGCATGAAAAAACTGCACATAATTTCATGAAAAGGTCGAAACCAAAAAATTGGCAATAATTAGTACAAGCGTTGAATTAATTATTATTAAGAACTGCCCAATGGCTGTCACAATCGTGAGCCCCACTTTTATTAATAAATAAAATTATCGTATTTATAATATTGTGTTGATGTTTTTCTTTGTTAACAAGTACTGATATAATTAAAATATCGAAAATTAGAGGCGAGGACAATAAAATAGGAACAAGTCTCATCTCTTCTTCTACTGTTCAAAGCTCGAACTCATATACTTAGGGTCCGTTTGATAGAAAGATGAAAAATAGATGGCAAATAAAATATTTGGCAGGGAAGTGATTTGCCTAGAATTTGTTTTAGAGGGAATTGTAATTAATGGTGTTTGATTGGTATAATTTTTCACCTAATCCGTTTGACTTTGTTTTTCATGCAAATGGTTACTTTTTGGGATAATTTTTTTACAATCTGTATTAAAATTTGTTTGGATTGCCAAAAAGTAAAAAAAAATAATAATAATATATTTTCATAAAATTTTTATATTCGTTTGACTTCATTTTTCATATAAATTGTCAATTAAATGGATAAAATTTTTTACCATTGAATTTAGAATATGTTTCCATTGCCAAAAAGTAAAAAAAAAAAAAAAAAAGGAAAAAAACACCCAACAAGGTGGAAAATAATTTCTCACTAAAATCATAAGAAAATATTTTCCTACTTTTGTGCTTCAAGGGATTGTACATTAGAAATTGGTGGCAAACATTTTTCAGGGCAATTTGGCTAATCAAACAACCAAAAGTAGGAACTAGGAAAATATTTTCCTAGTTCCAGGGCAAATTTGCCGTATCAAACGCAGCCTTACATCAAAATGTAATTTTAAACATCTTTTAAGTTGGATTTTATTTATGTAGTATCCTTTATTAAATTTAAATGTCTTGTATTTAATTTAATTAAATATACCAATCAACCGACAAATGCTTTTTTTCTTAGATTTCCTCCAACCATACACTTTCACTCAGTTCTCTATTCTAGACCAAGCCCACAATTTTTAATCAATCACACCTGTCTCCAAAGTCCAAACATCAAGAATATATAGAATAAGGAAAATGCTACCTTGCCCCTCTTGTTGACCACCTCCCTGACCGCATGACATGGAAATAGATTAAAAAAAAAAAAAAAATAGTTGTTTGCCAAAAACGAGGCAAACTTGGTTACCCGGTTAAACATTTGAATTCACCCGACCCATGTTACCCGGCCCATTCCAAACCCACAAACCGGGTAAATACAATGTTGTGCCTAGACCAATTTTAGGTCAAGAACCCAAATTCAGGCGCGATTTTGGCAAGGAATTCCATTGTTGGCGCGATTTTGCAGACGTCCAGTGTAGAAGCAGCGGTGGGAAGTCGTAATTTTCGGTGGCCTGAATGGTAATGCTCACTATAGATTTGCAGAACAGTATTTCTAGAATCCGCGTTCGGAAACCGGTGGTCTGAAGAAAAACCCGTCATTGTAGCTTTGCCTACCACCATTACTAGAAGCAGCGTTTAGACCTCGTCAATCCCGGTGGCCTGAAGACAAACCCATCATTATAGCTACTCCTGTTACCAAATATTTCTCTCTTCTGAGTGGGATCTGGAAATACCCATCTCGACTGCTTCCACTGCCATTACGGTGACTGAGATTGACGACCAAGTTTCTGGCTTTCTTCAAGAATCGTAAGTCCCTCTTGTTTGTTTATTGTTCCACGGCATTACCTCTGTGACCAATTTATTCATTACCTCTGTTTATCATTTTGGCCCAGACGTCGAAATAGCTTACTGAGAGCATCGAACACATTGTTGGCATATCCACTGGAGTGAAATAAAATCAATGAATGATGACCGAAAAAGGTAAGATTTGGGGGATTAATTCGGTTAAGAGCTGAGAGCAGCGAACACATTGTTGGCATAATTTATTCATTCACCGAAAAATATAGTTGAGCTTATTTCCCAGCTGTAGATGCATATCGTGTATTAAACTCTAGGAAGATGATTCATGCAGGATGGCCTAGTTCTTGATTAGAATAACAATGTTGCATATTTTAGATGTTATTTGTGTAATTGATTAAAAAGATTTGAATAACACATGTGAATTATCAATGAGGTGTGTTTATAGGCATTTGTAATAAATTTGGCAATAGGAGTTCCTCTGTTGTAGGTTTTTGTTATTTTCAGTTAGTGGTAGGACATGTAGCTTGATTTTAAAGTACTTGCTATGTAGTGGAAGGAAATTAGAAATCCTGCAAAAGAGTATTTACCCGGTGGTGTGTTTAAACCTGTTCATTTTTTTCAAGTCGACAGTTGGTACTTATTAAAAATAACATAATTCGCCTAATTTTGCATTGTTTTTTATTAGGGAGTTCGGTAATTGATTTTTGCGTTGCAGGGAAAGAAATTTTGGAATATGGGGATGAGATTAGATTGGTGGAGTTAGATAATGAAAATGAAGATGTTGTGGGGCATACGAACATACCGGGTGATGATATGTTAGGTGGGGATGGTGAAAATGTGCCTAAAGTGGGTATAAAATTTAAAGATGATAATGAAATTTTTGAGTTCTACAAAAGATATGCATACGAACTTGATTTTCCAATTCGAAAAAGAAATTCACGGAAAGACGATGATGGGGTACTCAGATCTATTACAATTGTGTGTAGTCGAGAAGGGAAAAGAATTGCAAATACAAGTGGTACTTTTAAGCCGCAAGCAACAATTCAGAGTGGATGCAAAGTAAGGATCACAGCATCCACTCTTGCTTGTGGTATATGGAGGATTAACACAGTACGCTTGGAACACAATCATAAGACTAGCCCTTCAAAATCTCGACTATATAGATGCAACCGAGAGTTGACTGCACAGGTGAAACGCCGACTAGAAGTAAATGACATGGCCGGGATTCCATTGCACAAGAGTTACAATTCCGTAGTCGTCGAGGCAGGTGGGTATGAGAATTTAACATACATTGAAAAAGATTGCAGAAATTACGTCGAAAAAGTGAGGCGTTTGAGAATTGAACAAGGGGACGCAACAGCAATACAATCATATTTCTGTAAAATGTAAGCTCAGTGCTCAGGCTTTTACTTTAGTATGGATTTGGATGAGGAGTTGCGTCTAAAGAATGTTTTCTGGGCCGATAATAGGAGTATCCAAGCTTACAGGGAGTTCGGGGATGTAGTCACCTTCGACACCACGTACCTTACAAATAAATATGAGATGTCGTTCGCTCCTTTCGTTGGGGTTAACCATCATGGACAGTCGACACTCCTTGGATGTGGGCTCCTTTCGAATGAGGATACGGAAACATTTGTGTGGCTGTTTCGGACATGGTTGCAGTGTATGCACGGAAAAGCTCCAGACGGGATAATAACAGATCAGGACAGAGCTATGCAAAATGCAATCCAGATCGTGTTTCCTAATAGTAGGCACAGATGGTGTTTGTGGCACATAATGAAGAAGTTGCCTGAGAAGTTCGGATACCATGAAGATAAGGGTTCAATATTTCATGCTATACACGGTTTGGTTTATGATTGTCAATTTATTGAAGATTTCGAAAATGGTTGGGCAGTTATGCTTGGAAGGTTTAATTTGTATGGTAATGATTGGTTGGCGGGTTTGTATGAGAATAGACACCGTTGGGTACCATGTTATTTGAAGACTACATTTTGGGCAGGGATGTCAACAACCCATCGTAGTGAGAGTATGAATGCGTTCTTTGACGGTTACGTACATTCGAAGACGACGTTAACACAATTTGTTGAACAATACGAGAGAGCTTTGAGAAACAAGGTTGAAAAGGAGTTTCAAGCGGACTTCAAATCCTTTTCGCAAATGGTACCGTGCGCAACGAGATATGAAATGGAGAAGCAATTCCAGTCAGTATACACTATTTCAAAATTCAAGGAAATTCAAGAGGAATTCACGGGGAAGGTTTATTGCGACGTTCTATCTATGACTGAGGGCGGGTTGGGGGCGATTTATGAGATACGAGAGGATATTATACACGACGAGCATTCAAAGAGGAAAACATTCTTTGTATCTTTTGACAGAGGTAACTGTGAAATCACTTGCACTTGTCACAACTTCGAGTTCCGAGGCATTATATGCCGACATTCGATAGCAGTATTGATTCGTAATGATGTGAAAGTAGTGCCGGAAAGGTATATCCTACGGCGATGGCGTCGAGATGTCAGTAGAGCCCACACCAGAGTGGCAATGAACTACGATGGTATGATTAGCACTCCTGGTCAAAAGAAGTATGACAAGATGTGTCAAAGGTTCGCTACATTGGCGAACCTGACGGCAGACGACGAGGTGAAATCTGAAGCCATTATTTCATGGATCGACAATGAATGTCGACAGTTGACCACGTTGAATTCCAGCAGTAATAGTAATATGTTGTCGACCCAGATGACACATTTATCATCTGACTGTGGAGCAACACAGGATTTTGGAATTTGTAGCGTAAGGGACCCAGAATGTGCGAAACGAAAAGGTGCCCCTAAGAAACTTCGTAGGAAGAGCGGGTTGGAGTCGAGTTCCACCAAAGTGAAGGTAATATCTACATTGTTCTATCTCAATATGTTGTGATGTAATTATGGAACGGTATGTACATATTACCTATATTGTTTTTTTTTTTTTTTTTTTGGTTTTACAGGCAAATTCGAGTGCTGGAAAAGGGAAGATATCGAATGTTCGCACGAGTGCGGTGGGAAATGCAACTACAGTCATGCAATCAGCCCAACAATCACACACCCAGATGCCATTCTCATATACAAACCTCATTCTGGTTAGCATTTAATTGGCGATATAAGTTAAACGGGATATTATATGTTTCACTAATAACGTTATTTCATGCAGGGTGGCGAGGGATATCACCAGCTCTTATCAGATCAATTGCAGCCGACATATGTCCACCCCCCATCTCCAGGAACTTTTACAGTCAATATGCAAGGTGACGGAGTTGTTTATGGGATGAGCAACCAGTTGTTGTTATTATGATAATTACCAATGTATATTGAAATCTGTAAAATGTGCTTGTCGTGCTGGGAAATGATATGAGAGCACATGTGTTTCTGCTTTAGGCTTTACGTGGAAACAATTTTGGGCGGTTTTGACCATGGCTTGAGCACAGTGTTTTATGCTAAACATTTCTTATTCGATGTTCCTACAATTGTTGTTGTGTCACTTTCTTGTTTGCTGCAATTTATGATGTTGAAAATGTGCTTATGAAAAATTAACAATCTTGATTTGTCATTTTCTTTGTATACTCCATTTTACCCCTATGCCGAAAGCGAAAATGAAAATTGGCAGACATATACAAGGATATTTGTAGACGAACACAAACTAAGTAATTTCTTAGTTGTTTAAAATTTTGTCAAAATAGGTCAAGCAATTTTTCCTCTTAGAATACAAAGGTGCAGTTGAATATCATGAAACGCCTGTATCCTGCAGTCAACAAATGACACTCAAAACCCCCAAAATAGCAAGAAAGAAATAAGAAAACTCCAGAAATAAAGCAATACAATCACACTGAAATCTGCTTTGTCAACGGTCGTTCCTCCAGACATTGAAGACCAATTTTTTGTCTAAGGTCTATAAATTCCTCCCAATACATTATACGCCATTACATTGAAAAGGAGAAAAACTAAGACAACTCAACAACTAAAAAAGGTAGAAAGCAACAACATACAACTAGGAAGAGTTAAGTCATTCAAAGAGTTGCAGTTTCTAAATCCTGTTAGAAGAGATACAATGATTCAAAAGTAAGAAAATTTACATATAAGAAGCACAATGTAAAAGGAAACACGACGACCGAATTAGATTTCCAATACACAATCATAGTTAGGGTGCGAACACCTGTTACAACACCATATATTTACATAAATTACATTACAAGTTTAGTCATTCAAAACCTTCAAAGTAATGTCCAGTTAGTGGCGTCCTTTGCGTACAGTCACATTCATGGAAATCTCCGTTGTTGAATCATCAGTTACTCGACATCGTGCTTCAAATATGCAAGATAAATCTTGGGATCTCGTCCCTGAACTTGATTCAGCCCCCGTTTCCTCCTCCTTCACCCACTCCCAATAACCACATTTAACACTACACGTATTGAATAGTTTCCCTTTGTTGTCATTGTTCTTCTCCACCTCGAAGCACTTCACGAAGGCACGTTTGCACCATGGGCAAGGTCGTTTGTTCGGACATTCGGCGAAAAAATGACCCCTCAGTCGACAGCTATGGCATACTCCATAGTTCTTTCCTCTCATTTTGAACTGAGATTCAGAAATTAAATAAAAACAGGGTCAGTTCTTTCCTCCCACATGTGTTCCCCAAACAGTGGACATAACAATATCACCAATACTCAACATGGAAAATAATCTCAAATTGCTGCCAACGATTTCAACCATTTAAGGCAATTGAGCCTAAGGAATTCAAAAAACATCTCAAATTGTGCCTAATGTTCGAAACCATAGTTGAAATCGTCAACTCCTGTATATTGAGGGTCTGCTTGTGTTCTTAACTCGATTTTACCCAACTCAAACGTCTTTACAAGGCCACTTCCTGTCATTTTTTCCTGGATAGAAATACTAAGGGAGTGACAGAACAAAAATCAGTACAAGTTAATATTGGGTACTAAAGTTCACTCCACTTTCGCATGGAAGTACTATGATTTTTAGTTGAAGAGAAGAGGCAGAACAAAGGAGTATCCAAGTGTTGTGCCTAAACCACATTACCAAACACAATCAAAACTATATGCTGCAAAGGAAAATGTTGCAGACCCAGCCTATTTTACGCAAATGACAACCACTATGTAACTATCTAGTTTCCCCAAAATCCCCTCAAAATTCAAAATACAGTCAAGCTATATGTACCTTGGTAGCCTCCAACTCCGGTCGTCGTTACAGGCCTTCAGCGACTCCTCGTCATCGACAACCCGCCGAATGTCTCAGAAGTGGATGTTGGGCGATAGCTACTCGTCCCCGAAAACCCGTCGAACTCCTCACAGTTGAAAGATGGCGTTAACAACTCCTCTTCAACTAAAACCCACCGAATGTCTCACTTATGGACGTTGGGCGATGGCGATAGCAAAGTATTCAACTGGAGATGGTTCAACTCTCAGCGAACAACGGGTTGTACCATCGTTTAGGGTTAGGAACGAACCAGGGAAGGGATTTGGGGAAATTTTGTATGAGTGCTTACGGTGAATACGCTTTCACAGCTCAAAAAGGTGGATTTGGACTGGGCCGGGTAACATGGGTCGGTTAGTTGAAATGGGTTAAACAGGGTAACCAAGTTTGCCTCGTTTTTGGCAAACAACTATTTTTTTTTTTTTTTTTAATCTATTTCCATGTCATGCGGTCAGGAGGTGGTCAACAAGAGGAGCAAGGTAGCATTTTCCATAGAATAAAAAGAGCCGTTTCTTTAAGCTTTCGAAACACATTCACATTACATGTTCTCTCTTTATCTCTCTGCTACTGTTTCTACTTCTCCGTTTCTTTAAGCTTTCGAAACACATTCACATTACATCTTCTCTCTTTATCTCTCTGCTACTGTTTCTACTTCTCCAATTGATAATGTAACTCAGCAAATACAAGAAAAAGGTTGTCTTTTTGGAGTTGAACCGTGCTATCCTCAAAATACTCGAACTGAAAATACACATGGCTTCTTGTAGCTACTTCTTGCTCTTGTTCATCCATATTTGCTTCTTGTTGGGCTTGTCTTTTTCTGAAGATCCATCTGTTAGCTATGAATTTGAGGTCTCCTATATTACTGCTTCTCCTCTTGGTGTTCCACAACAGGTATATATATATATATATATATATATATATATATATATATATATTTTTTTTTTTTTTCCATTTTACTCTTTTCTGAATATAATCTGTCGATTTTATAACTTTTAGTGATGTGGGTCTGCTTATAATTTACTTGAGATTGATGGGTTTGCTTTATATTGTAAAAAAGTTTGAATCTTTAACTGCAGATCTGACAAATGTGTCTTAAAGATTTGAACTTTAGGCTAGAATCACTAAGATTCTTGAACTGCTTTGCTCTGTAATGCAGGTTATTGCTATAAATGGGAAGTTTCCAGGTCCCACAATTAATGTGACCACTAACAACTATGTTGTTGTCAATGTGAGGAACAAATTAGATGAAGATCTCCTTATGCATTGGTAGGGTTTTTGAAGATTTTGGAACTGATTTGAAAATGTTGGTAAATCTTAAGTGATCATAAAGAATTATGTATTTGATGGATGAATTAGGTCTGGTATACAACAGAGGAGAAGTTCTTGGCAAGATGGGGTTCTAGGGACAAATTGCCCTATCCCTCCAAAGTGGAATTGGACTTATGAATTTCAGGTTAAGGACCAGATTGGGAGCTTCTTTTACTTCCCTTCACTCAATTTTCAGAGGGCTTCGGGCGGTTTTGGCACGTTTATTATTAATAACAGAGCTATTATTCCAATTCCTTTTGACACCCCTTATGGGGATATCACAATTGTGATTGGTGACTGGTACACCCAAAATCACACGGTTAGTGTTTGTACATTGTTGATCTTATGAATATTTGAGTTGGGAAGTTGTTACTTTAAATTTACTGGTGAATGCGGGATTTTCTCTATCTTTAGGCTTTGAGGAGAAGCCTTAATTCTGGGAAAGATCTGGGAATGCCAGATGGTGTGCTAATTAACGGAAAAGGACCTTATAGATATAACAATACTTTTGTTCCTGATGGGATTGATTATGAAACAATTACAGTCCACCCAGGTGAGTGATCTCATATCTAACTCATAAAGATGTCCATTTACATTTGAACTTAACATATTTATTAATAAATATCATTGTCTTCCAAAAGACACGTACATATTGGTAGATACATAATTACATTATTAATTAAATGGCACATGTTGAGAGATTTGAATTGATATGTGGTTGTTGGAGTAATAAGAACCACTTTTCATATAACATTTGTGCCTCCCAAAGCCTCTGCCTGTGCTTAAGAGAAGGGAAGGATTAGACATATGTAAAGTAAAAATATTCAAGATAGGCACTCACTCTCAACCGTAATATGGAAAGATCTGTCGAAAAGATTTAGGAACCGCAACTTCCATGTTTAGCGGATAATTTCATTCCAGACTACAATAGTTTCGTGTATTTGAAATCTGCCCGTATCTACATTTTTGTAAGCTTTGTTGTATTGACATGTACAAATTCTCATATACAGCATTAGTGTATCGTAATGATGAAAGTTCTGGCAGTGAAATAAAAAAAACATACTCATATAAAAAAAGTTCAAGCGACTTCCATTTCCAATACTGTATATTTGAATAGTAATATAATGTTCTTCTGCAGGCAAAACTTACCGGATTCGTGTAAGCAATGTTGGAATATCAACTAGTTTGAACTTCAGAATTCAGAACCATAACCTGCTTTTAGCAGAAACTGAGGGTTCATATACAGTACAGCAGAATTATACCAGCTTAGATATTCATGTTGGTCAATCATACTCGTTTTTAGTAACCATGGATCAAAATGCAAGCAGTGATTACTACGTTGTTGCAAGTGCCAGGTTTGTGAATGAAACAGTGTGGCAAAGAGTCACTGGTGTTGGTATCTTGCATTATACGAACTCGAAAGGGAAGGCATCTGGTCCTCTTCCCGACCCACCACAAGACCAATATGACAAAACCTTCTCAATGAACCAGGCGAGATCAATCAGGTTTGTTTGCCCTTTGCTCATTTTCACATTGTATCTTAAAGAATTTCTACATTGACTCCCTTCAACTATTTAAAACAGTTAAGAATTCAAATTCAAAGAAATCTATTACATCAATATATGTACATTACACTAGGTCTTATTCACAATGATGCTGGTGGAGAAATTGAATCTAATAGGTCATCATCAAATGTATTCGAGTTGCTCATTATGACACGTGTAAAATTCTGATGTGGAGGATTTTTTTTTTTTTTTTTGCATCTAGTATCCTTTGCGCAGCGGTAATTTTTTTTGGTGTTCTTCACTATTCAGGTGGAATGTGTCTGCCAGTGGTGCTCGACCAAACCCTCAAGGTTCTTTTAGATATGGTTCGATTAATGTGACTCAGGTGTATGTGCTCAAAAACAAGCCGCCAGTAATGATTGATGGGAAAAGGCGGACTACTCTTAGTGGGATTTCCTTTGCCAACCCTGCTACCCCAATTAGGCTTGCTGACCAATATAAAGTGAAGGGTGCTTACAAGCTTGATTTTCCCACTAGGCCACTTACTGGTCCACCTCGGATGGAAACATCTGTTATAAATGGTACTTATAGGGGATTTATGGAAGTGATATTGCAGAACAATGACACTAAAGTTCAAACATATCACATGAATGGATATGCATTTTTTGTGGTGGGGTATGATATGACTTCTTTCAGTATTCAGTATATCTTAAATCAGAATGCGAAATTGTTTTCTCATACTGTGATTAACAACTTCGTCTAATTAAATTACAGAATGGATTACGGTGAGTGGACAGATAATAGCAGGGGCACGTACAACAAGTGGGACGGAATTGCTCGCACTACAGCACAGGTACTTGTAAATTTTGTTTTTACTAATGTCATTTTCAAAATTCTGGCATCGTTGGCAGAAATTAACTTATTTTCACATTGAAACAACGAAAATATAATCTCTCAGTTGGATGGAAAATCAAGCACTAAAAATTTGAATTAAAAAATCATGACATGTTATCTGTTTAAAAGCATTGGAAGAAAGAGTGTAGGTTTTCTTCTTATTCGTAGAAAAAAATAAAAATAAAAATTCGTTGTATCTTGCCTTTCTTAACCTAAAATTGAAGAAGATATTTTTAATTCACTTTAATATAGGTCAAAAAGATTGTGATTCTTGAAAAGTAATCACCAGTTTTAAAACACGAGTGATGATTGCAACTAGTTAAATTTTTTTAAATAATTTACCTATTCGAATATCTAGTTCTAGTATTACAATGATCTTGATTGGGGGAAAAATGAACTCAGCTCCTATGATATATCAACACATGTAGTACTTTGTGGGCATGTTTGGTGCTCAGCATTGGGCAGTACTAGATAGGACAAGGACAACGTACAGATATTTAACTTGTTAAAACTTAAAAGATTCCTGGGGTTATTTAATTTTTATTGTTTTCTGGAAGTTGCAACGATATTCTCATTTTTGTCCCATTGTGTAGGTTTACCCTGGTGCATGGACGGCAATCTTGATCTCACTAGACAATGTCGGAGTTTGGAACATTAGAACCGAGAACCTGGACTCATGGTACCTAGGCCAAGAAACCTACATCAAGGTTGTCAATCCAGAGCCCAATAACAAAACCGAGTTTCCAATGCCAGATAATGCCTTATTCTGTGGTGCACTTCACAAATTGCAAAAGTATGTATCTAAACATCACCGCCATCTGAAATTCTGAAGGTTCATTTTAAAATTTATTAATTGCTTCTGAGTTCTCATTTTACTAATTTTTACCTCTTTTTTCCTTTTTTCACTATTAGGCCACAAGATATATCTTTTGCAACTTCAATTGGGGGCAATGGATCAAAATTGTTACTCGGTTTGCTGCTAATGGTATCTGCACTTATTTCAATGTTCCATTAAGAACTTAATATGTGATAGCAGCTTTATTTTGCTTGCGGTAGTTTGCCTTTTGCTTAAGAGGGTTGAACTTGTGAGGTTTTAGGAATGTTATTGTAGTCGTGTTAATATGAATTTTTAAGTCATTTTCACATTAATTTTTTCTTTCCGGATGTAAGCTCCTCGGATCGCTAATTAATTCATTGGAATTCACCATTCTTTTAATCTTTTAAATTAATGTAATGAAGACAATTCGTCAGTTATTCTTAGTTTCAGTAGATTATGAGATGTTGATTTTTCCTTGTTAAAATGAAGAAAGTATAGCTGTGCTGGATTTGTTTTCATGTTCTTGAACTTGGTAGATAAAATATAAATATATACACATGTGCACAGACACGCGTACACATCCTAAAATGCAATCCATTGAGTTGTAGTTGTGTTTGGTAAGGTAGGTTAGACGTAATTGTACAATGTAAGGAAGAAAAGAATATCATCCCTAATTTTGTTGGGTCGAATACTATCTAGTACGGTTTCTTGTATGCATACGGAAAATGTCCAAAATGCAGAAATCATAGCATGTATTTGACAGATCAAAAATATGTATAGTTCAGGGAACGAAGTTCTTGTTTGTGCGTGCTTGTTTTAAGTAGTAGGAAATTTAAGCACACAGCAACAGATTTGGTTGTACTGGCAGAATAAAGCTCATTATAAGAAGAGTTTGACATCCACTCACATGCCAGTGGGTCCTGTGTGAATAAAAAAGTCCAAAAAAAGAAGTGGGACCTTCCATTGTGTGTATTCTGTCAACCTCTTCTGTACGAGTAGCAGGGTTGGTACTGCCAAGGATTCCTTCCCCTTCTAGACCAAGATGGCCAGCCTGTGATGATGATTCTTTTCAGATTTTCACGTGGCTGGTTGGGAAAGCTATTGATTCATGATTCTGATATAAAACCAGTAAAATTCTTTCCAGGAAGAAAGGATCGTGCATGACACAAGAATCTTGAGGGTGATGCAAATGACCGGTGATTTTCGGCGTTTGAGACAAATTTTGAAAATTGGGCCTTCAGATTGTAGTCTGCATTAGAAAAAAAAAAAAAGGAAAAATTCACAAGTTATGTATTAACTATGGACAATTCAATTTTCAAGTTTTCAAAATTTAAAAATCAGGTATTAATTAATTAATTAATTAAATATATTAAAGTCACAATTATACAATTCATGGTCACGGATATGTACTTGTAGGTTACAATATTATATATTATCAAATTAATTGGTCATGAATTATTTCATCGGTTACAAATCAAAATATTGTAGGTCATAATATATTTGTCAATCACATGTTTTCAAATTAATTAGTCACGAATTATTTTTCAGTCACATTATCAAATATTTAGGCCACAATTGAATATTTAGTCACATACCACTGCCATTGTCACTGTCACTACAACCACTAGCGACCACCCTCACCCTCACCTTCACCTCGCCACTACCACCGCCACAACAGCACCAATACCACAACTTCACCACCAACAAAAGCCGCCACCACTACATCCAATCCACTGACAACTAAAATCACAACAACCACCACTATAGAATCTCCCGCCACAAACAATCACATCTACCACCAACCACTCACATACTAACTATTTAATAGGTCACAAATGTTGATCCACTCCAACATAAATGCACCGCTACTGTCGTTGTCGTCGCCGTCGCCGTCGCCGCCGCCACCATTTTGCAACCCACCATCAATAACATGCACCATTATCATCGCACCACTACCACCTCACCACATTTAAGATTATTACAGTTCTCTGATCAAGTTTAATTACAATTTAGAATTAAAATCATAACTATCTATGTTCGAATACGACCTGCATGTCTTTCTTTTTACACATTTTTCAACCTTACCATGAGGTTTTTTCTCCTCTGTGTTTTTTTCCTTAAACCATTTTACTTGACATGTTATATTAATATGCAAATAAACATTTATAGACTTCTAGTTGAAGGTGCAATAATAATAAATTTACACGTAGAAAAATCGGAAGTACCATATAAAAGTAAGAGGATCTTACATTGAGTATAATTTTTCTTAAATCATGACCAAGTGGCACTGAGATAACCAAACAGCTTAGTGAAACACTGTGGGCACATGCCAACCTATTATCTTCTTCAAAAGATGTGGTTGAAAATATATCCAATTCTGTGCTCTTTTTTTACTTCTTGTTCTGTCTGTCTTCAACTTCGAATTCAGAGCAAAAATGGCTCTCTCTACAATCTCCTTACTACCAACAAAATCCATTAATAACATCTCATCTGTATCTTTCTCTAACAGAACCCACAATTCTCTCCAATTTTCTTCAAAGCCCTTTGCTGTAATATGCCAGTTGGAGGCTCAAAATGGAGACACTGTTAAAGGTAAAATTTTCAGCTTTTTACTCCAACTTTTAGATAATTTAACAGCAGATTTTCTGGGATTAACACTGGGATAAAAATTGGAAATATAGAAACAAAAAATTGGAGAAAACTTGTTTCAACTGCATTGGCAGCTGCTGTGATTGGTTTTAGCAGTGATATGTCTGCTATGGCTGAGCTCAATAAGTATGAAGCAGAAACCCGAGGCGAATTCGGGATTGGATCTGCAGCTCAATTTGGTTCTGCTGATCTCAAGTGAGTTCTCCAAAATATTTGTGTCTTTTTCGTATTTGGGGGTTTCAGGAAAGCTTATGAGTTTTTTGTTTGTTAATTTGTAGGAAAGCAGTTCATGTGAATGAGAACTTCAGGTAATTCTTCCCTTCATAGCATAAGGAAAAGCTCAGAAAGTAAAAGAAATTGTACAATTAAATTAAGTAGCAGAATAAAGTAACATTTGTCCTATGAGACATATTGGTATGTTGATGAGGACTATTGAGATTTCCAAGATTTTAAGTTGTCTAAAGATTATTCGAATCATGAGAAGTGTGCAAATACTCTCTCTTTTTTTTAAAGCACGGATCAAATTGAAAATCGAGGACATATTTGGCATGCAGTATGGAATAATGTCTAGACAATACAATAGACATGCGTTGAGCTTCTTTCTTATTTAGTACTATATACAATCCACTCTAGAAGTGTGCGTATACTCATTTTGTTTATCACGGTTCAAATTGAACATCAAGGAGATCTTCGGTATGTATTATTGAATATGACCAGACAATACAAGAGACTTGAGTTTATCTTCTTTTTTCTTCTTTAACACATTCGAACACCATGCAATCCATTCTACCATAAACCGTTATGATTTCACAAAAAATGTGGTAGTAGCAAATTAGTGTAGCAATACCAAGAACATCCCATGTTCATAGATTAATTTCTACTATGCATAGGGTACATAGTTTTATCATGGATTTGTTTTGGTGAAGATTTAACGATAACCGGATGTTATACAATTTGATTTCTCTTCTTATGGATTGGTCCGAAGTAGTATTCATTCAAGAATTATAAACTGAAACATTTAAAGACTTATATTCATATTATTACTTGAAATGACTGATACAGAAGAGCCAATTTCACAGCTGCTGACATGAGGGAATCAGATTTCAGCGGTTCAACTTTCAACGGTGCATATCTTGAGAAAGCTGTCGCATATAAAGCAAATTTCACGGGTACATATCCATTTCCCAATGTCTCATTCATATATCTTAAACACATTTTTCCATTAATTTAAGACCTATGATTCACTGTTAGTCACTACTTTCTATATTTCCTCCACGAACATCTTTGTGTAGCCATCAAACCAATAACGACCAGACTTTGAGATTTACATTTGTCCAAGGAAAAAACTCAAGCTTTCACCTGATGTTCTTAGTAATATAGGTAGCATTTGTTCCACAATTTGGAGGATATGATCGAATGCATAAAACTTTTCTTCGTTGCCTCGTCTTTTCTCCAAAGTACTTTGTGCACTTATCCAAAATCCATTCTGAATTCTCGAGCAAGGTACTTTGTCCACTTATCCGTGTAAACAGATCTTTTTTAACGTCATTATTACTATGTTTTACGAATTGGCTTAATACATAAGGAGAAGTGCTGATTGCCTTAATTTTCTTGAATTAGACTTTTCTATGGCACTGGAACGGGGAAACTCTTTATTTTAAGAAGTACCCTTTCCCGTTCTCCTCGTTAGGAATTGATATATCAGTTGTTGAGTCCATGCTCAACTCAAATTTGAATTCTCTGTAATATTGTAAAAGTTGATTCCTGAAAGAAACAAATCAAATGAACAAGTGAGCTTTGATTTGAGGAAAAAATCAGATGCTGAAGGCGGAAAACTCGCACAATTTTGAAATCGCATACAAAACACTAGCAGCCATCCAATTTTCTGTTGATTCCCAACAATACTAGAAAATTAGGCAAGACGACTCACAAAATACCGAGAATTGGGGTATAATAGGACCTTTAAAATAGGGGACATACAGAAAAAATGGTCCACAAGAATCACCATTTCGAACCTACTTAAAAGCAGGACAAGTTCAATAACTTGGCCTCTAGTTTTAGGGACTGTTTTAATATATTTCTTGTCCTGTTGTTCATTCATAAAGATAATGCACAAAATTATGTGAGAAATATGTCAACACTTTGAGGGAAAAAATTCTTAATTCATGAAGTGGGAGGAATTAATACATATGAAATCAATGACGAATAGGGTCGAATGTGAAGTAGAATCTCACCAGCCTGTAGTGTAAAAATGGTAATCCCGACCACTGGGAAGTACACTATTGTCATGATTCCCCCACCATTATCAAAATAAGTGTGACATTGTGCAATGAAGGGATTTTTTCACATACATAACGGTGTCTCTAAACTTCAGCCTTTGCATAGTAAAAACTCATCAAAGCTAATTAAATTGCATAATAGATAAGCCTTTCAACTAGCTCTTCCATATCGACTAGGCAAACAACTCTTCCGCAAAATTCTTCTATTCATCATCACTCTAAAAAACGACACCTTAATGATTTTTGTCCATGGTATTGTGACTGCTATAGAATTCAATGCTAAAAACTTGGACGGAGCAACCTGAGTTCCTTAATTAGGTAGACTTGTCAATTAGAGTGCTAAACTTCGTCTCTCCTTTTCGAATGAAATTATAGCCATTATTCTTCATATTTTTCTTAGTAGATGGGAAGTTATTAATTCATTGTAGGTTTCAACAGGTGCAGATTTGAGTGACACGTTGATGGATCGCATGGTAAGCCTTGTAGATCCTTGTAACATGTTCAATATTCCATTCAATTATTATCCATACAACAAAATTATTCTTCATGAAGATATATTAATCAAAAAGTAATTGTACAATTTACCATTTCTTTTGCCGCAGGTTCTTAATGAAGCCAATCTAACAAATGCCGTCCTAGTGAGAACAGTCCTGACACGCAGTGATCTCGCGGGTGCTATCATTGATGGTGCTGATTTCAGTGATGCCGTTATTGACCTTTCCCAGAAACAGGTATTTCTTAAAGTTATTGGCCCTTTTTCCGAACATTTTCGATGTTGATTCTGTTCATTGGAGTGCAGATGCTCCACATATGTATATACCAAAATGATTAACGTTGATGACTTGACTAATTTCTGATGCTAATGATAGGATAAAGGATTCATTTATTTCTGTTTTTCATTGGCAAAAGCCTTTGTACTGTTAGGCTCGGCTACCGTGGCCAACTTTCATATACTTAATGTGGGGAAAGTTAGGACGATGTTAGTTGCAGCTTTTGTTAAATTTCATTTGTTTAATCTGTTAATTATGCGATTTTTATTGTCTAAGCATTCATGCTTCTACGTCCTCTTCGATTCACATGTTAAAGTTGATACTTTTCTGTAGGCTCTTTGCAAGTACGCAAACGGCACGAATCCAATAACAGGAGTAAGCACCAGAAAGAGCCTGGGATGTGGGAACAGTAGACGAAATGCGTATGGTTCTCCATCTTCCCCTCTGTTAAGTGCTCCACCAGAGAAACTTCTCGACCGAGATGGATTCTGTGATCAAGCCACTGGCCTTTGTGATACGAAGTGAATGTTCAAATCGAATCGATGTAGATAAACATCTTGGAATAGAAAAGAAATCACTGCTGTCTATTACATGTTCGTCGTAATTTGAACTTTGTAGTGCATGGTAGGTAGAGATGTGCCACAAACAGTTTGATGATGTTCAAATCTCATTTGATTGAACTTATGAAATTTATAGACACCATCCTACATTGGTAGACGTTGAATTTGTTGTTTTCTAAATGGTGCTTGTCCTTTTCTATTGCACAGAATTTCTTGGCCATCAATTGTGGTCCCAATTGTTGTGAGCATGCTAATTACAAACCCTATGAAGATTCATAATTTGGGACATCAATAGTTGAAGTAATGATTAGGCATGAAGTCTCATCTTCCATGAGTTAAGTCCCTTCTCTTTCCCTTTTGGCCCCCAACAATTTGTTACCGATAACGATCTGCATGTTCTACTTTTCGGTAGTTTCGCTGATCGTATTAAGCAACCTCTTATTGTCCTGTCTTATCCGACCCCAAGAAAAGATGCAACCCATTCTTATTGACCCCACACTCGGCCACCTCAAAGGTGGTCCAGCCCTTTTTGCACTTCTAATTGTGACGGGTTTCTTAGGGTTGCGATAAACTTTACTTATCCTTTCCCAGCCCCTTCGACACAAACAAATTTCAAAAAATAAATCAATATGTAAATATAAAAACCACCACGTTTACTTGGATGATGGAGAGGCCTCAAAATGAAAACTCATCAAGGATTAAAGGAAGAAATCAAATTGCTTGATCTCTAATTGTTTCTTTTCTAAAGTAGATCAAGACGAAAATCTCAAAATGGAAGTAGAAAACAAAGAATAACTGCATATAGAACTTGTTGTATCCCTTTGTCCAGCTCCCGTTGTCTACCATGTTTTATCTAGACGCACTACACCAAAAAAGGCCTTTCGCAACGTTCAAAAAACGTTGCAAAAGGCATTTTGCAGCGTTTTTGCGTCTGTTGCGTAGGCCGGTGTTGCCGTTGAGGGAAGACTTTTTGCAGCGTTTTTTGAACGTTGCGAAAGACGTTGCAAAAGACCTTTTGCAGCATTTTTTAAACGTTGCGAAAAGAGCTTTTGCAGCGTTTTTTGAACGTTGCGAAAGACCTTTTGCAACATTTTTTGAACGTTGCGAAAGGACATTTTGCAGCGTTTTTTGAACGTTGCGAAAGGACCTTTTGCAGCGTTTTTTAAACGTTGCGAAAAAAAATTTGTAACGTTTTTAACCTTGCGAAAGGATCTTTTGCAGCATTTTTTAATAGTCTTTTGCAACGTTTGCAGTAACATGGTCTTTTGCAGCGTTTTTTAAACGCTGTAAAAGACTCATCCTTTATTTTTGGCAACGTTTGCAAAACGTTGCTATTGGTCAATTTAATTATTTTTTTAAAATTAATTCGCATTTTTAGTCCCGTTCTTTGATCAAATAATTCGAATAATAAACAAACAATTCACATAATAAAGAGATGAAAACATCAAAAAATATAAGAAATCATATAATTAAAATGGTTGCTTGAATTGAAATTAATTAAACAATGTGAGTGCCATACATTGATTGTGCAATATTCAAAATAATTTCATTATACTTCAAGTTTAAAATATCAACCCAGCGATCAAAAAAAGCTTTTCCATCATTTCGATGAGTACAAAAGAACAAGTGCAGCAACTTGACCGGCAACAGGTTCAATCTGCTGCCATGTTGAGAGATCAAAAACAGCAGTTTTCCCCATTCTAGATTTTGCTTGGCAAATAACATCCATTCTCAGAATAGCTTGAGGTATATACTCATGTTGCACTGACGAAGAACCAAAGAAGCCTCAGTTCAATTAAAAAAGGTTTACCATTCAACTTCCCGAAAGTGTGAGTGATAATAGTGATTTACCTGAAAATCACAAGTTGACAAATTAGAAAGATACAACTCTGAAAAGAAAATTTCATACAAGTTATAGGAACAAAGAGAGTAACAAGTGTAAATATTCAGAATCTGAAGTACCAAAAATACATGCCATCATGTCTGGAGTTTCAATTAAAAGATATTCACCAAAACTCTGAAAAGAGTTTTAATATATTAGAGTAGATTACTTATGGGGGTGCTGCAATGCTCCAATCCATCCTAAAATACTCCACCAGAATCCCCTAATGACTTGGAAACTCTCCCTATTCTTTCTCCATCCCCTCGTTATGACTCACTATATTCATTCATTCCCTGCACCCACTACCACTGCAACTCAAAGCCAATTCGATCCATACCATATAAAACACACAATTAACGACTATGATATCCCAGAAAAATGGGGGTAGACAGGATATAGTTCTCCAATAGCATAATAAAATAGTCGATAAGATCCTATAAAATTGTCAAGATACAAATCTGTTTGACCAAGATACCAAATGCAAAGACATACTACACACAAGACGTGAAATTCTCTGCAAAGTGAAAAGACAACTTTGCAAGATCAAACCTGCATTTCTGTGAAGGAAAAAAAAGAAAAAAAGAAAAGAAAATGATTCTGAGAAATGGGATCTCAGGCACCACTGAACTTCTTCACTTTTCTTCACCCTACAAATTCCTGCCAGATCAAACTCCCTGACTTGGCACCATAGCACCTGTACACACCACGACAAGCTATGATTAAAATAAGTTCTGGTCCTTATAGGCAGGAACCTGGACCTGCAAAACTCATCTCACACATGAGATCCGTAACTTATATTCCAGAAAAAGAAAACCAAACCGAAGTTAAGTAAAAGCACACTAGCCTGGATATATGGTGGTTACAGGATACCTGACTGCGTACAAAATCACACAAGCACACACTAGCAGATGTAAGAAAAACATTTTAGGCCTTATCAGCTTAAAACATACAGGAATGAAATCGTCACATTATCAGCTTTCATGAAAAGAGCAAATGCAATACTGAATGCATATTCAACTATTAAAGGTTCACAGTGTAAAACTAAGTTAAACATCCAATGGTATGACACCTGATATAACTAGTAACAACTACAGCTAATTCAACAGAACCAGATACAGCTCCATAATAACAAAAACTAAGTTCACCACCTTGACTTCACTGTAAAATTATTACCAATCTGTAGCCTAATAAGATCTTCACAATCACATCTCTAAAACTACAAAAAGAAAATTGTTTTGGAAAATAATTTGTATCTAGTCTCAGAAATGAATAAAGTTCTGAATAGAAAAGCTAGACTACCAAACAATTAAACAGAATGCTATCCACAACTTTCTACTGTAATCCTTACTTTTACAGCTATAATTTATGAGCAAAAGTTTGCTTTAATGTCCATTGTAATCAGCAGTTGAATTTCAAAAGAAAAGGAAATAATCTGTTAAAGATTGATTGATGAAAATTACTGAAGCAACCTTGTTATCCTAGTGAAAGGGCCATTTAATGGAATATATATTATATGGAATAAAGCTGGTCAGACACCGATTCACAGTATTAGAAACCAGAATATGTCTTTAAAGATTACAAGCCTAGTTATCAGCAAACAGAGATGACGATAACATTATAAAACACAACCCCATAACTGATTAAACAAGGACGACCAATGTTTGTGCATAAACAAGATACAGATTATTCCACATTTTGAACTACAAATTAGAACTAAAGCTTTTGGACATTGCACATCAATGAAATCTCTTCGCAGTGTATTACTTGTAATTCGAAGTAGTCAATCTACTAAAAAATTAGAACTAGTCCTAAAATTATGTCTTTAACATTAATCTCAACCAGTTAAGTTCATTCACATTCATCTCCCTCGGCATGGTAACAATCGTATACATTCGCTCAACTAAGATAACATAACCTTGTCAGCGCTGGTTAGGAAACTTCCACAGGATCATCAGTATCTTAGCAAAATAAACTGTAAATAACATTGCAATGTATTGTCAGAATCTAATGTACTGTTTAAATGGGTAAAAGAAACAAAACATATTTATCTTTGCAATCTATCGAACCATTTAATGTGTACTGAATAAACAGATCATAAGAAACTGCAGTCATAGAGAACTGCCAAAGAGCAAATTCATTATTCAAAAGCTATAACTAAAGGGTGAAAAAGAAACAGTTGAGCAAGCGTCTGTAATCTCTCATTAACACGATTGATTACAAAATGCACTGCAGAGTGGAAATTCATTCACATCAGCACCCGCAAAAAGTATTTTCTCTCGAATAATTATACAAAGAAAAACCAAATAATGCCACACTAACGTAGAAAAAGAATAATTCTCATGTGAGTACCAGAACAAAGAAACTAATGTACCTTATCAATTTATTCCATAACTATTAACTCCCGACTCTGGAACCACCACAATTGCCTTCTGCAGTTCCACATCCCTCACTTCTTTGATCTCATTCCCATCTTCTTCTTCCCCGTCAGTATCTAAAGTAAAGTGAGCCTGAGAATCAAACTACTTCATCTCCCCTCCATCTCCAAGTGGCGTATAGAGCATAAATCCTCTGTTGAAGGGCCTTCATTCTCAAGAACTCATCAAATGGCCCTGAATCCATCTTGATTGGGAAACCCACTTCAATTCCTTCACTGCCAAACCAACCGGTAAAAAAAAAATTAATCCTCTATCCCCAATCAACCCCAAAGAAAACAAGAATCTAAAATGTTTACAAGGGTTTGTAAACGACTTGGGTCCCAGCGACTGGAAGGTTTCCATAGCTCTGGGATTATGTTTTCCTTCTATTCGACTGTCAAAAATTTCCTAATGAATCGAAATAAATAGATAAGCAACTTTACCTTAGGGGAAGCTCGACTGGAACCCTCACGTTCAGAAGCTTGAGTGAAGCCGGACTGAAAAATGAGAGACCTTTACATTCAGACGAGTGGAAGATGGAGATGATGGCCGCCATTTACAGGAAGCTGGAGTTGGTGGCTCGAGTGAAGCTAGAATGAGAGAGGATGGACCTTTGGCGGAAGATGGAAAATACCTCTCTGGAGTAGACGACGGCGGTGGGCTAAGTTACATAACGTCGGTCGGAAGCTGTATTTTAGGGTTTCACCATTTGATGGCGAGAGAGGTAAAAAGAGAAAGGTCACAGTGTCGATCGACGAAGGTAGTAAAGATGGCTAGGGTTCACTGTTGGCTACGGGTGGGGAAAGGAGAATGACAATTAAAATGTCAAAGTTAATAATTTGTAAAAGTCGGTGTTCTACGGGTCGGATCGGGTCGGGTCAATTCAAAGCTCAAATGGAAAAAGTCCACAATTTACAAAATTGGCCCAACCCACTAACCCGTCTCACCTTTTGCAACGTTTATCGAACGCTGCAAAAAGTTCAGCCTTTTGCAACGTTTAATAAACGCTGCAAAAAGTGAGACGGGTTGCAACGTTTAATAAACGCTGCAAAAAGTTCAGCATTTTGCAACGTTTTTTGAACGTTGCAAAAGGCTGGACTTTTTGCAGCGTTTATTAAACGTTGCAAAAGGCTGAACTTTTTGCAGCGTTCGATAAACGTTGCAGAAGGTGTCTTTTGCAACATTCATTTACAAAACGTTGCTAAAGTTCAATTTTCTTAACCAATTGCAACACTCACTTGATAAAATGTTGCAATAGACCCCTTTTGCAACACTTAATTACCGAATGTTGCCGTTTATGTGTTGCAAAAGCTCATTTTTGGCGTAGTGACGTACATAAACTTTTCTACTTTCTCTTTAAGTTTTTTATGAGTTAATTTCACTAATGATCACTGAAGTTAGCAAACATTTAATTGCTCACTAAAGTATGTTTTCGCCCATTTAGTCAAAAAAATTTAAATAGTATATGTTCCATAATTGGTAACTCATTTAGTTAATTTGCATTACAACAAAAATGCCCTTTTGCAACACTTAAAAGGCAACATTTATGTATTAAATGTTGCTAAAGGGGTCAATTGCAACATTCGAATAGGTGAATGTTGCCATTGCATAACATAATTGAGCTTTGGCAACATTTTTTAAGTAAATGTTGCGATAGACCCCTTTTTGCAACGTTTATTTAGTGTTGCAAAAAATAAAACTTTTCGCAAGATTTATAAAACGTTGCAAAAAACTTTATCTTTCGTTTAAAAACGTTGCTAAAACGACCACTTTTGGCAACGTTTAAAAAACGTTGCTAAACTGACCACTTTTTGCGACGTTTATCAAATGTTGCCAAAATGATCATTTTTGGCAACGTTTAAAAAATGTTGCTAAAATGATCACTTTTTGCAACGTTTTTTAAACGTTGCCAAAAGTTACCCTTTCAGCAACGTTTAAAAAATGTTGCCGTATCTTTCCACTCTACGGTAACATTGAGGTTTGCAACATTCGTCTAAACGTTGCAAAAGGCTTTTAGCAACATTTTTCAAACGTTGCAAAATGTCATTTTTGTTGTAGTGTTTATTAGCACCATATCCAGCATAGTATTTACTAAACCTTCGCGTGGACAAACGAGAGTCAAAGCAATAGATTGGCCTCCCATTTTAGCTCCATTGCAACCTTTTTACTGTTTATTAATGATGAAAAATAGGTTTATGGTTAAGATTAAAGGGAGTGATTTGAGATTTTTTAGTTGATGGTGTTTTTTTTTTCGTAAGAAACATGTTTTATTTTGAACATCAGCAATTTCACGAAATCTATACAACAATCATTAGTTGATGTCATGTTTTAATTGAGCGAATATCTACTTAATTTTGTGTAAATATATTCAAACACTACTTGGATACAACTGGCATGAAGATAAACTATTTTGAACTTAATTGGAGTTGATTCTGAGCAATTAAAGAGCAATTAGACAGTAAGTGATCAAATAGAAGTATTAATAGAGCAATTGGAGGAGATTCACTAGTTTCAATAGCTAAATCCAATATTTGAAAGTTCAAGGACTTAATTGCAGACTTTCAAAACTTGAACCAGATAAATTGTGGAATGTTGTGTAATGATGAGGATCAAAGTATAAAGATTTAAAGATGAAGGACACATGTACAAATAAGAGATGACTCGAACTAAACCAAATGAAGGGTTCAGGACCAACTTGAATGGGAGGCGAAGTTGTGCCTTACGATCTCAAGATGCGATCGCAAGCCTAGAAAATTTTCCAGCACAAAGCTAAAAATTAAACATCTATCATCGAAAGTGTTTACATTGTGCGATTGTCTAAGTCTGCGATTTTGTTTGGCATTTTAATTCAACCTCCACTTAAAAAGCAATTAGGACACAAGTTTTGACCAAATTCTTAGGTACTATATATACACATATCTTCATCTGCAATTTAGAAAGAAGCTTTTGGAATACACTATACATATATTATTAAAAGGGTGAAGCTAAGAGTGTTAGTGTTATATTTTGTATTGGCGATTCTGTTAACAAAATGACAAATTTGAACAATTATAAAGTTTATGGACTAAATTGTAAAGTTTCATAGTTGGTAGGTTAGCTTAGGGTTTGAAGTTTTATGTTTGGAATACGAAGGTAACTCACCGATTTTTCGCTAGCTGCTCGCCGGACTTGTACTCGAGCGGATCCATCGCTCGACCTTCGCCTCACTGTCGCTCGAGCGATAGGTTCTTCGCTCGAGTGACGTATTTTTTCGGGCAACCTAATTTTCGATGTGCGAGAATTTTATTTGACTCATGTTTCCTAAACAGTCCAACATATAAATACAGGCGCTGCGTTATTCCGTCTTAAGAGGTTGAACATTATTCTCTCAATAGAAAACATCCTTCGTCAAATCAAAAGAGTTCAATCCTTCTCATTTTATACGCCAACCTTGTTGAAAACATCAAAATAACCAAATCAAACATCAAGGTGCAATCTTCTCTTGGTTATGTCAAATGCTTGAAGATAAAGGAAGATTATTGAAGAATGATGAGTTCTTCTTGAAGATCCGCAGGAGATAAACGTTCGTGAAGAGTCAGAAGTAGAGTTCGTGTGCTTACTTCAGGAGGATTGCTTTACAAAGAAAAGTCAGGTTTGGTGTTCATATGTACATTCTAGGAGGGTTGCTTCAAATTTCAGCAGGAGATCAGAAAGTTTGTATCATCAACTTTGCTGGTGGTCTATAAGTTTATCAATACGTTTATAGTGGATTTCTGACTGATAAAGCGCCCGAGATTTTTCCCACGTTGGGCTTCTCCGTGAACAATCATTGTGTTCTTTACCGCTTTGATTATTGTTTTATATAATTGTGGTATTCAAATATAGAAAATTTGATTTGATTGATTAATCGCCTAAACATAATTAACTAGTGACTTGTTGCTTGTTAGTTATAATTTTAATTCTGCATTTACACCTAATCATCCCCCTCTATATGTAATTGGGTCGAATTTTGCGTTTTTCAAAGAGGAATCCGATAAGAAAAATTACATCTCTCCTACAAGATTTGAAGAAGTTTCTGATGCAAAACACATTCTTATACATAATTTTCATACATCTTTGCTTGAATTTGAAGAAGAAAAAGGATATTCAAGAAGATCACTCAAAAACCATTGAAAGCATTCAATATTTAAGATTTTTTTTTTTTTTTTTTTCATCCGGTTGATGTTTAATATGCATTATTCTAATCATATGATGTTGACTATTTGTATAGGTGATAAGATAACATTGAACCCTATCTTTTGATATTTTGATATTAATTTTTAGATTTTGACATTAAATATTTATTTTATTTTGAATGATTGTTAGGATTTTAATTTTTTTAATTACCTAACCATTACTGAATTATTTTGTGATTTCTATTGATAATGGATAGAAGGAATAGAAATTTAGCACATGTTAACTATCATTATAAGGTCTTATAGACGTTAGAAAATTGTTTATACTTTGTATGATCTCATTAAATGTCATTGTGATTTAATCGTGTTCATATGTTTGCATCCGGGATAGGAATATCTCAAGTCATACGGGAGGATAAGTATAATTTTACTCGATAGAGATTATTAAATAAAATAGAAACATTGATCTTCAAGTCCAAATAAATATTGTCAAATTATGGGATTGATATTAAAATGATAGAAAATAGGAGGATTCGAGGTCCTACTACTTTGTTCGTTATTTGAGTAGTCATAAACTCTTTTCAATCTGCAATTTCATGAAATGTATACAACAATCATTAGTAGATGTCAAGGTTTAACGTGCCAATATCGAATCTTGAGTAGATGTCGCCAAAGGAGTGACTAATTATATAATATTATTTAACTTTTGTGATTAAATGAATCATTTTTTATTTTTTATCTTATTCGAACTCGAAGGTAAAGTTATCCTTTCACTATATGTAACCACAAATCCTTGGTTTCTAGTTAAAAAAAGACCCCACGTTGAATATCTATTATTATTAAGTAAAAGTAAATTCTCAATACGTCTTTCCTTTCAATTATATGTTTAGATTTATTTTTTATGGACTTTTCCTTTACCATATTTTATCTTTAATGTTACTTATTAATTATCAATTATCAATTGTTATGTCCCCCAATTAGTTCCAATCAACATGTTTTGCCAAGTACATTGACATATCGATATTTTCGTTATTCAAGCTTAATGATGACTTAATTGCAACAAAATGAAGTTTAACTTAAAAAGAATTTTCGATGAGCTCAAGTGTTATTAATCCTTTTAGAGCAATTTGAGGACACTCTTTGGGTTTTTAAATCAAGATATATATCGTTTTATTTTAAATCTTATTCTATGCTCATGTGAACTTTTTCAACTTTCTCTTACTCCACTGATTATGCAGTAAAATAAATATTTTGTAGATGAATTATATGTTTCATGTACATGTTAGTCTACACTATGTACAATTTTTTTGAGCACGAACTTGAAAAAACATGCAAAATGGTGTAGGATGACGAAGATATGAGCCCAAAAAAAGTTGAAATTTGTCGTATTTATAGAGAACATCTTTCAAGAGAGACATCAAACAAGTCGAGATGATGAAAGTGGTGGAATGAATGACTTCTATACAAAGTTGTGAGTGACTGTCTCGTCTTTTTAATAAGTCGTGCTTTATGGGATTGCTAGCAATGAAGGACTGGAAGAGCTACTTGGAATTTAAAACTAACTTACCGAGAGATTTACTTATATTGCAAGATGTTTGTTAGAGACCTGGTGCAAGATTCAAAGGAGAGCCAACTCCAATTCAGAGAGATTATGATGCTGCCCAAGATCCAAGATGGTTAGAGGATTGGGATGATTTTATGATTTTTATTTCTTTAATTTTTGTTACTTTACTAAATTATGTTTTATTTAATTACGGTGTCATTTATGTTTTATTGAGAGTTTGGGGTTTTTTTTTTTTTTTTTGGAATAAAATAGTTTTGAAAGTTCTCTTATTTCTTTGCCAATAATTAATTGTTCTTTGCAATAGATGAATTATTGTCATTCTTTTACGAATTAACAAGTCTTGATTGTCGGTAAATTGTATGAGCAGGCACTCATCTTTTACCGATTTTTCAATTGGATCGCTAAATTTTAATTTACTTCAGTTAATGAGTCACTTAAATTAAATTAAATTTTCTACTACACCATTATATCACATTGTGTCGTGCATTGTTCTTTAAAATTAGGAAAATTGCTTAGTTAACAATCTACCACAACTAATTTTCCACGAAATGAAAATGGTAAAATGAGAATTATGACAATATTTTTAGATTATAAATTTAGAAGACTTGTTTTTTTAACACCTTTCTGACCTTACATAGTGGACGACACGTTGACTACATGAAATATTCATTAGAATTTGGTTGCTACTAACGGAGCATTGTGGTTTGAAACTAAATTGAAGTTTGGCAACACTATTGACATAAATTAATATTTAGCGACTCAATTGAGATTTCACTGGTAGGCTCATTGATCACAGATAAAATTTATACCCCTTGAGTTTCAGTTCACATCTACGTTCTTTTCATAATCATGTATATTTAAAATAATTATAAAAATTACTGAACAAGAGAGAGCTATGAGTTATGACTGTAAGAAGGTTACTTTTAGAGTAGAAATGATGCAATATCACATGGAGCTGTACCACCTCGACAATTTTATGAAGTTTACTTAGACAGAAAACAACATTTTCTGTAAAACCCTAATTATTATTCAGTAATAAAATTAATTACTCAACACACTGCATCAATGCGCATGTTCTGCTTCATTTGCCATTCGCAGAATTCCTCTGAGAATCCATTACTCCTTTGTCTTCAAATAATATAATAACAATGTCTCTGCAATTTCATATTGCCCAAACCATGTTAAAAAACGGCTAGAATAAAAGATAACACGATAGTTTAATTATTAATCTAGATAAACAATGTGTACGTTATTTTGAGAAACTAGAAGTGTCAAAGACGGAAGGCAACTAGTCTATTATGACTAAAAAATGAAGATGTTATTGAGATATATACTTCACTAAAACAGAATTTGTATGGGACTTGGAGATATAAAGTGAATGAAAAAATTTAGACAGTTATGTATTGTAGAGTACCTGGAGACTGCATGACTAGGGTAGAGGGGCCAAATGCATCAAGTCGATAAATGTTGAGTACACGTAAGCTTTCATAGTATCGATGGAGATCCCAGGATCGATCGCAGATCTTTCTACCCAAATATAAGTAAATATACCGAGGATGCTTTTGTGAGGAAGCTATGAACGTTTTGAATTTAGGATTGAGTCATAAATTTATAGAATTACCTTCAAGTAGCGAGTCTGAAAAACTTCAAGAACTGAAGAGAAATTTTACTCGACGTATGATGACAAGGAATATGACTATATTTATAATTATTCAAAATCTCATTCTACTGCACACGGGGTAAGTTTTTTGTTCTATGTTTAAATATTTCTACTAAATACATGCCGCCTAGAGTGGTTTCTAGCCGGTAAAAAAAAGGCATTAATTGTATATAAAACTGGATAGGACACAAGAAACAAACTAGAATTATGCTAATAACGGGCTGTGATGCAACAATATAACTAGGTTTTAACCTTAAAATTTGTAAAAATTAAGCACATGTCTGTGTGTTTGTGTGAAGGATAACAAAAAAAAAAAGGTGGCATGAGAGCACGCTGAATGATTATGTCGCATGTGCAATTGTCATTGCTTGAAATAGACATTGATGCTTTGAATTCAACGAAAGTAAAATCATGTCCTAAGTCAATAACGGCTGACAAACAACATTATTCTATGTTTCTTATTCTTATTACATAATTATATGTATGATATGAATGGAAGCTCTGCTTCCCTTTTGGGAGGTATAAATTTATTTATATAAAACTAAAAGAATTTTGAATTTAAAAAAAAAAAAAAAAAAATCTATTCGTGGATTCTTTCCATTGCCTCTTAGTTAACTTCCAAAACTCTTCGTCTAGTAACCAGGAATTCATGAGCTGCTGATGATGGAAAATATTGCATATGACGAAGGGTGAAATCTTGTACCATTTCCTCCTTGGTTTTTTTTCCCCTTCCCTATAAAAACATGTGCGCAGTGTACTGCCTTAATTTTTCTTCAGCTCGTGAACTTGCACTATGAGTGCCTCCGCGTCTTTCATTAGCGACCTTGTTGTGAAGACAGTCGTAACTTTTTATATGTAAGTAACTTAATTTTGACACATAAGACATCTTCATGTTCCTTTTCTAGATTTTTGTGGGTATTTTTCTTTATCTTAAACCCAATAGTTTATAACAGTGTAGCAATGTCTTCTCCTTCTCCTTCATACGGTGCCATTGTTCCAGTAGAAAACTCATGCAGAGCTATAAGTGTACTCATTATCTTAGAACATATTATTTTGAGTTTTACTGTATTAGTTCATGGAACATTTGGTTAACCTTTCCAGAAGGCATAATTTCTTGAAATAATTTTCTCTCTGGTTGTAAGTTGTAACAACTTACAATTATTTAGGGTTTACTTTTAGACCGTACGAGCTATCAAAATACGATTGAACCTTCGACTTCTTTTCTCTAGCATATCATATCTATAGATAATTTTTTAGCTTTATTCAGTTTCGCTTTTGTTTATGATTTTCTGAATGAAGATTAAGGTGGCAAGTAGGTCAAATTCTGATAGGTTTCGAAATTATATTTTTATCTTATGTTTTATCTGAATTATTAGAAAACAAAGAGTAAAATTCTTGGGTACATATTATGGAAGATGAAAGAATATGATTTATTAGGAAATTTTAAAGCGTCCCCTCTTACACTTGCAATTTACTTTGCTTTTTAGTATCAAAAATTACTTCACCTTCATAGAGTTTTGATTTTTTTTTTTTTTTTTTTAAAAGTCACTAGAAGATTCTGAAAGCCAAAATTCTCCTCTCTGCGAGAGCTTAGTTGCAAGAATATCTCAGGTATATACAAGATCAAGATTATCTTAATAGTTTAGTTTGTTGTTTATAAAATTTTAAGGTTCATAAAGGAAATACATACTCATCGATCTCATAGATGTGCCACCAGCACTATGCTTCACAATATCAATGTGCACATACATATTAGCATGTCTACTTGATCTGATCATAACCGAGGTATATCGCAGAATTAATTTTGCAATTCGAGTTTATTATGTACACCAACCATAAAATATTCTTTTTTCCTTCTCTTAACTGTTCTTTCTTGATATAATTAGTTTAGATATTAATGTTGTTACTTCCACAGATGAACTAGGGAACTGGAGGTGCTGAGGCAAGTTCTGCAACCATACTTTGTGCCTTCAAATCATTATGCATGAAGCTCATTTTGTTCAGAAACTTGATCTGACGGCTCATTCGAGTAGGCATTATCATTTCTAGCATCATCTTGGCTAAGTTGAGATGCAACAAATTTGTCAAGCACTCGCCAATCAGTTATTTGATCCACTGCAGCTTGATCATTGCCGTAAATCTCATTAATGTGCAATTGACTATTTTGTTGCATATTTTCTTCATGTCCAAGTGATGAGGACTGCAAAATACCGTGACGGATTATCGAGCTACTGGCTGTGGATTGTGGAACTTTCGGACTTTCTAATTCAGGAAGCTGGAAGAATGCATCATGAGGCATGTTGTATTGCAACTCAAGTTCTTGTTTGAAGGTGTAGTAAGGATGGTATGAAGTAGTATAAGGTTGAGATATTGGCCTCGAGAAATTAAAATCGGGCGTGAAAGAAACTTGATCGTCATACCAACATAAGGATTCATGCTCTTCCTCCTTCCTTGTTGTTGCCATTTTCTTCATGAACACCCTGCAAACTACCCATCCTTCTTCCTGCAGGTCCAATTCAAAACTTTTATTTGGCATTAACATAAGCGCGATAATCATGTTGATTCATCTCGTCTAAAAGCTCAAGATGTTTTTTGTAATTTTATGAAAGGTCGTACATGTGTATATATTTATACTATATTGTTCAAGGGAGTAGAATTTTGAGAATATTATCATTCACCATATATGTAGATTTTAAGACCTTCGACTATTATCCAGTCTAGCGTGCCAATTATTTTATTCACATTTCCGACACGTATCAAACCTATAGATTAGTTAGATACTTGCCTGGAGAGTTCCATTTTCATTTGTTTCGAGTCGATACTCATGCATTATCCAGTCTGATTTTTGTCCATTTGGGGCTCGGCCTTTGTAAAATACCAAGGTCTTTCTCAAGCCAATCAAACCATGCTTAGAATAAATTGCCTTGTCTCTTCCTGTAGCTTTCCAGAATCCAGCTTTCGTAGCCCTATTTGTACGAGTTCCGGTTGGATATTTCTTATCTTTATGACTAAAGAAATACCATTCATTCTGTTCTTCAGTTCCTATCCTGCAAAGTTCTGTTTAAATTCAGGAAAAAAAAAAGAGAGATTAATAAGATGTTATTTTCAAAGTTAAAGAAATAAGAAAAAATGTAAAAACTAAACGAATATAACAAGAATAACAAATTAAGCGTAGTCAGCTAAAAACTAAATAAATTAATGACAATAAAATTAAAGAAGCAGTATGTACCTTGAAGATCCCATGGCTCGATTCTGTAAAGATCGACGTCTTTTATGACCTCTAGGTCAATTCTTTTCGATGCAACCTTTTTTCGGAGGTAGTAATCAACTAATTCTTCATCTGTAGGGTGAAACCTAAACCCAGGAGGTACGTGCGAAAAAGAATTCATACTTCGAATCTAGCTTTATATCTGCATTTTGAGTAAAGAAGAATGTAAGTTATATATTGAAGTTTGAAAATTTATGTAGGAAAAAAAAATGAAAAAAACTAATGTAAATTTTAGATGTCGCCCAGAAAATTTTATGAGTACATGCAAGATGTCTACGAAGATAGTTAGCCTATTATCATATGCACAGACGGTTGAAAAGTTGATACTTTGAATAACTTTTCTAAAAGTTTAGATAATTAAACAGAAATACGAACATTTGTGTAAGACTAGGCCTCTTGGTGTATGTTATTTGCTAATTATATAATATTAGTTGAGAGAGTAAAAAGGGATTAAATCAGTTTTAGGTTGAATAAAACTAAGACAAAATACACGCAATACCAATTTGGTAATAGTCAAAATAAAGATAATGTCGTTACTATAGAACATGATCTATCCAAAAGTGATTGAAATTTGAATCCAGGTTACATTAATACTGAAATGGAATTAGAAATTGAAGATGCTGTAATTAATGATTAAGATTATAGCAGGTTGGATAATGGAGAAATCCCAGAAATATTCTATGTATATGATAATCGAAGAATGAAATCTCCCTAAGGCAAACCTAATGAAAATTGAGGATGCAAAAACACGGAATTACATCCGAATGAATAAGAAAAGAAACGAAAAATCTATGTCAACGATTAGACATGGCAAAAATCAGTAATAGATTAATGAAATGACTAAGATGTATTTTGTATATATCTTCACACAGAGGAATGGATCAATCTAACTATATATTTGTTAAGTATTTTGTTGCTTTAAAGTTTCAATAGATCTGGCAATTATGTGAACAAAGTGGAGGAAAATCTTTCTAAATATCTTGGGATAAACCCAAAAACCTAATGAACAAAATCAACAAGTTGAAGCAGAATGAAAAGTAGAAGGGAAACACGTCGAGGGAATTTATTCTATTATATTTAACAAGTACAAGAATATGAGAAACAAAAGAGAGTGAAATAAAAATGAAAATGAAAAATAAAAAATAAAAAATAAAAACATTAAACATTGGGATTTCATATTTATAGTAATTCATGAATCCTCGTTGTATATATGGATGAAAAGCATGCAACCTTTGATTACATGAAGATGTAGGTAAAACTACTCAAGTTTGCTTTTGCTTGGGGCATGAGATGTGAATAAAGACCATACACAAAGATGGTTTCTCCACTCATAAAGTAAAACCCTATAGAAAAATAATATCGTAAACAAACTTTAACGAGATCAAGTAGCCAAAAAATTGGAAAATTTTGGCGAAAATCTCAATTTTATACAAAGTCGATTGAAAAAATAACATTTTTTAATTAAAGAATATTTTATCCTTTCACAAACGTTATTTTGAGATTGACGGATAATTTATTCATAAATTAGAGAGATCTGGCTTGATCAACAATATCCAAAGGGATTTAAAGAAAAATGGGAAAAATATTGAAAAAGTTCTTGACTAATTTTACATATCTATATGAAAAGATTCAATAAAGAAGAAGAAAAAGGATATTGAGGAAACCTAGATGGTCGTCTATATACGAAAACCCTTTAATTTCACCAATCCGTCTGGTTCGATCCGACTCTTGCTCACAAACAGTCAGTGAACAGGAGGAAAATATTTTGAAGCTTTCTTGTCAGTTTCTTGCAAAACTTTAAGCCCTAAAGAAGAATTTTAGGGCAGAAAATGTTTTTTCTCGGGAATTGAACTGACCCGTTTTAAACTTTGACACTTTGAATTGTCAAAGAATGATCAGATCCCGAGGGAAAAGGAAAAAGAAAATGTCTTTTCCCCAACTGGGAAAAGACAGAAAATTGGATAGGGTTATATAAATATATATAAGCCAAGTTCAAGATGAATATGAACTCTCCCCCTTCATCAATGTGTGTCATGTTGTGTGTGTTCTCTTTGTATATAAGCATTTATCACCTGGTGTTTTAAGTAGAAATCTGGATTGCTGGAGAAGCTTTACGCCGGAGAAAGTGGTGGCAGAATACTCCTCCACCACCGCACACCAGCACGTGATAGAGACCAGTATTCTTCCTTCTTTCTGTCTTCTCTATTATATTGAGCTTGCTAGAGAGAAAAGTGTGAAGGAATGTTTAACTAAGCCTTTCTAAATAAACCAAAAACTATTAAGGAGACTGCACACCTTACCAAATACAAAAAGAATATTTAATTAAATAAAAATTTTTTTAGCAAAATAGTATAAAATATGTTTATTCAAAGAATATTTCACGTTAAAGATGAAATAAATAAAAAACGAGCCTTGTAAGATGGTAGTTTATTTGAGTACGCTAATCTTAAAAATTGAATGCTCGTTCTGATTTTAGAAAAATCGAATTGCTTATTTTAGCTACTATATTAAGATTTCAGGTTCAAGAAAAAATGATAAATTTTTAAAAATATGAATATGCTTGTTCAAAATTTATATATTTTAGATAGTCGACATAATTTTGCAAATGAAAGTAAGATCGAACATTTTTATGCTTTTGATCTTCGATTATTTCTTATTTGCTAGAAATGGAAAGAAGAAGAAAATAATTACAATTAAAGTATTCAACGTTTTAATTTGTAGCACTTAAATCCTCGATTAGACTCTATAAATGGTTTTAGTGATAATTACTTTGTCATTGTCATTTCTCTAAGTTGTGGTCACAATGATGTGTTTTTTACTTTCAAGAGAATGAAATCGTAGCATCATAATAAAATAAAAGAGAAATTCTAAAATTTGAAAGAAAATTACATTTGACTAATTTTCTTAATCAACCTTGCGACTCTACCACTCAGTCAATTCTGTTCTACTTAATCCCTCTTTCTCTTTCATGGCCACATATCTTTCCGGCTAAGAAATGAGAAATCTTTCTCCTGTTACATGAATTCAATTTTCATTTTATTTGGGAAAAATCATCATTTTAAGTTTTCACTAAAAATCGTTCATATAGATATAAGTATACTACAAAACTAAAGTATGAACAACTCAAATATCGAGAAAAATTAATTGAAGATTCAAATAATACAATAGACGAAACTTGGATAACCTAAGCTTAAATTTTTCACTTATTAAGCAAATTCTTTAGTAAAGAAACTATACTATAATCCATTTTAATGGGTCGGGTCCCTCTTATTAAGTGATGCGAAACATGCTTACTGCAGCTCAAACAAGGGAATTTTAGCTTATTTTAGTCCTAAATTAAGTGCTTTTTTTTTAATTAGCTTATTTAATACAGAGCACAAAAATATATAAGCTTCCGCAAGCATACACTCAATTTAATATCTAAAACGTGTTGTGATGCCAATCACGCGCCGTCTGGTTGGTCCATTATGTAATTTTGCATAACGAGCCCTTGACCCCACAAAACCGACGCAATGGACCGTGACAGTGACTGCTCTCCAAATTTTATTATTGATTAGATTAAATTTTTCGTTTTGAAGAAGAAATTAATGATCAAAAGTTAGTATATAAATTAGTCCAACCTTTACTCGTGTAGAAGAGGTTGACAGAATACTCACAATGGAGAGACCCACTTTTTTTTTAGACTTTTTTATTCACGCGGGACTCACTCGCATGTGAGTAGATGTTAATCTCTTCTGTATAAAGAGTTTTATTCAAATTAGTCAGACAAAAGTGAACAAAAAGGCCAAACTTGCAAGAAAATTGAAGTCAGAAAACCTAATTCATTCAAATTAAAGATAAGTTACTCGAATTTTATCGTCGAAGTTTGAAAGCAAGTTTGAAAAGTGTGTATAAATTATTTACATTATAAAAACTGAAAATGAACGATGAATAAGTAAATGATATTTGTATATTATTTAAAATGTGCGATTAAAAATGACTTTAATATTTACATACACGAGCAAACATAGGCTAATACATAAACTAATTGAAGATGGGGACAGACGTTATCTAAACAATCATGCTACATGTAAATCATTTTTTACATTGTATCACGTGGCATCACATTATTGAACAGTTTTAAAAAATAAACAATTTTTCACCTATCAAATGTTGTCCACTCGAGTGATGTCAAAGATGATGTACATGTACAAACTTGAATTTCTAAATCAAGATGGTGGATTGTGGGCTCCACTCAACGAAAATAATCTCTCTTTGTTTTGGACCCCCATATTACGTGGCGGTCAGGCGTGGGCTCAATTTTGATTATTAAAGCTCACACAACCAGGCCTACCTGGGCCCACTCCGTTAATTCTTTTTACTGGGTCCACACTCATTCATCTGGGCTTCTATTGGGCTGACACGTGAATCATTATTTTGTTAATTTATCCAAGTGCTTGTGCTTGGAGTCAAGTCAATCCAACCCTTTACTTTTGCACTGTACGGGCCTGCGGTTAAGGGGCCCTTTAAAAATATTATTAATATGAATATTTTATAATAAAATAATAAAATAATTTTCACGAATAATTCATAGGCACCATACAGGTTCTGCGTGCTGAGTTGGCAGTACCCGTACAGTTTATTTCTTTTGTTTCTTTTGATGAAAATCAATAAAAAATTGACAAATGTACTACCTGTAAAAATTCTATTAAACTCTCCACGTACGTGCATCAGTCTTCATTCACAAGCATAAATGTAAAGCAAAAGCCATAAACGTTTTATGAGTGCCATCTAGGCCCGCTAACTTGATGACGTGGCATCACTTTATGGGGTGTGAGTTCTAGAACTTAATTGGAAATTTAGTGACAAATAATTACTTAATTGGTACATTGGTTTACATATTTTTGAGCTTGTGCATAGTTTTCAACAACCCATTATTTAGAAACTTTTAATCATTATGTATATACAAAGAACAAGTAGTACTCGATCATCAATCGACTCCTAAGAAAAATATTTCTTTTTCATGGGGAAGTTTCACATGATTTACACATAAAAATTAGAATCGATATATTAGGGTTTTGTTCTATTTTATAGTTGACCTTTTGAGATCAGATCTCAATATGATAATTTAAAAAGCTCAAATAAACAATTTGATCTCGAATGAACCATCGAATTCTAATAATTGTGATATTTCACTTAACAAGGCTCGCATGCTAAGATTAAACTCAAGATTGATAAAAGAATAGCCAACTTTCAATATTTAGCACCGAAAATTTAATGAACAAGACGATGGACGAACATCTTATCTTTATGTTCAATGCCGTCTAATTTTACATATGAAACACGTAGTTTAAGTTAAAAACTTATTATACATATCCCATTATTGAAATAAATTTCTTTAATTGGCAGCTAGTAAATTGATAGTTGTTCAAATCAGTGTTCTAAAAAACGTAAAGTGCCTAAATTTGAACCCGAAGCTTCATGCTTTAAGAGCCTAGATGAGATTTAGACGAAAAAAAAAAAATTTTCTTATTTATAATATAATTTAAAATAATATTTAATAATTAGAATAATACATTTTTAAAATCGAAAATTATAAAATACAATATTTACTTAATAAGTCCTACCATTAGTCAATTATACAGTTTTCAAGTTTTCAAAATGCAAAAATTAGAATATTTTTCATGTTTTCAATTTTCAATTTCAATTAAACAAGTCATGCTTAATAGATTTATAGAAATTTCATACATGCTTTTAAAATTTGTAATAAAATGAGTTTCAATATCATAATTACATAATGTAGATAACATCAAAACTTAAATCTTATTTAACTATTTAGATAAAATCATTTTTAACTTTTGTACTGATAAAATCTTTTAAAAATTTGAAATTAAAGTTAAATGAAAAGTTTTTTTTTTCAAATAATAATAAGTTAAAGTCAAATAAAAGACTTTTAGAAAAGTAAAAAAAATAATAAAGAGCGTCTACGGAAGATAAAAGAAATAAATGAAAAAATTCAATCGTTTAGGAATTGGAAAAAAAAAGTCCAGATGCGAAGCGAGACTTTTTACTCGAGTTTCAAACCTAAGCGAGTTTTTTAGAACCATGGTTAAAATTGGCAGTGGATTTGAGGAATTGATGGAAGATCAAAATTTTAGCAATATTGGAGCTAAATTTAATTATATCCAGTTTTTGTGAAAAAATAAAAATTGTATAACCTGAAAAAACCATAAAAATCGTGGCCAATTTTCCGGTTCACGGTTAAACTAGCTCGGTTGATGGTTTTTTAGCCGGTTCTTTATTTTCCGTTTAATTGATGAGTATTGGACTGGATTAGAGGCCGGTTCAAAGTTTTTCTGGTTGAACTGCTCGGTCCGATGCAATCCAATTTTTATAACATTGATCATATTTGATAAAGACTTATAATAATTTCGGTTCCCCACGTTTTCAATTAAGTAAAAGGGTAGACAAAAAGCCAACTAGTAGCAAAGTCTACTTTAAACAAAATAACAGAGTGTAACCTTAAAGTTGGACTTGTGTCCATTGGCTTTATACTTCAAATTCACTCTCATCGACATTTGAAAAGGTAATCAACATGGAACAAAAATTACGTGAAGTAATTTAACAATCATTTCATATTATCAATATTTGACATTACTGGCCATTTAGTAGGGCTTCCAAAAGCAAAAAAGTTGGTTTTTTAGATTAAAAAACTTACTTTGAACATGTTTGAATAATTTTCTGAAAATATATTATCTGGTTAGAAATTTTTTTAGAGAAAGCTGACATGTGATCACTTATTCATGAAATTATTTTACGAGAAACAGAAACCTTGTCAAACGAGCTTTACATATATCGAAAATTGTAGCACACTTATTAATATATTCTTGACATAATGCATATTTATTCGTGTTTTTCATAATCCAAGTGTGTGAAAGTGACACTATTATGATACAATAGAGGATATGCTAATTTAGTTGTGTTTTCAATAGTTCAATTTGGTTGGTTGTCGACATTTGGGTTGATTAATCGATGTCAGCTAGAAAGTCAGTACGACAATACCCTATCAATTTGTATGCATTACGACTTCAAATAATGTATCGTCAAGGCTGCGGTGTGCCTATTGAGATGTTAGAAAAGCTTAATCAAATGAAAGGAAACATCGGGGGAAAAAAAGTAAAAAACAAAAAAAAAAACCTATTAAATACCTTACTCAAAGTAGGGCATTTTTATGTAGCAAGAAGCTTTGTTCAATCAATCTCAAAGGGAACTGAAACAAGAAGAACTATCGAGAATAGTGGCTCTTAGTTTCGATTAAATTTGGAAATGTTGTTAAATTAGAATATGAACTTTCCAAGTGTTAGTTAACTACACCTGATACCTTTTTATGGAGTAAAGGTTAGGCAATCTCAAAAGCAGTAGTTGGCCACACCTTTTTATTACTAAAGTATAAATTTATATTTGTATACATACATGGATCAATTGTATGCATCAATAATGGCGACTCCTCATCTGCTATGTGATTTTTGTGCCTATTTCTATGTTCTTTATGTCTATACATAAATGAGTCGATATATGAATATTTTTTATTAGATTCGTGCTTCACTAAAATTGGAGAGCTAATCTAATGTCGACAACGTGACATTAGCATTCATGGAGCGTTGGGAGGCCAAGGGGTGTCGGGACATAAAATTCAAGGAGCATAAAGAATTTTAGAGCATTAGGATGTTGCACATCAGACACACGAATTACTTTCCTTACATTCCTGTCATTCATTATTTATTTGCGATCTTTTATGATAATTTAGACGTGAGGGGATTATCCGTCCTAGGTTTCTTTTTTTCTTTTTTTTTTTCCACTCTTACGTCATTGGAATTTAGATATTGCTAGAGAGTGGAGATTGTTGGAATATTAATAAAACCACCATTTTAAAATCATTGAGAATAATATAAGCAGAAGCGTACCTTGATCCATATGTTTGATTGATTGCTTGAATGAGTTATGATCTTTCAATTAATATGTAATCTCCTCTTGAATTTTCTCTCTGTTGATGGGGATGCAGAGATATCAAAAAATCACATTCAATCAGGGACCATAACCCCATAATAAATAACTGAATTATAACAGTTATTATCTTTCAATTGTTTTAAATTGGTCACTCATCAATTTAAAACAAACATTCTGATCTCTACACTTTATTCCCATAATATTTAATACTCATTAGTCCAAAATCAACTTTAGTGGATTACTTTATTGACTAACTGTAAAGATATCAGCACACATTTTAATATATACACATGTGGTGGCCCCATACGTTGAAATTTTTTCAACAATCTCCCACTGGGTCATACATGTAATATTACAAATGTGCACAACCTATGAGCTCAAATTTTTTCTATCATTATTGAGGGTATTTCCAAACAATGTCGTCGATCAGTTATATTAATGTAGGATCAAAGCGAATTTCGTCACATTTAGCGTAACTAAATTCATCAATGATTTTGTACACCCATACAACCAAATGACAGATTAATCATGGGAGCGTAGCATAGAAATTACATGTCATGTGATCCAAACATATCTATTTCCAACTGATCCAACCTTATTTTTTAAGTGAGATCAATACTGAATATAATAATAGAGTGAAATGAACTGAATATTTTATTTCTGTACAGAAAAATATTCAAATACACTAATGTGTCCAATACATAAATCAATAAAAATATAATCTCCCACTAAAATATGATATCCTCATGATATACAACACATATACGGGCAGCGTGCTCATGAAAGACCTTGGGTGTCAATCCTTTAGTAAGCGGATCCACAATCATGGAGTTTGTCCCAATGTACTCTATGAAAATCTGTTCACTCTGTACTTTTTCTTTCACAACCAGGAAATTAATGTCAATGTGTTTTGATTTAGATGAGCTCCTGTTGTTATTGAAATATAGAAATGCTGAGTTATTGTCACAATATAACTTTAACGGTCTTTCTACGCCATTCAAAATGCGCAGCCTAGTGACAAAATTTCGTAGTCATATTTCATGGTTAGATGTATCATAACATGCTACAAACTCTGCTATCATGGTAGAAGAAGCTATGAGTGTCTGCTTGATACTCTTTCAGGAAATAGCTCCTCCAGCTAGCAGATAGATATAGCCTGATGTGGATCTCCTACTGTCTTGACATCCAGCAAAATCAGAATCGAAGTACCCTATGATCTCTAACTGATCCAATCTGATGTATGTGAGCATGTAATCCTTTGTTCTCTTTAAATACCTCAAAATCCCTTTGGCTACTTTTCAATGATCCATCCCAGTGTTGCTCAAATATCTACCCAACATTCCAATAATAAATGCTGTGTCTGGACGTGTACAAACCTGAGCATACATAAGACTCCCAATAGCTGATACATAGGGAATCTTCTGCATTTCTTTAACTTCAATGTCATTTTGCGGGCATTGTATGAGACTAAAGTTGTCTCCCTTAGCGACAGGGATGTTACCTGATTTACAGTCTTGCACGTCAAACCTCTTAAGTACTTTATCGATATAACTCTTTTGTGACAATATAAAAATACCTCGAGAGCGATCTCGGTATATCTGAATTCCTAATACAAAAGAGGAGTCATCGAGATCTTTCATCTCAAAATTCCTTGATAAAAATCTCTTTGTTTCGTGCAATATGTCTATATCATTAGTGGCAAGCAGTATGTCATCAACATACAAAATCAGAAAAATATGCTTACTCCCACTGAACTTGTGATACACACAATTATCAACAACATTCATCTCAAAATCAAATGAGATAATTACTTGATGAAACTTGTAGTACCATTGACGGGGAAGCTTGTTTGAGCCCATAGATGAATTTCTTTAATTTGTAAACCATATTTTTCGAGTCTTTTGACACAAAATTTTCTAGTTGCACCATATAGATCGTCCTATCAATGTCGTCATTGAGAAACGTCATCTTAACATCCATTTAATATAGCTCAAGGTCAAAGTGCACAACAAGTGTCATAATTGTCCTGAAAGAGTCTTTCGTTGAAATTCGAGAGAAAGTCTCTTTGAAGTCAATGCCTTCTTTTTGGGTAAAGTCTTTAACTACAAGACGAGCCTTATATCATTCCACATTACTTTTCGAATCCCTTTTGATTTTAAAAATTCATTTACAATCAACGGGCTTTGCACCTTCTGGTAAAAGGACAAGATCTCAAATTTTATTGTCTTGCATAGACTTATACTCCTCATTCATGACATCAATCCACTTTTAAGAGTTAGCACCCTGCATGGCCTGATGAAAATTGATTGGATCATCTTCCATCATTCCATTATTTTCCTTATATTCTTGGAGAAATACTATAAAATCATCCGAAATAACATTTTTCATTTATCTCGTGGATCTCCTTAAAGGTATTGGTTCTTGAGTTTGTTGAGTTTGTACGTCTGGAATAATTATTTCATTTTGGATGGGAGGTTCTTCAACATTGTCTTGTTAGGGTTCTGGATATACTTCTTGATCAATGACAGGTATAGGAACCTGTACATTGTGAAAAGTAATAGTAGGAATCGTAACCAATCCTTCCTCAACTTCTTTCTCAAAGACAATGTCCTAACCTTATTTCTCTCCCCAAACTTAACATCCTCAAAAAATGTTGCGGTTCCCGTTTCAAAAATTGACTTGAGTGTGAGATCATAAAATTTATAATCCCTTGATCACTCAAAGTAACCAATAAAGTAACTGCTCACTATTTTTTAGTCCAATTTCTTTTCATGTGGCCTATAAGGCCTAGCCTCGACTGGACATCCCCAAATGTGAAAATAATTTAGACTAGGCTTTCTGCCTGTCCAAAGCTCATAAAGTGTTTTGACAGCAACCTTAGTTGGTACTTTGTTCAGAATATAAGCGACAGTCTTTAATACTTCTCCTTAAAGTGATTTTGGTAAGGTAGAATGACTAATCATACTCCTTACCACATCCTTAAGAGTTCTGTTTTATCTTTCAGCTACACCGTTCATGCTAGGCGATCCTGGCATAGTGTATTGTGGGATGATTCCACATGCGGGATTTCATTATATGATACAACAGTATCGAGCAAATACAGGTTATCATATGCAGATAATAAACTAGTACCAATAACATTGAAATTTAATGAAAGACTAAACTGATTGTTTCCAAATGAACAATAATATCCAGATTTGTCCAACAAAGAAACAGAAATCAAATTTCGTCTAAAAGACGGTACTACGAAGGTGTCTTTCAAATCCAAATAATGACCAGTTTCTAACAATAACCTAAAAGTGTTTATTACATCAACTTTCACCGATTTGCCATCACCTACATAGTGTATCTTTCACCATCATTTGACTTTCGATAGCTTAGACATTCCTACATAGAAACACTTATGTGAGTAGTAACACCAGAATCTAACCACCAAGTGTTTCTAGATATTGAAACTAAATTAACCTCAGAACAGACCAAAGTAAGATTTGTACATTTCTTTTCACGCCAAACGTGATATTTGGTACAATCTTTCTTCACATGTCCAGTCTTGTTGCAAAAGAAAGAGACCACTTTGTCCTCTTACTATTTCTTTTGTGTTGGACCCTTAAGAGCAGCTTCATATTCATTTTTTCTTTTCTTGTCCTTATCCTTAGAAGTGTTTTCCAAGTGAGCGCTTTCAATTCTTTTTTGCTTCAACATTTCTTCCTCTTGTGCACAATATGAAATGATCTCATTTAAATATCATTTCTCCTTCTGCCAGTTATAACTGACCTTAAATTGACTAAATTGTGCAGGAAGCGAGATCAATACCAAATACACGAGCAAGTCATCAGACAGCTCGAGCTTTAGTCCCTTAAGTTTAGAAGCAATGTGAGACATCTCCATTATGTACTCCCTTATGTTTTTCTAGCCTTTATACCTCATTGAAATCAAGATTTGCAAAAGCGTGCTTCTTTCAGCCTTATCGTTTTTCGCAAAACGTTTCTCAATTTTCGCAAGAAAATCCTTAGCATTAGTTACTTCTTCAGACACTGTGTCTCTAAAGAATTCCGGAATGCCACGCTTAATGATCATTAGACTTATGCGATTTGAGCGATCTCACTTCTCAAAGTTCCTCTTTCCATCAGATGAACTTGCTTCCGTAAGAGGAGTAAGTTGCTCAATCCGGAGCGCAAGATCTAAATCTATGCAGCCAAGAACAATTAGTGCGTTCTCTTTCCAATTCTTGAAGTTTGTCCTATTGAGCATGGAAATAGAATTAACATTTGCAGATATGGTAGTAGCAGATGAACTAGCTGTATAGAGGAAATGAAAAATAATGCTCATATTAATATTAACATCCAATAATCAATAAATTCAAATAATGGTAAGCCTCATCTCAAAATACCTTGCACATCATTAATATCAAGTCTTTGGACATAATATTAATTGTAAGTGGTACTCTTGGTGTAATGATCAAACATTGACAATAACTCCTGTCAAATAATAAACCCGTCTTTGGATTGATTTATTATTTACATGGAAACCTTATAATTGTCTCATGTTTATCACCACAAGTGTGCAAATAATTTGGTCAAATATTAACCTTCATTTGAGCCGACTAATATTCGCATGAACAAGCATACATACAAATTTCTTCTAATATTCTAAGTTAATTATTTCCACAAGAGATATTGCTTTGGCAACATTTTGCTTCAATCAATTAACTTTGGAATATTATATATCCAAATAAGTTCTTTATACAAAAATTTGAAAAGCAGAATACTTTATTTTATTTATCTTGAAACTTTAGGGACCTTAGGTTAATAATTCAGAACATCGGGGATCAAAAATTAAGTATCCAGAACTTTAGGAGTTAATAATTAATTATTGAAAACTTTAAGAGCCAAACATTTGATTATCAAAAACTTTAGGGATCCAAAAAATAATTATTAGAAATTTTAGGGGCCAATTTAAACCAGTTATGAACTTTCAGGGGCTTAATTACAAAATTCAGAACTTTAATGGCCCAAATTAATTAATTTTCAAACTTTAGGGACTGAATTATTAAATCCGAAACTTTAAAAAGCCCAATTATGATAAACTATAAACCTTAGGGGCTGAAACTTAAATATTAAAACCTTAACCCTAATTTTAAATTGCAAACAAGGGCCTAAAATAGCCAAAATTATATCACAAGTCCCATCCCTATCATTCATCCAACCACAGCCGCAATATTTGACTATCAATACATACAATTTCACATGGCAACCACTATCATGATATAATACTTTCAACAGTAGCCTTAAAGTTTGACTTTGATCAGTTTATAGAAATTACAAAGACAAAATAAAATGGATCAATAAATCAGAATGGTACAGCCATAATTATAGACCACTACCATCATCCAGTGAGGGCTTGATCCATGTACAGTAGAAACGAAAATGCACGTAGCAATAGCATACATATTAATATGCAACAGATTTAATACATGTTCGAACATAAAGAAAAAAAATCTGAATAAACATGTCAAATTCCATATTTAATACCAACTGTAAGATTTAATCACCCAAAACAATTCTCAAAGATTCAACAACAGAGTGTCTCTGATACCACTTGATAGAATATTATAAAGTCTTCATGGTGAAATCAATTAGAATAATATAAGCGGAAACGTACCTTGATACATATATTTGATTGATTGCTTGAATAAATTATGATTTTCTCATTGATATGTGGTCTCCTCTTGAATTTTCTCTTTATTGATGGGGATGCAGAGATATCAAAAAATCACATTCAATCAGGAACCATGACCCCATAATAAATAACTGAATTATAGCAGTTATTATCTTTTAGTTGTTTTAAATTGGTCCCTCATCAATTTAAAACAAACATTTTGGTCTCTACACTTTATTCCCTTAACATTTAATATCCATTAGTCCAAAATCAACTTTAGTGGATCACTTTATTGATTAACTTTAAATATAGCATCACACATTTTAATATATACACATGTGGTGGCCCCATAAGTAGAAATTTTTTCAACAGAGATTTTTTTTTTTTTTTACATATTGAATAAAAATTCGTGAAGATTTCTTCAAAAAATTGAAATTCGATCGACAATCTAAGGATTCAATGATCCTATATTGTCATATTCCGAAATTCTTTCATATTTATCAACAAGCGCGAGGTGGAATGATAGTTTTTAAGCTAGAAACATCGATATTAATCGAGCAAATATTGTAAATATTTCTTTTAGAACATAAGGATTGATGTAATTGTAGAACTCAACAAATATTTTGATCTCTTCAAACATTTACTTTTTGAACAGATATAAACTAACTCGTAAACTAGGACACTTCTAGGTTCTAATTAATTGTGGCATCTAAGTATCTCATACCAAGCAATAATTATTTATGGAGTTGTTTGACTTTCAATCGATTTAATTAACAAGATTTTTGAATTATTTAATTTAAGTGTTGTTGCAGAGGGTTTGATGATTAATTAGTGCAAAACTCTGTGCTTTGGTTGAAAAACGTTTCATAACGAGGATTTTTCTTCGACAAATAAATAAAAATTATAGTCATTAATTATAATTAGGTAGCACGAGAGCTTTTTAGTTTATGTCCCATATAGAATAAATAAAGGAAAATGTTAAATAAACATAATTCTTGACACTTTGAGTGACCACATGTGAGTGTGTGGGTCCCTGATGAATAAAATAATATTTTTCATATATGTGTAGGGTGTCAACAATTGTATCAATCAGGTTGACATTGTAGCATGACTCATAAATAAAATACCAATTATGGTAATAAATATGATTATGAAATGAGAACAATTGAAGGTTGAGACAATAGAGTAGTCTAGAATCATTACCATCCCATTAATTATTATTATTATTTTTTTTTCCTATCACGCGCTTAAATTTGGTAAATTATACAAATACAAGAAAACAATGAGACACTAAATTGTTGAGGGTTGAGGAAATGATAATCAATATTAAGAAAATCATAATTATATTTTTTTTCTTGTAAGTTGTCCACACTCTCCAAAATTGCTAAAAATAAATGAAGGAAACTATACTATGCATGTTAAAGAATATTACGTTTCACATATCTTCGTGACCACTAAGACGATTATCAAAAATATATGAATACTTTAAGCAAGATGATTCTTTCGCATGTAAAAATAATTTATTTAACAACACAACTAAATGCATCAATAACCCGTCAATGTGGTCTAAGAAATGTGTGGTTCATGATATTCGTGAATCCACTTGACAAGTTTAAGCATCCTGTCAAGCAATGCAACTATTGACAATATAAATAAGTTACTCATATGGATCTTAATAATATTTTGTCTAGGGACTAATTTTCATAAATCTGAATTATCAAGGGTTGATTTGCACATGTCTCAAAATACAGGACCAATCTGCTGATTTTTGAAACATTAGGAACCAAATACATATTTGGAATCTTCAGGGACTAATTTGCAATTCAAGAAAATGCAGGGACATACTTGCATCATTTAGAAATTGTAGGGGGTTGAAATGTAGAGTTCTAATAGTTCAGGATTGTTCCACAAAAAATGATAAAGTTTTGTTTGTCACTTGAGATGAAGTTTTTATTGAGCACAATATCATAAGGGTAAAGTTGTTTGAACATGGCCACGTGTCCATAATTCCGCCTGTCTTCAAGTGCCACATTAACCCCTGGATGTGGCCCTGTTCATCTAGCAGGGTCCGTATCATAAACCATTTCAAGAATTCAAGTCAAAGTGGGACCAATTGAGTAAATGATCTTGTTGCCAATATTTTAGGGGTCTTGAAAAGGCAACAACGTGGCCCTATTTATCTAGCAAGGTCCATATCATAAATCATTTCAAGAATTCGAGTCAAATTGGGACCAATTTAGTAGATGATCTTGTTGCCAACATTTTAGGAGACTTGAAAAAGCAATGGTCAATATAGTGACATCTTCTTCAATGAATCATGACAACGTGACTCGTCACAAAGACATGGTCAAAGAAAATGAACATAACAACATCAAGTACATGGGACTTGGTGATTGTATCATTAACAAGGAAGCTATGAGTTCAATACAGATTTCACACTTTTCTGCCTGAGATTTGACTATGATGACATAGTTCTAATAGTTTTGGATAATAACTCTACAAAATCACATTAGAACAATAATATCGAATTTGATTATGAGCCGCTGGATCCCTCATGACCCAAATGATGACAAAGACATGGATGTGATAAAAAAAATAATAAGGTAAATTTTATCAATTATTTTATTTATTTTCAAAGCAAGTTCTAGTCCCCTCATTCTACTATTTTCTTTTGATTTTAACTACGTATCACCAAGCATGTCATAAAAAAAAGACTGTTTTAGATGGGCTACAAATTCTATGAATTCCATGATGTATAATATTATAGATCTCCATTTATACACACACACACACACACATTTTCAAAGCAAGTTCTAGTCCCCTCATCCTACTATTTTCTTTTGATTTTAACAACGTATCACCAAGCATGTCATAAAAAAAAGACTGTTTTAGATGGGCTACAAATTCTATGAATTCCATGATGTATAGATCTCCATTTACACACACACACGCGAGCGTTCATGCGTGTGTGTGTCACGAATGAGTGACACTATGTTTGAATCAAGACAAATTGCTAACACTTTATCTAACTACATAGATAAGTTGTAGGATACACTCGTGTGGATATGAAAAGGTTAGGACCAATATATTAGGGGGATTAACAATTCTTGAGAAAAGAAATTTCTTTTACCGAGTTGGGATTCTAGACAATTTTTTTTTTTCTTTTTAATCAAATGGGAATTCTTGGGAAAATAAAATTTTTAATCAAACCTGGAAAATTTGTTTTCCCAATTATTATAGGGAAAATTGCACCGTTCATCCCCAAACTCTGGACAAAGTAGTATATTTATCCCCAACATTTCTCTTGTTGCAAACCCGTACCCAACCTTTCATTAATTAGTAGAATTCATTTTTTTTCTCTCACAATTTCCATCCATAACATTTTTATAAATTTTTCCTTTTGTTCTTTTTTAAAATGTTTTTTTGTATTTGTTTTCTGTTTATTTGAAGTTATGGGCTGGATTCAAAGAAGAAGAAAATGTATAAGTGGTACATGAACAACAATGGAGGAGGCCCCTCTTTTCTCTTTCCCGGACTATTCGTTTCTCCAAGTGAGAGATGCATAAATCATTTTCTTATTACAAATAGGTTGAAACAAAATTGCTACTCCTCTAACAGGTTGGAAATGAATGACGCAAATTATCCATATTAAAATATGAAAAGGTCCAACAAATGTTAAGCTGTGGAGCCTAATTATTATCAAACATAATTTTTGCCACTTCATGAAGCTGGTAGTGAATCAAGCTTCTCGATTAGATCGTCGTGGGGGGTTGCCCACCCTTCGGACCAAAAATTCATTAAGGACTATTTAGAAATTTGTATTCTTGTAAAATTACATTAAGGAATTTAAGTTCTTATAAAATTCGATTTTACCCAAATTTATTTTATAAATAGGGAGTCATTCTTAAACTTCATTATTATCTTTAAAAATGGGAGAAAGAGAGGTTAGAAATATAGGTGTACGATTTATCTTGCAAACATTTTTCATCATATTGAGTTACTTAGTGGATGGGGAAGATATTGTCTTATATTGAGGCAAATATCTATAAATCATGCGTGTTTTTAAGTGTTTATTTATTTTTTTTCCGAATTGAGAGGGTGTTTGAGAGTGATTTTTGGGGTGAGAATTGATTTTTGAATAGTGATATGATGAAAAATGTGTGGTTGAAAAAGGAGAAAAATTTATTGATGTGATGAAAAATATTATTTTATTGAAGAATGTGTGGTTGAAAATGAGAATTGATTCTCAAAATCAATATCAAACAGGCTCTGATACTCTTGGTAGAATAGAATTAGGGTTTATAATTCTCAATAATAAGAGAAATAATATTTTTAAAAAGTGCAAATAGGTCTCGAACCTTTAATTTTTGGTATTATCAACCTAAACCTTTATATAAATGTGTAGCACAAGGACATTTGGATGTCAATATTTTAATATTCAGTTTATAGCACACATGAAATGCTCTTGTCCAAGATTTAAAAGTGCAAAAAGGTCTATCCACATAAATAACTTAAAAGTAATTATAAATATATTATCAAAAATAAAAAAAGAACAAGAAAAGATTTTAGGAAAAAAGGAAAAAAAAATCATCATCCTTAACCTACCCACGCCACCTACGACACCATCAACACCACAACAACATAATCACTCTATCATGCAACATTGACACCACCTCCACGTCTCCCTTCACACTTGTCCAATTCGTTGATGTGAAGCTAAAGGGATGTCCAATGTGATTATCCCTACGAATTTTGGTCACGGAGTGGAGAAATCGCACTAATGGTAATAGTAAAATTATTTAAATAAATTAAGATGGTACTTGTTCTTCCTTTGAAAAAATAACACTATGAACTTCACATACGAATTTAATTGTATTTTAGGCCCCAACTCTCCAAAGGTCCTTCAACCACATATTTGCTAAAGGAATCAAAAAGCCCTGCCAAAATTTAAAGGTTAGGTACTTTGTTGAACTTCGATAAAAGAATATGAAACCCCGCTACAAATTCTTCATTAAAAATACCCTATAAGGCCAATAGACCTCGAACATTCCAGAAGGTCTCCCCTACCTAGAATTCTCTGGTCCGTCATCGCCGCCCACCCGAAATCCCTTCAAAACCCTCTTGGCCTTTTCTCCATTTTCTGCAACCAATCCAAAACTCCACACAGTCGTACAAATTATCATTATTCAATCACAATTAGAAAATTTAATGGCCGACGAAGCCAAAGCCAAAGGCAACGCAGCGTTCGCCGCCGGCAACTTCACCGATGCCGTGAGCCACTTCGCGGAAGCCATTACCCTTGCCCCCTCCAACCATGTTCTGTACTCAAACCGATCTGCCGCCTACGCTTCTCTTAACAAGTTTTCTGAAGCGCTTTCGGATGCAGAGAAGACCGTCGAGCTGAAGCCAGACTGGTCCAAGGGCTACTCCCGTCTTGGGGCGGCTCACATGGGCTTACATAGTTACAATGATGCTGTTTCGGCTTACAAGAAGGGTCTTGAAATTGACCCAAATAACGAGCCCCTTAAGTCTGGGCTAGCTGATGCGGAGGCTGCTCTGGCGAGATCTTCGAGATCTCGGGCCGGGCCAGGTGCCGACCTGTTTGGGGAGGCGTTCGGGCCGGAGATGTGGGTTAAGCTGACTAATGACCCAACAACTCGTGGGTTTCTGCAGCAGCCTGATTTTGTTAAAATGTTGCAGGATATTCAGAAAAATCCAAATAATTTGAACTTGTATTTAAACGATCAAAGAATGATGCAGGCATTGGGAGTTTTGTTGAACGTGAAAATCCAGAGGGGAGCTGAAGAAGATGCAAAAATGGCTGAGGGGTATTCACGTGGCTCACCAGAGAGGAAGAGGCCTGCAGCTTCTGAGGCTGACCCTATCAAGGAGAAGAGACCCGAGCCTGAACCTGAGCCTATGGACTTATCTGAGGAACAGGGGGAGAAAAGGGATAAAAAAGCACAGGCCCAGAAGGAGAAGGAAGCCGGGAATGCAGCGTACAAGAAGAAGGACTTTGAAACTGCAATTCAGCATTATAGCAAGGCCATTGAGCTCGACGATGAGGATGTTTCTTTCCTCACTAATCGTGCTGCTGTGTACTTGGAGATGGGGAAGGTACATTATATATACTTGAATCTCTGTTTTGTTCTTAAATGGACCATGGTAGTACGAAATATTGAATTTTTTTTCCCTTGATATTATTCTGTTTCCATTTGTTTTGAGTTGACATTGTAGGTTTAGGGAAAACTTTTAGCCTGATTTGATTGATTGCTAGTGGTGTTTTGACATGGCAGTTATGATTATGGTTAAAGATTATACATTTAATCTTAGAATGCTCGCGTGTATTAGTTGATATAGTAGGTTTATTGACAGTTGATTCTGTGGCACAAAATGGTTTTTAAAAAAAAAAATGAAATTAAGTATGAATATGGCTGGATTTTTGGAAGCGATGTTTAGTACGGGTTTAATTCTCATTGTGGTAACTGCATTGCTTTTCAGAACTAGGTTTGCACAGTCTGAGTGGTTACTGTATTAACAGGATGTGTCATGATTAGGTTCTGATTTTTCTCTACCAGTATAATGGAGTTTAGTTATGTTCTTAGAGTTGAAATTTTATAGCTTTTTTTATTGTTCTGTTCAAGGTCACTGCAAAGACGAGTTGATTTGCTTGCTTGAGTAGCCTTTGGCTCCTTGAAGTTTAATTGGATGGTTGCTATACTCTGTGTGGAATGGTGTGTACATGTTTCCTGTCTTGCAGATATGCAACATTCTGGAAATATATGCTGCTTTGTTTTGCGCATTCTGGAATATATGGTAGCCATTTGATTGCTGCATTTAACTCCATCATATTAGGTCTTGATAGTTTCTTGATTAGGAGTGTGTTTGATGGGGATTATTGGGGAATAATGAATTTTGAAATAGTGATATGATGGGAAATGTGTCGTTGAAAAAAAAGGAAAAATTATTCATGTGATGAAAAATATTATTTTATTGAAAAATGTGTGGTTGAAAATGAGTAGAAAAATGAAAATGAAAATGAAAATGAGAATGTGGGTCAACGGGGCCTAGAATCCTTTGTACTGATTTTTGATTCTTTGTTAGATGTTTATTATGGACTATTTTTTAGTGTCTTTGATATTTTGTGGACAATATTTTTACTCTTTGGAGAGTGAAAAATGAATCATTGCTAAATTGGAATTATGTAGTGAGGTTAGAAACAAAAGGATTTAAATTCAGGCCCCGTTTGATTCCTATTTTGGGGGAAAAATACATTTTAAATAGTTGATTGATGGAAAATGTCTGATTAAAAATTAAGGAAAAGTTGTGGATTTGCGTGTAATATTATTTTATTGAAGAATGTGTGGTTGAAAAGAAGAGAGAAAAATGAATTTTGGAAAAAATGAGAATCAAACAGGGGCTCAATCAATTTGAGTAAGATTGATTGACATTGACTCTAAATTTTATTAAATGTAGAAGTATATGTAGAGAGGAAATGGAGAAGAGATTGGAGGTTAGTGATTCTTGAAACTCGGGTATTACGATACTGATGATTAGTGATTCATAAGTATAGAGTTTATTGTAGATGAGGTGATTCAAGTGGATTAAAGTTGGTTGGTTAATTGGAGGATGGCTTTTCAGGTTTTGTGTGATCAATGAATTCATGATAGTTTGGAAAGAATTTTTGAAAAGACAACCATAGAACCTTACATTGGGAATAATGTTGGTGTTTGTTAAGAAACATATATGTTGATCTAGTATAGACAAAATGAGAATGGCAGGTTGTGTAAGTGGAAGACGAAGAGTTTGAGAAGCCAATGAACGTACTGGTGAGACAGTCATAGTAATGATTGTTAAAGATAAATTTCAAAGAGAGATGGTTGAAATTGTTTGGACATTTTTAGCAATGTCCATATGGTGGACCGTCCATCTATTTTTTATGAAAAGAATGAATCTTGAAGGATCAGAAAAAATGGGTCCAGATCTCCTGTGGGAATAATTTGTTAGGATTGATACAATTATCATTTCTTGTAAAATTGGAAAATGAGGGTAGTTTAAGTAACTTGGAATGAAGTAACTAGAAGGGATGTATGTGATTTCTAGATTACTCTTGGTACAACCAAACATAAGAAGGGGTTCTTGGTGGCCAAGTCCTGGTAAGTATGGAAGAAGGCTTTATTGAATTCAGTTATGTTAATATCACCATTCTTAATGGGGGATGATTAGATCTTGAATGATCTTCCCTTGAATCAAATTTAATGTCAATACTATATGGGTGCTTGAATCCAAAAGTTTTGCGTGCATGTCATTTCTTGACGATGAGATTTCTAAGCATTCTAAGCTCTTAGAAACGTTTGATGGTATGTTGGATGCTAGTACATCATTTTGGCTAATTATAACCTACCATGCGTTGTGGAAATGAAGTAACACAGAAAATATGCTATATCCACGAACTGAAGATCTTGACTCTTGAAGAGAATACTAATCAGATTTCCAAGGACTGTAAGAGGATAAAACTGTTTACAATTCTCAAATCATTAGTTATTTGTTGTGGTATCTTAAGAAGCACGGATGCTTGTAAACTCATTATGCGCCCACCCATATTCGATGTTTATGAAGCATCCATGCTCTTTGATATCCTTAAATACACCGAACACTTGTTTTTCAATTATTCTATATATATATATATATATATTTTTTTTTTTGTATTTTTTGTATTTTTTATATGTATTGAATATGTATTTTTTAATTATTTTCGATATGTATCTCATACATATCGGATATGTATTTTTAATTATTTGAATAATTTATCTCTATTCAAAAGGAGAATTCAAAATGCGAGACCTTAAGGAGACATTTGATACTCTTGAAAGTGTTAAACCACTTGAATTTGCTAATTTATCATTAGATAAGCAAGAGTTTGGAGTGTTATTTTTAATGGTAATGAAAAAGCTTATGTTGATGATGATGAAGAAAATGAAGTTTGAACAATTAAGGATTAAGCTAAAATGTTTTAATATTTTATTTTATTTTTATTATTATGCTTTTGTTTATATATATATATATATATATATATATATATATATATATTTTATATTAATGAAATTATGCTGAATTTTATAACACGTATCCTCGTATCCTAGTCTTTTCTTAAAAAGTCACATCGGCGTGTCGTATCATATCGTATGTGAATTACGTATCCGTATCCATGCTGCTTAGATATTGGATATTCTTAAAAAATGATTAGCTACTGGACAGAAACAAATAGCAGGGTCTGTCTGTGATATTACCAGCTTTAACGTAGTAATTGTGGACATGGATGATAGTGTGGAATGTCCCTTTGTCCTTGCCTGTGGCATCGAGGCATGTCAGCATGAAGGTGAGGTATGGCATCCTGAGGGATGTCAGGTGCTGCATCTTGGAGATCGACCCCTCAGAAGTTGAAGCTGTATTTCTGTTTGTTGAATATCATTTAGAGATTCTACGTAATTCTTTGTGTTTGTTATAGCACTCTCCCTTTCCCTCTCTTGTGAAGAAGAGAAATGAAGGGGGTGTTGTGTGTAGTTAACAGGTCTAAGTTATTTGTTAAGCATGGTTAGCATGTCTTTACTTCTCGAGCGTTATCTGAAACAAAATTAGAAGCTTATTCCTTTGCATTTAAATTGACAACATCATGTCTTCATCCATTTGATCTTAACCATGGTGTCTACTTTATTAAAGTTGTATATCAGTAGGAGAGGAAGATAAAAAAGATAGAGGGGGCATGGGGTGTAAAGTAGAGCCTAGAGAAAGAGACGAGGGTTAAAATAAGTGTTATGTTGACTATGTGGTTGGGACAAGTACGGAGATAATTTCTTTCTAATTTTTCCTAAACAACAGGCGATGTGTGTAGGGAAATATTTTTTGTACTTCTGTACATAGAAGTGTAATTGGTCTCTTTCTGGTTTTGTTTTGGAAAAAGTCTTGTTCATGCTTAGTGTGGAATCAACTTTTAAGCAGTTGTGCTCATAATTGATGTCAATTCATCTATTTATCACTGGATTTCAGTATGAGGATTGCATTAAAGATTGTGACAAAGCTGTTGAAAGGGGAAGAGAGCTGCGGTCTGACTTTAAGATGGTCGCTAGAGCTCTAACAAGAAAGGGAACTGCCTTAGTGAAAGTGGCAAAATGTTCGAAGGACTACGAACCTGCCATTGAGACTTTTCATAAAGCGCTCACAGAGCATCGCAACCCCGATACATTGAAGAAGCTCAATGATGCTGAGAAAGCAAAAAAAGAACTAGAACAACAAGAGTACTTTGATCCCAAGATAGCTGATGAGGAGCGTGAGAAAGGTATTGTGCTACTGAAGTGTAGTATTGGTCCACATTGTTTATGCTTTTGCAGTTGTTAGTGAATTTGTTGACAAATTGTAGGTAACCAGTATTTCAAAGAGCAAAATTATCCGGAGGCTGTGAAGCATTACACAGAATCATTAAAGAGGAACCCAGAAGATCCTAAGGTATTATTGATTGATCTGAATTTTTAAGTATAAACCGAGTTAAAGATATTGTTCATGTGGATTTACGGTTATTTCTTTGAGTTTGCAGGCGTATAGCAACAGGGCTGCTTGTTACACAAAGCTTGGGGCTCTGCCTGAAGGACTGAAAGATGCTGAAAAATGCATTGAACTTGATCCAACATTTGCTAAAGGTTATACTAGAAAGGGGGCAGTCCAGTTCTTTATGAAAGAATATGAAAAGGCTTTGGAGACATACCAGGAAGGACTAAGGCGTGATCCCCAGAACCCAGAATTGCTAGATGGTGTTAGGAGGTATAGGGAACATTTTAATATTTATTTCAGTTTAGTTTTAATAAATGAAAACATTGTTTAGGTTTGCTCTTCACAACTAATGCGAGTTTTTGTGCAGATGTGTTGAGCAGATAAACAAGGCTAGCCGTGGAGACTTGAGCCCTGACGAACTGAAAGAGAGACAGGTTTGATATATCTCTACTTGCGTTGATATCTTTTTATGGAGTTATGTTTGAATTACAGTTTCAATATGCTGCCTTTTGCAGGCCAAGGCAATGCAGGACCCGGAGATTCAGAACATTCTGAAGGATCCAGTTATGCAACAGGTATAACTTGTAGAATTCTCTGACTCAGTAATTTATAGAAAACCAGAAATGAATCCTACGATTATAACTACGTTGTGTTTCGCAACAGGTCTTAGTCGATCTCCAAGAAAATCCCAAGTCTGCGCAGGATCACATGAGGAATCCTCTTGTTATGAACAAGATACAGAAACTGATCAGTTCAGGAATCGTTCAAATGCGATGAGGAGAATGGCAAATAAAGAGAATTAACTAGATCTCCATTTGGTGTGTAGTGGAATGGAATAGTTGATACAACTGGCCTTACATTTTGATAATTTTGGTATTTTCCTTTGTGATTTGCTGTCAATTTGTCCATTTCCTTTCTGGATTCTCATAAAAAATGTTTTATTGGTTGTGTTCTGATTAATCCCTGAGGGTTTCAGGCGAAATGCTATTGAAATGCTTGTTGGTTAATCGGGTCGATCTCAGTGGAAATACAATGTTTTTTGCATTCATGTATCACTGCTTAACTAGTGTTTAAAATGGGCAGTGCATGCATTCTTGATTTATCAAAAAGTTATAAAACATCTCGATTTTAAGATTCAGAAATAATTAAATTATAACTCGATCCCTACTTTTGAGTGTTACTATACACAAAATAGGTGTTGACGACAAATTATATGTTGGTCCAGGTCCAGCTATGCCTTACGGGTAGTTGGGGTTCATGTGGCATGCTTATGCAGTTCACTTGGTGGGGTGTACTGTATTTATCAGTCAGATTTCACGTACAATGATTCTTTACCATGTTGGAACCATGTGCATGTGTATCCCTTTTATCTTTTTCCATTCCAAGGCAATGTGATATTTTTGTTTCAAAATGTAAGTTCGTAGTTTAATCCATTCCTTTCATCTAGACAATTGTGTCTTCCAGTCCAACTTAACAAACTAATCAAGATCGTACGAGATAGTCGAACAAAAATACGGAACGAACCTTGTTGATGTAAGGTGATGTCCAAACACAAGAACTAGATTGCATAAAAGAAAGAAAACTTATGCTCATCACATAATTGAGGATTTTAACTACTAAAATGTAACAAGATTTCCACACAACCAACAACCTAAGGCCTCAATTTCTCAAGGAGAATTTGTGGTTTCTTCAGCTCCATGTCTAGCTGCAAACCGATTAACCAAAGCAAGTGCATTACTAGTAACTTGTGCCACATTTAGTACCCTTTTCCTTATTGCAACCTTAGCGTTTCCATTCATGGCTGGCGAAGAAAATCCATCGACGCACGTGTTTTCGTTCGTTAGCGCAGCGCTAACCCATGTTTGCACATTACTAACATGCCACGCAAAGTCCTGGCCTACGACACCACGTTGCATTCTCCTAAGTTCCTTGATGGAATGGCTTAGTTGATCGACCGTGTCTTCCATAATCTCTACACAATCTTTCGTTGCTCGACGTTCTCTCGGTTTTATGCCCGGTATCTTCGCCAACTTGGAAACGAAACTTGAGGTGGATCGAGCCCGGGATAGGCTGACGGCTAAGGCTACTCGTGCTAGTTGAAGCTTGCTTTGTCGGATTGTACTTGCGTAATTTGAGAGGCACTGGATGCATAAGACGGGGTACAGAGTGGCTCTACATGAGTTCTTGATGAAGTTTGTGGAATCCGAGTTTGCAATGACAAGCATGTAATGGGAAGATAAGAGTAGGAGCAAATAAAGGGTGAACTTTGCCATGTTTTGTAGTAAATTGAATATGAGCTTAAGCTAGCACCTTTATATAGACCTTGAAAACCAACCACATATTCCAAAAGGTTTAAGGGGATAAGAAGAGAGCCAAGATCTATTGTCTTCATTTTCACTCTTTCTTCATAATTATTTTAGTATTTCTATACATCAATTTTTATTAATAAATGGAAAGATACCAATATTGCAAGGGAAATTACTTTTGAAATACCATCTTCCTATTTATCGACAAGAGGCGTCAAAAATTTAGGAGAGACCACCAAGAAGATATCAGATCTCAACTCTAGAAACATCACATAAAACATCTAAGTAAATTAAACGTTCTTATGAGTTTGAAGTGTTTATTTCATCAAACATAAATTTTGAAGTTACTCTTTTTTACTAACAAAATATATTTTCACAGTTACATTTTAAAACAATAACGTTTAAGAACTAACAAGATCATATTTATTTGTTTAAATTTTTTTTTAATGTGTATTTGATTTTTTTTTTTTCATTAAAAATGTGACGGGTTCACAATTTTATTTTATTTATTATTACTTTATTTATTTATTTATAAATAGGTAGTGGCAACTTAGAACTTTTTATATGTTTTGGTACTGTATTAAATTGCTTTACTTAAAAGTTTAAACCATTCAAGATGTAATATTTATTTATTCAAATGTTTAAAAAAATCTATTTTAAAGGAAAATGTCGAGTGAAAAATAAAATATTAACCTTCGTTTGAGGTGAAACCAAAAGTAGTGTCATGCCTTCTTTTATTTCTCTCCTTTTTCTTCACTAGCTTTAATTAATCTTTTGTTCAAAACTTGCAAAGACCCAATTTGCTGATGCTAGGATCCGTAATCTCCAGATTTTTAGTCTGCAGGTAGAGATTTGTCATCATCCCAACATCAAAATACTTTCAATTCAATAATATAATTCTAGGTGTCCAGTCTTTGAAAGCAGACCGCAATTAAAAGTCTGTCAACTAGCTAATGCATCCTACCACTTAGAAAGACGATGACCTACTTCCTAGATCGGTCTTGCTTCACTTGTTTAAAACCATTTGCACCACTGTCAAAGGAGACAGCACATGCTAAAAGATTATTATCTATGCATAACCACGTTTGTTAGTAAAATGATCTTCTATCTACAATAAACTGAACATATAATGCCTACCTATGATGTGACAATATGTCACATCAGTGGTGGGGGATAAAAAAAAACATCGTTGAGGTGACAACACATGTTGTCACATCAATGGTGGCATTATATGTCATATTTAGTGTAGACAAGAGATCAGTTCTAATATTTTGTTTAGACAACTTCATGATACTCAATTTTTTTGATCATCTATGGAAGGTAATATGTAAAACTGTACAGTTAAGAATTGGAGCATAAATTTTGTCGAAATGAATATCATACACAAGAGGAGGATTTTTCTTTTAACGAACACTTCTCGAAGTTGTCCGAGCTCTACGTTTAAGCTTCAACACAGTTGCACTTTAGTAGCTCGTTGTTACAAATTATCTTGGACTCGCCCTTCTCATGACTCGTGTTTTGAGTTATAAGGACCTTTTTTGAAACAATGCAAATCGTATTATGCTCTTGATTGGGCTCCATTAAAATAAGATTTTGGGAAAAAAAATGTATTTTGAAATATTAATTTTTTTGGATGATGTGGTGATTAAAAAATAAAAAAATTTCTTGAATTCACATATAACATTATTTTATAGAAGAACGTGAATCAAGTGTGTTTTGAAAAATCATTATGATAAATCAGATAAACTTTTCCAAATGGATAACAACCAATGGAACTTATCCCCTGCCATAGCTTTTCCTACAGAAGAAGCTTTAACTGTTGTACTATTTAACTCCTTCGATCATATGATGGGTCTGGGACGTGATTGAGACAATTGATTAAACCATTCAATATTCAATCTTCCACTGTGCCCACAATAGGTAAAATTGTCCATTCAAATTTAGGTAAGAATGGTCCACTTTGATTTCATACCAAGAAAATGTAGTTTCCGCACCTATGTTCAATTGAATAAGGTTGCAACTTTTGGACATCTCTCTATGTCTAGGACTAAACAAGATTGCACCTTGTAATAAATGGAATTTTAGTTTCTTTTTGTATAATCAAATATTCTGTGTCATCCAACTTATCAAACATTCCATTCAAGTTAAACTAATATCATTACAAGCTTATCTAGCTTGTAAGCCAAATAAATTGGAATCCAACTTATCTGGTTCATTTGTTCACATAATTTCTATAGGATAACAACTTTCGTTGCCAAACGTGCTCAAAGGCTTGTAATTTGAGCTGCTTATTGACAATGGCTGTAATCACTCATGGGCTTTAACTACTCAAAAGTAAAATCACTGTGAACTAACATTCTGGTGAGTTCAGTGTTACTAGTAGAGCACATTTGTTACATAGTATTACATAGGATTCAATAGAATAATAATTAAGATTTTAGTTTCTTTTTTTCCTTAGTATCAAAGCTATACTATCCTCCGACCAAACATGCAATGTATAAATTCTTCCTGTCCTAAATAATAATTTACTATGTAACGAAACTTCCAGTTCCATTGATTTCTACAGAAAGAAAATTCTCGCCAAAAAGTTACTGCAAATTTAGATTACACAACATACTTTGTATTGTGTTTCTATCATTCAGAAAAGGAAAATTATGAAACTGTTATATTCCTGTTATTTGCGATGCAACCAAAACTTTTCTGATATGACAATTAAGAAATCCAGTAACTCCTCAAAATGAAAATCATAATCTCAATAACTAGGCACAAGGATGAAAAAGTGGACGTTATATTCTTTCATGCATCAAACAGTTATGTACTTTAGCATAGCCCCACGAAGCTTTTCCATGTATTCAGCGGCTTGTTTCTGCACATCAAAGGTTAAAAACTAATAAAGACTGGGTATTTAACATGAAATTTCACAGAAACTTTAATTAGAAAACACTACTTTAACAACTTGACAGGTCCTTTTAAGGTGGTCAGATCATGAATTTTTATTATAAGACACCCGTTAAACATTGCAAATGAATTTCATTGAGTGCCAATTAAACTTCCATAATATTCAAATTTCTAAAGAACGACGCTAGCAGAGAGGGAAATATTTTATTTCATTCACTGCAATTATTCAACTGAAGGACAAAGTACATATTTGAAGAAGTGAAGTAAATTTCTTAGAAGGATGCCGACTTAGATGATGTTCATGCAAACGTCCCACAAAGAGTGACAATTTCATTCAATGGAATTTGCAGCCAGATTCATTTTAGTGCCTTATTGGCATGCACGAATTGGACTTTTGAATGATGTTATATTCGACTGAAATTGTGTAAATATATAGTTTGAAAAAAAATCAATTTTTTGAATGATGTTATATTCAACAGATGACGTGTAAAAATATAGTTCAAAATATAATCTTAACCATTCATTCTTACTATTGGAGAAGTCATATGGGATCAAGACTCTTCCAAAAGAGATGAACAATGAATAAATTTTCAAGAGAAATTTATTACGGACACTTTATTCTGTTTCCACTATGAAAGGTCAAGCCAACACAGTAGGCATTTTATGCTCCTATTTTCTTCACAGAAGATTAAATTCTTTTCTAGCGGATACTTATTCGTTTATCTTCAAAGATTTTACAACCTTAGGTATCTATCTCATCATTGAGGCATCCCCGGCTGCTTATCTCGTAAGAGACGATAATTTTATCTTATCCAAAAATTTCTACTTCTTTAAGACATATATATTGAAAGGAAAAACTAACATTTTGGAGAATTTGTGGTTGAAAAAGAAGGAAATTTTTTCGATTTACGTGTAATATTATTTTATGGAAGATTGCATGGTTGAAAGTAGGAGAGAGAAAAAAAAATATGATAAAGATAAGGGACCAAACAAAGACTAAGATAGTACTTGTATTTACAGTGTCAGAACCTGTTTCTTACACAAGTTATATGTAAAATATCTAAAAAGTTTTCTACTATAAGATTCCTTCATTTAAATATGTTTCAAATATTAACTTGGAGAACTTTTGGCTGAGTCTTCTAACAAAGAAAAGAAAATCGCTTTTCTCTGCGAGTTTTTCACATTGACTTTTCGTGCTGAAGTTTCTTATATAAAGAGAAATGGCTAATTCCTCTAAAGCTATGTTTGATAGCCTAGAAAATTGGTGGAAAAGGAAAATCAATTTAAATTCTATGCTTAATTTTGGTCTTTGATTGCCAAAAAATTTCATTGGAATTCATTTTCACTCAAATTCTAGGTACAACAATTTAAAACACATTTTCTACCTTTTATTTTCTTATGGTTTTGGTGGGAAAGTGATTTTTCATTTTTTTAAAAATTATTTTACTTTTTGACATTAGAAAGATATTCTAAATCCAATGATAAAAAAATATATCCATTTAATTGACAATTTGCATGAAAAACAAAGTCAAACGAACACAAAAAAAATTTAAATTTTTTTTTTATATTTTTTAATTTTACTTTTTGGCAATCCAAACAAATATTAATACAGATTGTAAAAAAATTTATCCCAAAAAGTAACAATTTGCATGAAAAACAAAGTCAAACGAATTAGGTGAAAAATTATACCAATTAAATACCATTAATTACAATTCTCTTTAAAACAAATTTTAGGCAATTCAATTCCCTGCAATTCGTTTTCTTTCCACCCAAATTCCACCTTTGCAATCAAACGCACCCTAATAGCTAGTCTAACTTTCATATAGCAAAGAGAACCATGTGAAGTGTCTCAAAAGTAAACTATTAGCATGTTATGTGTTCGAAGTTAAGTATTTGTGCCATGTGTAAGCATTAGTATGATGCCCGTAAAGTACGTGTGAATAAAGCTGATATCCTTCTGACAAACTACGATAGAATTAAGTAAATTGGTGTCGATATTTCCTTACTTAGTGTTGTCGGTAGAATATAAGGAAATAATATAAAGCATCAATAGTATTTAATAGATTATCATTAATGAATATTGTAATTGATAGTTACGATATTTAGTTTTGATTTTAGTTCTATTTAATTAGAAAATCTCTCACATTGAGAGGCATCTAGTCTTATTGAGTATATTTGACATGGTATCAGAGCTTCTTTCTTAGATTTTTTTTCTTGTTTTCTTGGTTGAATTTTCTCACAATGGGAGAAGCTTTTGAATTATTGTATAAGCCAAATGGCCATATCAAAGTAGAAGGGTTTACAGATGCAGATTGGGCAGGATCTCTGTCAGATAGACGATCCACTACTGGTTTCTGTATTTTTCCCGATGGTAATTTGGTCTCTTAAAAAAGTAAGAAACAAACGGTAGTAGCAAGGTCAAGTGTAGAAGCGGAGTATATGACGATGACTCATACTAGACACGGTTGTAACACTTTCTTCAAGAAATCAATCTCTTACCTTCTACTCCCATACCAATGTTCTGTGATAATCAGACTGCTCTACATACTGCATCAAATTCAATCTTTCATGAGAGGACCAAACACATTGAAGTTGATTGCCACTTCGTTCGGGATAAAATAATAAGTGGTGATATATGTACACCATTTGTAAAGGCAGGCGACCAACTTGCTAATATGTTTATAAAGTCATTGACTAGTAATAGGTTGAGATTTCTTTGTTCCAAACTAGGTTTAAATGACATCTATGTTCCAACTTGAGGGAGGAGTAAATTAAGTAGAATAACGTAGATTATGCAAGAGGAATTGGGCTTATTGTATTTCCGTATTGGGACTCTATTGTTATACGTGTATTTTTTATAAGTATATATAATGAACGTGAAAGAGGAGTTAGCAATCTTGTCCCTAAAAGTTTATTCCAAGCCTCTGTTTGATTCCATTTTTCTCAAAATTCATTTTTGTCTCTCTTCTTTTCAACAACACATTCTTCAATAAAATAATATTACATACAAACCCAAAACTTTTCCTTAATTTTTAACCACACAATCTCTATCAATCAACTATTCAAAATATATTCTTTCCTCCAAAATGAAAATCAAACAGGGCTTTCTCTCAAAGATTTACAAATATGACACTTGGCTCTGGCAGGCCACTTGCAAAGCCATCAGTGCCTCCACCCATGAAGACTGGAGGTTTGCATGGCCAATCTGATTTATTCCCTAGAAGATCATAAGAAATTCTTCTTGGAAGAGTTTATACCAGAAAAGTGGCGGCTTTTGGAGACAAAAGCAGGAGGATTGTAGAGATTGAATGGCTCTGTGATGTGGGTCAGCAAAGTATGGGGTGCAGGCGGAGATGGAGAAACGAAAACCTCGTCTTCCTCAAGACTTTCCTTGAAAATCTAGTGTTTCATCTGATCAGCCACCGCCTGTAGATCAAACATCACAGAAAAGGGGAGAAAAAACTACAGAGAGGAGAGAGAGAATGTGTGGTGCCGACGATATGAGAAGGCGAATAGCCGTTGTTTATGGTGGTATCGGAGATGAGATTAGTTGCCGGCGAGATGAGATGGCAATGAGTGATGGTTGAAATTTTTGAGGAAATCTTAGGCCATGATGATTGGGCTGTGGAGTTGTCTGTTAAATTATTTATTGGGCTGAGGGCATGGCATATCATATTTAGATTAGGCTTCAGTTAATTTAGTTGGGCCTACTGCTTTAGTTTGTGTTTTTCGACTGTTTGTTTTGGTTACATTTTTTTTGGGGAAAAAATTCATAACTCATGTATTAAATATGGATAATTCAAAAATCAAGTTTTAAGTTTAAAAGTGCAAAAATCAGGTATTAACTAATTAATTAAATATAATAAGGTCACAATTATACAATTAATGATCACATATACATAATTATAGGTCACAACTTATTTATTGATCACATATCATCAAATTAATTGGTCATGAATTATTTCGAGGTCACAAACCAAAAAAAATTTAGGTCATGATTTATTTCATTTGTCACAGATCCAAAAAAATTATATATCACAATTCATCTATTAATCACATATTTTCAAATTTGTTGGTCATAAATTATCGCATTTCACGGTCACAGTTTAATAGTTTAGTCACAAAGAATCAAATAGTTGGTCACATACACCAAACACCCAACCTCGATCCTATTTCACCACTATACTTTGGTCACAAACACTACCCTGCCCCAACCCACAACCTTACTAACATAACCAACGTCTCCACAACCAACACAACCACCACCAGAAACCACATAGCCACCAGGACCACAACCACAGTCACCAAGACCGACAACCACAGCCAAAAACCACCACCAAACCCACACAATAATACACCACCTCCCAACCTCGCCAACACCACCCAAATCACCACTGCCAACAGGTGCACAATCGCTACCACCACCACCGTCGCCACTATGGGCAAAACGACCACAACCACTACCATTTTCAATCACCACTCCTTCACAGACCAATCACATTGACCGTTGCTGCAGATCTACTACCACCATCCTTCACGGTGCTGCTCAGATCCTTGGCCATGGAGCGTGGACTCATTACCTTGGCGATTTCAATGACATCATCGAGTGAGATATTGCCATTGTGTTTAATGTTCTTAGTCTTCTTGCAATCTCGCTCGGGCTCCTTAAGGGCCTTGATTACAAGCGCGACGACAGAGGGAACGACGGTGACCTTGGCTTGGCGATTTTGGACAGTGAGTTTGACTGTTACGCAGAGGCCCTTCCAATCCTTGGTGATTTCCTTGGCTATGTCTTCACCGATTTTCTTCGGAGAAAGTCCCAACGGGCTGATTTTTAGGGCAAGTGAACTGGCTGCATCGTTTCACCGTCGGTGACATGGACGAAAATGTCGACGACCTGGGTGGGATCAAACTTCGGCGGCATTGTTCGAGGTGGCTAGGGTTTTGAGAGCAGTGACTGAGAAAGTGAACTAAAAGGCAAAATGATGTAGCAAACTAGCAATGAAGGATTAGAAGGAAGAAGATGAAGAGTGAAGAATGAAAATATTAGGGTTTGTAATTTAATTATTATATTCATACCTGATTTTTAAACAATGAAACTTGATACCTTATTTGTGAATTCTAATCTTCAAACACTTGAAATTATGTATTTCCTTTTTTTTTTTGGTTTTATCATAGATGGGCTGCATTATTTGGGCAGCTTTTGGACTGCTTTATTAGCATAATTCTGGTGATTGTTTGGCTGTATTATCTAGACTGATTTATTAGCATTGATTCTTGTTACTTGTTTGATTAATTTTTTGTGGGCTGACTTCCCCGGCATTACGCTAAAATATGGAATAAATATTCATTACCTATACCCAACTTCTTCATTAACAAACTTTAAAGATGATGACATGCAGAATGACTAAAAACAAAAAAAAGGTTTTAGGGGCTTGGGTGATCAGCTAGAGTTTTGGATTCTCAGAGGAGGGTCATCTTTGGTTTCTTTTTTTTTTTTTTCTTTTTTTTTTCCTTTTGTGTTGTAGGTTGTTTTACTAAATTTTTGGTTAGTGTATTGGCCGTTAGAATTTTTGTCAGAACACGATTTATGTGTTCGATTGAGTTTTCCCAATAGATAGAACACACTGTGTGTGTTGGCACACTTCGTGAATTTCTTTTGGAAATTCTTCTTGGGGGCTACTTTGCTATCTCCATCTAGGTTGAGCTTCATAAAGATATTCTACTTCAGAAAATTTTTTCTTTATGGGTGAGATGAGGATGAGACGGATAAGATGAAATAGAAGAAAATGAACTATCTAAAAGTTGAATTCATATTTTATGTATGGTTTCCTTCTATATCCTTTGTCCTGATTCATTGATCCAAATATCATCTCCATAGAATGACAAAACAAAGAATATATTGGATAAGTAGTATTTTCATTAAACTAAAGCATTCAACTGAAGCACAGTAATGATCAATAAACCTCAGGTACTAGCTTTCTATTTCTATACAAAGACTACTATGAGATATCTTGTCAAAACTTCTAACATTAGGAGTTTCTGATATTAATGATCCTTCTTCAAGGCAACCACAAAGTATACTCTTCCAAAATTCAAGTTTAAGAGATGAACATGGCACTACAAACTGGTAGAGGAAATTGAAAGAAGGAAACGACTTAAGCTACCGTAAAGGCTGGTAAAACTAAGATTATTTAGTTATAGCTCTGATATTAAGGTTACAACTACAAAGGAGGTATACTAGCATGACAAAAGATTAAACACACGAATGGGAAAACATGATATTATTAAAGAGATGTTATAAGGCTTGGAGAGGGGATCTCCGAAGTTAGGAGGATAGGATAATAAAAAATCGTATGGAGATTTAAATGATCACAATAACCTCAAATTATTCTATTTATAGACGCCTAGACTTTAGCTTACATAATACGCATTGCAAAGCTTACATAACAATTATTACAAACTTGACCACTTAGTAACGATAACAATTTACAATTATTACAAACTTGACCACTAAGTAACGAATAATGACACCACTTTACATTATTTTACAATAGTTTGTCAAAAGGATAAGAATCCTACAGCTTTATTCACACATACTTTACTTGCATCACGCTAATGCTTACACATAGAACAAATACTTAACACACTTCGCATGCTAGTACTTTACTTTAATTTTGAGACACTTCACATGGTAAAGCAAGAACCAGACAACATTAAGTAAACCATAAGAGGAGAACATCAATTTAATATATATATATTTTCACTTTTGCATATACTTCGATTTTTCAAAAGTAATCACCCTTCCCTTTGAGACCATTCTTTGTGAGAAAAATATATTGCCTTCGACAGTAAATTGTCATATCAGTCTTATGCGTTATATTCTATGAGCGATGAATTTGTTCTTAAAACTAGGAAGCTGGGAGCAAAAACAGAAGCTTGTCCGCTCAAAGGCTGTAAAAGAATTTGTCAGGTTTATAAAGAGATGTTTACATATGGTGTACAAATGGGCAGGGAAAAGCACCTATTATTAAGCTTATGGAGGAATACTATTTATCAAGGATTAGATGAAGTTAAAAGACTTTAATGCCTAGTTTATAGGACGGGGAGGTGTCGAGGAACGCAAGGGGGTCACTAAGATCTTTCCACACATGCAGTCTTGATCCTTCTAATTTCCGATAAGTTGAAGGAAGGATTGTTTGAAAGGACTACGAAAAATATAAACATTTATGTTACAATGATAAAATGGTAAGTAAATATATCCTTTTTTCCCTTCCGTTGCTACCCAAAGTTTTGAGAGAATACTATGCCTAAACGAAAGGGCTCGATACCTTCCTCCTTACCCCTCCTTTTACAGGCACTGGGCCAGGTTGCTTACCTAGGATCTAGAAAAGCAGTTGAAATCTGCAGTCCTCCAATTTAACCTTTAGAAATATAAAGAGAATGCTTCCAGTGGACATCAACTTATCAATATGTTTGTTATTGATCCACTGATTGTGGTATCGGGAATTTGAAAAAAAAAAATTGCCAAATTATCTAACAGGCGGAATTTGTTAACCCTTCTCTCTAACTTCACTTTAAGCCTTTGTTTGGCTCCCTTTTCCTATCATATATTTTTTTCTCCCTCCTACTTTACACCACACAATCTTTCATAAAATAATATTACACGTAAATTGAAAACTTTTATTTCTTTTTCAATCACACATTCTACAAAAAAAAAAAAAAAAAAAAAAAAAAAAACCTATTCCAAATACTATTTAAAAAAAAAAAAAAGGGGGGGGGGGGGGGGGGGCTTTAGACAAGGGCTAAATTTCAGAAGATATATTATTCTTTTTTTTTTCCGAAGTTTTATCACTTTCAAAGATTTCTTGATACAAAACCAATTAATAATATAAATAAAGAAAACAACTATAGAAAATTCATCTGGATCAGATAGAAAAATATTTGACTTCTCTCACCTGGTTAGCCTGATATGCATTCGTAATATTTTCATCAAGAAGTGTCAACAAGGATCTATTCAACTCATTCTGCTCAACCATTTCCAATAGCTGCATTGCATACAAGCCAGCGCTGAGTGACCAAAGGAAAATCAGGAAACACAACACTATGATGTAACAAGCTAAGAAAAGTATCATACAGTAGTTTTGACATTATCTGATGTCAAAATTTTCATTAAGTTCTTCCTCGCGTTTATGAGTTCATCTTGCATTTTATCATAGGCTTCTGCAGAGAATGACATAGATAGGTTGGGGTCTTAAAGAGTACAAATTGTAATAGAGAAGTTTGGCTGAAAAGTTTAGGGTGTTCGAAAAAACCTATTCCTTCTTGCAGAGCCTTTTGGAGTGCTTCCAGTTCTATCAATCTGTCTTCCATTTCCTACAAACAGAATCATTGTAGATGCTTGCTTCTTCTCATTCATCTCGCAGAATCCAAGTCAAAAAATTATAAAGACAAACCTGAGTCTTTGACACGGCAAACCTCAGTTTCCCTAGTTCACCTTTCAGGTGCGAAAAAAATTCCTCATTCAATCTGCATAGTTCTTTTGTAATGATGTTATAGTATGATATTCGTCCCTCATTATGTAAAAAAACAGTACAATGGAACACTTATATTTACAAAACAGCAAGTTTTGAATAAGTTGCAAGCATTGTTTCAAAAATAACAAAATTTTGAACATTTCATAGATTGTTCATCCAATGCTTATTCTAAATGGGAATAAATTTACTCTGCCTCATGAGATTCGTATTTGATCCCCTTGCTCAACTGGACATTTGTAAATAGGAACAAAGGGCCCAATCAAATGGACTCTGTTGGTCAATGGAAATGCCTACAATTACATTTTTAAATTAAAATAACATTCTTTGAAAATAAAGAGAAGATGCATTAGAACTTTATTGCACCTTTCTTGTATAACATAAGTAGGTCTATGTACCAACCTCTTTGCCATAAACCAACCCACTTTCTTACAATCCACAATCAAGCATCTTATAGAACACTGCCATGCAAGTACAGAGGTTCCTTTTTTAAATCTACGAAATAAGGTCGTGCTAAACTCCATATATTCAGATACCTAGAGCTTAGACCTTTATCACCTCTTTAAGAGGGTTCTAAGGCAGTAGAGAGGACGAGAAATGAAGTGAACCTTTTACATCTCCATTTTGTACAAGGAACTCAGAGAAAGTATGACCTGGATTCCTTGTTTATATATAGCAATTAGAAGCTGATTCTTCAGTTCTTTTCAAAGTATCCCAATTCCTAGCTCACAAGGGATTCCTTAATCTCCATCATGAGGTGTTCGAATATTTTAGTCCTTTACGGTTTATTTGAAAATCTACTCAACACCTTTAAGATATTTAGCTCATAGGGGATTTCTTCAACTCTATCTCATATGTGTGGCCACAGTAGCTCAAAAATATATATTTTACTTCCTATGGGCATTCATTGGATTCTTTAAAATCATTACATACAGTTATGGATTTCTTATAGTAGGCTTACCCTTCTAGATTTTGTTAATCCTTCATGATCATTCTAGTGCTAAGATCTTCACCAATGTGAATCTTTGCACACATTGAGAATTAGTCAAGTACTCAAGACTCGACCTTTAAAAGGCACGTCCATTAGCACAATTCTAAATACAAATTTTTAAAAACATGCTAGCTCCATCTAGCCACCTTAAGCTTGAAAGAGAGAAGTCGGGTTTCAGAAAGATAATACAAACTAAATTCTTGGTAGGATCAAGTTTCTTGAAAGTCGCACATCCAATAGGAGGTTAGTCCTCCATTTGTCTATAATTTGGCTCCTTTTCAGTTAATAATAGGCTTCTTATTATTGTGAATGTATTTATTTTTGTTGATGAAGCAAACCTACCACCAACCTAGAGGCAACTCTCGCTCCTTTCCTCCGTATCCCGACTTTAAACCAAGTTGCATGTTAGTTTTATAGCAAAGCACCGATCATTTGATGTAGGGTGGCGGCAGCTAGAAATAAGAAACGGTGAATGAAAGCTATCAAAGTTTTGTCGATTCCAAAAGAATACCGTCACATGATCACCTTCCATATTCGGTTGATTCCTAAGATTATTAGAAACGTAGGCATCAAAAACTCTTTGATTAGCACAATAATACAAAGAATTTGGACTTGCTGGTTTTTAAATATCAAATATTGCGAATTTAAGAGATTGAAAAACTATAAAATCTATTTTATAATTTTATTTCAATTTAGAAACCACTAACTGCCATTAAGGCTTATGACCCTTATTTAAAAAAAAAAAAAAAAAAAAAAAAAAAAAAACTAGATAAAGACAAAAATTGAAAATAGTAATTAAAATTAATAATGAAGACTCAACTCTTCATCAAGACTAAATCTAGATAAAGACTAAAATTAAAGATAATGACTAAAATTAATGACAAAGACTCAATCTTCATCATTCACCTCCAATTGATGAAGATTCGTCCTCAAATCTTGAACTATATTCTTCATCCGATTCCTTGTGACAAGGACTATCTATTTGTTAGCTCTACGAAATGCTCATTAGCTACTTCATTCAATTTCACTAAAAGTTGCATATCTAATAGAACATGAATAGCAATTCCATGCTCAGTTGTTGATATTTCTTCAACATCAAAATAGAAAAACAAGTGTTTCAAAATCAAGGACATAGTTATCGCCTCCTTCCCAAAATTTGCCATCTTGTATAGACATGATCTTAACCAAAAGCATGGATTCTTGGCAGCTATAGCTATGATATTGAGCCTATGTCTGGCCCTCATTTTTCAACCATAGATTCTCCCATAAAATAATTTTACACTTAAACCGAAAACATTTCTTTACTTTTTATCCACATATCCTCCAAAAAATCGCTACTCGATAATAAACATTCTTATCATAATGGGGCTCAAACAATGGCTAAATTTTTATTTCTTGAATTTCTTGGAAAATTCTTCAAAGATTTCGATATGTGACACGTTATAAGAAATTGGAACATTATTGAATTTGCCATTATCCAATTCGAAGAATTCTTCAATCTCTTCATGGAAATTGGAGGCCCATCGTAATTGTCAATACCTGAATCCACTAATTCTTTAATTTCTTCGACGAAGATTGGAGAACCTTCGTAATTGAAATTCAAAGACTCTTCAACCATTGAATTACTGAAATGAGTAAAAAAGGTTTTGTCCCAAATCATAACTTTTGTCATTAGATTTCACGAACACCAACTTGTTTCTATTAGGAACGAACCTCACTATGTCAGGGCAGAAGCATTAAAATAATATGATGAACACGTTATCGAAGTTTCGTTGCCTTTGAATGAATGTTGCAATATGATCACCTTCCAAATTCTATTGATTCCTAAGAATACCATAAATCTAGACATCAAAAACTCTTTAATTCGCATATGAATAAATAAATAAATAAAATAAAATTGGACCTTTTGATTTTTAAATATCAAATTATGAGAATTTAAGAGATTAGCAAACTCCCAAATCTATTTTATTTCAATTCAAAAATCACTAACTGCCGTTAAGGCTTACAACCCTTATTTAAAGCAATAACTAAAAATTAGATAAAGACTAAGCCCTTGTTTGACCCTCATATTTTTCAAAATACATTTTTCTCTTTTTTTTTTAATAAAATTATATTACACATAAACTCAAAACTTTTCCTAATTTTTTAACCACACATTCTCCATCAATCTATTATTTCAAAATGCATTCTTACAATAAAATGGGGCTCAAACATGCACTAAAATTAAAAATAATTACTAAAATAAATGACGAAGACTCCATATTTATCAAAACTAAATTTAGATAAAGACTAAAATTAATGATGAAGACTCTATCTTCATCATCATCACTACCTACAACATCACGCCTTACCATCTTCCCAAAGGAATTCATGCCTTCTGTATTCTCGTGTACAACGCAATATATATATATATATATGCCTGACACAATGTAATCCAACACTTAACAAGTGTCTAATCTTTTGCAGACGAGCGTCACTTTCTAACTAGTACTAGTTGCCTAACACTATAACACAACTCCAACAGACTGGAAAAGTATTCTGTAATGCCTAGTTTGTGTTAAAATGTCTATTATTGTGACTGGTGTGTTCATGCATCTATGTCCAAAATGAAGACATTTTTAACGGATCTCTGTTTCTGTGAAGCATATATCTGTAACTTTGTCCGACACTGTATACGAGCCCTGTGGCTAGTATATCCATCTCCAAAAGTTATGGCCATAGATGATACTAAAGGAAAACTTCACTAGATCTAAATATGCCTGATAAAAGCAACTGGGCAAAGTATTATCACACGGTGTATGAAAAAAGGACTAACCGAGGCCTCATTCTTGCAATCTCAAATTCAATCTCCCGAGCTTCAGTATCAAGAAAATACTCCACCAGCTCGGCCGCAGTGTCCGGTATCACCCGAGACTGATGCCAACATCAAAATGCCGTACAATCATGTTTGGTTAAGCTCAAAAGATGTAAAAATTACTTTTAAAGTGACTTTTTCCCCCTCTAAACGTGTTAGATAACTTACTTTTAATAAAAAAAAAAGTTACTTTTTTTACTTATTTCAAACCGTCAAAACTTCTGAATTTGATGCCAGAACAAACCCGAGTAAAAGAGAGTAATTCATCGATAAATATTATAAAGTAGTTTGTGTTGCCCACCTCTCGAAGAGCTCGTCGGCGCTCTTTTTCTTCTCGGACATGGCCTTCGAAGGCTTCCCTTGCCTCGGCGTCTTTCTCAAGGCGCCTCTTGAATTCCAGTCTTGCTAAGTGCCCTGTTTGGGGTGCTCTCAATATTCCTTCTGGGTCCTTCCATCACAAATTAAACATGTCAAACAAGTTCGAAATCACCTTAAAAAAACAATAAATCAAACATCCAGTGTTTGTGAGGGACATACCCATCCTATGCATCGAATTTTGGTGCTATGATTTCTGGGTTTCGTGAATTTGGTGCAGTGGATGGGAGAAAGAGTGCTGGTAGTGGCAAGCTTGAGAGTGAGAGAAGTAGCCATTGCTGACCGTTAGTTCGAGCACTCAATCAGTTATCCGTTCGAAATGTACAGTGTGGATTATGTATTTTAGCACTTTATTTTTATTATTTTGTTATTTTTTATTTTTTTTGAAGGATTTGTGCAATTTCACTTTTGAGAAGAAATGCTACCGAAGTATATGCCACCATTAGCATTTAGGGTTTGATAGAAAGATGTAAAATTGATGACAAATAAAATATTTGACAGAGAAGTAATTTGCCTAAAATTTATTTTAGAGGGAATTGTAATTAATAGTGTTTGATTGATATAATTTTTCACATAATCCGTTTGACTTTATTTTTCATGCAAATGATTATTTTTTGGGATAATTTTTTTTACAATTTGTATTAAAATTTGTTTATATTGTCAAAAAGTAAAATAAAAAATAAAATAAAAAATTTATAAATTTTTTTATGTTCGTTTGACTTTGTTTTTCATGCAAATTGTCAATTAAATGGATAAAAAATTTTACCATTGGATTTAGAATATGTTTCCATTGCCAAAAAGTAGAAAAAAAAGAAAAAAAAAATCTAACAAAGTGGAAAACAAATTCCCACCAAAATCATAAGAAAATATTTTCCTACTTTTGTGCTTCAAGGGATTGTACATTAGAAGTTGGTGGCAAACATTTTTCATGGCAAATTTGGCTAATCAAACAGCTAAAAGTAGAAATTATGAAAATATTTTTCTAATTCCATGACAAATTAAACGTATCAAACAGGGCCTTAAAGTAAAATTTCTAAATGCCCAAACATAATTTTTCAACGTGTTGGTCGAGAAAAAAATACTTAGTCCAGTCAGAGACGTAAAAACGTTAAAAATAGTAGTAATAGTTAGAACAATGAAAAATAGGTAATTAAAATCAAGAATAGATATAAAAACAGTCAAAATAAAATATTTATTGTCCTCTCCAATTTAAAATTTTAGACCGATTTGACTCTGTCCATCTCAATCTTAAGTAAAATTCTCGTATGTAGTTTATAATCATTGATGCTTATGCGGGTAAGTTTCATCTCCGATCACAACAAAACCTCAATTGGGTTGTAAATGCTTCATTATTGCAATTAACATGCAGAAAGGAAAACATGAATAGTGTCATTTATTTGCCTACATTGATACTCTAATTCTTATTCTTTTAGAAACTACATTTACAAAATTTAACTAGGATGTTAATTATAGATCTTATCATTCTTTTTTTCAAACGAAGGAATATAGATAGAATCATATCGATTTTCAAAATGTCTTTTTGAATATCCACAATGTCTCAACTATTCACAAAACATGAGAATCTAATCAACTTCTAGAAAAAATCAAAGAATTTCTTGAAAATCCTACAAGATCCGTTTTGTCTCTGAATAGACAATAATCAATTGCACACAACATTTTGTCGTGGCAATATATACTGGACGTATTAGCCCTGCTTTAGTGATTCTAGTTTGGAAAATGACTTATTCTTCAAATTTTAGGTTGTGTGATTTTTTGGACACTTGCTTTTTACTTAACTCAATTCATCCTTCATCTGGTCCAAAAAAAGGCCTAGATAGTCACATGCATAATACTATTTCTTTGACCTATTTGAGAACAATAAGTTATCAGACTCTATTTAGCTCTTGTTTGGGCTCTATTTCTTTTTTCATAAAATAATATTACATGTAAATTCAAAAAAAAAATCTTATCTTTTAACTATACATTTCATGGAGCTCACAATTTTTTTTCAACTTTTAAATGATTTTTAGCTAAACCAACAAGAGCTTTAACTAGATTTGATTTTGAAACTGAGAAGTGTATTCAGTGAGTGTGATTATTCCATTCACAAATAGGTTAGCACTGTCATATTAACATTAACAAATAGAATGATAAATTTAGATTGTGTTAATTTCAACGACATTCTTTGAAATTTCAAAGTATTTTAAAATTTATCGTTAAAGTTATTCTTTTATAGTAATGGTCACTCAAGTTTAAATCACTTACACATTTAGTCATTTTGTTAACAAACATCGAGATAAAAGGTTAACATGACAGCGTTAAAATTCATCGTAGGGTGTTCATGAAATTATCACATAGATGAAATCACCTCTCTAAAGCAAATCGTCTAACCCCAAAATAACATTTTCTTCATTCATATAAGCCCAAAACTTCACTCCAAATTAAATCCAACGACATATGAATCCTAATCTACTTCCACATCCATGTGAGACAATTTGAACTGGGTGTTGTACGTAATCTCCAGTTTGATGGTGAAAAGTTTTCGCTAATAAATATCGAATGTTGTAGACATTTGTCTAGTTAACATATAAAATCTTGAATTTTCTATGCAAAAGTCAAGTGTGCTGGCTTGGTACATGGCACAAAATTAAGTTCCTGTTTGAGATTGCTTTTAAAATTTTAACCTTTAACAATTCAAACAAGCATCACTGTCTAGTTGTAAATTTTTTAAAAAATATATAAAAAATATGTAAAATCTCACAATAAATTTCAAAAAGCAATAAAATGGTAGTTTCTCATATTAGAGACGAGCAAAAAAAAGAAAAAAAAAAACTCACCCAAACTTGCCTCACTTCGAACAGTAACATGGTGACTGGCAAGGGGAACATAGTCTACACCCCGAATTTTCCAAATCTGTATCAATTTTTTTTTTTTTTTTTTTAAATTTTTGTTTATCAATTTAAATTAATTAGAAGAATATATGTTATGAATAAAGCAAGAAATTGCAAAGATAAAATAAATAAATAAATCACACAAGAACAAGATTTTAGGTGGAAAAAACCACGAGTAGAGGAGCAGTATTTCACTATAATCAATAGTAAATGTTGTTTACACATGATCTCAATACTCTCAATCAAGATTTAAATCTCTCTCAAGACTCTATGTATGTTATGTTATGTTTACAAATTGTGGTTCATATATAACCCTAAACATAGAGTTTTAGAAGGAATGGAGAGCTAAAAACGTGTTAAAATACGAAACAGACATTGGCCGGAATGAATCGCTACTCGATTCAAGCGTTGGGCATGTGCCAATCCAACGGTGACTCTGCAACTCTAGCGGCAGCCTAACGCCAAGTGAGCGCCATCTTATTTGAATGGGAATGCGCTAACTTTTCCATCTTGTTCCATAATTTGACATTTTCAACTAAAAAACCAATATCCAATAGAATTTTAGGCATACTTCAACAAAATAAATAATTAAATAGTAGTGAATGGAGAATCTTCGTATGCCCAACTCTTGAAAGTCCACGATGACGAACAAATTGTAATATCCACCCGTTCTTGTTATATCCATTGCCATCCCTATCTCAAATTATATTTTTAACTTTTCCAACTATTAATTATTAAAATATCAATTTTAAATCTAATGAATAAAAGTAATTTATTTACTAGTCACATGTTTGTTGGTATTCAACATATATTGGTACTCTAATTTTATAAATTTATTATATATTAAATTTTTATATTTAAAATAAAGTATAAATATTATATATAAAAATACTCCATATTAATATTATAATAAAAATAAATTTTATGATAGTTAATTATTATACAAGAGACATTATTATTAATGGTAAATGACCACAACAATAAATTACTTTTCTACGCACCAACTGATCTTGAAACATATAATAATTATGAAATAAAAGTTTAATCAAACACTTAATTAATTCTTTTTTCAACACACCTAAAATTTACAAAAAGGACCAACTTCGCAACAAATGTTTGATATGAAGGTGTAAATATCAAGTTTGAAATTATAGGGACTATTTTTGCAATGAGTGCAAACGATAGGGATTTGTTTGTTAATTACCTAATAAAAATCAGTTATTTAGTAGATTTTGATGAAAGTTGATAAAATACGTGATTGAAAAGTCGTGAATCATATTAAATATGTTGTTAAACTTAATTGTTGACTTGAACTTAGAAGTTAGATTTTTAGCAGAATTTGATACTTTGAAATTCAAACTTCGATTAAAATATTAAGAAAAATGGTCCCACCCTCCAGTTCTTTCTGACCTTGGCAATCCATTATATTTTTGTTTCCAATTTTGCCGCTCTTTTGAAATTACAATTTTATTTTTTATTAATTTAAATTCCTAAAATACTAAATTTTTTTTACCACAAGCGAAAACTATTGTGTGGCAAATAGACATAGGAAGGTGATGGAAGAGCAAAATCGTGACTAGATGGCTTGATTTCAAGTTCGATAGTTCAATGGCGATTGTGGGCGTTGGAACCATCAGTACATGTTAACGTTGGTTCAATGCATAGATGATGGTGGCACGTGGCAGTGCGAACAACAACTAGTAGAGTCTAGTTGGATGTGGGTTTAGGTTCTAGGTGTTATGGTTTGGATCAATTTACAAATACGTGATTTATGGTAGAGATTGTGATAGTTTTATGACCTGCAGAGGTGGCCAATGGTCGTGGTGGTAGTGCATGAGAGTGAGAGCTGTGGTGACTTGGGTTTGGTTGGAAGTAATTTCAGGTTCTAGGTGGTATGGTTGAGTTGGTTTTGAATTGGTAATTTGTAGTGGATATGGGGATCTAAGATCTGGTGAGGATGGCCAATGGTAGTGATGGCGACGGTGTAAAGATCTAGACATGGTGGTGGTGGTGGTGGTGATGATGGCAAGTGGAGTAGATTGTGGTAGAATCGGTGGGTGATGCAAATTGTGGTAGAAACAACTGGTATGATATGATGTGTTACATATGGTAGAGAGTGTGTAACATTGCGTGTAAAATTGAAAATCTAACAAATCGGATAGAAAAAAACGATGTGAGAGAAGAATGGGAGATAGAGAAAATGAGAGAGAAGGTTGAGGAATTTCAATTTTGTCCATGTTTAGTCCTCATTTTCTAAAATTTATTTTTTCTTTTTGAAATTCATTTTCAATCATGTATTTCATGGAGCTCACAATTTTTTTTCAACTTTTAAATGATTTTTAGCTAAACCAACATGAGCTTTAACTAGATTTGATTTTGAAACTGAAAAGCGTATTTAGTGAGTGTGATTATTCCATTCACCAATAGGTTAGCGGTGTCATATTAACATTAACAAATAGATTGATAAATTGAGATTGTGTTAATTTCAGTGACATTCATTGAAATTTCGAAGTATTTTAAAAATTATCGTTAAAGTTATTCTTTTATAGTAATGGCCACTCAAGTTCAAAGCACTTACACATTTAGTCATTTTGTTAACAAACGTCAAAATAAAAGGTTAACATGACAATGTTAAAATTCACCGTAGGATGTTCATGAAATTATCACATAGATGAAATCACCTCTCCAAAGCAAATCGTCTAACCCCAAAATAACATTTTCTTCTTTCATATAAGCCCAAAACTTCACTCAATTTAAATCCAACGACATATGAACCCTAATCTACTTTCACGTCCAATGCGAGACAATTTGAACCGGGTGTTGTACGTAATCTCCAATTTTACGGTGAAAAGTTTTTGCTAATAAATATCAAATGTTGTAGACATTTGTCTAGTTAACATATAAAATCTTGAATTTTCTATGCATAGTCAAGTGTGCTGTCTTGGTACATGGCACAAAATTAAGTTCCCGTTTGAGATTGCTTTTAAAATTTTAACCTTTAACAATTCAAACAAGCATCACTGTTTAGGTGTAAATTTTTTAAAAAATATATAAAAAAATATGTAAAATCTCACAATAAATTTCAAAAAGCAATAAAATGGTAGTCTCTCATATTAGAGACATCCAAAAAAGAGAGAAAAAAAAAAACTCACCCAAACTTGCTTCGCTTCAAACAGTAACATGGTGACGGGCAAGGGGAACATAGTCTGCACCCCGAATTTTTCAAGAGTTGTGCTATGGTAACCTAAAGGACGACCTTATGGATGACATTCCCCTCACATATGAGGGAAAAAATGATATTTTATTCAAGTGGGACCCTCACCTCCATGTGAGGGGGATGTCAACCTTTAGGTTATCCCTTAAGTTTGTTTAGCATTATTCATTTTCCAAATCTGTATTAATTCTTTTTTATTTTAAATTTTTGTTTATCAATTTAAATTAATTATAAAAATATATGTTATGAATAAAGCAAGAAATTGCAAAGATGAAATAAATAAATAAATCATACAAGAACAAGATTTTAGGTGGAAAAAACCACAAATAGAGGAGCAGTATTTCACTATAATCAATAGTAAATGTTGTTTACACATGATGTCAATGCTCTCAATAAAGATTTAAATCTCTCTCAAGACTCTATGTATGTTATGTTATGTTTACAAATTGTGGTTCATATATAACCCTAAACATAGAGTTTTAGAAGGAATGGAGAGTTAAAAACGTATTAAAATGCGAAATGAATCGCTGCTCAATTCAAGCGCTGGGCATGTGCCAATCCAACGGTAACTCCACGACTCTAGCGGCAGCCTAACGCCAAGAGAGAGCCATCTTATTCGAATAGGAATGCGCTAACTTTTCCATCTTGTTCCATAATCTGATATTTTCAACTAAAAAATCAATATCCAATAGAATTTGAGTCATACTTCAACAAAATAAATAATTAAATAGTAGTGAATGGAGAATCTTCGTATGCCCAACTCTTGAAAGTCCACGATGACGAACAAATTGTAATATTCACCTGTTCTTGTTATATCCGTTGCCATCCCTATCTCAAATTATATTTTTAACTTTTCCAACTATTAATTATTAAAATATCAATTTTAAATCTAATGAATAAAAGTAATTTATTTACTAGTCACATGTTTGTTGGTATTCAACATATATTGGTACTCTAATTTTATAAATTTATTATATATTAAATTTTTATATTTAAAATAAAGTATAAATATTATATATAAAAATACTCCATAATAATATTATAATAAAAATAAGTTTTATGATAGTTAATTATTATACAAGAGACATTATTATTAATGGTAAATGACCGCAAAAATAAATTACTTTTCTACGCACCAACTGATCTTGAAACATATAATAATTATGAAATAAAAGTTTAACCAAACACTTAGTTAATTCTTTTTTCAAAACACCTAAAAGTGATCTCTTATAAAAATCACAATAATACAAAATCAAGCCGTACTTGTTTAACTTAAACGATGATCTGAAATGAAAGTCAAATTTTAATTTTAGAATACATTTGAATAACTTATATTTTTTTCCCAAAAAAAGCATGGATAAATCATAAAAGAGATAGGGTGGATGCAAATTAAAAAAAAAAGAAAGAATTAAATTAAATTAAATTAAATTAAATTAATAAATAAAAATATAGTCTTGTTATATCCGTTGCCATCCCCATTTCAAATTCTACTTTTAACTTTTCCAACTATTAATTATTAATATATCAATTTTAAATCTAATGAATAAAAGCAATTCCTTTAGTAGTTTGTTAGTATTCAGCTCTAATTTTATAAATTTTATAAATTTAATATATATTATTTTTTTATATTTAAACTAAAGTATAATTAACATATAAAATAAATATATGTTATAAACTAGAGAACAAAAGAGAGAAGCCAATAAATTTATGTATTTTATTGAAATGAAATAAATTGTCCAAACTAGATAAAATTTATCTATGTATAATGATAAGATTATATAATCATCAATATTTATTTTATAGTTTTACGACACACTCCATTTGATGTTTAAACCACATTTTAATTACAATTAATATGCCTAAACTTTTCTTATTTTTACTTATGTTTTCAATTTTTTAAAGTTGTATCACCAGCTCTCTATTTATTTTCACATCTTGTTTATAGAGACGATTTTCGTCCAAAATATTTATTATGAGGACAAAAAGATATATTTATCTCTTGTAATTTTTAAATAATCGAAATAAATAACTAATACAAAAGTTAAACAAAGTATTTGCCCATCTTTTCAATGCACGTTAGTAGATTAATACTTGAATGAAAATCATGATTAAAGATAAAATATATTAATTAATTGAAGGTTAAGAATGACATAAAAGCAAAATCGAGCAAATATTGAAAAACTTTCTTGTAATTAAATTATTATGTAGATATAATTTTTTTTTTATGTGAATATAATTACACTATGCTGTTGTTTGACAACAATTATTTTAAATTTTTTTTTCCTACATATTCATTTTCAACAATATATTTACACAATAAAATATGAATCAGTCTACATGCACAAAATCAATTACAATTTTTTTTACAAACTTGCCAAGTACTTGCCAAGTGGCCACCTCCTATTGAAGGGACGATTAGGTACAAAATTTTGTACAAGTAAAATAACCCATAAAATATTCAGTACATAAATTCAAAATTTTTCATATTTTCTTCAAAGAATAACTGTTCAAAACTCCATTCTATCTAATAATGATTGTCAAACACGAGTTATAATAATTTTGAAATAAATATTAATCAAACACTTAATTAATTCTTTTTCAATAATTTCTTTTTTCAACACACCTAAAATTGATCTCTTAAAATCACAATAATACCAAATCAAGTCTTTCTTGTTTAACTTAAACTTGTAAAATGAATGTCAAATTTTAATTTTAGAATACAATTTAGGAACTTAAAATTTTTTTCAAAAAAAAGCACGGATATAAAAGAGATAGCGTGGATGCAATTTTTAAATAAAATAAAACAAATAAATATAAATAAAGTGGAAGCTACTCGAAAGTAGAAAGAGCAAGACAGTAAGTCCACAGTACACCATACCATTTCTTGGTTAATTTTCGCTATATTAATTTTCTCTGTAAACCCTTCTCAAAGTGAAAATCAGTAGCAGAACCTAAGCTGTGCAATGGATGCATCGAGGGTTACCCAACTGAAACAATTCGTCGAACAGTGCAAGGCCGACCCATCGATCCTCTCCGATCCCTCCCTCTCTTTTTTCCGTGAATACGTCGAAAGGTATATTTATCTGTATATATTTTTTTGTTCAGATAAGACGATGCATGTTTTATTATAAGTTTTTGTTTGTGAGTTGCAGTGATGTACGATTTGTGGGGGGGTTTTTATGATTTTTTTTTTTTAATTTTTCAGTCTTGGAGGGAAGATTCCTAATTCTGCGAAGGAGGCCGGGAGTTACAAAGCGGTATATTTTATTTCATTGCGGAAATTTGGGTTTAGTCTTGCGTATTTGTTCCCATGTGGCCGATATTACGATAAGAAAGAATCAGCTTCATTGACTACATAATGTGAAGGGCAAAGACTCCAAAAGGATAAAAATATGAAACTTTTTTTTCTCTAATAATCATGAAATTGAGTTTTAATGCTGTGGGAATGATTCGTTTCAATATTGTTGTTTTATGAAGTGGTAACGGGTTAATTAGGTTCTTGGACTATAGGGTTCGATATTTATAATATTAAAAAATGCAAATCTTTTTGCTTATTTTGCATCTTTTTTCTTTATGGAATTTGAGTTTTAAATTGGCTGTTGACTCCAAGGACCGAGGTTTGGTTTTTATTCCTGAAGAGAACCCTAGCTCATATTATGCAATGGAATACAGAAGTCTCATGCGATGGATGAGAGCGATGAGGATATGGATGACATGGAGGGTGAGGTTCACCCGAAGCATGAAGAAGAAGAAGAGCCTGAGATAATTGAGTCTGACATTGAACTAGATGAGACTGAAGTTGTAGAGCATGATAATGAACCTCCACAGAAGGTCTGAACAAGCTATATTTTCTGTTTTGTCTTTAATTTAACTACGGGTGTGATGTTTCTGGTAGTAAATAAGTTTGGACATTGAAACTTATAGATGGGAGACCCCAGCATTGAAGTCACTGAAGAAAACCGTGATGCTTCGCAAGAGGCTAAAATTCAGGCTATGGAAGCAATTTCTGAAGGTCATTGCAGACTAGTTAATATACATGTTCACAAAAGAAATTGTTAGCTAAGTATGTATTTTGTTTTGATGAGTGTTAAAAGGGTTTTCATTGATCAGGTAAGTTTGATGAAGCAATCGAGCATCTTACCAAAGCAATTCTGCTTAACCCCACCTCAGCTATTATGTATGCAACCCGAGGTAAATTTGATGTCTTTTTATACATTATATATTGATCAGGTTTTATTTTCTTAAATTTTAGGCATTTATTATTTGCTTCTCTAATGTTTTAATATAATGGTTTTTGTGCTATAGCTACCGTGTATATCAGAATGAAGAAACCAAATTCTGCTGTTCGAGATGCCAATGCTGCTCTTGAGGTTGTCACATGTTTCTGAATTTGCTTTCTGATGAATGTAATTTCTTCTTATCAGCCAATATTAGCGTTGATTTTTTGTGATAAAAAAACTTGTGCTTTATAAGAAAATTTCCCAGATGCATTTTACCTTGTAAAACTGAGGCCATCATTACTGTTTCCATGCATCCTGTTCAACTTTAAAAAATGAATGTATTATTACGTAGAAGATAAACATTTCTGAGTACAATTCTGGCATGATTTTCTATATTGAGACTCGTTTGTGTGATCTGGATATTACTAGTACAAAAATTAAAATAAATTGCAGCTACCAGTTTTTTTTATTTTTATTTTTTCTGGTTAGATAGTTCATACTTGTACTAAGCAGCATTTCTAGCTATAACTACTGTTGGGCCATTGAAGAGCATCCGCAGTGTGTATTGTTATCCAGCAGGGTGTTTAATCCTCAAACTCATGTCATCGCTACAAAGTTTCTGTAATCTCAACTTCTTTGATTTTTGTTGGTCTTAGTGTTAAGTGGAAACTTGCAATGCATGATTTTTGCTGACTTAGGGACTCGTAGATATAATGATGTTATCACAGATCAATCCAGATTCTGCAAAAGGGTACAAATCTCGTGGCATGGGGCGAGCAATGCTTGGCCAGTGGGAAGAGGCTGCGAAGGATCTTCACTTGGCTTCGAAGCTGGACTATGATGAGGAAATTAGTGCTTTACTTAAGAAGGTAGGTCTACATGCATGTAGCATCCTACATGTTTTTTTGGCGCATATTTTCCCTGCACTTTTTACCATGGTTACTGCGTACCAGTGTGACAATAGAAAGAGACTGGAGAATATGGTACTTTAGACTAGGCTACTCTTTGGTCCAGTAGCACTTCCTAAGGAAATCCTTATTTTTGTGGTTAATTAAAGTTAGTTGTTGATGTGATATATTCTTGGCAATAGGTTGAGCCCAACACACACAAAATTGAGGAACACCGCCGAAAATATGACAGGCTGCGCAAAGAGCGAGAAAACCGTAAGATAGAGCGTCAGCGTCAGCGTCGCCGAGCTGAAGCTCAGGTAAACCTTGTTAGCCCTTGCCTTTGTAAATGTTTTCTGAAAATGAAACCTGATTTTCTGTTTTGCAAACTGTTATAGGCTGCATATGAAAAGGCTAAGAAACAAGAGCAGTCATCCAGCAGAAGACCTGGAGGTATGCCGGGTGGCATGCCTGGTGGTTTTCCTGCTGGCATGCCTGGAGGTTTTCCTGGAGGCATGCCTGGGGGTTTTCCTGGTGGTATGCCTGGGAGCACGCCCGGCGGTATGCCTGGGAGCACGCCTGGCGGTATGCCTGCGAACGTAGATTATAGCAAAATACTTAATGTAAGTATTTTTCCTATTTCCCTTGTTAAAATACAGTCTAAAACTTGTCTAATTATAATAATATGATAAAGGTATCTTTTTCCACATATCCAGTGTAATGCTTATGGCTGTTAAAGATTATTTTTCATTTGGACTGCCCTTGCTGCACACTAGCTACAGCCCCCTCACAATAGGGGGGGCCGCACTTTTTTTATTGGCGCGGGCCCCCCTATTTGTGAGAAGGGGGGGGGGGGGGGGGGGGATGTGGACTGTACAAGGGTTAAAATCCTTTTCATTTTTATAGTTAAAGTTAACTCTGGGTTTGTTGACTGAGGCAGGATCCTGAATTGATGGCGGCATTCAGTGATCCAGAAGTCATGGCGGCTTTTCAAGATGGTATGTGGATTCTAAATTTAACGGTGTTTCTACATATGCATATACTTAATTTGCAATGTCTTAATACATCTCTTTCACATTAGCTGTTTAGCCACTTTTTATTGACAAAATTTATAGTTTTCCTTCAAGAAGGACATCGTGTAAGTGACGATAAAATGATTTGGTAATAGCCAACCTTTTTGGAACATGTGAATGGAAAGGTTCCTTTTCTATTGCATAGTGAAGAAGTTCTGTAAGCATCTTTTGCTGCCACACTAGAATTTTCACTTGCAAATATTGTAAGAGAGAAGAAAATAGGGAATTACAGTGTTGGATCTTGAGCATGCATTAGGGTTTTTAGAATGATGTGATACAATTTGGTTCGATCCCTTTTCTATGTATTACATTTGAATTTATAGAGTATTTACATGGGTATAAAAGGTAAGATAATAAAGAAAGGAAATCCCTAATTCTATGCTATCTATCAAAGGAAAGTCAATCATCATCCCACTAAATAGCTATAACTACTCTAACACCCCCCCTCAAATTGATGCTGGTGAGTCCACGAGCATCAATTTGCCAACAAGAAAAGTATGACGGAGACGCGTCATGGACTTTGTGAAAATATCCGCCATTTGTTGAGTTGTGGAGACATGAGGAAGAGCAATGACTTTGGAATCATAGGCATCCCAGATGTAATGACAATCCACTTCAATATGTTTGGTACGCTCATGATACACTGGATTAGCCGCAATTTGAATAGCATTAGTGTTGTCACCATGGAGGGGTGTAGGCTGTAGTTGAGGGACCCTAAGTTCTGCGAGCAGACCTTGCAACTAGACAATCTCAGAACAAGTAGCTGACATAGCGCGATATTCAGCCTCAGTGAAGGACTTAGAAACACAATCTTGTTCCTTACATTTCCAAGAAATAAGGACATTATCGAGAAACATACACCATCCAATCGTAGATCGACGAGAATCAGGACAGCTAGCCCAATCAGCATCACTATAAGCGGTGAGTTCAAGAGACGTCCCTCTCGGAAAGAATAGACCACGATGAGGAGTCCCAATAAGATATCTGATAATGCGGCGGACAGCCACCAAATGGAGATGACGAGGGACATCCATAAATTTGCTGACAGTATGTACCGCGAAAGAGATATCCGGACGTGTGATAGTGAGATAGATGAGACTTCCCACCAACCTCCGATATAGAGTAGGGTCCGGAAGAATATCGCCTTCATCCCTTCGATATTTAACATTAAGTTCCAACGGAGTGTCAACTGAGGAGGCTTCGGATAAATCTGCCAACCCAATCAAGTCTTGAATATACTTATGCTGATTCAAGAAGATATCATGTGAAGCGGAATGAACTTCCAAGCCAAGAAAATATGTGAGATGGCCAAGATCTTTCATATAAAAAATCGAGTGAAGATGTTCCCGAAGCTTTTGGATAAGAATGTCATCAGATCTAGAGATAATAATATCATCCACATAGACCAACAAAAAAACGATGCCTGCAGTACCCTTGTAAAGGAACAGAGATGTATCATATTGACTCTGGATAAAGGAAAAATCTAAGAGAGTGCGGCGAAATTTGTCAAATCACGCCCGAGGGGTCTTAAGTGTCAAACCACGCCCGAGGGGCCTGCTTAAGACCATACAAAGATCGCTTTAACTTACATACAGAGTTAGCGGAGGAAAGAGCCATACCAGATGGAAGTGTCATATATATCCTCTTTTAAATCCCCATGTAAGAAAGCGTTCTTGACATCCATCTGGTGTAAAGACCAAGACCGAGAAGCTGCAAGCGACAACAAAAGACGAACGGTGGTCATTTTAGCAACGGGAGCAAAGGTCTCATCATAATCTATTCCATATTCCTGACGGTTACCCAAGGCAACCAACCGAGCTTTGTACCGCTCAAGAGAACCATCAGACCGAAGTTTCACCGAGTAGACCCATTTACTACCAATAGGTTTCACAGACGGGGGACAAGGCACAATATCCCAAGTATGGTTGGCAGAAAGGGCCTCAAGTTCTGCATTCATTGCCTGTTGCCAACACTCTTGTTCCATAGCCTGTCTATAGGATGAAGGAATAGTAACCGAGTTAAGGGTAGCGGATAGGGAGCTGTGGGAGGAGAAACCATACCTATCTGGTGGTTGATGAACGCGAGAAGAGCGACGAAGAGTGATTGGAGATGGATGATCATCTGGTGAAGGATCCGATGTCATAGGTGGAGGATCGGAGAGACTAGGAGAGACAGCCATTGGAGAAGGGAGCTCGAGTTCAGTGAACGATGCAACTTGCCTGCGAGTGTAAATGAGACCTGGCTTGTATCGAGAGAAATCTGTATCGAAGTCGGGCAAGATAGAGAACACAGGAGGAGAAACAATAATGTTTTGTGTGAAAAAATATTATTTTTCAAAGAAAACGACATTACGAGATATCCTAATACGATGTGTAGTAGGATCATAGCAGACATAACCTTTTTGTGTAGCACTATATCCTAGAAAAGCACATCTAACAGATTGGGTGTGAGTTTCGTCCTTTCATGGGGTAGTAAATGAACAAAACAAACACACCCAAAAGTACGGAGATGAGAATATGTGGGATGGTGACCAAAGAGTTTATAAAACGGAGAAACATTATTGAGTGTGGGGGATGGCAATCGATTAATGAGGTAGACAGCGGTAGACAAGGCTTCACACCAAAAACGAGAGGGAACAGAAGACTCAATTAGGAGAGCGCGAACCATGTCAAGAAGGTGCCGATTCTTGCGTTCCGCCACCCCATTCTGTTGAGGAGTAGAAGGACAAGATCGTTGAGAAATAATACCCTTAGCCTGGAGGAAAGCCTGAAACTCATTAGACATATATTCGCCTCCCGAATCAGATCGTAAGATCTTGATGGACGAGGAAAATTGATTATCAATGAGGGCAAGAAATGTCTTAAAAGTAGAGAAAACTTCATTCTTTGCACGAAGAAGGTGCACTCATGTAAAACGACTATAGTCATCAATAAAGGTAACAAAGTACTTATAAGAGCCGTGAGATACCACAGGCACAATACCCCATACATCACTATGAACAATGTCAAAAATATGCGTAGCATGAGAACCATGAGAAGGGAAAGGTAAAATTTTACTCTTAGCAAGTTTACAGGAGGCACAATCAAGTGGAGTAGATGAAACCGAAGCATGAGTTTTATTACCAAGCAAACTAGAGTTTAACAAATATTGTAATACATTAGAATTGGGATGTCCCAATTTCTTATGCCAAAAAGAAATGTCTAAAGTTGCAGAATGACAAACAAGAGGAAAAACTGAAATTGGCTTCGGTAAGATAGGAAATAGACGTCCCTCCTTAGGTCCCCTCACGATCGTCCTCCCTGACACCTGATCCTGCACAACACAACCAGAAGAAGAGAAAGACAGTGCAATTGTTATCAACAAGTTGACCAACCGATATAAGATTAGTTGATAAATTGGGAGATACTAAAATATTAGACAAATCTGGGGATATATCCAACTGCCGAGATAGGAAGTGCGTTACCTTCAGCAGTATGTATATTGAGGGGTCCAGTGTATGGCCTAAGGTTACTAAGTAATAAGGGATCATAAGTCATATGATTAGAAGCACCTGAGTCTAATAACCAAGGAGAATGAGAAGTCAGTGGCTTACCTGAGACGCCCAAGACAGATAAAGCAAAAATGACCATTTGTTGGATTAGTTCTGGAGTGACGGGATTTTGTGTAGGACCAAGAGAGGTTGGAACTTGAGTGGTAGCAATTGGCGTAGTAGAACTGGATGCTAAAGTGGCAGCAGCAACATAACTTGCTCCAGATCTACGGGGAGGGCGAATAGGACATTCTTTAATTACATGTCCAGCCTTTTTGCAATAACCGCATACCTTCTTAGGACACTGAAGAGCCATATGACCAAACCCCTTACAACTGTAACACTGCACTCCCGACATATCTCGAGACCTGAATTTCCCTGGAGCTGCATATGCAACAGGAATTGGTGCTAGTTGATTCTGCTGTTGCTCCAAAGATGCATGAGTAGAAGTCGTTGCTCCTCCCGCAGTAACTCACCTAAACAACCATCCAATGTTGGAAGAGATTCACGATTCATAAGACTAGATCGAATAGGTTCAAATTCGGCACGCAATTTCATGAGAAATTGATCCCTCCTGGTGAATTCATGCACAGCTTGTACCGCTTCCAAATTATTAGATGCAACAGAAGCATAGATGATATCCGTGTACTCAGCCCATAAATTAGAGAAACCAGAATAAAACTCTTCAATAGATCGAGATTCCTGAGAGAATTTTGCCATTTCAAATTCCAATTGAAGTCGCCGAGTATTGTTGCTTTGAGTGTAGACTTTTTGCAAAAATTTCCACATAGCACGAGCAGATTTGTAAGGCCTAAGATTAAGAACAATCTGAGCATCAACGGATCCAATAATCCAGGCCATAATGCGGGAATCTTTGGTTTTCCAGACAAGATATTTCTCTTTCTCTTTCTCTTTCTCCTGATCAGGAGGCGGTAAGCTTCCATCAATATGTCTCCACAAATCGCCTTTTCCCTCAATCAATAATTGAAAATGAAATGCCCAAGACGAGTAATTCTTGCCAGTAAAACGAATACAAAGAGTCATTTTTCTCAAGTGACATGAAGAAAAAAATGTATAGTCCCGATAAAATAAATTAATCACAATCCACCAATTAAATTCAGCCCAAGCCCAACAAATCAGCTCAACCAAAAAAAATAAAATCAGCTTGCAAATTAAGAACTACCGGTCTGGCCCAATTACAATAGAAGCCCAAACCAAACACAAGCTCAAACCAAACACAAGCCCAAACCAAAACACACACACGATGAACTCACAGGAGAGACGCGACCGGAGCTCCAAAACGCAGACCACGATTCTACTGTGCAACGACGGAAGAAGAAGGCGCCGATACAGCCAAAGATACGCAGGATCGAACAACCCAGATGCAGACTAAGAAGAACCCAGATGCAGACCTGACCACCGGAGCGCAAGAACCTCCAACCCGAAGTCGCCGCCTCTGAGAAAACCAATTGACGTCGACTATGAATAATCAGTTGACCGTCGAAAACGCTGGGGCGACCACCGTGATGCCCACTATGAAGGACCGAGATCTGATTGCTACCCAAATGAGAAACCTGTACCCACGCTGCTACCGCACACACGAGAGAGAAAGGTTAGGGCTCTGATACCATGATACAATTTGGTTCGATCTTTTTTCTATGTATTACATTCGAATTTATAGAGTATTTACATGGGTATAAAAGGTAAGATAATAAAGAAAGGAAATCCCTAATTCTATGCTATCTATCAAAGGAAAGTCAATCATCATCCCACTAAATAGCTATAACTACTCTAACATGATGATGTGTGTGATTCTTATTTTCATAAGCTGTGAGAGTTTAGCATTTTGATTTTATTATCTTTGGAGAAATCAAGGGTTTGGTCACTCAGTGAAAGCCACAAACGGTTAATTGTTAACGATCTATGTCTTTTAAATTTTGATTACATTGTATGAAGTTTTTTTCCCCTCTTTCAACAACAGTAATAAGAACTCTTGAAAATTTGCATCTCCTTGTAACCCAATTGTATTTCCGTGTCAGTCAGGGACGGATGGAAGGGGGGACTGGGCATGACTGTAGCTTGGTCCCTCCCCCAAGCCATTTAATATTTTTAAGGTAAATTTTATTATATTTTTATTTTTTTTACGTGTATTTTTTTTCCACGTATTAGTTCGGTCGGAAATTTTGTAGTCTTGTTTCAGAGCCAATCCTGGATCCAGTGCTTCCCGGCCTGCACATCTAGAAACTTTAGAAGTTACAGTTGCAGATTAAATTATTGATTGTCCTGTAGGAGGTGTTCTTTTTCTGGTTGTACATTTAGATAGCTGTGATGCTCGGACTCTTCATTTTGGCCGGAGTACTCGTGTCGACATGATACGACACGGGTACGGGTATGAAATATGGGGCACTTTTCAATCAGACGCAACTAGGTTTCCCTTCTTTTTCCTCTCCCTTCTTTCTCGTTTTTGCTCTCTAGAGGAAAGAGGGAGGTCCGATAGTGTCGTAACCGGAGAAGAGGAGGCCTCACGCGGCTTAACAGGTAGAGCAGCTGGAGCAAAGAGAAGGAAGAGAATTGAAGAGAGAGAAAGTGAGTGGAAAATAATGACTTCTAGGTTAAGGTTAATAAGTGTGCTTTTATTGGGCTTCTAGATTAATAATGGACTTTTATTGCTATGCATGTCGACCTATATTAAATATAACTTTGTTTAGCCCATTTATTTTTTATTTATTGAAACAATTATTAAAAAACAATTAAAATATGTTAAAAAAACTCTTAATATTAATTTTTGAAAGTATATATTTATAACAATAACTTATTATTATAGTATAAATTTTAAATAGTTTTAAATGACATGTTCTATCTTTTAACAATTTGTCATTTAATTATTTTATCACTTTTACATATGAATTTCTACCCAAAAAAAAAAAAAAAAAAGTTTGAAAAACGTACCCACATACCTGTGTCCGAAATTTGGACACGTTTTAGCCATGTCCCTGTATCCTACATTTTAGAAATTAAAAGATCCGACACTTAGATATGTACTTGTACCCAATACCCGTACCCTCTGATGCTCGGACTCTTCGAAATAGGAGTATCCGTGTCGGACACGACACAACATGGGTATGGGTATGGGATATGTGTCGGATCCTCCAAGTTTCAATCGGACATTTCGTCGTTTTTGCTTCTTTTTTCCCCTCCCCCCCCTTTTTTTTTTCCCTTTGCTTCTTTCTCATTTTCGCTCTCTATAAACATAGCGTTGCCGCCGAGAGGGTAGAGAAAGGTGGCAACTCTAAGTTTTCCCTTCTTTTTCTTTTTCTTTCATTTTTTTTTCCATTTTTTTTTCTTTCCCTCTATATATCGATAGTTTAGGGTTTTGTTTGTATAAAATAAAAATGAGTTTCACTAAGTTCAAATTGCAATCCAGTCCTTCATTTTCTATTTTATATAACATTTAGTAATTCTCATAATTGAAGACTAAGCTCCAAAATTCTATTTTATTCGTCTTAATCTTTTATTCAATACTAATTTCATTCTTTGTGAATAATTGATTTTGGTATATTCAAAATAAAATCTTGAATTAGTAAAAAATTGAAGTTTGAAAGGTGTATCCAAGTACCCGCGTCCAAAATTTGGACTCTTTTTAGCCAAGTCCCCGTATCCTACAGTTTAGAAAATAAAAGATCTGACACTTAGATACGTACCTGTACCAGATACCCGTATCAGAATCCGAGCATCATAGCCCGTACCAGAGTCCGAGCAATCATAGCTAGATAGTATGTTCACTGAAGTTGAAGGTTTAGTTGCGGGATAATAGTTGTGCAAAAAGTGCTGCATGTTTTACACTTTTCTGTTGGGAAGAGGGGTGGCTAAAGAACAGTAGACACACCGACAAAAGAGAAGAAATGAAGGACAGTTTTTAAATTTTTTTGATTTCATTCCTCTTATATTGTTGCCCCAAAATACTTGATTTGTCTGCCAATTTATCTTAACATCTGTTGAAACTTGAAAGGGAGCAAATCATCAAATGGAAGCATTTTGTATATCACAAAATACAATATTCTTCAGTTTTATTTAGCACCTGTTTGGGCTCCATTAAAATGATATTTTGGGGGAAAATGTGTGGTAAAAAATAAGGAAAAATTTTGGGGTTCACTTGTAACATTATTTTTTGAGAGAATGTGTGGTTGAAAATGAGTTTTGGAAAAATGGAGCACAAACAGGGGCTTAATTCCTTTTTCAACTATTTTAGCTGCAGTATGCAGTGTATCTCTTAAATGTTGCTCTTGCACCTACTTCCCCTGCTTGGGAGACAATGTTTTTTGAAGAGGGGGAAGGGCGGAGGGGAGGTACTAGTGCTGCGGGAAGTTCTTTGACCAGTAAAAGCTTTAATATGCCATTTAATGTCCTCGACTATCATATCAATCCAAGGCTCAAACTTGAATAGGTTACTAGAGGTCCACAACTTTGATATCTTATTTTCTGTCATTAGCAGTCGTTTTAGCAGATCAGCATAATTTGCACTCTAGAATTTGGTGATTAAAGGATCTGGACGTTGACATTCTTAGCGTCTCAGGATGTAACAGTCAAGGATTTACAACCCTAGGCTTAATGAATAATGCTGATTTAAGCATCATTTAGCACATTGTATCAGATATAGGTGTGCCCAAATTGTTGCTGGATCATTGTGGGGTTTAGGAAATTATCATAAAGAGAGGGGTGCTAATGTCACATCTGATTTGTCTCTCGGTTAAAGGTTCTATTGATCAAGAATTGGTACTGCCGGGGAAAGGGACGGAAAATTTTAATTTCTTATTTTATAATGGAAAGAATAGTCACTACAGTTTTTCAATCTCTGATCTTGCTAAATTGTTCTGCAGTAATGGAGAATCCTGCTAACCTGGCAAAGCATCAAGCAAATCCCAAGGTGGCTCCTATTATTGCAAAAATGATGAGTAAATTTGCTGGACCCCAGTGATAGCCGAAACATGATGCCTTTTTGTGTGAAAGAGAGTTTCTATACTTACTGTCTCGTCTTCCTTCATAGATTGTGTATGTTCCTACTCTGTTATGCCGAAGAAGGTGAAGCCATTGCCTTTTGTCAGTAAGTTCTGGACTAGAATATAAATTCAATAGACGACATCAACCGACTTTATCGAGAAAGATTACTTTTTTTTAGGCTAATAAGTTGATAGCGAGATCTGTATTTGCTCTGCTTATTCAACTGTATGATATCTTTTGTGCAACTCTTTTGGTGCTTATGTTACCTTTTTTTTTGGGTCCAATTATATGAATGTGACCACTGCATGGATGTTTTTGTAGTCTATGTAACAAAATTATGTATTAGGAGACCCAATCACTTATAAGTTAGTCGATTTGTAGCCCATTTTTCTTAGGGTTGCCTCCAAATCAAAGACAGACTTTATTAAATGCTTTTCAACATATGCACTGTGAAAACTTATTTTAATTCACATAAGTATCCGTTTAAACAACTTAATATATCATTATAATCTCTTCATATCAAGAATTAACAACTACCTAATTAAATATGTGACCACCTAAAGTCTTTCAAAGTTGACTAATAATGTGTTAAGAAGTCCATTTAATTCGAAGTTAGTTCACCTATTGTCGAATCTATTTAATTTTTCAACAGTTCGCATCGAGAGATTTTTCAATCCGGCCTAATAGAAGTTTTTTTAATTTAATTTTTCCTAGTACTTTTTAGTAGGTATGCATTAAAATTCATTCCAAATATTATTTGGTGCACAGAGTACATTTTTATTTTAAAAATAATATATCATTAAACTGGTTAAAGGGTAGCAAGAAATATCTTAGGCCCTGTTTGAAACTTTTTCCTTCTTTTCAAAATACTAGTGGAAGGCACGTGCAAGGCACGTGCTGTAATGTAGTTGGCTATATATTAGCGTCGGTAATTTTGAGTTATTTTACACAAATTAATTTTTTACTGAAAATTTTTTGTGTATTAGTCACAAAAGCTGAGAGAAATAATTTTTAGAAATAATTTAGTTTTCGGTGTTTTTATAATTAAATATTTAGGAAATATTTGATATTTGATTTGTCGAATTGTATATTTAATATATATTAGATATTTTTAGGATTAGGATACGATATATATAGTAGGTTTAACAATAATTGTGAGACGCAAAAAATATTTATATTAGCGTGAAGATTTTAATTTTTTTAAAATTTTTTAATTTAGTTTTCGGTATTTTTATAATTGAATATTTAGGAAATATCTGATTTTTTTTTACGAATGGTATATTTATTATATATTAAATATTTTTATTAGTGTGAAGATTTTAAATTTTAAAATTATTTTAATTTAATTTCTGGTGTTGTTATAATTGAATATTTAAAAAATATTTGATATTTTTTTTTGTCAAATTATATATTTATTATATATTTTTAGAATTAGGATAATATATATATATATATATATATATATATATTTTGTATAATAACAAGAAAGGAAAAAAAAACAAAAAAAAGAAAAAAAAAATAGACGGTCACAGTGCGAGACATGAAGTGCATGTCTCGCACTGTGCGAGACATGCACTTGCCGCAAGTGCACGTCTCGCACAGTGCGAGACATGCACTGCACGTCTCGCACTGTGCGAGACCTGAAATCCTTTTTTTTTTGTTTTCGTTTTCGCCTTTATTTGAACCGAGATATCAAACGAAGTCGAAATATTGCATTCTTAATATCATTTTGAAGAACTCACAGCCTAATATTTTACGACGTTGATGGTGTGTGAAACGGCCAATCGTAGCGAAAGTTACGTTACGTCAAAGTACGCTGTTCCAAACTAATATTTCGAAAATTTTCGATAACAAACTAACTTTAAAAAATTTTCGACGATTCTACGCTAGCCGAATCCATAAATTTTCTATATCCTCTCGAAACTCATTTCGAGAACTATATTATAGATATATCGAACGATCTAAATAAATATCGAAAATAGTTAAACGAACATCAAACGGACATATAACTAATCTTTTTATAAAAAAAAATTTGACGTTAAAATTTTTTATATTTTTTGACACTTATAGTTTTTTTTTTTATACAAATTGTCGATACGTGGCAAAAAAAACTCACGCAAGAAATTATCTCAAAACGACGCCGTATTTTTTTTTACGAATGATATATTTATTATATATTAAATATTTTTATTAGTGCAAAGATTCTAAATTTTAAAATTATTTTAATTTAATTTTTGGTGTTTATTTAAAAAATATTTGATATTTGTTTTGTCAAATTATATATTTATTATATATTTTTAGAATTACGATTATATATATATATATATATAATAACAAGAAAAAAAAAAAATTAAATAAATAAATAAAAAAAATAAAGTAGCCATGTCACGGAGATGGAAGGCCATCTCCGTGACAGTGTGTCACGGAGATGGCCTTCCATCTCCGTGACCATAGGCAATTTTTTATTTTTATTTTTTTCTAAAAAATTTATGTTTTTTTCTTGTTTTACGGCTTAATTCGGGATATCTAACGAAATCGAAATATTACATTCTTAATATCATTTTGAAGAACTCAAGGCCTAATATTTCACGACATTGATGGTGTGTAAAACGGCCAATCGTAGCGAAAGTTACGTTACGTCAAAGTACGCGGTTTCAAACTAATATTTCGAAAATTTCGATAACAAGCTAACTTTAAAAATTCTTCGACGATTGTACGCTACCCGAATTCATAAATCTTTTATATCATCTCGAAGCTCATTTCGAGAACTATATCGTAGATATATCGAATGATCTAAATGAATATCGAAAATAGTCAAACGGACGTCAAACGCGTGTGTTAAAAAAGACGTATAACTCGTCTTTTTATTAAAATTACTTTTTTTTGTCTCAATTTTCGAGCTTAATTCGGGATATCAAACGAAGTTGAAATATTGCATTCTTAATATCATTTTGAAGAACTCACGGCCTAATATTTTACGACGTTGATGGTGTGTGAAACGGCCAATCGTAGCGAAAGTTACGTTACGTCAAAGTACACTGTTCCAAACTAATATTTCGAAAATTTTCGATAACAAACTAACTTTAAAAATTCTTCGACGATTCTACGCTAGCTGAATCCATAAATCTTCTATATCATCTCGAAACTCATTTCGAGAACTATATTATAGATATATCGAACGATCTAAATAAATATCGAAAATAGTTAAACGAACATCAAACGGACATATAACTAATCTTTTTATAAAAAAAAATTTTGACGTTAAAATTTTTTTATATTTTTTGACACTTATAGTTTTTTTTTATACAAATTGTCGATACGTGGCAAAAAAAAACTCATGCAAGAAATTATCTCAAAACGACGCCGTATTTGTTTTTACGAATGATATATTTATTATATATTAAATATTTTTATTAGTGTGAAGATTTTAAATTTAAAAATTATTTTAATTTAATTTTTGGTGTTTATTTAAAAAATATTTGATATTTTTTTTTGTCAAATTATATATTTATTATATATTTTTAGAATTACGATTATATATATATATATATATATATATATATATATATATATATATAAACAAGAAAAAGAAAAAAAAAAGAAAAAAAGAAAAATAAAAAAATAAAACTGTCACGAAGATGGCCTTCCATCTCCGTAACAGTGTCACGGAGATGGCTAGCTATCTCCGTGACCATAGTTAAATATATATATATATATATATATATTTTTTTTTTTTAAACTTATGTTTTCGTCTTGATTTACGGGCTTAATTCGGGATATCAAACGAAGTCGAAATATTACATTCTTAATATCATTTTGAAGAACTCAAGGCCTAATATTTCACGACATTGATGGTGTGTAAAACGGTCAATCGTAGCGAAAGTTACGTTACGTCAAAGTACGCGGTTTCAAACTAATATTTCTAAAATTTCGATAACAAGCTAACTTTAAAAATTCTTCCACGATTGTACGCTACCCGAATCCATAAATCTTCTATATCATCTCGAAGCTCATTTCGAGAACTATATCGTAGATATATCGAATAATCTAAATGAATATCGAAAATAGTCAAACGGACGTCAAACGCGTGTGTTAAAAAAGACGTATAACTCGTCTTTTTATTGAAATTACTTTTTTTTGTCTCAATTTTCGAGCTTAATTCGGGATATCAAACGAAGTTGAAATATTGCATTCTTAATATCATTTTGAAGAACTCACGGCCTAATATTTTACGACGTTGATGGTTTGTGAAACGGCCAATCGTAGCGAAAGTTACGTTACGTCAAAGTACACTGTTCCAAACTAATATTTCGAAAATTTTCGATAACAAACTAACTTTAAAAATTCTTTCGACGATTCTACGCTAGCCGAATCCATAAATCTTCTATATCCTCTCGAAGCTCATTTCGAGAACTATATCGTAGATATATCGAATGATCTAAATGAATATCGAAAATAGTCAAACGGACGTCAAACGCGTGTGTTAAAAAAGACGTATAACTCGTCTTTTTATTGAAATTACTTTTTTTTTGTCTCAATTTTCGAGCTTAATTCGGGATATCAAACGAAGTTGAAATATTGCATTCTTAATATCATTTTGAAGAACTCACGGCCTAATATTTTACGACGTTGATGGTTTGTGAAACGGCCAATCGTAGCGAAAGTTACGTTACGTCAAAGTACACTGTTCCAAACTAATATTTCGAAAATTTTCGATAACAAACTAACTTTAAAAATTCTTCGACGATTCTAGCTAGCCGAATCCATAAATCTTCTATATCCTCTCGAAACTCATTTCGAGAACTATATTATAGATATATCGAACGATCTAAATAAATATCGAAAATAGTTAAACGGATATCAAACGGACATATAACTAATCTTTTTATAAAAAAAAATTTGACGTTAAAATTTTTTATATTTTTTGACACTTATAGTTTTTATTTTATACAAATTGTCGATACGTGGCAAAAAAAACTCATGCAAGAAATTATCTCAAAACGACGCCGTATTTTTTTTTACGAATGATATATTTATTATATATTAAATATTTTTATTAGTGTGAAGATTTTAAATTTAAAAATTATTTTAATTTAATTTTTGGTGTTTATTTAAAAAACATTTGATATTTTTTTTGTCAAATTATATATTTATTATATATTTTTAGAATTAGGATTATATATATATATATATATATATAATAACAAGAAAAAGAAAAAGAAAATAAAAAAATAAAATTGTCACGGAGATGGCCTTCCATCTCCGTAACAGTGTCACGGAGATGGCTAGCTATCTCCGTGACCATAGTTAAATTTTTTTTTTTTTTTAAAACCTATGTTTTCGTCTTGATTTACGGGCTTAATTCGGGATATCAAACGAAGTCGAAATATTACATTCTTAATATCATTTTGAAGAACTCAAGGCCTAATATTTCACGACACTGATGGTGTGTAAAACGGTCAATCGTAACGAAAGTTACGTTACGTCAAAGTACGCGGTTTCAAACTAATATTTCGAAAATTTCGATAACAAGCTAACTTTAAAAATTCTTCGACGATTGTACGCTACCCGAATCCATAAATCTTCTATATCATCTCGAAACTCATTTCGAGAACTATATCGTAGATATATCGAATGATCTAAATGAATATCGAAAATAGTCAAACGGACGTCAAACGCGTGTGTTAAAAAAGACGTATAACTCGTCTTTTTATTGAAATTACTTGTTTTTTGTCTCAATTTTCGGGCTCAATTCGGGATATCAAACGAAATCGAAATATTACATTCTTAATATCATTTTGAAGTACTCACTCCCTAGTATTTCACGAAGTTAATGGTGTGCGAAACGGCCAATCGTATCAAAAGTTACGGCGCGTCAAAGTAGGTCATTCCAAACTAATATTTCAAAAATTTCGATAACAAACTAACTTTAAAATTTTTTCGACGATTATACGCTAGCCGAATCCATAAATCTTCTATATCCTCTCGAAACTCATTTCGAGAACTATATTATAGATATATCGAACGATCTAAATAAATATCGAAAATAGTTAAACGAATATCAAACGGACATATAACTAATCTTTTTATAAAAAAAAAATTGACGTTTTATATAAATTGTCGATACGTGGCAAAAAAACTCACGCAAGAAATTAACTCAAAACGACGCCGTAAAATTATTTTTTTTACGAATGATATATTTATTATATATTAAATATTTTTATTAGTGTGAAGATTTTAAATTTTAAAATTATTTTAATTTAATTTTTGGTGTTGTTATAATTGAATATTTAAAAAATATTTGATATTTTTTTTGTCAAATTATATATTTATTATATATTTTTAAAATTGTATAAGGATTAGGATATATATATAATAACAAGAAAAGAAAAAAAAAAAAAAAGAACGCCTAAAACGATACAAAATGCCGACACCTGGCAAAGGGTGTTGTTATAATTGAATATTTAAAAAATATTTGATATTTTTTTTGTCAAATTATATATTTATTATATATTTTTAAAATTGTATAAGGATTAGGATATATATATAATAACAAGAAAAGAAAAAAAAAAAAAAAAAAAATTAACGCCTAAAACGATACAAAATGCCGACACCTGGCAAAGGACAAACTCACTCTTTTATTGTATAGGGATTGGTGTTTGATAAACAATTTTTTTCCACCCCACCTCTTCACGCGCCCATTTTCCTTTTATTTAGGGAATTGGTTTTCCACCACTTTGGTGGGAAAACTGATTCTAGCTTTTTTATTTTTATTTTTTTTTAAGGCAATTAGAAATTTTTTTGATCCAATGATAAAAAAATTTATCATTTTTATTGACAATTTTCATGCAAAACAAAGTTAAACTAATTATATTCGGTATGGTAATTTTTTTAAAAAATTGTTTTTTATTTTTAATTTTTAATTTTTGACAATTGGAACAAAATCTAGACCCAATGATAAAAAAATTTATCACTTTAATGAACAATTTCTATAAAAATAAAGTCAAATAGACACTACACTTTCAACATTTTTCATGTGAAAAATTATACCAATCAAACACAATTAATTATAATTTTCAATAAAATAAATTCTAGGCAATTCGATTCTCTGTAATTCATTTTATTTCTACCCGAATTTTACAGTTGCAATCAAACAAACCTTTAGTCAAATCATTAGATGTCTTTTGCTATTGTCTCGTTGTAGATCATATCTTTGGTGGCCATTCTTAAAATAAAAAAAAATTAAAAAAAAAGTTTTGAATAATGTTTTACGAAAATGTGTGGTTAAAAATTAAGAAACTTTTTTTAAGTTTATGTACAGAATATTTTATTATGTGAATGTGTGGTTGAAAATAGTATTATAGAAACAAGAATTCGAAAAGAATGAAAATCAAATAGGGGCTAAAGTGTCTAGATGTGACCTATATAACAATAATTTATTTATTTATTTTTTCATAATTGAGTCTTGGTACAAAAATTTCGTCCTTAATTACACTTGTTTATGACATGGGAGTGGCCAATATACCGACTTCAATTGTATTAATAAAGTAGGGTTTTTGACTGTCGACAATGTTCTTTTGTCATTACACTTGTTTATGACATGGGAGTGGTCAATATACCGACTTCAATTATATTAATAAAGTAGGGTTTTTGACTGTCGACAATGTTCTTTTGTCATTTACTAAAAGCTAAATAATTTTATTTATTTCTAATTTCAATGTACAACAATGCAATAGGAATACAAAGGACTGCAAACACTTTACTTCCTACACGCAAAGAAACCTATAACAATTGATTAAGAGCATGTTTGGCTAAGCTTATGAGACTCCTGAGAGTGGAATGAATAAATAAATTTAAAGATTTTGATTGTATATTTAGTACATCAAATTAAATATGACTAAGTAAATATTAAAAAGGCTTCACTATTTCTTTAATTTTTATTTATTAATTTTTCAAAAGGTCAAGTTCTTAGGGATCTTAAAACTCATTTGGTTTCAACAATGTTAAAACATTGAGGTACTTTTCATTTTACGAGCCAATCTTGGAGGAAAAGAACGCACAATTATTTCTAGTACTCTTGGATTATGGAAAACTCAGTACTTTTTGTCATCGTTTCATTTGCATGTAGTAAATAGTTGTGATCCAAACATGAAAAACTAATGCACATGTCGATTAAGTAGTAACATGAAGTACTCATTTCCACTTCGGAAGTACTAGAAATTGTGTCGACACAAAGAATCCTTGGCCAATGGAGTTGTCAAGTCAGTATCTCTATCTTCTCATTTTTTATCAAGAAAATATCCATACCTAATGACTTTGAAGTGTAATTCTTCCTTCTTCATCACTGCCACCCTAATGAGAAATTTTACACCATTTTATGGAAAAAGTTCAAGACCATAGTCATAAATGACCTCAAGTCTAATTTAGCTATTTAGTCTTGCCTACAAATTTTAGGTTAATTCACATTATTAAAGCTTTAAGCTACGATAAACTTGAAAACAATATTTATCTAATACTTGTTCAACCCTCACGTGCCTATTTTATATTTTTTAAAGGTTTCACACGTCGAATTTTTATAACTAAGCGATAGATTTAAGATCGATGGCATTTTTGCCTCATCCGTTCCATCAGCCACAAGCAATTCAGTTAGCCATGAGTGCATTAAGATAGAAAAAATTTAGAATTCAAAAAAAAAAATCAATTACCAAAGTGAAACGAAACAAAACCATGAGTTCTGTGACTAATAGTTTGTTCACACGTTATTTATTTATACTTTATATGTTTACTGTTCTTTCGTTTTGCTCACTGTAGTAGTACACATCACAATGTTGAATTTAGAGGAGTAAAAACTAAAAATTTCTGCTCTTTTTCAGAAAGTTAAGGCAAAAGATGACATTATTTTCCATTAGCTCAACTAATTTCTCTGAAATATTTCAGTAAATACAACGAACGTTTGAACAATTGAACTCACTTGTCATTTGCCCCACCAACCTCCCATCTTTTTCGGTCCAGCTTTCAGACAAAAAAGGAGAGCAATTTCTGAACTACGATGTTAATTATGATGTTGTCTTGTCATTAATCCATTCATTGCGGAGTTGATTATCATGTAACTTTTGAACCCAAACTCTAGTTTAAAGTCTTTAGTGGGCACATCTACTTATGTGACAAAAGGAGATTACAACATTGAAATTTTGAGGTTTAGTGCTAAGCATGGAGTTTAATGATCGATCTTGACTGTTGCTTGGAAGAATAGATTTATTTGATAACGAAGTTTTGACGGTGTAGCGATACATATGATGTTACTTAATTAAAATTGTTTCGACATCTTTCCATAGAGATTTGCTCTTGTTAGTATAGTCATGGTTAGATGGGATCCTAGTGAGATATTTAAGGAGATATACTAGTCATGTTTCATTTGTGTTGAATCGTCTTTCAAATGGGTGGTCGTTTCAAGATAGCTATAACAACTTACACATATAGTTAGGGGTGGGTGCAATCTGGTTCGATCTGGTTCCAGAGGGAATCGAACCGAACCGAACCAAATCGAATACCAATGAAGATTTTAGAAATGAAACCATTGGTTCCATAGTTAGCTATGGAATCGAACCAATCGGTTCTGATTCGGTCCGATCCGATTTTTTACATTGAAAATGTCAAAATAAAATGTTCACTAATAAAAAATTTAAAGATGCTACCAACGTGATATTTTTAACAAAATATAGAAGAACTAAACATACTATTCAAATATTAAAAGAAAACTAAGTATGCAAATTTAAAAATAATATCCAAATAATATAAATTACCATGATCAAGCAATCATCAACTTATATAAACTTTATAGTACTCCAATGATTAAACAAACTTCCGTCAAAATCAAAATCCTACATTGAATTGGACACCCTTTAAAAATTTATTGTAACTTCTGATTTTGTCGGTTATAATTTGTAGAAATCTAAATGAAAAGTTTCGATTGGATCAACAACTATGTAATCAAAGTGAAAACAAAATAAAAATTTCGTATCTTAGAAATGAAATTATATATTGTAAACAAATTTATTTAGGTATAGATTTACTAAATATTTTAATTTGGCTTGATAATCAATTAATCAAAGAATTATAAAAAGAGAGAATGAAAGAATCAAACAGAAGAATGAAAGTGCTAGAATCTAAAATGAAGAAGGAACCAAATTTTTTTTTTTTTTTTTTTTTTATAAAAGTGATTGGAGATTGAGTCATATATTTTACCAAAAAAAATGAATAAATAAATCAATAATACTATGAGAACTGTCCGGTTCCCATACTAGAACGGGGAACCGGACCGGAACCAGTTAGTTCTTAATAAATTGTCTCGAAATCAAATTATTTTTCAAAAGATCTGGAACATAACCAATCGGTTCTAAACGGTTATGGTCCGATTCCACCAGTTCCAGAAAAAAATGCCCACTCCTAAATATAGTTTTTGATGGCCAATTATGCTTTTATTCCTCTACAAGCATATCCACTTACACAATTTGTTTTTGATGGAATGGTCAAACTCTAGCGGACTCACCCTACCAAATGGTGGCTTATTTATGAACTTAATTATGAAATTTGATTGCTCGTTCGAGCTTACCATGTTGAATAGTACTTTAAGTTATTGAGAACAATTCGATTGCTACTCTTATATGTTTCTTATTTATTATATCCATTTGGTAGGGACAATATTGGAAGAATACCTTTAAATTAAAAAAAATATTTATATTTCTTAACTTGTGGAATCATTGACATTAATGACATTGGCATTACGTGCAAACTACATCATTAACTATAATTAGTGTCTTTAATAATTTGAGTGCTCTTAATCCTGCTCCATCCATATTATGTGGAGAATAGTTAATCCAATGCTTATAGATCTAATTTGTTAGCTCCCAAGTCCCTTTAATTTGTGCTTAATCCATAATGATGTTGCCTTGCTTCCTTGTGAACTAAAAGTTGGAGAATGACACCTTTCTTCCAAATGGGATTAACCTAATGACGACACAATTATAATATCTTAATCCACCCAATTAATTAATATTAAATCTGGTTTTATTGTTTATTTCCTTTGAGGTTAAGGTGAAAAATATCTGTCAAAATTAATTTGCTTTTAAGTGTAACATGACATTAGAAATACACCATTTTCCAAGAAGCAAATACTTTTGCTTGTATTAATTGCAATTAACTTTCATATTATGCTTGCAAAGTCTCTTAATTAATTTAGTGGTTTAGCATTTTCCTTTAGGGAACCATAAAGTTTGAGGTGTTTCCACTTGTTTTTCCCTTAAAGAGGACACTATGTGATAAGGAATTGCAAATGCTTAAGTAACATGTGAAAACGATGTTTTTATCATTGATGTGAGATGTCAAGTCATCATCGATGTGAAGAAGAGACTCTCAATCAAAGTTATGGAAAAAGATCGAGCTCGATTCAGTAAGTTTATACAACAATGAAAGCTACCGAGCTTTAATGAGATAGAAGGTAGTCTCTCTATTGTGAAAGGTTGAACCCTAGAGGCCAAAGTTCATATTGAGGTAACATAAGAAAACTCCGGAGGTCAAAATTATTTATAACACTACTCACTATTGTTATAAATAGCATGAAGATAATTTTTCATTTCTATGTTCATTACGTAAATAAATTATGAGTAGATATATTTGGTATTACGTTTTTTTATTGAAAAAAAAATATATATATATATATATATATATATATATATATATATATATATTTTTTTTTTTTACACTTCTCTAAAGAACTTTTTGGATGGACATCATCACCAATGACAAGATATGTTAATTCATGAAAATTTGATGAAGAAAAATTTGGGACATAATTATGACAATTAGCAAAAGGTTGGGGAGACCTTTAATGCAATTAAAAAGTAGTGTAACGTCCCTACCAACATATTCTCGAACATGTTGCACCGGACTTGCCCAGTGTGATTAACCAGACTGACGTGGTTTGTAGGCTATTGCGTCTGTCCGATGATTTACCCAGTGTGTACTCGAAGGGTAGCAGCTGCAGGTTCCTCGTAAAAAAAAAAGTAGTGCAACGTTAAAAATATATATGTGGTTACAATATAACTACCCTTAAATTAATTTATCCGTTTTTACATTGAGAAAATACTTGCCAAGGTTATATGAATATTTATAATTTATACATCAATGGTTTACATAATCTAATAATTGATCTATGTTTATTGAATAAAAATGAGGATTTATTTGGTAACATCACATTGTTGTCAACTTATTTGGTAACATCACATGGTTAAATGTTTTGTAAATTTTATTTCAAAATGATCATTTTAGCATTTGGTAAAACAAAATGATTGTTGTTCCAATATACAACTACTAAATATACATTAACTATAATGGTGTCCTTTTTAATTATTAATTATGTCGTCATCGTCATTGATAGTATTATAATGCTTATTATTACTTTTATAATAAAATGCAATATGGAAATTTTAGCTAAAAATTAAAAAAATGTTATAAAAAATAGTTAAATAGACCGAAATACACATAATCGAAAATATTAAATGGCAACCGTTGTATAATTATGTAACACTTTAGAAGGTGAATATCTGGACTTTCTGACGAGAAGAGAGTATGCTTAATATTTTTTTGATACATGAATAAATTTTAAAATCTCAATAATCCAATAGAGTTTATTGAATTATTTTATTTGTGACGTAAACATTATAATTCCTAGACCTAATTTTCTTCAATGCCATATATCAATTATAAGAGCAATGATTGCAATAGTGTCAAATTTTCTTTCCTTTTCAATTGTTATACATTTTGAAATATTTCCTTCAAAGAAAAGATACGTTTAACTAAACTAAGTACTTGATATTATTCTTACTCGCTCAAAGCTTGATTGCATACACCAAATTACAATGTATTGAAGAACTTATGCTCCGATACCACTTGTTGATAATTTGGACCTTCTTTTAAATTTTTCCCGAGGATCATACATTAAGAAATTTCAATAGAAACTTAGAGATACAATTTGATAATAATAACAATGGCAAGAACATGAGGATTTATACGAAAATTCTAAAATCAGGGAAAAATCATAAACTATAAAATAAAAAATTTACCCACTTTGTCAAAATTGTTACATACACATCTTTCACTCATCTCAACCTACAAGTATACCCAAAAAATTAAATACCGATTAAGACAAAAAAATATCATCAAGTCTCAAGATAGTTCATGCCTATCTTAAAAACCTGGAATAAGGAAAAAAATTAGGGGAAGGTTCCTATTTATAGGGCATGATTAAATATTTCTATTCCTATGATGAAATAATAAGTGCATTTTTATAAAAAAAACATAGGAGAAAGACAAAATCATGTTCTATCTGGGAAACAATCAATTCATATTCTATGCAAGACCTTACATATTCAAATTTTAACGGAAGCGGTACAATTCAAAGTTAGTTCCTAACAATGTAATGGATATGCACTAGGGCGACATAGTGAACTTAGATATTATTACCACTTTGTCAAAAAGTTATAGTCCATGGCACTAATATTACCCATCCAACTACATTACACAGAGTTAAGCCTAGAAATTCACCCCAACTACGTCCGTCGGGTTAACTCTTGCTTTAAGCATGCTGTTGTCCTGGCAATTAGCCGTTGTAATATGTTCATTTGTTCAAGCTATCTTGTATCTAATACAAGAATTTTTATATTTTTTATCTGGTAAATAAAAATTTATTAACAAAAAATTAAGTACAATTACTTCGGGCATACCTGGATTCACAAAACAAGCATTACAAAGGATCTAAAGATCCAAAGCAAGAGATTCAAAACTAAAACAAACATTACAACCTCGATTGATCAAGATCATGAGGTGTAGGATCACTTCTTCCTATTTTTCTTCGTTGATATGGACAGTTGCTCTCCAAGTTTCTCTTTGTGTTCTTCATTGGGAACCTTGTCTAAGTTGGGGGTTTCAATTTCTGCACCCTCGGATCGAATCCTGCTTGGTTCAGGTTGACTAAGTAGCTAATCAAAGTGTGTATATCAAATACATATTAGTTATAAGGAATGAAGACCAATCTCTTGGTTCATTGATATGATCCTAGAAAAATATTTAGAAGACGAAACATTAATAACTATGGTTTTATAATTATAGAACATCGAAGAAATAAATATTCTACCATGTTGAGAATCGAACCCTGGTCTGTATGCTCCCTTATTTTCAGTATAAGTTACATTTTGGTGAATAAGTTTTTCTTAATGAATTGCCATAATTGGATGATGACATCTGACATACTCACTATCGTTGGATGAGGCATTGGTCCGAGTGATGTAAATACTTGGCTGGACGGTTTGTTTGCATTGGTTTTTCACTTGGCTTTTCATTTCTGTGAGAGAGTGAGATTCGAGAGAGTTTTTATTCTCTCTGTTGGCTAGGGTTTCTTCCATCTGCTGTTTTAGTTTGAATCTCTTGTTCAAAATGTTGTTGTGATATTTTAGCCATAGAATACTTGTGATTTCTTGAGTGTAAATCCATAAGGACGAGAGGGTTCTTGATGTGATCCGGGATAGACAATCATTGGCCGAGCTTTGGAGTCCAAAGGTCGAAGTCAACAAGCCAAAGACCAAGTTTGGTGAAGGGGTCGAGGGTCGAAAGCAATTGGATCAACATAAAATGGAGGGCCGAAGGAGAAAGCCAAACGGACTTCTAAGCGACCGCTTAGAAGAAAAAGGCAAGCGGTCGTCCAACCCCTTACCGAGAATTCAAGGCAGCAAAATTGGAAACCAAGCGACCGCTTGAAAAATAACTAAGTGACCGCTTAGTTCAAAACTGAAGCCAAATTTTCTATTTTTGGCGACATTGTTTATTTTACTATAATTCTTATTTTTGGTAATTTCTATATTCTAGGACTCTTAAAATTCGTTATTTTCATATTTCCTAGGTTTAGTATAAATAGGAATTTTATTCTCATTGTATTCAGAACCTTTTGATATGAATTAAAATAAAACTTTTGCTTTTCTCCTTTGTTCTTTCATGGACAATTCTTATCGAACTTATCAAAGATGAGTAATCTTTGTGGCGTTCAAAATATCGGGTCGTGGATTCTTCAATTTGTAAGCAAGGGGTTCATTGCATCATCGTTATCTTTGGGTTACTTGCTTCATCTTGTTGGGTTCAAAATCCAAAACTATTCGGGTGAGATTTCGAGGCTTTATGATCAAGAGGTCACTGGTTTAATATACCTTCGGTTGCTTGGTTCAACGTTTAGAGGTTAAATCCTAAACCTTGGTCGTATTTGGGTGTTCTTGGGATTCGGTTCATTCTCCTGTGGATTCGATAGCTTTCGTGCTAACCGGGTTCGCGTCAGTTCTAGTACTGTACCTTCTGACGGGAAATCCGATGATTCTTGTGTGATTCGAGTCAGATATGTTGGTTATGTTTGAAAGAACTAAGTCTCTTATTTATGCAATCTTGTATTGACTAAACATTTGTAACCTTTCGTTGCTAGTTTAAGGCCACATAGTGCAACCGAGGTATATCCATTTTAATGGATGCTCAACAGAGAAATATAGGTGTTAAAAGGGTCACACAACCTCTAGGGCTTCAATCGAAAAATTCTGTGTTCAATCTTTTAATTTCTGCAAGTTTTATTTTCTATTATTCAAAGATCGATTGTGTTTTGTGTTTAATATAATATGTCTGGGCCTTATCAATGGTATTAGAGTAAGAATTGAGAACAAGATACCTGGATCTTTGAAGAAAGAAACAGATCCGTGGCAGATCTAAAAATTTTGGAACTGCTATTAAAGCTAAATTGAAGGACTTCGAGTTTTATAAATTCACTTGGTGAGATCTTTAATTTTTGTAAAGTTTACTTAAAAAAATTTAGAGTTTCTATATTTTTCCCTTGATCTACCATACACCAAAACCCCCTGGAGACTAATCTTTGTCCAAAGGCTCTTACGAGGCCTTGGGAATTTGAGATAAATCTAGTACGGGTGTGTATATGGAGGATCCTGAAGGAGAAATCTCTGAATCACAGTCTTTGTGATCTCTGCTACTATGTTCCTCATTTGATTTGCTATACTTGCTCTTTCTGTGATAAAACTTGTAAAATCTTGTACTTCTGTGTGCATTACTGTGACACGTGATTGATACCTATTTGAGTCCTTTTTCTTGTGGTGCTGTGTTTCCTTGACTCATAACTATACACTCTGTGTTATAATAAAATGGCCTCTGCTAAGTTTGAAGTTGCACAATTTGATGGTAAATGTGAATCAAAAGATGAAAGCTATTCTTATACAATTGAGATGTGTTAGGGCTTTAGATGATAGTTGGCCTCCAGATATTATTCCTACAAAGAAAATTAAACTTGAAGAGGTTGCATGTAACATTATTTTCTTGTACTTATCTAATAATGTGATAAGAGCCATTGGTGAAACCAAAACTGCTTCTGAACTTTGGACCAAACTTGAAGCTAAATATGTGACTAAGACCATTCTAAACAAATGTTATTTGTTAAAATAGTTCTTTTCTTTTAAAATGGATCCCTTAATTGTCTTAGATGACAACATTAACGGGTTTACTAAATTGACCCAAGACTTAGCCATGTGTGATGAAAAGCTTTCACAAGATTAGTTGGGTGTGGTCATGTTAAACTCCATTATTGATAGATATAGAGACATCAAGATTGCTTTAGAGTATGGAAGGGATGAACTCACTACTGAAGTGATCATAATTTTCCTAAGGAATAAAGCTCTAGAAATAAAATCTGAAACTAAGGACAATCACAATGGTGAGATTCTGTTGATAAGAGGGAAGAGTTCTAATAAACCTAGTTATCACTCTAGAACCTTTAATGAAAATAAAAATAAATGGAGTGATAAGAGTAAGCTAAAAAGCAATGTTAAGGGTAAAAAATATTTCCACTGTGGAAAAATGAGACATTTTATCAGTGTCTGCTATAAAAAGAAAAATGAAATAAAAGAAAAGAAACCTGATGATGGGAATGCTGCATTGGTTTACAATAAAGATAATGTTGAAGATGGTTTGGTTCTTGTTAATGTTGAAAAGAAGCTGAATGATGAATGGATCCTTGATTCATGCTGTTCCTTACACATATGCCTTAATAAAAATTGTTTTCTTGAATTTGAAAAAACAACTAGTGGGCAAGTTATAATGGGTAATAATATGACTTGCAAAGTTAGTGGAATATTGACTATTAAACTGCTACTTGAAAATGGTAAGGTCCTAATTTTGAAATGAACAAGATATGTTCCTGAATTAGAGAGGAACCTGGTGTCTCTAGACATGTTATGTGATATGGAGTTTGACATAAAATTGGGTCAATGACATATAAAAATTCTTAGGACCAGTGATTTAAGCATTAATACCCATAAGAGACATGACCTTTATTTTGTTATGGCAAAACCTCTTCTTGGTTTAAGTGCAGCTGTTTAAAATGAAAACTTTACTTTTGCAAAATTATGGCATGAAAGACTAAGACATATTGGCTAGAAAAGTCTAAAGGCTTTACAAAATAAAGAAGTATTTGGAAATCAAAATCTTGGTGACATTGGTTCATGTGAACAATGTGTGATAGGTAAACAAGTCAAGCTTCTTTTCTTACCTGAAATTCATAAATCCAAACAAATATTTGAATACTTGCATGCTGACTTATGGGGTCCTGCATCTGTGTCTACTACGTCTGGTTTTAGCTATTACCTCTTGACCATTGATGATTTTTTAAGAAAAATTTGGGTTTTCTTATTAAAGTCAAATGATGAAACTTTTTCTGTCTTTAATGATTGGAAAACACAAACTGAAAACCAAATTGATCATAGGATAAAAGTATTGAGAATTGACAATGGTTTAAAATTTTGCAATTATGAATTCAATAACTTTTGTAAAGAGTGTGGCATATTAAGACATAGAACAATTACCTATACCCCTTAGCAAAATGGCACAGCTAAAAGAATGAACAGAATTCTATTAAACAATGTAAGATGCATGCTTTTAAGTTCAAGATTACCTAAATTATTTTGGGGTGAAGCTGTAAAAACTGCTGCATAACTGGTTAATATAAGTCCTATTAGAGCATTGAATTTTGATTTTCCTGAATCTGTATGGTCTAAAAATTCTATTAATTATTCTCACCTAAAAATATTTGGCTATGCTGCATATGCACACCAGAATATTTGAAAATTAGAACATAGATCTCTTAAATATGTTTTCTTAGGTTATGGTCAGAATGTAAAAGACTATGGATTATAGGTTAGAAGTGAAAAATGATATAAGGTAATCGTTAGAAGAGGTGTAATCTTTAATGAGTCTGTTATGCCATGCCTAGAAGGGAAAGAGAATAACTTGACTAATAAAGATGTTGAGATTGAGGTGGACACTCTTCATATTGAGAGAGATACCTCTGTTCCTGCTGAAATTGAAACTGCTTCTTTGGAAAATGTCAGCTTAACTGAAAATGAAAATAATATAGTTACAGATCAAACTGATCCTACCACTCTTTCCCTTGATGAATATCAACTCACAAGGGATAGAAAGAGAAGTCAGGTTAGACCACCTGCAAGGTTTGACTGTGATGATTTTGTTTCTTTATTCACATATAAAAAACAATTAGAAAATGAGGCAAACTCCTATGATGATGTCATAAAGTGTAAAGATACTAAAAACTGGATAGGTGCTATGGAAGATGAAATGTCTTCACTCCTTAAGAAAAAAACTTGGGATTTGGTAGAAAGACCTAAAAATCATAAACTAATTAATTGTAAATGGATTTTCAAAGTAAAAGAAGGTGAATGAAGAAATAAAAACGTAAAATATATAAGACTAGATTTGTGGTAAAAAGTTTTACTCAAAAGGAAGGTATAGATTACACTGAAATTTCTTCTCTTGTCGTTAAATACACCACTAGTAGATGCATACTTGTTTTGGTTGCTCAATTTAAATGGAAACTTGATCCGTTAGATGTCAAAATTGCTTTTCTTTATGGTGATCTAGATGAAAAAAATTTTATGAGACAACCTGTGGGTTTCTTAAAAGGAAATCCTGAAAATATTGTTTGTTTGCTGAAAAAAATCATTGTATGACTTAAAGCAAGCCTCTAGGCAATGGTACACAAAATTTGATACTTTTGTACTAAAACTTGACTTTCAAAGAAGTAATTATAATACATGTTTGTACTGCAGAGGTAAGAGATTTAAAAATTCTCTTTATTTAGTACTCTATGTGGATGACAAGCTTCTTACCGGTTATGATAAATCTAAAATTGATTACATAAAACAGAAACTTAAACCTGAGTTTGATATGAAAGATCTTGGTGCAGCCAAAAAGATTTGAGGTATTCAAATTTTCAGAAATAAAGAAATGGACATGCTATTTTTAAGTCTACGTGATTATGTGAATAAAATCTTAAAAAAAATTAACATGTTTGACTGCAAACCTGTGACTTTGCCTCTTGCTAATCATTTTAAGCTTTCATCTGAATTCTGTCCCAAAACTGATGAAGAATTTGATAGAATGTCAAGAATTCCTTATGCTAATGTCATTGCCTCAGTTATGTACTTAATGGTATGTACTAGACATGATCTTACATTTAGCATTAGCATACTCAGTAGGTTCATGAGTAATCCTGGGGAAGAACATTGGAATGCATTAAAATGCTTTTTAAAATATCTAAAAGGTACATATGGTCTTGATATTGTGTTCAAAATGAATAATGAAGGGGTAACTTTAAAGAGGTTTACTGATTCTGATTTTGCTGGAAATAGGGATAACAGAAAATCAACCTCATCATATTTCTTTATTTTATGTGATATTGTAATTAGTTGGAAATCTCAACTTCAAAATATTGTATCCCTATCTTCAACTGAAGCAGAATACATTGTTGTTTCTGATGCCTTTAAAGAAGGTATCTGGTTAAGTGGACTTCTAAAGGAAATTGGTTTTGTTGATGAAAATACAATCTTTTATTCTGATAACCAAAGTGCTATACATTTGAGCAAGAACCCCATGTTTCATGATAGGAAACAACACATAGACATTAAATATCATTTCATTAGAGATATAATTTCAAAAGGTGCTTTGAAATTTGGCAAAGTAGCTACTCAATTTAATCCTTCAGATATGGGAACAAAGATAATACCTTTAAACAAATTTTTGAACTGTTTGAACATATTATCTATTGATACTATGTGATACTTTACAGGTACTTGGAGCAAATGAAATGATAAAATGTGACATGCACCCGGCTGCACTATGGCCTAAAAACTAAGGTAACAAGGTGGATATTGTTAAGAATCGAACCCTGGGCTGTGTGCTCCCTAATTTCCAGTATAAGTCGCATTTTGGTGAATACGTTTTTCTTAATGAATTGCCATCATTGGATGATGACATCTGACACACTCACTACCGTTGGATGAGGTATTGGACCAGGTGATGTAAATACTTGGTTGGACGGTTTGTTTGCATTGGTTTTTTTTCACTTGGCTTTTCATTTTTGTGAGAGAGTGAGATTTGAGAGAGTTCTTATTCTCTCTGTTGGCTGGGGTTTCTTCCATCTGCTGTTTTAGTTTGAATCTCTCATTCGAAATGTTGTTGTGATGTTTTAGCCATAGAATTCTTGTGATTTCTTGAGTGTAAATCCATAAGAACGAGAGGGTTCTTGTGTTGTAACTTTTGAAGGGAGATTTGATGATTCTTGTGTGATTCGAGTCAGATTTGTTGGTTACGTTTGAAAGAGATAAGTATCTTATTTCTGTATTATTGTATTGACTGAACATTTGTAACCTTTCGTTGCCAGTTTAAGGCTATATAGTGCAACCGAGGTATATCCATTTTAATGGATGCTCAACAGGAGAATAAGTGTTAAAAGGGGTCATCGAACCTCTAGGGTTTCGGCCGAAAAATTCTGTGTTCAATCTTTTAATTTTTGCAAGTTTTAATTTTTGTTATTCAAAGATTGATTGTGTTTTGTGTTTGATATCGTGTAATTGGGCCTTTTCATACGATTATAAAAATTTATTACAATCATATAGAATTTGTCGTGTGCAATACCATGCGTTGTTAAGGTAGCTAATCAAAGTGGATTTCAATCACACATCAGTTATTGGGTTTAAGACCAATATCTTGATTCGCTGATAGAATCCTCGTTCAAAGAAAATATTTAGAAGACAACATAAAAAAGATAGTTTTGAAATTACATAACATCAAAAAAAGAATTATTCTACTGCTAATGAAAATTTATTACAATCATATAGAATCTCTCGCTCACTCAAACCTCAAATATTATGAAAAAAAAAATACTACCTATGATTAACATATCCCCAGTATTCTATTCTTTGTACAAACCACGGAGAGAACAAGAAAAATCCTTAGATGCTATACGTAATTTTTTTTTCTTTTTAGTCACTTACTAAATACAAGAGCAAAGTTCGTCAATAAATAATGAATAATTGCAATATTGAGCCAAAATTTATTTCTTAATTAATGAATGCAACCAAATTTTCTTTCCTTTCTAATTGTTGGATTGATTGGCATGTTTTCTCTAGATATATTTGTTGAGTAAATATCGACCACCACACAGGTTATTCTGGGCTCAGTTTCTTCAATCGACACCAAGAACGTCACAAACCCAAAACTCCAGTCAATAACACCCCCAAGTATGGTTGCTTCGAGTCACCCACTCAGAGTCAATTCAAGGAACCAAGGAACACAAAGAAATCAATCACAAAGATTGCAAGAGAAAGGGGAGAAGCGATGGAGGCTCGGTCATGAGAGAAAGACAGAAGGAACGACGGTTTTTTTTTTCTGTAGAGAGAGGGACGGGTCCAAGTAAATATAAGAGAAGTCCAAGTCTCATATGGTAAGTTAGGTATAATCAAAGTGGCCCAATAAGGTAGTAATTGCCCAAACCTTGTCCCATATGGGTTGCTCAAGTGGGTAACACATTATAGCCGTCCAAATACACGGGTCGGGCCATGAGCAGCTCTAATAAATTAGGCTACTTCAAATGGCCCGAGCAAGACTGGAGTTGGGTCGTTTTTCTCTTAGTATCAATGTACCAATCAGTCATTTGGCTAAGCCGACTAAATATATAACCGAGTTTACATCATCGCCCGGAGGATTTATTGGGTATCAAAACCCAACAATATTGGCTATTTTATAAAAATATTCCAAACATCAATCTCTACTTCGAGTTTGTTGATTACACATATACCCCTTTGTGTATAAACTCTTAAATTCGATAACTTGTACGTAGATCACAATGAATCATAATGCTAATCAATAGATGATAAACAAAAATTGATACGTGGTTGATTAAGAATGTAATTGCTTCTTGGGAAATTTCAAGCAAAGAGCATGTGTATATGAGGGTGACTTACATCTATATAATATACAAATGAAACATCCTTCAGTTTAGCTTTCCTTATGGGGAAAGTATATACAAGATTTGTGTCGGAAAATCCCAAATTTAGAGTCATCTCATACATATCTCTTATGTGTACAAAAATTGGAACATAATCTGTTTTACTAATGATGCATAATATATACACGTACATTAGCCACCTGGCCTAGCTTGTTATGTTGTTCCTTAAATGGGGCAATACTTCATTCATTGTGTCTTCTTATTTGATTGTTTGCCTTTATCCCTATCGTATTGTTTTCGTGTTATTGCACTGATTAGGTTGGTTTCAACTAAATCAGGAGCGTATATAAGATATGATTGAAAAATGTTTGAACTATAGTAACAATAATATTAGGTATAAAGTGTAATGAAGTTATGAATCCTCATTGTGTTTATTTTATCTATATATTTATTGAAATACTACTAGAAAAAAAGGGATAACAAACTTGAAAATGGTGAAATAATAAATTAAGAAAATACGTTGAATTTGTTAGATCATCTTTTCAATTGAACTTCAATGAATTGTATTTTTTAACCTAGATTGAGAATTGTAGGAGCCAATGCTACTAGAAAAGGTATGAGCATGATATAGTGTCCGTGACATAATTTTTTAAACTTTTAAGAAGAAATGATGGTACTATCGTAGATTTTGTTAAGAAAAATAAAATGTGACGAAATTATGTCACATAACTCTTTGCTGATATTAACTAATTTACGTATCTAACAAGATTATTATTTTCTTGAGTCTATAGTTCACACTAATTTGTAATTTTCCAAATTATTCTAAATCACGACGACAAATATCTAGAGATTAAGGGTCCACGATGAACAATTTTCACCTAATTAATTAGGGTCGTGAAGTCAAAAACCCAAGATTTGGATTATTACCTGCCCACAATCTGATGGCTTAGATAATATAATGTATTGTCAATTTGTGACATCACAAGAAAATCTGTACAGAATTTTCCCAATTCAAGAAATCCTTTTAAAATGACACGTAGATTATAGATCAAGAACACTCAAAATAACAACACTTGTAAAAAAAAAAAAAATGTAATTAAAGGCCACGATCACTCCTAACAATTTGGCTAACCTTAAAATACAAATGCAATGGAACAATCTAGAATTAAGCTGAAACAGGGAGACAACACTTGATAGAACATCTTATAATTAATGTTAGTAAATAAATTATTTCCAAGGTACGTATCCAAAGTATTAAACCCTTCTTCCTGTTCTAGACATGCCACGTTCATATACGATTTGAAATTATATGAGTATCACGAAAAGTTGGGAATACGTACTTAAAAACTTGCGCATATTTTTAAAATACATGTGGGCTCAGATAAAATACAAATGGACAGGATGCCGCATCAGCATCCTATATAAAATCTGTAGAAATTCTCTATACTTAGGGAATTTTTAATATTTTTTCTTGTTATTAAAAGGGTAGACTTCCATCAAACCCCCCACCTACCACGTGTAAATGAACAAATTTAAAAAAAATAAAAAAATCTACATGGAATATCGTAGAAAATAAATAAGGAAAAATTAGTGCATGAACATGTATTAACTTATCAATGACTTGTTGCAGTTACTCCAAATTAAGCAAATAATTAGTTCTATTTTGGTTGATATTAAATTTAGGAACTAACAGAACTATTAATTAAGCTTGTGTTCAATTCAGTAATTTTTAGCAGCATCCGTATTCAATAAGAACCTTGTAGAGGATTAAAATATAAAAGCATTGGAGGGACGGGCTGTAGCCCAATTCATGATTTAAAAAAAAAAAAAAAAAAAAAACCAAGTTAAGTTTTTTTTTTTGTTTTTTGTTAGAATCTTTTTTTTTTTCGTTTGTAGAAGATCACGTATAATATCTTTTCAAGTTTGTATTCTAATATTATTTTTAGTATGAATTCACACACACAGGGACGGATTCAGGATTTGATCCAAGATCATGCTACAAAATTTTAAGCCGGGCTAATACAAGAAAAAAATTTACACAATTTTTTTTTTGTCTTAAAATAAATTAAATGGGCTGGAGAGGGATTGAGCTATAGCCCAGTCCCACTTTTATTCATCGCGCGCGCACGCACACACATATAAAATAATAATAATAATAATAATAATAATAATGTAAAAGCAATATATTTTCCTTTCATTTGGCTTTTGTCGCAAATTATGGACCAAATAACTTTTTAGGTAAGCGAGGAAATTCATTAAACATCATAATTAGTTTTTTTGTTTTTGTTTTGTATTATATTATGTATATGCCTAAAAGTAAAAGTATGCGTACTTTTCAAAAATAAAAAATTAAGAAAATAAATAAGTAGTGTTTATAAATTTTTTGGTGTAAGAAATATGCAAATACGTAAAATGAAGATAGATAGTAATAAATAGAACTGAATGAAATAAAAGTATTCACTAAAATTTAATCAAGCTTCAAAATTCGTTTATAGCGTATATGAAGTATAAATACATGTATAATTAAATTTTCCCAGGAGATACCTTAGACGTCGTGATGACGAAATGGTTGAGTAAGATTGCAATCACAGGGTGCCCTTGTGTAGCAATATGGGAAGAATTATTTTTCTTTTTCTTTTTCTATTTTAGGGGTGGGGTTGGGGGGTGCTAGATGTAGCTTTGTCGTTGGGTCACCCCATCATTCACTATCTCCACGTTGTTGAGGGCAGGGACGGATTCAAAATTGGATCGGAGATCGGGCTAATACGTGAAAAAAAAAATTTACACAAAAAAAAAAAAAAAATTTTTACATAATTTTTTTTTTTTTTTTTTTGCCTTAATGGACTGTGGGGGGACTGGGCTACAACCCCCTCTACATCCATCTCTGGTTGAGGGGTTGAGATTTGTTGTTTAAAAATTGGCTATTCAATTTGCTGTCATCAATAATTAATTGACACGTCATTTTACGCTTATTTTTAAGTACAAGTGACAATGAAAAAAAAGTTAAACATGTTAATTTAAAATGACGTGTCAATAAATTATTAGATGGACAGCAAGTTGAACAGCGGACTGATATACCCTTAGATAAAAAGCTCTGTAGTTCATCAGTAGCTTTCAGAAAACCAATGGTGGGCCATAGAATCCCCACCCCCTCGCACACTATATTATAATATAGTAAGAAAAAATTCGACAACTTTATGTAATGGTTTGGTAGGATATAAAGGTGGGTGAGGGGACTTATGAGTTTTAGCATAGTTTTCATTGGAGAAAAAGAATAATGGGTAGACAACCTTGTTGTGACAAACTTGGGGTGAAGAAGGGGCCATGGACAGCTGAGGAAGATAAGAAACTCATCAATTTCATTCTCACTAATGGCCAATGCTGCTGGAGAGCCGTCCCGAAGCTGGCGGGGCTTCGTCGTTGTGGAAAGAGCTGTCGACTCCGATGGACGAATTATCTCCGTCCCGACTTGAAGCGCGGCCTTCTTACAGAAGCTGAGGAGAAACTGGTTATTGATCTTCATGCTTGTCTTGGCAATAGGTAAACTATGCATTGCTTCTTTGGCACTTGAACATGTTAACTCCATTAAGCACTGACAAAAGATTAATGATATGTTCCTATGCTCGATATAGAGGATTGGATGATACTGGCTATTATAGTACTGAGTGTTGTCTGTTAAACAATGACTAATTGTTTTGCTTTGGGTGACTGGTTAACATTTGATGGAGGAAAAATATTTCATTTTTTTTTTTTGGGTTAAATTTCCAAAGATTACTTAAAATAATGGAGCTTTTATGTGATTAACTCAATCAAATAATTAAAAATGATGTTTGGTGAAGAAGTTGTACTTAAGCCTTTTTTTGTTACTTTTGATTAATGAGCATCTTTTGTGTGGTAAAGATATTATGGGCCGCTTTATCTTTTTGGTGATAGTACTTTCGTATGTTAGATTGAATAAACACCGACCATTTTTTGTTCTATTTAATCTTGTATGCTAGATTGAATACACCAATAATAATCTATTATGTCTCGTCGTGTCTGGTCGTATATCGTGTTCATCAAATCTGTTGCATATACTCTTTATCTCATCACTTGTACTTCACCAAAATGAATTATTACAATCTTTCTCTTTTCCTATTACTTTTAAACAATACAATGAGTAGTACAACAATCTTGGCTTAACGTTGAAGTGTTATATACAAATATTTCAGACATACCATAATAATTTCATTCTTCTACGTTATGATAATTGTATATTATTAACAAATATTTTTGGTTTTCATTTATCAGGTGGTCCAAAATTGCTGCAAGATTGCCTGGAAGAACAGACAATGAGATTAAAAATCATTGGAATACACATATCAAGAAGAAACTTCTCAAAATGGGAATTGACCCAGTTACACACGAACCATTTCAGAAGGAAATTGAAAAATCTCTATCTGATACACCAGAAAATTTGCCTGAATCAGACAAAAACCTTGTTCAGTTACAAGAAATTACAAATGATGGCATTACAAGTAGCTCAGATGAAAACTCCACATCACCAACTGATCAAAATTGTTCATCTGATGAATCCAATTTTCTTGAAAATGACCCTTTACTCAATTGCTTATTCGAGGACGATCCTCCTCCAGTTAATGATGTCCCGTGGGAGTTTCCACTCGATCAACCGAACTTGGATAACTTCTTTGTGCCATCGTGGGACGAAAACTGCTCATGGCTATTGGACTGTCAAGATTTTTGGAATTCATGACTTCGGGTACGATTGTTTCAACAACGTTGAAATGAACAACACGTTGAACATGCTAGAGTCGGGAAATGATTAATAAATTTTTCGCGATCAAACACGAGGGGACAGGACCATCAAGAACATAACACTGTTTGTTAGCGTCATCAGTGCATCCATGTTACAAAGTACCATGCCTAGCTGTCTCAGTTTAATTAGATTCATTATACAGTTGATTTTGTGGGTTAATTAGAAGAGAAAACCTTTATTTGTTTTGAGGTTTTCACCAACCAAATTAGAGAGAAAGATATACCAAATTGCTGTACTCCTTTGCAAGAAATATGTGGGGACAAGCTATAGATTAGAGCTCAGTATTGTGGCAGAATATTCATGTGAATATGATACATTATGTATATTACTATGTATTCTGATCAATAAAGAAAAAGTTCTTTGGAGCTGCTTATGTAAATAAACGCTTGCAGTCTACCGAAGGTCCAAAAGACAAGATCAATCAATTTCATGAATAAAAGGAAATTGCCAGATTTTATATTTATTTCATTATGTTAAATAAGGTAGTGATTACTTTCAAAACAATTAATTAATGTATATTGAACTTTGATCATCAAAATGATTTTTTCTTTCAACTTATTTACTTACAAGTCAGTACTTAGAAGTAAAACTTTTTCAGCTTATCCAAACAAGGGGTATAAAATACAAAAAAATTATCTTGACTTGAGTTTCCTTCAACTGTGCATCCTTCAATACTGCACATTAAATTATTACTGTCGCTGTCTTATTTTTCATAGTTAAGGCAGATGATACGAGAAAATCTTATCACTTATTCATTTGGCCTTACTTTGCCTGTTCTATTCCCAGAACTCGAATAAGCTCTTTTGTTTGTTAAGAGCTGTCTTCCAAGTGTCTAATATGTTGATTATTAATTTCATCAACAACCAATATGGAATTTATTGCTCAACATGTTCTTGAACACATAATAGGTCTTTGAACACCAATATTGGATATGATTGCTCGTTTAAGCTCTAGACATATCGAATTACTCCTTTGAGATTGTTGGATTACGATACCGTATAGAGGTATGATGTTCCATTTTAAAAAGTTAACATTCTCAAAAAGAATTTATCAAAGTCTTACATATTGCGATGTGGGATTTACCCTTAACAGTGCTGTACAAGATGGTGATTTGTTTGGAAACGTTAATCTTGAAATCCAATTGTTCGTTTGAGCTCTTACAACTTTCCATTGACACGACTTTCTATTTGTTTTCATTGAGCACTAAGTTTATAGATAGGATATTTAGGTTAATGAGTGAAGTTATATTTTCATAAGTTGCAACCTTTGCGCTTTGGCATAAAAAAATACAACCCCAATTGAAAAGGCATTAGTATTCTACATATGGAGGAACAAAGGATACATATTAGCATTAATGTAAGGACCACAACCACATATTTCAATTTAAATACTAGAACCCTATAATTATATAGAATTATAGAAGACCATTATCTTTGAATTTATTTTTCTTTTACTAATATAGTTTTATAACACAAAGTTCATAAAGTGTATAGCAAATATGTAATACCCTTTGAAAGCGATTTGTCATTTTCTTTTAGATATTTCTAATTACATGGACTTAATATATAGAGGCGTCAAATGATTTCAAAAGTAACAAGATCATGACCCCGTTTCTATTATAAATAATCACAAAAATCAGTAAACTTCAGCCAAAGAGATATGCTACCGCAAGTAATTAGGCTTCCATAAGTACTTTTGATTCGACAAGCTACTCCACTTCCACGTTAAGTGTTAAGATTATAGTGAATAAGGGAAATAAGTTGAAGACGATGCTGCAATTTTTCCTGAGACTGTGTTCTATGAAATATTATAACTTTTTACATTGAGATAAAATAATTTAAGTTATTTTTCATCATTTTGCTAGTAAATTTCCTTAGTTAATCTTAGAACAAAGCTCAGTGAATGAATTGAACAAAATAATAAAATAGCTAAGCAAAAACCACGTGTTTCTTGAAACTAATTAATTGTCTCAAACCATGGAAGTGTGATAAAGTGACCCAACATAAAGATCCTCAATATATCCCATTGCTGTTGGTGGCGCATCATCATTAATTTGATGCCTAAGTGGAATGTTGAATCATTTGATTCCTTGTGGTTTTGAATTCATTGGACCATGTTTATATATTAAAACTAAGGAGAATTTGGCTTTTAAGAGGTAGTTTTTGTTTATGCTGTCGTTTTCTCACTACGTATATTCTGATTGGAGATGTAAAATTTTCCAATCATGTTTCTACAATTCCATTTTGGCTAGCCATCGTGTTTCACTATAGTAACTAGACAATCGCTTTATCAATTCAAAGAAATATAATGTATAAAGGAAAAAGGTAGAAGGAAAGGTGTTGTACGAATATATAGTCAATAATTTTGACCACTTGTTTTCCTTGGCTTGGTTGTAGCAAGTATAGTGTCTTACTTATGAATTTTGCTAAACGAACGGGGGGCGTGATAGCCCCTGTGATAGGGCGTCGATTGCAGTAGCAAAACGCCTTACTTATTAAGTTTTAACAAGCAAGTTAATACTATCATATTGAAAATATTTTAAAACGAGCAAGAAATTTGCCATATATATATGAGTAAAATATCACCATATAGAGGATTAAAGTTTAATAACCTTTAATCGATCCGTTTTCAATTGATGGACCATGTTCTTTCTAGCTAGAGTGATGGTTAACCATACTCGATTCTACTTTCTTCCTTTGTGTTCATTAGAAAAAGGCCACTATGCAAAACTAATTTTCAATGACGACTTAAAATCATCATAGATCTGCCAAATAATAGCTAATTACACATCATAGCAAATGAACAACGTCATTGACTCATTGTACTTATAAAAGAGGTGAATAGTTGGAATATTCTTTCTCATATCCTAATCCCACGCCACGTAGTAAAGAAATAAGGAGAGGCCAAAAAAGTACCATTATGTGGCTTTCTCCCAAGTGGGAATTGATACACGAAAATGTGTTTGACTTATAATATTGTAAGTGCGCGATTCATTTTAAGCAATAAAGTGAATTTTTAAGTCTAAGTATCGTTTCCACAAAAAATTAATAACTTGATTTTACTTAATTCGACCTTAACCGAAACAAAAGTTATTTTTTGAGTTTTATAACTAAATTTCAATTAAACTAAATGGTCTAACCATGCAAATGTGAAAAAAATTATCCAGTTGAATGCAAATTTTACTAAGTGCAACAATATAACTAAATGTAAGTTGAGATAACAATTAAATGAGAAATGTACTAAGTTCACGAATCCCTATGCAACGATCTATTTCAATCATAATTCTACAAATTGACAATACGTTTGATTAATGAAGAATCAATGTTCATATATCATTCAAAACTCTCTATCGATTAAACTTGAACCTATTTTCATATACGACCCGACTATATCTCTATGACGAGAGCAAATATACAAAAATCATGAATTTTCATTAACAATTAAAGATTCATATAAGGTATAGCGGTATATCTCTATCACCTATCGGATCATACGATAATTTATACCCCGTCGAACCTATTTCCCTCTCTCGAATAGATGAAATATGTCACCACACTCATACAACCATTGTACATATAATTGTAGAGAAGAAGTAAAGTATATAAATCATTCAATAATTTAAAACACGTATTATTGTCAACAAAGTAAAACTAGGAATTAAAATATCACATCACATAGTTCATCGTTCACCTAACACAATAAAATTTAGCATAACATGAAAAACTAAAAAAACAAAGAAAATAAATTGGAAGACACCACCCTTTCAATTCTTGAGGAAAATCTTGAATCTTAAAATAATCTTCTTGTTTCCCTCTTTCTTGCTCTTCAATATGTTAGATATGAGTAATAATGTGTAATCTTTGTTTCTGGACGAGATTAGGGCTTTAAAGGAGGCTAGAAAATATTTCCATAAGAGATTGGTTCAAATAAGGAAACCAGAAAAATCGCGTCAAAAATACACCATGCAACCGCATGGAACAATTGATTTGCTTTCTAGAATCCCCTGCATGGTCTTGTGCGACCGCATGGAAGAGTTAAACTTTCAATTATGCTGTTTTAGTCCCCGAACTTTATTTCTTCAAATCTTGGCCTCATTTCCTCTTTCTCGTTCTTCTAGAATTCTATAACTTCACCAATTTATACCTAGCTCGTTCTCATTCTCGATTTGCTCTTCGGGTCAACTTTTGAATATTACACTTTGGTCCCTGAACTTTTGTTTTCTTCCATTTTGGTCATTTTTTTCATGCTTTTCATTTCATCCATCAATATAGCCCTACAAACACAATTTGTATCTAATTAAGCCATATTTCAATATATACACCCACAATTGTCCATGTTTTGTGGCTTAAATAAGTGCGCAAAACGCACTTATCAGGAATAGAAATAAGAAATGGAAGATAGATACTATATAACGAGTGTTATCGAGCAAGAAAAAGGAAAAAAGATTGAGAAATTGAGAGGGGAGCTATATATTTTTCCTATCTTTCGACTCATATCTTTCGAAGATGGTTATTTTTTTTTATGAGTCTCAACTTTTATTGAGATGTTTTTATGTATTTCATTATTTTTATAATATAGAATTAATTCAGATTTTGTCCCATGAATGTAAATATATTGTAAAGTCGTGTATACATGTATCTTTGAGCTTGCTCGATGATTTATCTATTTGTCTACTTTTTTATTCACACACAGAAAAGTTTGTAACAATTTCTTCTAAAGTGACTTTGTAAAAGTTTTGTTCTTTGAAGAGAATGTTACTTCACGCGAAGTAAAAAAGCACTTTAATTAGAAGACATCACCTTCATTTTGGACTAAAGCAATTCCATTAATGGATGATTGGCAGTTTTGAGTTCAAATTTTATTCTAGTAACATCACAAAATTAATGTTTTAAATCCTTTTCATTTTAAATTGGAGTCTAATATATAGTAGCTAAAAAGGATATTTAGGTATTAAATTTCTTATTTTTACAAAAAAATGGTCATTGACAGAACAAAGTTGATAATAACTAAAACTCATTTTTGTTGCCACAAAACATGGACACTAACAGACTAAGGGATTGGGGCGATGTGCAGGGATGACAGTGAGGAACTGATAGCAGCTCTATCCAGATCAATCCATGGTGACATCTTACCTCTTTCGGGGGAATGCATTGCTATCATGGATGGGCTGAGGTTCGCCCTGGACCAATGTCTCTCCATCTCGAGTGACGAATCTGATTGCTATAATGCTATTGATGCACTAAAGAAAGTCAATGTCTATTGTTGGGTTCTAATATCCAATAAATCTCGGACGATGATGTTAAATGGTTTGAATTGATTTTCATAGGCCTCGACTTACAAGTTAAATGATTATCAACACATCAATCAATTGGTTCAACCCGAAAATAACTTGGGGATCGTTGAAAGCAACTTAATTATGTTAATGTTAGTCAAGACCCATTTACTTCTTAGATGACGTTTTTTTACGTTCCTGCCCCTTTATCATTTGTTGGTTCATGAGCCCATTATTAGAGCCCACTTAAATTACACCCTAAATCTATTTATGGCTTCATTTGTTGGTACAAGCCGTGTGTGTATTTTGCAAGAGGGGAGAGAGTTGAGAAAGACAGCTGAAAGAGGAGTGAAATGGCAGTCGGTTTTGGGATGGACTAAAGAGAGATTCAACCATTGTTTTCTTTTTTTCCTTCCTCTATTTGTAGTTTGCAAATACCACCACCAAGTGTCTCCATTGTGGGGGTAAAACTGAGGCAACCAAGGTGTTAAGGGTTGTTGGGTCGAGTAGGTTGATTGGTGTTCGTTCGGTTGATTTTTCAAGTTCGGAATCAAGATTTCTCAAAGATTTTCTCAACATATTGGTGTCAGAGCTTGTGTTGTCCGAAAATATGTGATTTTTGGTGCCAAAACCTGATGAAAAGGAGAGAAATCGAGGCTGAAAATTAGGCAGAAAGCTGGAAGGAAAAACTGGGATTTTTCTTCAATCTGTCGGATCTCATTTTCTGTTTTTCGGCCAAACTAGTGGCCGGTTGGAAAAACAGAAATCACTGGTGGACTCAACAGGTAGAGACGCAATTGGAGGTGGCGTGCATAGCCCTCGACGACGGCGCATGCCGACGCAAGAGCCGGCATCAAAAGATAGAATTTTTTCGATGATGAGATGAACCCTGTGGTGTTTTCAAATTTCAGTTTCGGGCGATATGATGAAAACTTGACGATTTTGCCCTTCGACATTCGGGTGCAGGGTGCCTTTTCGTGTTGCCGCAGTTGATGAAAGTTTTGGGGCGGATAGTGGTAGTCTTAAAGTTTGGTAAATTCACATCTCTCGATATTTACGAACCTTCAGATGCGTCCCACTTTGGTATATTGATTTATCCCAATTTATATTCTAACATTGGTGAGTCATTGTATGGGGTGACATTATGATTGGGCTTATTGGGTGGGGTAATCATTGCCTGTGCTAGAAATTTAGGAATTTTTTGCTCTGTTTGAAGTGTTGAATTTAACTGCAAGTTGGTAATTACTTTTGTGCTTTAATTATCGTTTTGTCACTGTGTGAGACTGTATTGCATGAGAATTTAAATTTTTTGTTAACATTCATTCGTGTTGCATTGATTATTCTGTTAGAATACCTAGACTTTACCCGTTTGAACGTTCATTTGATATTGAGATCTCGAATCTCACGAAATTTTGGGAATCTAGAACGGTGTATACTATGGCCTTAGGATTACTTTATGTGACCTATTTGTGTACTTTAGTTGTTCTATTTTTTCAAAATATCTTCACATTTTGAAATTAAAATTCTCAATGGAAAAATGGATTTTTCAATTTAGCAACAAAAGATGAAGGAGATTTTAGTTCAACAAAAAAATTCAAAGTCATAGATGACAAATTTCCTACAAATTTGACAAAAGCACACAAAAAGAATATGATGAACTTACTTACACTTCAATTATTTTACACCTATTTGACCCGTTTTAAGAAAAGTTGAAAAACTTGATTCTACAAAAGACCTTTGGAAAAAGTTGGAAGATCTTATATTTGATTAAATCAGCTCCTAATAAGTTGTATCTGCTCGAAAGATTTTTCAATTTTAAAATGGATCCTTCAAAGGATCTTGATGACAATTTGAATGTTTTTAATAAACTTGTTCAATGCATTGTTAATTGTGATAAGAATGTATCTAAAATATATAAGGTCATTATCTTGCTTAATTCTATGTCTAACTCATATAGAGAGGTTAAGAATGTGATTAAGTATGGTAGGGACACCCTAACACCTGAAATTGTCATTGATTCTTTTAAAAGTAGAGAGAGAGAGAGAGAGAGAGAGAGAGAGAGAGAGAGAGAGAGAGAGGCTGAAAAAGAGGATAAGATGAGTGGTGAGTGGTGAGTTATATATGATTAGAAGTAGAATAAAGTTTAAGTAAAGGGTAGAGTTCAAGACAATAATGATTCGAGTAGTGATCATGGTGGTAAGAAGAAGGGCAAGGGTTGAGACAAGTCTAGTGGTAAGCAGTGTTGTAGCTTTGGTAAGTCCGGACACTTTGTGGGGACTGCCCCAAGAAGAAGGATAAGTAGAAGGGTAAGATGAGATGTGAGGTGAATGTGACTATAGGGTTGAGTGATGACCCTAATGAAGTTTATTGAGAGTAAACCTAGTTACTACATGTACATCTATGTGTAATTCTTTTTGTATATGGTGAGTGCTTAATTCTGTTGTATTATTATATGTTGCATTTTAATGTGTTTGATATGTGCATTTACACTTTTGAGAACTATTTGATTACCTAGTGTAATTTGTTTGCATGCACAGTGGGTTGTGATACATTAGCAGTAAGTATATTGTGTGTCTATTGGTTAGGTAGAGTATAAATACCTAGGGGTACATTGGTGATTTGTACTGTAGATGTTGAGTGTGACATTTGGATTACGAGCGAAGAAGTGATTAAATGTTAGAATCCTTTATCTGTAAAGACCTTGTACAGGTGGAGTGCGAGATAGACACTTCTAATACTTCTGTTAGGTGAAGACTCATTATCACTTAGATTGGGAAAATTGATGAGGTGATAGAGGATTATCTCGTTGACTTATGATCTATTGTAGTTTACCAGTTAAACATGAGTTGAGCGATCAGTCTAACGAGTATAATGAGTGATAAAAAGAGATATGTATTCTTGAGGTGTGAGAAACACATAATGAGATGTGATAAGTGTGGTGAGATCTTTTCGTGGGGTCATTTATACATTTGTTGCATGTGATTTGACTGTTTAATTAATTAACTTAGAGTTAATCTATTTCTTTGTGTGAAAATGTTTTCAAAAATATCTACAAGTTATCCTATGTTATATCTTCATCGCGTGATTATTTGCACTTGATTGTTCATTGTGATTATCTGCTTCTACTTGAGTATTTGTTCGTGACCTTAGCCCTGGTAAGTACTTGGAACATGTATGGTATGTTTTTTGCGTCCGAAACACGAGATATGGTCTGTGATTCCAATTTTATTGGTTATCTTAATTATGCAAGTGCTAACTGTGTGTTTTGACTGATTGTAGGTTTATTGGACATTAAGGTGGAGATTTGTTGTGTTTTGGTACCCAATAAATTGTGGACGATGATGTTAAACAGTTTGAATTAAGTTTCATAGGCCTTGGCAATGAGTGAAATTATCAATCAATTGGCTCAACTCGAAAACAACTTGGGGGTCGTTGGAAGCAACATAATTTAGTTAATGTTGCTCACAACCTATTTACTTTTTAGATGACTCTCTTTTTATGTTCTGACCCATTTACCATTTGTTGGTCCATGAGTCCACTATATATGGCCTCATTTGTTGGAAGAAGTCGTGTATGTATTTTGCAAGAGATGAGAGAGTTGATAGAGGCAGCCGAGAGATAAGTGAAAGGGCAGCCGGTTCTGGGGTGGATTAAAGAGAAATTCAACCATTGTTTTCTTCTTCTCCTTCCTCCATTTGTAATTTGCAAATACCATCACCAAGTGTCTCCTTTGTGGGGATAAAACTAAAGCAACCAAGGTATTAAGGGTTGTGGGGTGGAGTCGATTGATTGGTGTTCGTTTGGTTGATTTTTTGAGCTCGAAATTAAGACTTCTTGAAGATTTCCTTGACATTTATACACCTGACTGGGCTATATTGAGTCATATTGCATAACTACGGACCTCATTTCCAAGATTAAAATCAATTTTTTATTAGATTTTGATAAAAGTTTATGAAACGTGTAATTTAAAAGTGCCCAATGAATATGTGGATGAAATTAGTTATTGCACTTGCCTTCATCTTCACTTCTTGTTTCTTTGTGGTTTGTAAACCACAAAGTTATTTCTAGATATCGTCATGTTTAATTATGCTCCTGTGGATTAAACTTGCCATTTTGTTTGTTCATTTCAGAACAACCATTTCACTACGATTTATCCAACAATGGCCGCACCTTGCTTTGCGAAACTTGTAGATGAATGTTATGATGGTTTACAACTTTATTTAAATAGGCCACTTGGTTGTGGCCTCTATTAGTAGTGCACTTCATGTTACGATGAGTTTGCTCGCGATTGAGTGGTCTGTTTGTAGATGAGCTTAGAATCTGTAATGAACTTTTTTTTTTTCCGAATATTTTGAATTGATGAAACGTTGATAAAAGTTGATGAAACGTGTAATTTAAAAGTGCCCAATGAATATGTGGATGAAATTAGTTATTGCATTTGACTTCATCTTCACTTCTTGTTTTTTTGTGGTTTGTAAACCACAAAGTTATTTCTAGATATCGTCATGTTTAATTAAGGTCCTGCAGATTAAACTTGTCATTTTGTTTGTTCATTTCAGAACAATCATTTCACTACCATATATCCAACAATGGCTCCACCGTGCTTTGCAAAACTTGCAGATGAATGTTATGATGGTTTACAACTTTATTCAAATAGGCCACTTGGTTGTGTCCTCTATTAGTAGTGTACTTCTTGTTACGATGAGTTTGCTCGCGATTTAGTGTTCTGTTTGTAGACTTCAAATATTTTGAATTGCCTCTCTATTTTTCTCACAAAATTTTACCTCTAATTTTCTCTCAAATTTTGGAAGTTTTACCGTTATTAATCATTTTTTCCCGAATGAAGAAAGTAAAGAGGGAAAAGAAGAAAAGTTTTAATTGAAAGCTTGACACACTCTGAGGGCAAGTTCAAAATGCAAACCATTGGTTCTATCTTTGATATTATGGAAAAATGAGAATTATTTACGTTAGTGTGGCAACTAAAAAAATCATTAAAAATACCACTTGGCTAAAAGTTAGTTATTGGTTAAAATACCATAGAAAAAATTGTGTATTTTCCATGATGTATGTGTTGCATGAAAATTTCGGGAAATCTTGATTCCACGCTTAAAAAAAAAAGGTCAAAAGAACTCCACCCGACCTCAACTTGATCCACACCCTTCCTTCACTTTGGTTGCCCAAGAGATTTACCCACAAAAGGATGGTGGCTGCAAGGTATGGCAAAGGAAAGGAAGAAGAATGAAGCTCAACTCACTAATACATGGCTACAATCTTTCTCTTTTCTCGATCTCTCACGAATGCCCTCTCTCTTTCTCAAGACACAGTTGCCCTCTCTTCTTGGAAAACTTCACACGCGCACACGGCCGGAACAAACCAAGTGAATATAAATGATGCATTAGGTTACTCCAATGTTGGGCCCATTTATTAAAATTTATTTACGATTTAATTAATTAATTAATTAATTAATTATTTTGTTAATTAAATATATAAAGATCACAGATTTATACAATTTGATCACAAATTAACGATTTAATTAGTCACATAATATTTTTCCGTCATAAATCAGAATTCTTATGTCACAAATTATTTTACGGTCACAATTCAAAAAATTTATAGGTCACAATTAATTTATCAATCACAAATTACAAATATTATAAGTTATAATTTATTATACAGTCACAAATTATCAAATTATCGGTAAAAATTAACAAACATTTAGGTCACATTTTTTTGTCACAATTTATCGTTTTCATTAGTCACATATTATTTATTGATCATATATTAACTAATTTAGTGGTCACAAAACTAAATAATTTGTGACCACCACCAACACTTGCGATCACCATCTCACCCTTGCCTCCAACAGCAGTACCACCACCATTGTCATAGCCAGAACCACCACCCCTACCTCGCGACAACACCACCACCACCTCAAAACAAATCAACCCATCGCAGAAAATACCACCACATCAATGCGCCAGATCCACCACCATGCCGCCAACACGACCGCACACAGTATCACACTACGTATTGCGCGTACCCAACCATCGCACTCGCACTACCACAAACGTACCCACAACACACCACCATTGCACTCACCAGAGCTCTCGTTCCCACCACTGCACCACAACACCACCACCGCGTACCATACTACCACCGCTCACAGCACCACGCCCCACCACGTAAAGCACCATACCACCACTATCTCACTATCACAGCCCACCAAAAATCCCCAAACCTTCACTACACCATCCCCATAAAAAAATCACCGCTACACTATCTCATCATCATAGCATACCTTCTTTTATCTCCATCTCCACAACACCGTCCCCACAAAAGAAAACCCCCAAAATTGTTGCTATCACCGCCACGACCTCAACAACCTCAGCAATGTTGGTTGCTTCAGAGTAATGGGCTGTAGCGACGTCTTCGCAGCGGTGCCGCTGCTTCAGAGCGATGCCTCTCAGTGATGGCATCTTGAGTGCTGTTGTGAATGTCTTCCCAGCGGTCACAACGGTGGTGGTGACTGTAAGGTTTTAATCGATTATGTGGGCTTATATGTGAAATATTGTGTATTGGATTAAAGACTATCAATTTTGGTTAAGCCCGTCTGGACTTTAATGCATCTAATTAAAGTATGGGCTTTTATGTGTAGAGACCGGGCCTGTTCCTAATTCATGATGGGTCGATTTAGGTTAACTAGGCAATCTATATATATACGGTTATGGTCCTCGGATCACACGCTAAGTATTCATTCATTCTGGATCTCATCGTCAGAGAGAAACAAAGGAACAACGTATTGATCTGGAAGACTAAAGCCGCAGGAATTATTCATTATAATAATCATGTCAGATTCAGGTACGTTTCCGCATTCGGTTAAATATTTTTAATGATTCAACATGGACGATTTAATTTAATAAATCTAACAAGTAGTATCAGAGCCAATCCATTGTTGAATTTTTGAGAAATTGAGGTTTAAAATTCTGAAATTTGGATTATTGATTCAGATCAAGTTTCTGTTCAACATGTCTGATTCAGATTTAAGGAAACAGAAAATTTGTTCGCACAGAATTTCTAGTCACTAATTTACGCTGCCATGTGAAATAGTCAGTAAAAATATATTATGTGTATTTAGTCAAATTCTGGTGAATATGAAATCAAATCCATTTATTTAGCAATTTATAATTTGCATTCATGGATCTAAAGTCAATAAAGTTGAAATTATATTCTGTGGGATCCAAAAGTCCATATTTGTGGCTTGAATAGCCATATACGGCTGCCATCAATTATTCTCTGTTGAACATGAATTGAATTTTGAATACTACCATGTAAAACATGAATTAAAGGCTGCCATGTATATATATATATATATATATATATATATATATATATATATATATATATATATCTTGTTAAATTTGATTTGATTAGAATTAATTAATTGATTTTGAATGTAAACTTAATTAGGGTCTTTTGATGGAACTTAGTTTTGTAATTTTTTTTTTTGATAAAATTATCTTAATTAGTATTTAAAAATTAATTTTAGAAAAAATTGGTTTTATAAGAGATTTTAGATAAACCTACATCCATCTAACTTCATGTAAAGCTCTTATTAAAATAAATGTTTAAAAAAAATTAATTAAACTAGTCAAAAAGTAACTTTTGAATTTTAAAAATCCTTTTTGACTTTTTAAAAATCATAACAAACGAACCCATACACCACGATCATTGTAAACCATATATGAATATATGACTATATATATATATATATATATATATATACACTTCAAAAATTTGAAGGGACATTTTAGATTTTGTTATTAGCTATTCTAGTAATCATTACTTAAAAAAAAAAAAATGTAAATTATTCTACAATTTATCATAAATTAAAATCAATCCATATTAAGAAATCGAATTTTTTAAATGAATATTGGTCGTACAAATGAGTCTATTACTAGATTTTCATGATTTAGTCGTAACTTGAAATAAAATTCAAATTAATAATTTAATATTAAAATTTAGATCCATTTAGTTTAGATAAAAATTTAATTTTTAGTAGAATATAAGGGTCCGTTTGATAGAAAGATGAAAAATAGATGACAAATAAAATGTTTGGCAGAAAAGTGATTTGTCTAAAATTTGTTTTAGAGGGAATTGTAATTAATTGTGTTTGATTGGTATAATAGTTGGGTCTTGTTCTGTAACTAACAAATCATAAACTCTTTCAATTTCTACAAATTCTGATTTTAAATCATCTTCTTCTTTAATTGGCTCATAATAAAATTCTAAACCATTTTCTAATTCATCAAATTCTTCTTCTTCTATCAACTGACATTCTTTTTCTTTACTACATTCACATTCTTTTTCATTATCATCTTTCCTAGTTCCACCACGCTTCTCAGCGAACTCTGATGGGATGTTCTTACTATAATTAGGGGCACAAATTGTAAATTTCTGTAGTTGCATAAAATCTTTACTAATCATTATACTACCATTATCTTTTAATAAGAAACTTAATCCTAAAATTAAGTCTGTATTTAAAGATAAATCTCTTACCCAAACTGAGTCTTTTGGTAAACTATATTCTGTACTTTTACCACAATTAGTTTCAAAACTAATTTTTGCTGGTCTTAAAATATTTTGGTAACTATAGAAATTGCCATCCATCTGCTGTGCTTCTATAGGGTCTTTTGCTTTTATTATATATTTATCTGGTATAATTCTTTTATTAATTATACAATGACTACATCCTGAGTCTATTAATCCTAAACAAACTATTTCATAATTTTCTATTCTAACATAACATTTTACCTTAATACTTTTTAATTTTTCCGAATTACAAAAAACTTGAACTAATTCTGGTTCTGGAATTATCTCATGATTTTTTCCCTTATTATTAGGTTCTAATAATTCTATCCTTTGTAATATATATCTTTGCATATCTTCTAAATTTTCAATTCTTTTTCTAAGAATTTTAATTTCTGATAATTCTAATTGAATTATTTCTGTCGGTTTATTTTCCTCAGGTTCTATTAATTCTTTTTGAATTAAACATTTTTTACATGCTTCTTTATAACAATTTTTACATTTTAGTCTTACATTTTTACTAGGATACCATTTACATATATAACATGCTATGCTATCAGATCCTAAATCTTTAATCCAATTATGTTTACATTCTAATTCTGATTCTATATTCATAAATTCTATACCTTCTTCTGAGTCTGAAGAATTTTGAATATTAGAGAATTCTTTTATAAATCCTTCATAATCTGATTCTTTTTCAAAATTTATTTGATTATCTAAATCTTCTATAGATACTATACTATATATAGATTCTTTATCTGAAATATATTCATCTATTTCTAATAAATCTTCATTAGTACATTCTATTAATGTACTTCTCTTATCATTATTATTTAATTTCTTAGGACAAGTCTTTGCTAAATGATCTAATCCTCCACATACATAACAATTTAACTTATTAGGATAATTTCTTTCTGGCTTAAATTTCCTAACATGTCTATTTTCATCTAAGTAAGGTTTTCTTCTATTAGATTTTCTAAGATAATATCTTTTCTTAGTAGGCCTTTTATATTTTTTCTTATATTTTTTATCTTTTTCTTTAAACTTATTACCATAAGTCTGAGGAGTAAAAATATCTTTACAAAATTTATAATCAGTCTTTTTAAGCTGATTCTGAATCTGTAATTCTACACATTTTTCTTCTAAACATTTCATTATAAATTGTGTCCTATGCCCTATACTCCATAAATAATTTGGTCTATTATTGTTTAAAATCTCATTCCATTTTTTAGTTATTTCTAAACCTAATGGTCCTGGTAATTTATGAAATAATTTATTACCTAATTCTTGATTAAATGTATTACCTGAAATAGAAACTAAATAATGATATTCATTTAAAAAATTGCTTAACTTCTCTACCTTTTGTCCATCTATTTATACTTAACTGTTCTAAATCTCTAACAGCTTTTTCTTGTAAAATAGTATGTCCTATATTAGGGTCTGCTCCTGTCAATAATTCATGAATTTTAAAACAAAAATTATATGGATTATTTCCTAAGGATACTAAATTTTCAAAATCTTCTTGCTTATCTTTTTTATAAGCTTCCCATGTAGCTTTTGCACTTTCTCCTAAAAATGTTTCTAAATACTTATACATTTCTAATGCTTCCATATGTATATTTTGAGATAATCTTATATAATTACCTATTACTGTACTTTTCCATACTTCTATTACATTATCCCAAGTCTGTGGATCATGTGCTGTAATATTTAAAATCTGTGGCTTATGGGGCGCCTGAAATTCTATAACTGGTTCTAGAGGTCTGAGTTTTCCTTTTGAAATATAACTTTGTCCTTTATCTTCATAATTTAAAGCTTTCCTAGGAGGGTATCCTAAACCATATTGAAATGTACTAGTTTCTGGTTTCATTTCTTCATCTGCTAATTCTTTATAGTTACTAACTTCTGAAATTTCTGTTTTATAATCTATATCATCTATATTTTCACCTACTCTTATGTTCTTTTGATTATCATAATATAAATATTCATTTTCATTTATTTGTTTAATTAAAAACAAATGATCTTCTAATCTTAATAATTCTGTTGGAGATAAGTCCATTTCTAATTCTTTAGGATAAATAATTCTATCTTCTATTTCTGTTTCTACAGCATTCATAAATGGTTCTTGTCTTGGTTGTTCTTGTTCTTGTTGTTCTTCATTATTATTACTAGATTCTGTTTCAAAGTCATTATTATTAATAGTATTATAATTACCAAATCTTAAACTAGTTTTACCATACATATCTCTATATGTTATGGCTTCTTGAGGAGTTATAGTTGGGTCTTGTGTTTCTAAGAATTTATCCAAATTCCATTCTAATCCTGCTAATATTTCTGAATCATAAGTCTTTGGTTTGATCATTTTTATACCTTTACTACTCATTAAGTTTATAACTTTATCTATATAAACTTTATACTTAGTCTGAGAAGTATTACTACATCTTCCTAAAAATCCTATGCTTATTAACAAATTTTCTCCTGACTTTACATCTTCATAACCATGAGTCTGTATGCCTATTTTAATTTCTTCTGAGAAATCTTTTATTGTACAAAAACATATCTGGATTACAATATATTATTCCTATATTGTTATTCATATCTACTTCTGTACTAGCTATCATTCCTTTTTCTATATTTTGGAATCTTCCATCATAAATTGTTAATAAAACTTTAGTTCCTAAGTTTTTTCTCATTAAACCTTTAACTCCTATTACTATTAAACCTAAATGCATAAATTTAAAATTTTTCTTTTTCAAATCTTTTTTAGATTGTTCTGAAATTAATGATAATTTCCTAACTTGGCCATCTAAACACTGAATTGAAACTTCTCTAGTATGTCTAAAAAACTGAGTTCTTGGTTCTAATAAACCTCTATTATATAAGTTTTCTGGATTTAATAACTGTAAACCATGGGTCTGAAATCTATCATAATCCTGTTCTGGATCTATTAATTCTTCAATATTCTGATTATATTGGGGTTGTCTATTTAATATTCTTTCTATAAGATTACTACTTATACTAGAAGTACTAAGTCTTCTATTTGAAGATTCTGGAGTTACTTCTTCTCTAATAGTCCTACTTCTTCCAAGAAAACTATTATTATTCATATTTATAAAAATTTGTTGAAATTTTTCTAGTTATACTTTCTTTTCCTGTTGTTTTTAAACTTAAATTTTCTAATTTATTTATAACATTATCTAAGCCTTCTGTTGGTTGATTTCCTATATTATTTAATCTTTTATTAATACTTTCTATAGCTTCTGTTATTCTTAGATCTGGAAATTTATTAAAATTTTCAATTTTAATGATTTTGTCTAAAATACTTTTATTTTGTTCTTTTATAAAATCTAAATTTTCTCTTATTGAAATTATATCTCCTTCTACTTTTAAAATCTTTTTACTTAAATTATTTACTTCTTTAGTTAATATATCCAGTTAATCTGATAAATAATACCAAGAGTCTACAGAATTTCTTCCTACAGAATAACTATAATTCAAAAGATCAGAATAACTATAATTCAAAAAATTATAATTATAATTATAATTATTATTTTCTATTCCTAATTCACTTTCAATTTCTTTTACTAAATCTATTTCTAATTCTATTTCAAAAATATAATTGAAATAATCTGTAAAATATTGTTCTCTAAATTCTGATATTAAGGATCTATATAATATCTGTTCTCTTATTTCTGGAGGTAAGTCTTTTACTACTTGTAATACAGCAAATAAATAATTTATAGGTTTTTCTCTTTCTACTGCGTCTTCAAAATTTATACTATATTCAAAATCTCTAAATTTATTATTATGAAAAGAAAAACTATAAACTATTTTATCTAATTCTATTCTATGAATTTTAAAAAACATAAAATTCTAAAAATATTACCTTTGTAGCGTATGCTAAATCCCAAAACTCGTCACTTATGCTCTGATACCAATATGGAGGGGGGTCCTGAAAAACAAGGAATTTTGTTTGACAGAATTGGAAAGCGGTTAAAACAACTGTTAAAAAATCCTACTCAGTACTCTCCTTAACTATAAATCTTTCATCTTTTTCATAACATAATATCCCTTTTATGATTTTTTTTTTTTTTTTTTTTTTTTTTTTTTTTTTTAAATCATATTCAAAGATATCAAAAGAAAAGTTTTGATATTATAAGAATACTCTGGGTTGTATTCAGTATTCTTTATAACACTTTCAAAACTATTTTTCAAAATCATTTTGAAATGATGAAATCATGCCATCTGGGATATATGAACTTTGGCTTAACTTCCATTTTATAAGGACAGGACTTTTCAGACAATCCCTTACAAAACGATTTTAAAACAGTATCCCTTTCTCTCCTCTATAGCGCTTCTTAGCCTCTCCACTGGGCCTTTACGCTTTCTGGGAGGTCACTCAGGACTGATTTTAAAACAGCTTTTAAAAACTCAAAATTAAGACATGTTCTTATCATATACCCAGTATGAAACATAAAATCTTTTTACAAAAACATTTACAAAAACAGTTTTCAAAATCTTGATATTATATTCTAGCCAGGGTTGCATTCGGCATTGAATATAACACTGTTCAAAATTTCTTCAACTTTTGTAAAAACAAACTATTAACATATGTTCTTATAGGATCTGGAACTAATATTGATTATTAGATTCCTTCCTTAGAACATTCAAACCAAACTATACAAAAACTTAAAAATATTTTTGTGGGATATTACATTACTGAAAGATAAAAGAAAACTAAGGATTTCCCTTTCGGGAAAGGAAAGAGATTAAAACATTTGAGAGGAAACTTGATATTGTATTTCTATATCAAAACTCTATATATTTACAAATGAATTTGGTTCTCCTTTTATAGATGGAGAAACCGTGTTTCTACAGCAAAAGAATCTTTTGCTTTTCAAAAAGAAAACAGTAAAATCTGTCTAACTTTTTCAAAAGTAAACAGTATTCTATCCTATCTTTTCTTTTTAAAAGTAAAGGCATCTTCTTTTTGACTACAAAACAAACAACTTTTGTAAAAATCTTCGTCCACAAAATTTCTTTTCTTTATCTTCATACAGGTGTCTTCCTTCTGGAGTCTTCATCTTATCGTGTTTTCTGATAATTGAGAATCTGGCTTCTTTTTGTCTGCCATATCTTATCTTCTTTGTCTTTTTCATCTAGTGGCATAATTATGCTCTCCAATTGTATCGAGTGAGTCTCCACCTTCAGAGAGTTGGTCTGGATTATCTTCTTCTGAACTATTATTGGATCTAATTATAATATTTCTTCCTTTATTTTTCTTTTTTATTAGCAACTTCTTCTTTTTCCTTGTATTTCTTTGTTTAACTTGTTGCTGAAAATCATCAATTCTACCAAGCATTTCTTTAAGTCTTTGAATATCTGTCTGGGAAATCTGATTTGGATCTTGAGCATCTTGATAATCTGACTCTATAACTATTGGTTTTTTCTGCTTTAGGACTTATTAATCTAGTAGCAGAAGTACCAGTCTGCTGTGTCTGGTCTTGAATATTTATAACAGGATTATCAGCCTGTTGAGTCTCTAGTAGGAGAATCAACAGTCTCCTGAGTCTGTTGAACTTTTGGCAAGTTCATAGCCATCAACGGATTTGAGAAGTCTTTACCAGTTTCCGTTTGAACTGGACTAGCTATAGATTTCTGTGGCTCTATAGTACCTTGGCTAAAATCTGGATTTGAAATTTTTAATCTAATAATTTCTCTTTCTAAATCAGAAATCTTCTGTTGTAAAATCAGCTTTTCTTGCTGAAGTTTCTGATTAGATTCATTTAAAATTTTAAAATTCTTATTCATATTTTCACAATTTGAACAAAATTTTGAAGAAAAGTCTAATGGATCATCTGAAACATTCTTTAATGAAGGTGCAATAAAATAATTTATTCCTAAATACTTTCTACACTCATCTAAAGCTTCTGAAATAGAATAAAATCCTTTATAAAGAGGATTTGGAAAATTTTTAATACAGTCTGCTACTTCTAACCAAGTATGATAAACACCTGGTAATCTACCTTGCAAAACTACATAGCATTTAAACTTCTTATGATCTTTATTAAAATATTCTGATAATGAATTTAAACATGCTAAAAAATATTTTTGATCTTTAGGATTCCTATTATAAGAAATCCATAAATTATCTAAAATACATTTTTCTGCTTTACTAACTGAAATATGGGGTAATAATTTAAAACTAATATTACTATTAGGAAAACAAGCTAATTCTGTATTACCAAATCTCAGTTTATCAAAAGTCTGTGCTATATTAGTCTGATTCTGAGTCTGAAATGAAGAACTGGGAGTGCTCTGAAGCATTCCTGGTCTTGGGGCTCTAGGTCTTTGCATCTGCAAGAAAATATTAGTCATATTCTTTATTCTTAATAATTCTACTAAGAATATCTGCTATTTTGTTATCACTACCTTTAATATGCTCAAAATTAAAATTTATACCTGTATTTGTAATTCTATCTATAAAATTTAACCACCTTCTTCTGTTACTTCTTTTATTTTCTAATTTTAATTTACTAACAAAACTAACTATTGCTTCACAATCTGTTCTAATAGTTATTTCTTTCTTAGAAATAATAAATAATTCAAAAGAATCTATAGCATAAATAATTGCTAATAGTTCTAAATCTATACTGCTAGAATTTATTTTTTCTTTATAATTTCCACTATTATATCTAACTATCTTCTCAGTATCTTTCTCTGAGTATTTATTGGGTTTTGCAATTAATATTGCTCCCCATCCTATAATACTACCGTCTGTTTCTATTATTAAATAATCTGTATCAAGTGGCATAGCTAATTTAGGTAAAATTCTTAATTTTTCTTTAATTTTTTGGACTAATTTAATATCTTCAATATTAAAATATTTCTGTCCTTTAGGAGAAGTCTTTCCATACAATGGTCCTGCAATCTTTCCTAAATTTTTAATAAAAGGTCTAGCATAATTTACTAATCCTAAAAATTTTTGTAATTGTTTTAAATCTTCTAATTTATCAGGAAACTCTAAAGCTTTCTGAGCTATGTGAGGTTGTAATTCTATTTGACCTCTTCCTATATTTACTCCTAAAAATTCTATATATTCTTTAAATAAAAACATTTTCTTTTTATTTATAATTAAACCATGTCTAATAAATTCTGAGAATAAAATCTGTAAATGTCCTCTATGCTCTCTTCTATTTTTACTAAAAACTAAAATATCATCTATATAAGTAATAATAAAATTACTATGCTTACTAAATATACTATCCATCTTTCTTTGGAATATGCTAGGGGCATTCTTAATTCCAAATGGCATAACTAACCATTCGAAATGTCCTTCTGGACAAGTAAAGGCTGTCCATATTATTGAGTCTGGATGCATTTTTACTTGCCAAAAACCTGATTTTAAATCAAATTTACTAAAAATATTACATCCTTGGATTTTATTTATTAATACAGTCTTATCTGGAATATTATATGCATCATCTATAGTATTATCATTTAATCTTTTATAATTTATTACCATTCTACTTTTACCTCTAACTATTTCTGAGTGTTTTCTAACTATAAATGCTGCTGATCTATGTGGACTATCTGATTTCCTTATTACTCCTAATTTTAATAGATCTGTAATATGCATTTTAAAATCTTCTATATCTTGATTAGTAGCATCTATATTTTTTTGTCTTAATTATATATTCTGGGTTTTTTATTTTTAACTCACAATAAATTTTGTCTTTATCCCAAAATTTTAAAACATTTTCTCCTAATATTTCTAATTTTTCTAATTTACTAATCATATTTTCTATATCTTGTTCTGTAACTAACAAATCATAAACTCTTTCAATTTCTACAAATTCTGATTTTAAATCATCTTCTTCTTTAATTGGCTCATAATAAAATTCTAAACCATTTTCTAATTCATCAAATTCTTCTTCTTCTATCAACTGACATTCTTTTTCTTTACTACATTCACATTCTTTTTCATTATCATCTTTCCTAGTTCCACCACGCTTCTCAGCGAACTCTGATGGGATGTTCTTACTATAATTAGGGGCACAAATTGTAAATTTCTGTAGTTGCATAAAATCTTTACTAATCATTATACTACCATTATCTTTTAATAAGAAACTTAATCCTAAAATTAAGTCTGTATTTAAAGATAAATCTCTTACCCAAACTGAGTCTTTTGGTAAACTATATTCTGTACTTTTACCACAATTAGTTTCAAAACTAATTTTTGCTGGTCTTAAAATATTTTGGTAACTATAGAAATTGCCATCCATCTGCTGTGCTTCTATAGGGTCTTTTGCTTTTATTATATATTTATCTGGTATAATTCTTTTATTAATTATACAATGACTACATCCTGAGTCTATTAATCCTAAACAAACTATTTCATAATTTTCTATTCTAACATAACATTTTACCTTAATACTTTTTAATTTTTCCGAATTACAAAAAACTTGAACTAATTCTGGTTCTGGAATTATCTCATGATTTTTTCCCTTATTATTAGGTTCTAATAATTCTATCCTTTGTAATATATATCTTTGCATATCTTCTAAATTTTCAATTCTTTTTCTAAGAATTTTAATTTCTGATAATTCTAATTGAATTATTTCTGTCGGTTTATTTTCCTCAGGTTCTATTAATTCTTTTTTGAATTAAACATTTTTTACATGCTTCTTTATAACAATTTTTACATTTTAGTCTTACATTTTTACTAGGATACCATTTACATATATAACATGCTATGCTATCAGATCCTAAATCTTTAATCCAATTATGTTTACATTCTAATTCTGATTCTATATTCATAAATTCTATACCTTCTTCTGAGTCTGAAGAATTTTGAATATTAGAGAATTCTTTTATAAATCCTTCATAATCTGATTCTTTTTCAAAATTTATTTGATTATCTAAATCTTCTATAGATACTATACTATATATAGATTCTTTATCTGAAATATATTCATCTATTTCTAATAAATCTTCATTAGTACATTCTATTAATGTACTTCTCTTATCATTATTATTTAATTTCTTAGGACAAGTCTTTGCTAAATGATCTAATCCTCCACATACATAACAATTTAACTTATTAGGATAATTTCTTTCTGGCTTAAATTTCCTAACATGTCTATTTTCATCTAAGTAAGGTTTTCTTCTATTAGATTTTCTAAGATAATATCTTTTCTTAGTAGGCCTTTTATATTTTTTCTTATATTTTTTATCTTTTTCTTTAAACTTATTACCATAAGTCTGAGGAGTAAAAATATCTTTACAAAATTTATAATCAGTCTTTTTAAGCTGATTCTGAATCTGTAATTCTACACATTTTTCTTCTAAACATTTCATTATAAATTGTGTCCTATGCCCTATACTCCATAAATAATTTGGTCTATTATTGTTTAAAATCTCATTCCATTTTTTAGTTATTTCTAAACCTAATGGTCCTGGTAATTTATGAAATAATTTATTACCTAATTCTTGATTAAATGTATTACCTGAAATAGAAACTAAATAATGATATTCATTTAAAAATTGCTTAACTTCTCTACCTTTTGTCCATCTATTTATACTTAACTGTTCTAAATCTCTAACAGCTTTTTCTTGTAAAATAGTATGTCCTATATTAGGGTCTGCTCCTGTCAATAATTCATGAATTTTAAAACAAAAATTATATGGATTATTTCCTAAGGATACTAAATTTTCAAAATCTTCTTGCTTATCTTTTTTATAAGCTTCCCATGTAGCTTTTGCACTTTCTCCTAAAAATGTTTCTAAATACTTATACATTTCTAATGCTTCCATATGTATATTTTGAGATAATCTTATATAATTACCTATTACTGTACTTTTCCATACTTCTATTACATTATCCCAAGTCTGTGGATCATGTGCTGTAATATTTAAAATCTGTGGCTTATGGGGCGCCTGAAATTCTATAACTGGTTCTAGAGGTCTGAGTTTTCCTTTTGAAATATAACTTTGTCCTTTATCTTCATAATTTAAAGCTTTCCTAGGAGGGTATCCTAAACCATATTGAAATGTACTAGTTTCTGGTTTCATTTCTTCATCTGCTAATTCTTTATAGTTACTAACTTCTGAAATTTCTGTTTTATAAATCTATATCATCTATATTTTCACCTACTCTTATGTTCTTTTGATTATCATAATATAAATATTCATTTTCATTTATTTGTTTAATTAAAAAACAAATGATCTTCTAATCTTAATAATTCTGTTGGAGATAAGTCCATTTCTAATTCTTTAGGATAAATAATTCTATCTTCTATTTCTGTTTCTACAGCATTCATAAATGGTTCTTGTCTTGGTTGTTCTTGTTCTTGTTGTTCTTCATTATTATTACTAGATTCTGTTTCAAAGTCATTATTATTAATAGTATTATAATTACCAAATCTTAAACTAGTTTTTACCATACATATCTCTATATGTTATGGCTTCTTGAGGAGTTATAGTTGGGTCTTGTGTTTCTAAGAATTTATCCAAATTCCATTCTAATCCTGCTAATATTTCTGAATCATAAGTCTTTGGTTTGATCATTTTTATACCTTTACTACTCATTAAGTTTATAACTTTATCTATATAAATTTTATACTTAGTCTGAGAAGTATTACTACATCTTCCTAAAAATCCTATGCTTATTAACAAATTTTCTCCTGACTTTACATCTTCATAACCATGAGTCTGTATGCCTATTTTAATTTCTTCTGAGAAATCTTTTATTGTACAAAACATATCTGGATTACAATATATTATTCCTATATTGTTATTCATATCTACTTCTGTACTAGCTATCATTCCTTTTTCTATATTTTGGAATCTTCCATCATAAATTGTTAATAAAACTTTAGTTCCTAAGTTTTTTCTCATTAAACCTTTAACTCCTATTACTATTAAACCTAAATGCATAAATTTAAAATTTTTCTTTTTTCAAATCTTTTTTAGATTGTTCTGAAATTAATGATAATTTCCTAACTTGGCCATCTAAACACTGAATTGAAACTTCTCTAGTATGTCTAAAAAACTGAGTTCTTGGTTCTAATAAACCTCTATTATATAAGTTTTCTGGATTTAATAACTGTAAACCATGGGTCTGAAATCTATCATAATCCTGTTCTGGATCTATTAATTCTTCAATATTCTGATTATATTGAGGTTGTCTATTTAATATTCTTTCTATAAGATTACTACTTATACTAGAAGTACTAAGTCTTCTATTTGAAGATTCTGGAGTTACTTCTTCTCTAATAGTCCTACTTCTTCCAAGAAAACTATTATTATTCATATTTATAAAAATTTGTTGAAATTTTTCTAGTTATACTTTCTTTTCCTGTTGTTTTTAAACTTAAATTTTCTAATTTATTTATAACATTATCTAAGCCTTCTGTTGGTTGATTTCCTATATTATTTAATCTTTTATTAATACTTTCTTCTATAGCTTCTGTTATTCTTAGATCTGGAAATTTATTAAAATTTTTTCAATTTTAATGATTTTGTCTAAAATACTTTTATTTTGTTCTTTTATAAAATCTAAATTTTCTCTTATTGAAATTATATCTCCTTCTACTTTTAAAATCTTTTTACTTAAATTATTTACTTCTTTAGTTAATATATCCAGTTAATCTGATAAATAATACCAAGAGTCTACAGAATTTCTTCCTACAGAATAACTATAATTCAAAAGATCAGAATAACTATAATTCAAAAAATTATAATTATAATTATAATTATTATTTTCTATTCCTAATTCACTTTCAATTTCTTTTACTAAATCTATTTCTAATTCTATTTCAAAAATATAATTGAAATAATCTGTAAAATATTGTTCTCTAAATTCTGATATTAAGGATCTATATAATATCTGTTCTCTTATTTCTGGAGGTAAGTCTTTTACTACTTGTAATACAGCAAATAAATAATTTATAGGTTTTTCTCTTTCTACTGCGTCTTCAAAATTTATACTATATTCAAAATCTCTAAATTTATTATTATGAAAAGAAAAACTATAAACTATTTTATCTAATTCTATTCTATGAATTTTAAAAAACATAAAATTCTAAAAATCAAATCCATTTATTTAGCAATTTATAATTTGCATTCATGGATCTAAAGTCAATAAAGTTGAAATTATATTCTGTGGGATCCAAAAGTCCATATTTGTGGCTTGAATAGCCATATACGGCTGCCATCAATTATTCTCTGTTGAACATGAATTGAATTTTGAATACTACCATGTAAAACATGAATTAAAGGCTGCCATGTATATATATATATATATATATATATATATATATATATATATATATTATGGGTAAAGTTTCCTGCAGCCGAATTTTGAATATGAATCAAATTCGCATTCTCCCATTCGCATTCTGCCATTTTGCATTCTGCCATATTGTATATATATGTTCTGGAAATTTCAATTGTTGCTGTGCAATGGTGGGGGCTGCGTGATGTGTCGCCCCATGCGGCTCCGGCGTGGCCAGGTGTGGCGCCGCCCTTGGGTGAACGGCCAGTGATGATTTTTCGGATTGGGTTTGAAAATTTTCAGGTTTGGATGGAGTTTTGGAGGCGGGGGCCTCTTCTGAAAATTAGAAGTTTTGAGGGATTTGGTTGCAATTTAAAATTAGGGTTAAGTTTTAAATATTTAAAGATTGAGTCCCTTAAGTTTTAAAATTTAGTTATTCAGCCCCCTAAGGTTAAAATTCATCCAATTGGGCATTTTAAAGTTTCGGGTTTAATAATTCAGTTCCTAAAGTTTGAAAATTAATTAATTTGGGCCATTAAAGTTCTGAATTTAATAATTAAGCCCTTGAAAGTTCATAATTGGTTTAAATTGGCCCCTAAAGTTTCCAATAATTAATTATTGGATCCCTAAAGTTACTAATAATCAATTTGTGACTCATAAAGTTTTCAATAATTAATTATTAACCCCTGAAGTTTTGAATAATTAATTTTCAACCCCTAAAGTTCTGAATTATTAACCTTAAGGTCCCTATAGTATAAAACAAAATCAAATATGCAAAATTGGAGATTTCTCTTCTCAAATTTTGGTACAAAAGACTTTTTTTTAAGAGATATAATATTCGAAAGTGAATTAATTGAAGCAACATGTTGCCAAAGCAATCTTTCTTGCGGAAATTAACTAACTTAGAATATTAAAAGGTGTTTGTGTATGTGTTATTCATGGGAATACTTGATCAGCCCAAAGGAAGATTAATATTCAGCCGAATTACGCGTGCACCTGTGGTGATAAACATGTGACAATTATTGGTTTAATGTGTGATCAATAAATCGGTCCAAAGAAAGGTTTATTGCTTGACATATTGTTTTATTGTCAATGTTTGATCACTACACCAAGAGTACCACTTACAAGTCAATATTTCTGTCCAAAGACTAAATATTGATGTTGTGCTAGGTATCTTGTGATGGGCCCTACCATTATTTGAGATTATTATTATTATTTGCATATTAAGGATATTCATGTGAGCTATTCAAATTAATTGTTCTCCAATTCAGTTTCAGGTTCTGCTGCTAATATCTCTGCTAGCATCAATTCAATTCCAATGCTTAATGACACAAATTTCAAGGCATGGCAAGAGAACGTGATGATTGTTCTCGGAGTCATGGACTTGGATCTTGCTTTACGGGTTGATCAACTTGCTGCACTCACTGATAAGAGTACCTCTGATGACAAGAGGGAGATGAAAAAGTGGGAACGATCAAATCGCATAAGCTTAATGGTCATAAAGCGTGCTATTCCAGAAGCATTCCGGGGCACTATATCCGATAAGGTGACTACGGCTAAGGGTTTTCTTGAGGACCTTGAGAAAAGTACTCTTCTTCATTTGGTTTGTTCTGAGGTTAATTTAAGTTCTGTACCTAGACATACATGGTGGATTGATTCTGGTGCAACAACTCACATCAGTATGTCTATGCAGGGTTACCTGAGTTGCCGAAAACCAAGTGATGGTGAAAGACACATCTATGTTGGCGATGGCAAGACGGTCGAAGTAGAGGCAATAGGAAAATTTAGATTATTGTTAAAAACTGGATGTTATTTGGATCTTAATGAGACATTTATTGTACCGTCTTTTAGACGAAATTTGATTTCTATTTCTGCTTTGGACAAATCTGGTTATTCTTGTTCATTTGAGAATGTAAAATTTAGTTTGTTTCATGATTCAAAATTGGTTGGTTCCGGTTCTTTATCAGGTTACGATAATCTTTATTTAATTGAAACAATTGCTTCTTTTAATGAATCCTTGTATGTAAGTACTAGAGGTGTAAAGCATAAATTAACCGGCGAGAATTCTGCCTCGTTGTGGCACAAGAGATTAGGTCACATCTCCAAAAGGAGAATTGAGAGACTTGTGTCCAATGGGATTCTCGATCCCCTTGACTTTACAGATTATGACATGTGTGTTAACTGTATAAAGGGAAAACAAACCAATAAAAGAAGATTTCAAGCCAACAGGACTTTGGACGTCTTAGAACTTATACATACAGACATTTGTGGACCATTCCCTATGGCTTCTTGGAATGGTTAACAATATTTTATAACGTTCACAGACGACTTTTCAAGATATGGCTATATATATCTCATTCATGAAAAATCACAGTCACTGGATGTGTTCAAAAACTATAAAGCTGAAATTGAGAACCAACTCGACAAAAGGATTAAAAGCGTCAGATCTGACCGTGGTGGTGAATACTATGGCAGATATGACGGTTCAGGTGAACAACGTCCAGGACCATTTACTAAATTCCTAGAGGAATGCGGTATTGTCCCACAGTACACTATGCTGGGTTCGCCCACTATGAATGATGTTGCTGAGAGACGAAACAGAACGCTTAGGGACATGGTGAGGAGTATGATTGCTCATGCTACCTTGCCAGAATCACTCTGGGGTGAAGCATTAAAGACCGCAGCATATATACTCAACAGAGTTCCAACTAAGGCCACTGATAAAATCCCTTATGAGCTTTGGACGGGCAAAATGCCTATTTTGAAACATCTACACATTTGGGGATGTCCAACTGAGGCAAGACCTTATAGGCCAAATGAAAAGAAACTGGACGCAAGAACTATCAGTTGCTATTTTATTGGATATTCTGAAAGGTCCAGTGGTTACAAGTTTTATGATCCCACAACTAAGGCAATTTTCGAGACAGAAAATGCTCGGTTCTTTGAGGATGTTGAGTTTGCGGGGGAAGAAAGGGTTACAGACTTTGTCTTTGAAGAGAAATATGTTGAAATCCCTTCAATTGTCATTGATAATGATCAGCCTTTTATCCCTGACATTGTTCAAGAAGCAACTCCGGATCAAGACAATGTCATTGTATCTCCCTCTGAAGGTCAACAAATTGTTCCAGATGAACAAACTCTACAGCCTCAAGAACCAATGCTATTAAGAAGATCCACTAGAGAGAGGAGAAGTGCGGTTTCAGATGATTACATCGTATTTCTCCAAGAACATGAAGTTGACATTGGTGTGGTGGAAGATGATCCCATCAACTTCCGTCAAGCCATGGAAAGTTCTAACTCTCAAAAGTGGCTCAATGCCATGAATTAAGAGATAAAGTCTATGAAGGACAATGACGTATGGGACCTCGTTCCATTGCCTAAAGGTGCGAAACCCATTGGTTGCAAATGGATATTTAAAACCAAGAGGGATTCGAAAGGTGATGTAGAGAGGTATAAGGCTCGTCTTGTCGCAAATGGCTTTACACAGAAAGACGACATTGATTATAAAGAGACTTTCTCTCCAGTTTCTTCAAAAGACTCTTTCAGGGCTATAATGGCATTGGTGGCGCATTTCGACCTTGAGTTACATCAGATGGATGTTAAGACATCGTTTCTCAATGGTGACATTGATGAAACAATTTATATGGTGCAACCAGAAAATTTTGTATTGGATGATGCAAAGCAAATGGTTTGCAAATTAAAGAAATCCATCTATGGACTCAAACAAGCTTCTCGTCAATGGTATTACAAGTTTCATCAAGTAATCATCTCATTCGGCTTTGAGATGAATTTGGTTGATGATTGTATATACCACAAGTTCAGTGGGAGTAAGTATATTTTCCTGATTTTATATGTCGATGACATTTTGCTTGCCAGCAACGATATAGGCGTATTGCACGAAACCAAGAGATTTCTAGCAAAGAACTTTGAGATGAAAGATCTTGGTGATGCCTCCTTTGTATTAGGAATTCAGATACACCGAGATCGTTCTCGGGGTATTCTTGGATTATCGCAAAAGGGCTATATCGAAAAGGTGCTTAAAAGATATGGCATGCAAGATTATAAACCAGGTGACACCCCTGTGTCTAAAGGAGATAAGTTCAGTTTAAGTCAATACCCTAAGAATGACTTAGAAATTAAAGAAATGCAGAAGATTCCTTATTCCTCAGCTGTAGGGAGTCTGATGTATGCTCAGGTTTGTACGCGTCCGTATATAGAGTACATTGTTGGGATGCTAGGGAGATATTTAAGTAACCCGGGAATGGATCATTGGAAAGCAGTCAAACGGGTCATGCGGTATTTACAGAGAACAAAAGACTACATGCTCACATACAGGAGATCGGATCAGTTGGAGATCATTGGTTATTCTGATTCTGATTTTGCAGGATGCCAAGATAGTAGGATATCCACTTCAGGCTATATTTACCCACTTGCTGGAGGTGCTATTTCCTGGAAGAGTGCTAAGCAGACACTCATAACTACTTCCACCATGGCAGCGAAGTTTATAGCATGTTATGAGGCATCAAATCAAGGAATATGGCTGCGAAATTTTGTCACTGGGCTGCGCATTGTGGACAATATAGAAAGACCACTCAAGTTATTTTGTGACAATAAATCAGCAATACTGTATTCAAATAACAACAGGAGCTCGACGAAGTCAAAGCATATAGAGATCAAATTCCTGGCTGTTAAAGAAAGAGTTCAAAGTGGACAGGTGTCTATAGAGCATATCGGGACAAACTCCATGATTGCGGATCCGCTTACTAAGGGATTAATACCCAAGGTCTTTCATGAGCACACTGTTCATATGAGTGTAGTATCTCTTGAGGGTATCTAGTTTCAGTGGGAGTTTGTATATTTTTGCTTTTCATATTAGACACATGTACTGTCATTTTGGATATGGTTTATGGTTAAGGTTATTTTCAATTATAAAGTCTTTGGTTTGTTATCTTTGAACTTGTTTGAAAATGATCTCACTAAGGTATTAAGGTGGACCAGTTGGAAATAGGCATGATAAGACCACATTGCATGCAGTTTCCATGCTACACATCCATACTTGATCCATGTCATTCAGTTGTATTGATATATGTGAGCATTGATGGGTTTAGCTACAATAGAAGGTAGCCAAAGCCGTTTTGATCCTATGTTGATATGATTGATGGACCGGATTGTTTGGGGATGGATTTGGTAATGATAGCAAAATTCTGAGTACTCATAAGGTTATATTTAATGCACAATTATAAGGTAACACATACAGCCCAAGTGGGAGATTGTAAGGTTTTAATCAATTATGTAGGCTTATATGTGAAATATTGTGTATTGGATTAAAGGCTATCAATTTTGGTTAAGCCCGTCTGGGCTTTAATGCATCTAATTAAAGTATGGGCTTTTATGTGTAGAGACCGGACCTGTTCCTAATTCATGATGGGCCGAATTAGGTTAACTAGGCAATCTATATATATAGGGTTATGGTCCTCGGATCACACGTTAAGTATTCATTCATTCTGGATCCCATCGTCAGAGAGAAACAAAGGAACAACGTGTTGATCTGGAAGACTAAAGCCGCAAGAATTATTCATTATAATAGTCATGTCAGATTTAGGTACGCTTCCGCATTCGGTTAAATATTCTTAATGATTCAACATGGACGATTTAATTTAATAAATCTAACAGTGACGTCTTCGTGATAGAAATGAGATGGGAAAGGAGAGAGAGAAGCAAGATGGGAAAGGAGTAAGAAAAATAATGAGAAACGAGGGATAAAGAGAGAGAAAGAAGGTGGAAAATTAATTGGGATGAAATTTGTATTATAATATTTAATATTTAAATATGAAATATCTGATTTTTGAATAATGAAATCCCCTCCCTAATTTTACAATATTGATCTTCAAAAGTAGAATGTGATGTAATTTCATTAAATTGGACCAACTAAAAAGCCAAGCTAATCAAATAAATGGGCTAAACATATCACCACCATTTGGGCTCACTCTTATGGGCTCTCCAAATGTGTTGGTCATTTCTGGTCGTGCCAAGTCTATGATGTAGATAAATTATTCGACATCTATTTTAAATCATAATTGAATTTTTTGGATATCAAAACCCAATAGTATGAATAAAAATTTCATCCTTCACGAACCTAAATTTTATATAAAATGTTGATTAAATACTAGCTATTTAAAATTGAGGCTCCAATTTAAAAGGTTAGTTAACTTATTATGGATAGTCCCATATTAGAATTGATTCCATTTACAATTTTAAATAGGATTATTAGCACAAAACATCATTACGTATAGAATTTATTGTGCAAAACGTCTTAACTTTGCATTTTCACCCCTATTTCAATATTTCATTGCCTAAATCATCATTTTTTTATCCAATTTCATTATAAAAGGTTGTGAAATGATGAATATACTTCCCATTTAAATAAATCAAAAAGAAAAGAAAAGAAAAATACAGAACTAATTGCAATCATACTCTCATTTTTTTTTTTTTAAAAAAAGTGCAAATGAGTCCCAGATAAATTATTTAAAATTAGAAAAAAAAAAATCTCATTCTTTCTCCCTTCCCCTCGTCCTCCACCACCATCAGATTAAATAACTAATCATATTATACCTAACTATTCTTTGTATACATTGCCTACACAACAATTTTCATTCCATCACTTCCTCTTCTACATTTTTTTCGTATTTTTACACAAAAATTAGCTCAATTAAGGGAAAATTTTAGAGTTAACAAGCTTGAAATTCGTTTGATGATATGAAATGATGGAAACGATTTTGGAACCCGTGAGTAAGGCGAAGAGCCGAAGACTGCATCGACAACGGGAGGTGTGGAGACTCCGTGCATCTTCTTCTTGAAAGAATAAGGGTTTTATGTTCTTTGCTCATAATACAGTATAACAATTGGAAACGAAACACACACACACACACACACAAAAGTGGGATTAGTTTTTAACCTGGTGGTGGTGGTGGAAGAAGAGCAGGACGAGGAGAAAGAATGAGATTTTTTTTTTTCTAATTTTTAAATAATAATTTATTTGGGATTTGTTTACGTTTCTAAAAAAATAAAAAAATTGGGATTATGGTTGCAATTAATTCTTTATTTTTCTTTTTGTGTTAATTTAGATATTGGGGTATATTCGTTATTTCATAACTTTTTATTAGGAAATTAAATGGGAATAGATGAAAAATATGATTTCCGCAATAAAAGGTTGTAATGGGGTGAAAATGCCAAAAAAAAAAAAAAAAAAAAAAAAAAAAAAAATGTAATGTTGGAACATTTTGCACAATGAACTTCATATGTAAAGACGTTTTGTGCTAATAACTCATTTCAAAAATTATTAATATTTAAATTTTTGAGGACAAAATGTCAACAAAAGAAGTAAGCTTAAAAGTCATTGCTTATAAAAGGACGTTGGAGTACTAAAGCCTTTAAACTTGAAACCCTCAATTTTCCTTCCTTCCATTTGTTGGTATTCAAACTTTATTAGACACCACCCCTTTGAAAAACTTGCTTATAGAAGAGTGTTAAAGACTTTCCAACTTTGAAACTTCATACTTCGAATACTTTTGTCGATTTTATTTTTAAAAATATATTAAAACACTAGCCAATTAAAATTTAGGCACTGGCTTAAAATGTTATTTAATGTGCTATATGTGCAAAGATCGAAAGTCGAAGATCCATTCCTTCAAAGTTGGAACGCGTCACTCATAGTGCTTTTTTTTTTTTTTTTTTAAATTTTTGAGGACAAAATGTCAACATTAAAAATAAGCTATAAAGTCATTGCTTATAGAAGGGCGTTGGAGTAAAGCCATTAAACTTCAAAAATCTTGACTTTAAGGGCTAAACCCCTCAACTTTTCTTCCTTCCATTTGTTAGTATTCAAACTTTATTAGATACGTTTTGGAAAAACTTGTTTATAGAAGTGCTTATTTGTAGTGTTTTTAAGTATTTACTCACTCCGTCCCAAATATATAGGCTTTTTTGATTTTTCACACGGATTAAGAAAACATAATTAATATTATTGAAAAAATAATTTTTGCCAAGAACTTTCCTAGTTTACCCCTATTTAATTTTTAGCAACTAATAGTAAATTATTGTTGGAAGTAGTAAAAAAATTGAATGATTTAATTTTCAATTCTCACATTCATAAATTATTTTGATGAGATTCATTGGAACCATAAATTGAGTGGAGAATATTGATTTTAACTATGCAAAGTAAATAAGGGCATATTAGTAAAGTAACAAATCAAAATATTCTAAATTTAGAAACAAGTCAATATATTTGGGACAAACGAAAAAAGAAACTCAGCCTATATATTTGGGACAGAGAGAGTATAAGGTCCAAGATCTATGAAGCATGTGGCAACAAGTTGATAGTAAATTGTGGGTCCTACAAAATATATAGATAAAAAGTACTTTGACCAACTTTAAAAATAAATAAATTAAGCTTCGTCATTATTATTTTTAAATAGATGTGCATCTTCAAATATAGAGACTAATTCTAATAGTTGTATCACTTCCATCGTTCCATAGGTTGTCTTTGAGACAAACATTTTCAACATCTATATATAGATCCCATGTGTTTGTTTTAATTTGTCCATTCACTTCATGGTTGCTTTATCATACTAATGCATATTTACTTAAAAAAATTTCATTTATTGGAGTCAAATTTCATATAAAAAGGGTTCAAAACATAATTATTTCATTGTTCTACGTAATTTGGAGTGCTCCTATTACAAAATATGTTTGTTATATCTTGGGAGATGAATGTCGAAAGATCGCTAGTACTCGTGCAAAGCATCACCGTCTTAAGGAAAAAGAGTTGAACTCTTGCCTCGACCAAATTTATATTCATGCATTTTTCCTTTTTATTTTACGTATTCGATTTTGATAAGTCAAAACTGTATTCGGATTATGTACATAAAATGTATGTTATTTGAATATAGCTTATACACATCAATTTTTTTCCAACAATTGCATCAAATCCGGGCCCAAAGAGAACGCCACCGTTGCCTCCCGAGCCCGAAAATGGAAATTTGCATATCAAAAGCATGGGAAGTCACTTCTCACTACTTGTCTGTACCAATTTAGCTCCCGTTTGAATCTCATTAAATTAAATTATATTACATTTTTCTCTTTCCTATTTTTAACCACACAATCTTCCATAAAATAATATTACACGTAAATCGAAAAAATTTCCTTCTTTTTCAATCACTCATTTTTCAAAAAAAAAATATTATTCTACCCATTTTCATTTTCAAAAAATGGGGGCCAGACGGAGGCTTAATCTTCTTCAAATTCTTCGTCATCGAGTTCTAGCAATAATACTACCTCGTCCTAAAATACGAATTGTTGGCGATTTGGTTGAAAATATACCAAACCTCAGTGGTTATCAGAGTGGGAGTGACGACGCCACGATGATGTCTGTAGATAGGTGACAACCGGTGGTCGTGGAATCAACTCCATCGAATGCAAATAAGATGCTGGTGACATCGATGAGGAGTTTATCAGTGGCGTTTTAGATTTCGGTACCCATAAGTAAGGCAAAGACTTTATCAACAGTGGGAGGTATGGGGACTCCGGGCAATGGTTTGAGGAAAGAAAGAAATTCATTAAGCAATGAGGGTTGTGAATTTTCTGGAGTTATCTTTGGATTTTTGTTCTTTGCTCATAATAAAATACATAAATTGAAACGACACACTCACACACACACACACACATAAAAGTGGGATGAGTTTTTAACCCGATAAGGATGACAATGGTTCAGTTTGGGGTCAGTTCGGCCAAAATCATCACCGCACCACCAAATTTTTGGTCATATCATAACCAAGTAAGTCGGTTCAGTTCGGTTAATAACCACGAAAATAAATTATTTTTCATAAATCCAAACTCCAACCGTCAAATTGAAAAAAAAAAAATTATGAAGAAAAGTCAATAAAAATAAAAATACAATTTAACAAACAATATTTCAAATGAAAATGCAAACAATATCCCAACTTTCAAATGTAAAAATTCGAATTTAACAAATAATATTATCAACATAGGTCAAGACTCTTACTAACATAGATCAATCTTCATTCTTAAAATTTTGTTAAGAATGAGGAGAACTACATTTTTGGATGAATTTTTCAGTGGATGGCCTAAGTCCCTGAGGAGAACTATATTTTGTGGTTCAAAGCATGCTGACGGTGGAAACTTTTTAAATGCTAGCATTGTTTCTCTATGAGTAGGCAGAACGAACGGAATGTGTATGATACTTACTCAGATTCAGAAGCCTTCACAAAAAAGTGACGTTAGTCTAGCAACAAGGAGTTGAGCTAACCATCAATATTTTCAGTGCATTTAAAACATTACCGCTGTCAGAAATACTATTGACAAATATTATTATTATTACTTCAACCATTCTGTTGAAAACTTTACTAACAGATTCATGAGTTCGAGTGCAACAGCAACATCGTCTTTGATATTATAAATGTCATTGGTAAAGGTACAAGACTTGAGAGTCTAAGGCATCCAAGAAAGTGGAGAGAATGAATGAGAAAATAACATGAAAGAGTGAGTTTAACTTCAAGTTGCTAGTTATCTATTCCTCATCATTGATATTTTACTATTTTTACTCATATTTGACTGAAGACAATCGTTACCTTCTCAATGGCGAGCGGCGAGCCGACAATGAAAGTTGATGTACATCAGAGCGCCGGTAGATTTGTTGAGTGGAGGAGTGTTTTGTAACTTTTGTTTCCAATTTTCATATTTAACGTGTAGTCGTGTAGGGTTAGAGACTTAGAGTTAAGTTAATGGGTTATAACTTATAAGGGTTTACTTAATAATGTTTATCGGGCCAGAATTTTGGGGAAACCCAATTATCAAAATTGCCCAATCAATTTTGAAAAAAAATAAATGAAAACTCAATTATTCAATTAATTTTTTTTAACAGGTAATCGGTTCGGGGCGGGGCACAGTCGCTAAATATCATACCGGCCCCAACACGAATCGGGTCATTAAAATCAAAACCATAACTACCACATTGCACTATCGGTTCGATTTTTTTCGCCTCATTCGGTTCGGTTAACCGCGATTTTCTATTTTAATGGTTCAAATTGTCATCCCTATAACTCGGTGGTGATGGAGGAGAAAGACGAGGGAGAAGGCGAAAGAATAAGATTTTTTTTCTCTAATTTTTAAATAATTTATTTTGGATTTGTTTACGCTTTTTTTAAAAAAAATATGGGTGAAAAAAATGCAATGTTGGAACGTTTTGCTTAATGATCTCTATACATAGAGACATTTTGTGCTAATAACCCATTTCAAAAATTATTACTATTTCAATTTTTGAGGACAAAATGTCAACATAAGAAATAAGCTTGAAAGTCATTGCTTATAAAAGGACGTTGGAGTACTAAAGCCTCTAAACTTGAAACCCTCAATTTTCCTTCCTTCCTTCCATTTGTTGGTATTCAAACTTTATTGGACACCCCTTTGAAAATCTTGCTCATAGAAGAGTGTTGAAGATTCTCCAACTTTGAAACTTCATACTGGAATACTTTTGGTCGATTTTATTTAAAATATATATTAAAACACTAGCCAATTAAAATTTAGGCACTGACTTAAAAGGTTAGTTAACGTGTTATATGTGCAGAGATCGAAAGTCGAAGATCCATTCCTTCAAAGTTGGAACACGTTACTCATAGTGCTTGTTTTTAATTTTTGAGGATAAAATGTCAACATAAAAAATAAGCTATAAAGTCATTGCTTATAAATGGACGTTGGAGTAAAGCCATTAAACAATTTAAACTTCAAAAATCTTGACTTTAAGGGCTAAACCCCTCAACTTATCTTCCTTCCATTCGTTAGTATTCAAACTTTATTATATACGTTTATGAGAAACTTGCTTATAGAAGTGCTTATTTGATAGTGTTTTTAAGTATTTAAAAGGTATGGGACCTATGAAGCGTGTGGACAGCAAGTTGGTTGTAAACTGTGGATCCTACGAAATATATAGATAAAAAGTACATTTGACCTAATTTTAAAAATTTAAACTTTGTCAAACATGCACTTATTATAAGTTATTGAAGATGGATTTCCTACACCTATTTGTAGGATTGTTTTGTTTTATCGAAGTTTGCATATCAAAATTTATTCAAGTGCGTTGAAAGATTGAATGTGGTATTTTAGAAAAAATAAACAATGTTAGAAAAAATACTATCTAAAGTTTATATTACCTATCCTAACATCTAACACACAAAAAACAAAAAGAAAAAAGGGCCAACTTGACCATAAGGCATATGCATAATGCGTGCCACTCGACTAAAATAGACTTTTAAATCTTTTAGTTATTTTAAATAAAAATACAAAAAATAAACATGTCAAAGTTCTAAAGAGTCAATCATATTATTATTAGGTATGGCATATCCTCTCTAGCTCAACTTATCTCTCTGTGTGTGTGTGTGTGAGAGAGAGAGAGAGAGAGAGATGCATGAGCTGAATAGTTTGTCCGATGCTTTTAATAGAGAAAATTGGGTTGTGGAACGCTCTTTACCACATAATTTGTTAAATATGTTTTTTCTACGATTTTTTTTATTAAAAAATTCAAATCATCACAAAAGTAGGTACTTATTCATAAAAATGAAAATACAAACTTGAGAGAGCCATAATACCTAACGTTACCTTAAAAGGCTCCTTTTGTCGTAGTGCTCCACTCAATAAAAAGAAAATTGACAATTTATGAGATGCAAAACACCATTAGACTATAGTTAAAGAGTACATGAACTAAATCTCATTTGGTCAGCGTCGCTGCAACTCACCTTGGAGTACGGCAATAACTGTCCATATCCCCTGTCTGGCAAATCTTAGGCCTCGTCTACGTCTCCATGACCATATCCAAATTCATAATCTCGTGTCGAAGAAAAAGGCTATTAGCACTTGTCCTATCTAGCACAAACTGATGGAGGTTTGCTTCGACATTCAAGGTGCCATGACTAAAGCTATAGTTTGTTTTATCTATAGTTTGTTCCTTATATACTATGTTACTCTTAAGTGGCAATGCTATAAATTAAACTGTTTTTCTACATGCAAAGTTTGCAGTAGGGCATCTCCATACCCAGGGCGGAGCCAAGATTCAGTCCCCGTGGGGTCAAATTTAAATACAATTTGTTTTTGTTTTTTTTGCTAAATAAAA